>CM053766.1:20889981-20929678 GCA_028658305.1 Pachyuromys duprasi | reverse complement strand
AGTCCCTGTTTCCCTGAATAGGGTCTTCAGTCCTACACCGAGCTATCATGGGCCCCATCTGTGCGGGGGTTCCAGGCCACATCCACACATGGTCCTTGATTGTAGAAACCGTCTCATACAAGACCCCTGTGCCCTGCTCAGTTTGGTCTTTGTGGAGCTCTTGTTCTCCCCAAGTCTCAACAACCTCCCCCAGATCTATGATTACTTCTCGCCCTCTGTCAGAGGCTTGATCTCGAGTCTTAATATCTGCTCTGATACATCGTTACATTGACCCCACCCCCCAGAGGTCCTCTTTGGCATGCTCCTGTTCTGTTGCTTGTTTTCTCCTCCACTCAATGTCCATCCCATTTGTTCATTCTAACAAGCATTGATCATACCAATCTAGGTTCTCCTTATTTGTTTTCACGTATAGTAAATATTATCCCTGGTTATGGGTGGAAAAGGAGCTTGGTGTTTTTGCAACCCATCATAAAATATGTTGATATGTTGATATTTGGCTTCTCAGATATAGCACAAAGTCATCAAATAGTAATGGGTTTTATGTAAACAACTGTCTCAAGGTTTTGTTGCTTTGTGAGTTATATACAAGAGTCATATAACTTCTGCTGGTTATCATAGTGGGTTAACTTCGTAATGTGCAAGCTAACTACAACTTGCATATTTGGTCCTTCTGAGTTAAGGAATTGAGGTGTTAGTTGGTTTAAATACGTACTTTTAAAATTCTGGAATGTTTAGCCAGTTGGTAGTCAGGGGTATCTAGATTCTCTTCCAAAGGCTGATGCATTTAAAGCTCAGCCCTCTACAGGTGTCTGGTGGGAAATACTGGAAACTCTTACAGATGGAACAGTTAGAGGGTCATCCAGTTATTGGAGGCCTGTTCTTTAAGGGCACTATGAGATCTCTCCCAACATCAACATCTGCCTCCTCTTTATTTCATTTTTGGCCATGAGGTTATTGCATTTCTTCTGCAGTAAGGCCTTACTATGATCTACTGCTAGAGACTTGAAATCAGTAGACTAAACAACAATACTGAAATCTATAAAACTGTGAGCCACAACAAACCTTTCCACATTTTAAGTAGATTATCTTAGGTATTTTGTTACAGTAATGGAAAGTTTGTAATAGAAACTTGGTTGTCATTATAAATGTGTTTAGATATGAGCTGATTATATAAGTATATGTGATTATTTTTTAGCCTGAAAGGGAGCAATTGGAGAGAGTGTTACGTGCCAAGACTGGGAGGATGGTAGAATGAAGATACATAGAATATAATCTGATTTTGGTGGTAAAGGTATATTAGTGGGCTTACAGTTGAGAAAATGTTTATTCTCATAGTTTCAGAGATTTCAGTCCACGGTCACTGAGGGTGTAGAGTGATAGAAATGATTGTGAGAAAGGGTGTCATGGCAGAAGGAGGTTCCTTACCACATGGTGGCCAAGAAGAGACAGACAGAAAAATGAGCCTGGGGAACATCTCCTTCCCAGGCATGACCCCAGGGACCTGCTTCCTCTAATCCTGCACTGCCTGCCCCACTTTCACCAGCTCCTAGTGTCCTATTTAATTATGAAGCCAGCAATGGATTAATCAGAGCCCTTATAATCCAATTGCTTCCCAAATTACATCTGCTGGAAACCAAGTCTTTAACTCATGAGCCTCTAGGAGATGTCTCATATCTAAATAACAAGCAGTTTAGTGTTTAGGAAAAAATTCTGGAAGTGCAAGAGTGCTGAGAGCTGCCAATATTAACAGCGACACAAAGCGGGGAGGAGATAGGAATCCTTCCTTCTGTTTGGCGTGTCCCTCTTCACAGCTTCACGGGAATTCTGTCTGGTGCATTTTAAATGTTTTTGTTGTTGCTGTTGTTTTGTTTGTTTGTTGTTTATTTGTTTTTCCTATCAGAACAGCAGTAGAGAGCATGGCGCATGACAGATGGCATCCCCAGTGTCATCCTGGTGGAAGGTTGTGGTGTGTCTCTGGAGTCTGACTGTGCACATATGGAATAGCTGTGGCAATGTAGGCTTTCTTGACAGGGGGTTCTCAGAGAACTAAGTTACTTTTTATCAGATTAACGCAACATTGAAGCAATTTAGGCCCCACTCATACCCATGGCTAATTGAGGCATGAGGATATTTAACTTACAGAGTAAATACAGGGAAATGTGAATATTGTAACAGAGCTTAGTGTCATGGAATCTGGGTAGAAAATATCTGAGCTAGATCTTAAAGAATAAATGGACTTTTCAATAAAAAGCTAATAAATAGAATTCTTTACGAAAAAATATTATTGCAAAAGAATATGCTTCACATTATTTTTTTTTCATGTTGGCTTTTAAATCATTGAATTGTAACTGCCATATAACCAGCATTCCATAGTCAAGTTACATATATATTACTATTAGGCTAAATGTGCTTAAGGGAAAAAATTTATGAGTGTGTATGTGTCTCAAAAAACTTCTCACCTCAAAACTAATTTACAGTGTGTGTGTGTGTGTATGTGTTAATTTTTCTTATCAGGGTTTGTTTTATCATATTTAAAAAAAGAATGATACCAGCCTGGTGTGGTGGTTCATGCCTGTAATCCCAACACTCAGGGAGGCAGAGACAGGTGGATCTCTGAGAGGACAGACAGGAGAGCCAAGTCTACAAAAGAAACCCTGCCTCAAACAAAAAAGATGCTTGGATAAAAAGTTAACAACTGAGCTGTCATTTATACCTGCTTAGAGAGAGAAAATCAATTTTATCCAAAGGAGTGACACTGGATATGTCAAACACTCCAGGGCAAGCCTCATGTTCAGGGGTACTTGGTCAACATATAACAGACTCCACAGATTTTATGTGTTTGCTTTTACTTGGTTACAGGTTTATTTTGTTTTCTTGGTTGAGGGGCATTGATGATGTGTTGGGTTTGTGTGTGTGTGTGTGTGTGTGTGTATGTTTTGAGAAAATTTGAAGTTGAGCGAGAATGCATGGAGAGAGGGTCTGGAAGCGCTTGAGGAAAAAGAACATAATCAAAATTCATTGTTTTAAATAACGAATGCCTTTTAAAGGGATACTCTTGTTTCATTGAACCAATCTGCAGACTGGAGAGATGGCTCAGTGGTTAAAAGCACTGCCTGCTCTTCCAAAGGATGTAGGTTCAATTCCCAGCACTCACAACTGTCTGTAACTCCAGTTGCAGGTGATTTGACACCCTTACACCAATACAGATAAATTAAAATTAACTATAAAAAATTATTCTGTTCAATTGAAGTTAAGAATTTTCTTATCTTAGAAGGTAGAATGAAGGGCTAGAGAGCTGCCTGAGAGGTTAAGATGAAATAATCCTAGTCCAGAGGACCTGAGCTCAATTCCCACTAGTCTCAGCAGGAAGCTTACATTTTTTCATTTCATCTACAAGGGGAGGTGTCAGCTGACCTTCACAGGCACCTGACTTACTTGAGCAAGGCCATACATAAGTACACATACACATAAGTAATTAAAATTTATAAAAACAATTCTTAAAAATATAAAACCCTCTTCTGTTGCTGGTGGGAATGTAAACTTGTATAATCACCTTGGAAATCAATCTGGCACTTTCTCAGAAAACTAGGAATAGTGCTACCTCAAGATCCAGTATAACACTCCTGGGCATATATCTGAAAGATGTTCAACTATTCAACCAGGATATTTGCTCAACTATGTTTATAGCAGCTTTTTTCATAGTAGACAGAATATGGGAACAACTAAGATGTCCCTCAAAAGAAGAATGGATACAGAAATTGCAATACATTTACACAACAGAATAGTACTCAGCTATTAAAAACAAGGAAATCATGAAATTTTCAGGCAAGTGGATAGAACTAGAAAAGACCATCCAAAGTGAAGTAACCCAGAAACAGAAAGACACACATGGTATAAACTCACTTACAAGTGAGTATATTAGCCATATACCATAGGATAAAAATACTGAAATTTGTAATCCTAAAGATGCTAAACAACAAGAAGGATCCTAGGGTAGAGGCATAATTCTCATTCAGAAGGGTAAACAGGATAGACATCAGAAATGGGAGAAGACAAGGAACAGGACAGGAGCCTACCACAGATAACCTCTGAAAGACTCTACCCAGCAGGGAATCGAAGGAGATGCTGAGACTTGTAGCCAAACTCTGGGCAGCGTGCAGGAAATCTTATGGAAGAAGGAGGAGAGAGAGAGACCTGGAGGGGAAAGGAACTCCATAAGGAGAATAACAGAGCCAAAAAATTCTCAGCCCTTAGGGGCCTGCAGAGATTGATGAATCAACCAAGGACCATGCATGGAGATAACTTAGACTCCCTGCTCAGATGTAGCCCATGGGCAGCTCAGTCTCCATATGGGTTCCCTAGTTGCCTGCTCCATGATTGCTTCTCTCTGGTGGGGAGACCTAACCAGCCACAGAGGAAGAGGATGCAGGCTGTCCTGATGGGACCTGATAAGCTAAGGTCAGACAGTAAGGGAGGAGGACTTCTCCTATCAGTGGACTAGGGGAGACAGATAGGGAAGGAGTATGGGAGGAGGAGAAGATGAGGGAGGGGGCTACAACCAGGATACAAACTGTCAATAATAATAATAATAATAATAATAATAACTAATAAATTTTGTAAAAAAAAAAGAATTTTCAGGAAGTTCGCTCATCTAGACAAGAAGTTATAGGCAATTTATTTGCTCTTGAAGTACAAAAGTTATCTTTAAAAATTACATATGTAGTGTGTGTGTGATTTTGTGTATATATATGTTTATAAACATGTGTATCCAGGCATACAAAACTTGATGTGTCATTATAAAGGCAAAATAATGGTAGAGTACTCAAGTGTGTTTTTCTCTAATTGCATCTCTTAGAAGCTTACCTTATGAGCCTCCCTGACTTGACTGTAATTTTCGGGGAAGTACTGTGTCTACTTTATCATGTAGCTTTGTCTCACAGATTACACACAGTGGGAACAAACACTTGTCAAACTAATGAAATGACTTTTTCTAATTACTGACTCCTTCTGATTTCTTAACACCATTGGCAAAAGCAGCCATATTCCATTCATTACTTATCTTTGATTTAGGCAACATCCTTCTCACTTTGCAGAAACTTTTTACACCTAACCAACATGAGCAGTACTCATTTGATTACCTATGTCAATAGCTTTTTATCAGCCCCCATTCTGTTGAAACTTTTAACAATATTAAGCACTTATCCACACCTCATACTTGAAATTCCTTTTTCCCTTTTGGCTATCATCAACCTATTCCACCCTTCTCCTCTTATGTAAAAACATTTCTTTTGTGTTTATATTACTAAATCTTGCCTCCAAGTCTGTTTACTGATCACTTCACTTGTTCTTTCTGGACATTTTCTTCCACTACTAAGCCTTCAGCTGCCAAACCTTAGTTGACAAAATCTCAATCAATGCTCACATATTGTCCTTATTTTCTAACTGTTTCTTTTCATAGTGACTATCTCAATTATACCTATAATTTAAAGTAACTTTAATTTAAAAAACAAAGGAACCATAGCCAGTTTGGGCAAAATAAAAAGAAGAGAGGAAATGTGTTTACTGGAGAGATTATTGCAAAGTGTTCAGCAATCCTAAAGGGTGGGGAAGGTTAGGCAAAGAAAGCAAAATCCAAAGATAAAGTAAGAAAATGTCCTTTCTGTGTCTCTGACTGGATCCCATTCCAGCTCCTTGCATCTGCTTATGCCTTCGTTCATGCTGATGACCTCTTTTCTTTCTAATTCAGGGGTCTCCAAGTTTACAAATCCCAGAGTTCAGGCATTCAAAAAACATCTGTATTGTTTTCTCTGTTCCACTAAAATAATGAGGACAATGATTTTGAATAGAATACCCTAAAAAGACGTTATACCTTAATATGTCTACTCTAGATGCAGAAAGAATTAATTAGGGAAAAAAAAAGTGGTAGCTCAGTATCCAACTAGGCACCCTAGTAAGGGGAACAGGGACAATTTCAGACATGAACTCAATGGCTGGCTCTTCGACCCCCCCTCCCCGAGGGAGGAGCAGCCTTGCTAGGCCCCAGAAGAAGACATTGCAGCCAGCCCTGAGAAGACCTGATAAGCTAGGGTCGGATGGAAGGGGAGGAGGTCTTCCCCATCAGTGGACTTGGAAAGGGGCAGGGAGGAGATGAGGGAGGGATGGAAAGAGTGGGAGGGAATGAAGGAGGGGGCTATGGCTGGGATACAAAGTACATAACCTGTGATTAATGTAAAAATAAATAAATTTAAAAAATAAAAAATAAAAAGTGACAACTTCTTCAAACCCATATGCAGTAAGAAAGGCATATTTCAAGAGTAGGAAATGGTAAAGAAATAAGATTCACTTGAACAGACTAATAAATTCCCATTTCACTATCCTAGACATATGGCACACAGAACCCAGGCGCCAAATTTAAGTGTTGTGCACTGACCCAGCCCTCCCTCCTGGAAGAAGGGGAGAAGAAAAAAAAATCCACTTCTCTTTGGGAATGGAATGATCCTGCCCTGTTTGAGGTGGTAATTGCTGCATTCATTCACCAGTATACCAGCATTTTCTAGTCTGTCAGCTAAACACTGAATGGCCTAATGGTTCTGTCTTTCCCAACCTATTGACACTGCCTTCCTCTCTTCAAATTAACCTCCCAGCTGGTCTCTTCAAACTCATCATTTGTTTTTCCAACATCTGCCCAGCAATTTTTTTTACCATGTCCTTTTTATTTACAAGCCCTCACAACACAATTAAACAGATGGGTGAGCTTCATGTAGTCCCTCTTCATCCAAAGATCACCACCACCTCCATAGGCATCTATCTCTTTTTTCAGGAGTCTGAAATACAGTGTTTACATAGCAACCTGGGCTTCTGTTTATGTCCATTTCTAGACTTAAAATGACTTACTCCCTTGCTTATCTAACAAAATCCTCCACAATCTTCTAGGGTTTTACTTTTGCAACCCAATTCAGTCACCATCCCCTCCATGAAGCCTCTCTTAATACATTATACAATGACGAAAGCCACCTTACCTATCTCACCTCACCTTCACCTCACACCTTCAGAACCTTTCAGTTCTTCTGTACTTGCTGCTGTGTGCATAGCACAGAGGCACTCTTATGCAAATTCTCCTTCCTTTAGTCCTTCAGAAAAAGTCTGCATGAAAAACATGAGTATTTTTATGGTTGGCCACAGATTTCTAAAGCATTTTTAAATTGTGAGGAACTTAATTTTGTTGGATCACCTCATAAGAAAAACCATTCAATTTAGAAATAGTCAAGCTTTCTCTCTGTAACCACTTTTGAAATAGTGGGGCCACCACAAGTGTTCTTCGTTAGGCTGAGAATGATATATAACCAAACAACATTATTACAAGCCAAGTAACAAATACTAGATTCTCAAGAAAATGCTTCAGGAGAAAGGGAGAAAAGGATTAACTATGGTAGTTAATGCACATTACAGCTGAGATACACAAAGCAAAGGGTACGTAGTTTTAAATGGCATGCAAAAGGTCATCTAAACAAACGCTGTGTTTTTTCTTAATTCTGAATAAATATGGTACATGGTGTACAATACTCTGTCCTCTAACTTCTAAATTATTTTTGTTCATTTAAAGGCCCAGTCATGATTTATGATGCCTATAAAAAACCAAACCTAGACAAACATTCTCAAACACTCTCATATATACAAGGCTGCAAGTGTTATATCATTTCTTTGGCTTAGCTTTGAGCTTTACACATTGAACTAAAGGTAAAGATTAACATGTGCTAAATTGAGGGTTTACCAAAGCTTGGGTGGGTATCAGAATTCCTGTATAAGGCCCCAACTCAAAGAGCAAGCCAAGACAACGGGTTTGTTCAGTACTCCCCTGCTTACTCAGTCATCTGTATTTAAGAGCAGTCTGCTCCACTTTGCCTTACTTGGCTCAGCAACTTTCTTTGGTTGCTCACCGCTGTGCCTGTGTGCCCAGGTAACACCCTCTGCTTGGTGCCACCACCCCCAGCCCCCAGCCCTTTCCTTCAGGTCCAGGCTGAGATGCACGGTGACAGCAGCAAGCTCTTCTACTCCTATTTCAAGTCCCTTGTGGGCAAAGACCTGGTTGTGGAACTCAAGAACGACCTGAGCATCTGTGGAACCCTTAATCCTGTGGATCAGTACCTCAATATCAAACTAACTGACATCAGTGCCATAGACCGCAAGAAACACCCTTATGTGTCATCAGTCACGAACTGCTTCATCAGGGGCTGAGTTGTCTGCTGTGTGCAGTGGCCAGCAGGTGAGGTAGACACAGAGCTGCCACAGCATGCAGGGAGAAAGGAAACCTGTCATCAGAAACAGTGAAGATGCCTCTTCCCCTCCCCCTTCCTTTTTCTTGGGTGCCCATAACTTGATGTCCAACTGAGGCAGAAGGACACCCCTGCCCAATAATTAAGGTGTATTTTGTTTTGTTAATGATTTTTTTCTTTTTAATTGAATGGATGAGAGAAATAATTAATTCTTCAGCTGAGAAAGGAGGGCAAGAAAGCTGGGAACTGCCAAATATTTCTGAACTGCTTCCAGTTCATACTTTTCCCTCACCTTCCCTGGAGAAGGTGGGAGCATCCTAAGCCTTCCTAGGGAGACATACATTACTTTTGGGGCATGGAAAGAATTTGTCTCGCATTGGAAAGAAAATGTATTATGCAAACTAATAAATAAATAAATAGATTAATAATTAATTAATTAATAAAAACCAACTTAATGGAAAACCTTGCAGAATAGTGTTGCCACAAAACTCACTATCAATTAAGATCAGAATAAAACTGTAATAAGCAGTCAGAGAACTTGAGAGAATGACCCACCATCTGATGAAGTCTATCTTTCTCCATTCCATCACTTTCTCTATTATTTCCTTATTAAGCCTTAGACTTGCACACACAGTAGGATATGACCAGGGGTCAGGCCTGTTGCAGGAGCTCTTGCTTTGCAGTCTTAGTTGCAGCTCTCTGAATGAACACGCTATGTGATTCCAATGGAAACACTAGGCCTTTGTTGTGAGGCTTTTTTCCTAGTTATATGTTGACCTTCTGGCTCACAAGATTTTGTATTTGGAGGCATAGACTTTTATGGCTATGATGGCGACCTGCCCTGAGGATGGGATTACAGCTCTTATGACATTTGTTCTTCTTTCATGTGAGAACACAGCGATAAGACACCATCTGTGAACCAGACACTCAAGCCAATGAAGCTTTAATGTTAGATTTCCAAAACTCGAGAAGAGTGAGAAATAAATGCCTGAAATTTACTACCTTCAAAGTAAATGAAAATGTCAATAAACTCTACAAAAGAATACTGTTTTTAACTGGTTTGATTCACTTAGTAAAAAGGCTTCCAAGAATAACATGTTTACATTTACCATACAAAAAGCAAGTGAAATGTTATAGTTGGAAATTTTTTTAAATTTTACTTTTAAAATATTAATTTTAAGAATTCAAAATTAGCTCCAAAATATACAACTCCACTAGATTAACTTTACCATCAAATAGTTGGAATTTCTTATTCAAATTTCCCAAAGTTGTGCTCTATTACTTTCAATTATATTAATTTCAAAATGCATTTTAGTTCATACATAATAGATAAGTGACTAACAAGAAGCAGATATATTCCTAAGTGCTTTCATTCTTGACTATTCATGACATCTAATTTTTATTCATCTGGTAGGGTAAAGAGCTCTAGGGAACAAGACAACCTTTTCATTCACGACCAATAGAAGATGTACTTTACAAGAATAATTCACTACAGATTAGAAGACAACCTGATACACACACATATACATGGAATTATTCCGAAATATATGTTTGTGTGTTACGTAACAAAACAGATAACCTGAAAAGCCAGTCTAGTGATTTGACATACACGACAGTTATCTCACATTATATTAATTTTTTCAGTTTTTCATTTCATTAATTTATAAAGAAAACCAACGATAACAGTTATATTAGTATGGGATGTACAGCAAAAGCTATCGCTCTTATAGCCCATCATCTCATCACTTTGACACAAGACCAATGCACAGATTCTCTCTTCAGTCATTTATAATTCCCTCCATACTTTGCCACCTTATAACATTTTTAAAATTCTGCATTTGATCCCCTAAGAAGACGCCCATGTGAGCAAGTAGCAGGGAAAAGGGCACTTTCTTATTCAATCCATACAGGCTGAGCCTCGCAGAGCAAGAACCATTCAAAATCAGAAAGGACTGGACGCAGACTAGGTTCTATTAGCACAATTTCAGGGAAAAGCTGATTTACTGGATTCTCTTCTGCTCTACTAAGATCTTTGTCCTTTTTGAGAAATCAATGAATTTAAGTGTAAAATTGCCATCGTGATTTTCAGATCTAACTTATTTATTTATTTATTTATTTATTTATTTATTTATTTATTTTAGACCTCTTCATGGAATGATGGGCCTGTCAACAACTTACTATACCTCCACCCAGAAGGGCTACTTTTTGCTAATGTCAGCTCTACAGAGGTTCATATTATCCTTCAGTTCATTAACAAACAACTCTCAGTAATGAATTCTCACAGCAATGGAAAAATTCTGTTTGTACTTTAAAGATGAAATTATACTTTTTTAATTAATTAATTAATTATTACAATTTATTCACTTTGTATCCCAGCTGTAGCCCCCTTTCATCTCCTCCCAGTCCCATCCACATTCTCTCTTCTCCCCATATACACCTCCCTTAGTCCACTGATAGGGTAGGTCCCTTTCCCCTTCTATCTGACCCTAGCTAATTGAGTCTCACCAGGGCTGGCTACATCATCTTCTTTTGTGGTCTCAAAAGGCTGCACCCTTCAGAGAAAGGTGATCAAAGAGTTGACCAATGAGTTCATGTCAGAGACAGCCTCTGTCCCCCTTACTAGAGGACCCACTTGGAAAAGGAGCAGCCTATGGGCTTCATCTGAGCAGGAGTCTGTGTCTAGGTCCTCTCCATACATGTCCCTTGGTTGGAGTATTGGTCTCTGCATGACCACTGGGCCCAGGTTTTTTAGCTCTGTTGGTCTCCTTGTGGAGCTCCTGTCCCAACCAGTCTCCCTCTTCTTCGAAAAGGTTCCAGGCACACTGCCCAAAGTTTGGCTGAGTCTCAGCATCTCCGTCACTACCCTTATGCGTAGAGTCTTTCAGGAGCCCCTTGCGGAAGGCTCCAATTCTGTTCCGTGTCTTTTCCTTCTTCCAATGCTTATCCTCTTTGCCCTTCTGAATGAGGTTTCAGCCTCTTCCTTAGGGTCCTCCTTGTTGTTTAGCTTCTTTAGGACTATAGATTTTAGTCCTATATCATATGGTTAATATCCACTTATAAGTGAGTATATACTACATGTGTCTTTCTGTTTCTGGGTTATCTCTCAGGATGATCTTTTCTATTTCCATCCATTTACATGGTAATTTCATGATTTTCATGTTTTTAATTGCTGAGTAGTATGCCATTGTGTAAATGTACCAGAGAAGACCAACAGCACAGGCTCTAAGATCAACAATCAATCAATGTGACCTCATGAAACTGAAAAGCTTCTAAAAAGCAAAGGACACTGTCATCACACACACGAAACAACAACAACAAAAACAACAGCCTACAGACTAAGAAAAGATCTTCACCAACCCTACATATGGCAGAGGCTAATCTCCAGAATATACAGAGAACTCAAGAAGTTAAACACCAACAAACCAAGAAATTCAATTTAAAATGGGGTACAGAGCTAAACAGAGAATTCTCAAGAAAGGAATATTGAATGGCAGAGAAACACTTAAAGAAATGCTCAACATCCTTACTCATCAGGTAAATGCAAATCAAAACGACCCTGAGATTTCACCTTACATCTATCAGAATGGCCAAGATCAAAAAGGCAAGGTATGACACATACTGGAGAGGATGTGCAGACAGGGGAAACCTCCTCCATTGATGGTGGGAATGTAAACTTGTACATCCACTTTGAAAATCAGTCTGGCGCTTTCTCAGAAAAATTAGGAATAGTGTTTCCTCAAGATCCAGCTATACCACTCCTGGGCATAAATCTGAAAGATGCTCAACCATACAACAAGGACATTTGCTTAACCATGTTCATAGCAGCTTTATTTGTAATAGGCAGTATCTGGAAACAACTGTCAACTGAAGAATGAAGTTAATCTTAACCACCAACCTATTTTATTTTTCTTCAGTATTTACTATTTATTGCCAGATGACATCTCCTTCAGAAATAACACATGCTGCCTTACTCTTGAAGACACATAATATTAATTCTTCCATATCCAAAAATTAAACATTAACCTTTCATTATCCCTTTTTCATTTACTTTTTTATTAATTACAGTTTACTCATGTTGTATCCCATCTATACCCCCCTCCTTTATTCCCTCCCAATTCCACCCTCCCTCATCTCCTTCCATGCCCCTCTCCAAGTCTACTTATAGGGGAGGTCGTCCTGCCCTTTCTTCTGACCCTAGTCTATCAGGTCTCATCAGGATTGGAAATATTGTCTGTGGTCTGGTAAGGCTGCTCCCTCCTCAGGGGGAGGTGATCAAAGAGCCTACTTTTAATCAACCTGATAATTTTTGTCTTAAACCAAAGAAATGATTAGATTGAGTTCAGATTTGATATCCAAGAGGTCCTTTGGGGATTTAGTGATTAATATAAACTAAAATAATATTAATTAATATTAATTCAGACAGCAATTAATTGATATTAATTTAGTAAAGTAATACTGATACTTTTATTGTTAGCATAATTATTAATCTGTTTCTGACATACTCTAAGAACTAAGTTTAGCTCTTAAGAGGACAATATTTAATTTCCATGTGTAAATCAAAATAATTCTTATCTAAATACACAAAAAGAGTCTTATCATGGGACTGACAGGAGAAGAAAGAATTAAACCAGTATACTACCACTTAAAATTACATTTCAGCCCCAACAGAAAGCTAGCATAATGATTTGTACATGGGATAATAAGTAAAATTGCTGCTGTCAAACCTTTGATGTTCATGAAGAACTGTGATTTTAAAATTCAGAGGCTGTTTCTGAATGAACACTAGTTCCCACTGCTTTTCTCACACTATCTGCTTTTGTTTTTATTAATTACTTACTATCCTTTTGCCAGAAAATATAGTACTTTGTGTTAGAATAACAAGCAGAAGGACTGGTTTTAACAACCATTTATTATTGCTCAAAACATTATAATTAACCCTGCTCCATTTGTTCTCACATATAAACATTGTTGAAGGAAGAACTAATGACTTCTCAAAGGAACAAATAAGTCAAAACTGTACCTAATAATTTATCGGCGTGCATGGCCTAACTACAAGAGGTATTCCAGCCAGAACTTGCTCAAAGATTTGGGCTCCTGGGATGCAGAAAGAGCACTAAAAGATGGTTACCAGGAGCAGACTCTGATTTTAACTAATGAGATTCAGACAGAAGAGAAGAGGAGAAAGGGATATTTTGCTTCTATAATTTGTTTTAAACAATAGTCTCTCAAACCAAAGGCATCTTTCTGAAAGGCATAAATAAGCATTGTTTGTAGCTGGTACTCCTTCAGGGCTCTGTCTCACGCCCTCTTTCTGGAGAGACTTACACGGAGTAATATTGAACTTCTCAAATCACCCCTTCTGTTCTGGTCCTCTGTGCAGACCAGGCTCCCCACTAGCTCCCCTCTGTGATTATTTTTTTTTCCAGAAACCTGTGTCTATTCAATTAGACTGAGCCAACTCCAGAAGAAAGGTGTGATTAGTATCTTAGATGATAAGTTATTATCATACAATAATGACCCAGCTGTAATCATGATAATGATTGTTTTTGCCAGTTTTATGATTACTATTTAAAATGACTAAAGAGATTTTCTTTCTTTTTTTCTCTTTCTGTCTTTCCTTCCTTCTTTTTCTTTTTATTTCTTTTTTTGTGGTACACAGAAATAAACTCAAGGTCTTGAACACTTTAGAAAAACCCTACCATCTCAGGTAGGAAATTATTTCAATTTTTATTTAAAATATTGAGCAATGAAATTATTCTCCGCCAAATTTCTATGTGTTTTACTTCACCATAAACAATGAACATAACCCAAATGTTTGCTATTATAAATTGTTTATGAATAGTGACTTTTATCAGTAAGATTCAGCAGCTTTTTCAAATGCTTAATTGACAATAAAACCAGAGATTTAAGAGCTGCTTCATAGGATATTGGCAGATTGTGTTAATTCTTTTTATACTTTTGTCTAAGGCTATGATTCAGGCACAAGCCAAAAAATGCAATAAAGATCAAAAGAAAGGAAGTTTTCACATAATGTCTTAGGATTGCCATTGCTGTGATAGGACATGACTGGAAGCAGCTTGGGAGGTTTTTAGTTAGTTAGTTTGTTTGCTTCTCTGTCATTGAGGCAGTCACTGCTGTACCCTGCAGCCAGGTACCAGAAAGCGGGAAAGGACATCGAAACATGCTCCTTTCTGGTTTACTCAACGCCGTCTCTTATACTGCCCAGGACCACCACCCCAGGGTGGCACTGGATGAACCAGAGCAATCATCAGTGATGAGAAAGTCCTACAGGCATCCTTACAGGCCAATCTTGTGGGAGTGTTTTCTCAACTGAGATTCCCTCTTCACAAATGACTCCAGCTTGCACAAAGTTGACATAAATCTAACCATTATACATAGTAAAGACTGTAGGGACTGGAAAGATGGCTCAGCAGTAATGAGCACGGGTGTCTCTTCCAGAGGACCCAGATTCAATTCCCAGCACCCACATGGCCCCTTATAACAGTTTATATGTAACTCCAGTTTCACGGGACCTGACACCCTTACAAAGTTTAACATACAGGCAAAGCAACAATGCATATAATATAAAATAGAACATTTTAAAAAGGTTGTAGAGCAGAGAACAACTTTTGAACTCAGGGTTCAGAGTCCATGATAATAAATGTCTATACTAATTCCCTGAGGTCCTGAAGGTTGATACAATGGTAGGTTATAGTAGCTGATCTATAAAAAATTTACAGGAAAATGGATATTTGGGGTTCTTAGACCCTTCATAAAATGAGTTCAATGAACTTCAAGCCAGAAAATATTATTCTTTTATTACTTAACAGAATATCTATGTGTGAGATACAGAAATTATTATATAATTAAATTATTATATAGTTAAATCATTAAATTCTTATATAATTATATATAATATATTATATTTTATTATATATTATGTTATATATTATATTACATATAGTATATTATATATAATCATTATAAAATATTATGTAATTAAATAATTAAATAATACCGTGAGGATAACATCAATGTAATTCTTCATTTGTACTATTAATCCAGTTCCTAAATCAATCCCTGCTTCTACCTCTATTGATGCCTGATGTATGATTCATATTGAAAGCAAACTGCATTTTTGGCAGAGGATTCTGATATTTTATTGTAACCCACAGTCAGTCACGTCATGTTTATATCAGGGTACAACGTGAGATCCATAACTTAACCCTGCAAATCCCCTGTTGCCCAGCCCCTGCCTTCCCTCCTGTTCCAGGTACAACAGTTTCTGGCTTTTCAAGTTCCCTGGTTGCTAAGTTCTGTCCTCCATTGAGCTTTGTTTTTTCCTTGAGATATGCACAAATGTACTCTTTACTTGCCTAACCCCAAATCATCTTCAGGTCTCAGCACACAGATGCTTCATACCTGGATTGCAAACGTGATTTCTGTCCTCCATAAAGATTCTGTCATCATAAAGATTCCACACATAATTGATGTATATCTCTGTAACTGTTTAGTTGGTATCTGTCCCCGAAGAACACAAGGTCTATGAGAGTACAGACAGCATTCACCTGCTGTATAATTGATGTGGATATAATATTAGCATGGGCTCAAAATGTATTATGAAAAGCTTGATTCGATGAGTGAAGAACACCCTAAAAGTGCCTGGTCAGTGTGCTCCTTTCCTTTAAATGAATTAAAATTAATCTATTAATCTTTAGTCCTTACGTCAAGTCTCTAAAATTGCATGTATGGGGATGATAGAAAATTTGACATAAAGAAGTTCAATATAAGGTACAGAAATGAACTAGAACCAGTGCATAAAAAGAAGACCAAGTGAGGGGGAGATTAAGTACTGATTTTATCTTAATAGTCATATTTGAAACTCTTTCTTTTTATGTTTTATTTTCTTTTTTAAGAACCTTGACATTTTATGGAACGGAGACTTTCTTCTCTCCAAAACATTACAAAAGAAGTGTCTGCTACTGTGGACACCTAAGCTGTCAACTCTTGGCTTAACCTGAGCTAACAGTTGCATGCCTGCTTTCTCAATTCAGCCTTGGAGCTAAAAATAGACACAGAGACCATTCTGTCCATATGAATTCACTTCTGACTCAACTCTGAATCCATATTACTTCGGTAATAAAAGAAATGTTTTGCCTTTTACAGAGCTTTTGAGAATCAAGTCTTTTTTTTTTTTCCTGGCCCAGGTCATTCAATAGTACATCAAAGATAAACTTGAAAAAATATATTGCGTAGGTGCAGTAAGCATGATGTGGTTTTCTAAGCTTAGTCTAAATTAGAAGCACCCGAGGCTTGAGGTAAATACATAACTATAATGTATTCACCATACAGATATGATTTTATCTAAAAGCCCAGGCAGTCACAGTCATTACAGTTGAGACATGCAGGTCTGTGTAATGGAGATATAGTTAAGTGCAGGAGCATTGACCCAGCATGTCCAAGGCCTGGGGTACCCTATCCATCCCAGCAGATGAATGACTACCTGAATAAATGAATTTTTAAAATGTGTTTGATATTCTTTTCTAGATAAAGAGAAACAACTTTGACAATTAGAAAAATGGTTAGTATTGGTCTATCATTACTGCTACAATGCAAGAGAGAAGTAAAACTATATCTTCTCTAATGTGCAGTTAAAGGTTCATAAAATGCTGCTTTAATGGAAGCCAATTTGCATCATTGTGATGGATGAATAGAAATGTATGTACTTTGCATTCACAATTCATTAAAGCTATAATAAAAATAATAATAAACAATAATTATTTTATTCCTTAAACATCTGCCTTGTAAATGAGAGATACACACTCAATGACACAGGGATTGCCTAAAATGCACAAGAAAAAGTCTAAGTGACTCCCACTCAAAAAAGGAGGAAAGAAAGCTTAATGTGTGTGTGCTTTTCTTGCGGCAAATAAAGTTACACCATCATTTTCAGAAGTGCGATTTTTAATAAAATAAAATAATCACCAAAATACAGTAGGAAAAGGTGATAAATGATAGTCGTTTGTAACATAGATCTGAAAAGACCCAACAAGATCAAACAGAGTTCTAACAAGAATGTAGTAGAAAATGGTGCTAAAAGAAAGACACACAGGAAAAGAAAAACACCTGAAATAAAGCGATACGTTGTGTAATTCTGGATTAGTTCATGGTTCCTTTGGAGTCTAAATGTACCATTGTGTCAATTATTAAATTAATAAGGATGAAACATATATGTAGTTAACAAACTGTAATAATGCAAAGCACAGATTTTAAACTATATTCTAGCCCAAACGACCTCAAGTTTCTTTACATTCTTACAGCAATCGTTCCTGAATGTATAGAACGTATATTTTCATATTTATTGTACAATACAAGGCTCTTTTGCTTTACATTGCTTTCACATACTTCTTTGACAGAAATTGTGGGGTACATAAACAGTGATTATAGGATCAAAAAAACTGCATTAAAGTTTTGTATTTAGAAGATACTGTTTTACAAAACAAGCATGTATATTCCATACTTAAATATCTCATTCTTAATGCACATTTATTTTTTCCATTTTTCATATCTAAAAGAAACCATATTATTTCTATGGTTTATACATACATATCTTTGTGTATTAGATTACAACATTAAGATAAATTTCAAGTTTAGTTAAGGGAGTAATGTCCTTGAGGCTTCATTATTCTGAGATAAATTTATCAATGGCTCTCCAAAGCACATACAACTAATTAATGTTAATCAATAACCTGATCAAATTATATTATATACATCTTTGAAATACTCAAAGAGTAATAAAAACATTATATTTAGAAAGGCACAAAATAGTTAACATCAACAAAAGTGACAGCATGGTGATTCCCCATTTCAAACCTCTACACTACAGGTAGAGGAAAGCAGATCCTGAGGGCTTGCTAATTGGGCAATCTAGGTGACATGTCAAGCTCTGGGGTCAGTGAAAAATAAAAACATTTCAAAAATAAGGTGAAGAGTAACGTAAGAAGACAGCAACACAAGCATCTAGCCTCCCTACATGCACCCAAGGACATACACTCTGATTGCTGATACAATACACACATGTGGGCACGTACCCCACCCCCCTCCACACACTCCAAAAAATCAATTAGCTCATTAAAATATGAAGTATAATCCAGAAGTTCATGTATTCTGTGATAAAATCAGATTCATAACCTTTTCATCAAAGTGCAAACAAAGCCACAACTACCAAATTGACTGTGTAAGCTATCAACTTTTACATTTCTGTGATTCTTTCTTATGGCTGATAATTGTGTTTTGGATGGCTCTAACCACTGATTGTTTTTACATACTCTGGTGGCTTGAATGAGAATGTCCCCAAAGGCTCAGATATCTGAATATTTAGTCAACAGGTAGTGGAACTACTTCAGGATTAGGAGGTATGGCCTTGTCAGTAGGTGTGGCCTTGTTGGAAGACGTGTGTCACTGGATTGAAGCTTCAAAGACCCAGACCAGGCCCAGTCTCTCTCCCTCTCATCCTCCCATACCCCCCCACCTATGGATCAAGATATAGTTCTCATTTACTGCTCCACCATCTGCCTACATGAACCATGCTTCCTGCCATGATAATAATGGACTAAACCTCTGAAAATGTAAGCAAGCCACCAATTAAAATTTTCTCTTATTATAGTTACCTTGATAATGATGTCATAGAACAGTAATAAGAATTAATGCTCAAAGCTAAAGCCATAATATTCTATATAGGAAACTGCCAATGCAGACTACATATTTTATTAAGTTTCTGGTAAACTAAGTATTCAGACACAATTTTGTTTATGCGCCAGCTTTTTAAAGGGAATTACAAATCTACTCTAGAAAGCAAAATATGCCATTCTAGAAATTTCTCATGAGGCATCATGTCTGAGTGAAGAGATAAAACAAATTTTCAGATATTTGGGAATTAAATTCTGCTGAAATTTTTATTAACTGAATTGAATTACATGCATCAGGAAACTGAAGAGTAGGCAGCACTTTTAGAGGGTTTCTTTTTATTTTTAATTTATTACAATTTATTCACTTTGTATCCCAGCTGTAATTCCCTCCCTCCTCCCTCCCTCACCTCCCTTCTCCTCCCATGCCCCTCCCCTAGTCCACTGATAGCAGTGATCCTCCTCCCCTTCCTTCTGACCCTAGTCTATCAGGTCTCACCAGGACTGCATGCATAGTCTGATTTCTTAGGGAGCAGAGATTTCCAGGGTGAAGATTGGTGGGATTTTTCTTGTAGGGCAGGGTCTGGGCACTATCCTGAGTCAGGGCTGGGAATGAAAGTCATAGCCATTAGGAAATGACCCAAGGTGAAAGGGAAGTCTTGGGGTGGGACCCAGTTGCTGGAGTTCTTCAGGCAGGGGCCTCAACACTTTCTTACCTTCAGGTTTTACAAAGTTTATAAAGGATACAAAGTTTACAAAAGGAATCCACAGCACTGTTCCTTGCTGCCTGAGTTGGTGTTAACAGCCAACACTCATTCTTCTGAACAGTGACTGAGTCCTGCAGTTCCCATTCTTGCCTCACATGCTGATTATTATAAAGGAAAAATCCATTCTAATGACCTTCGGCCTGTGAAATAACTACAAACCACCAAACAAAGGCAGACAATATTCAACAAAGTGATTTTTCTTTTAATTACTCAAAGCATATATGATATTACCAGGAATGTGCTGCTATTTGATTCATCTAGCACTGAAATGAGAATGGGTACTCCTGAAGAATTCTGCTCTAGGAGAGCATTAAGGTGTCTCAGTTTATTTATTATAAATTTTGCCATTAGCCAGTTATCTAAGATGACTGATCTAGAACCTATTTCCAATTCCTTCTATGTTCAAATGTTCATCACAAATAGGGATGCCTCATACATCTGGGGTAGATCTACAGCATCTTTAGCTTTTGCTATTGTTGCTTCACGATAGTCTGTTGTGCACTCTAGGCTGGCAAACAACTCTCTCTCCTCCTGTTTCATCCTCTAGAGTCCTGGGCGCCCAGCATACATGAGCACACCTTGTTTTAAAGGTAGTATTTTCTTGTTAATAGGCTTCTTGCTTTCTTCTTCCTCTTAGAATCAGTTCTGGACTCTGCACTGTGGTTTTGTGATAATGCTCAAAAGCAGAATTTAATTCAACAAGCCTTACTATTTGCATAAAACCTTATGCCAGCGACAAATTTCATCAGTTTAAGCAAGCCAAACACTTTTGAAAGCATGATTTTTGAATTGAAATATCCTTGGTTTCGTGACAGACTGTTGTTGGAAAATCATGACTGTGGTTCACTCAAGACTGAAGTATTAGTGATGAGAGTCACGATTTTCCCATTTTCATTGTTCTCCGGTGCTTTCTGTGCTCCCAAGGGTGAATTATGCAGAGGCAGAGAGGAGATGATTTTCTCCTACCTTCCTTTCAAATTGCAGCATGAATAATATTATCTGATGTTTAGCAGTGGCTCACAAAAATTGTACTTAGTTTCTTATTTCAGGAGGATTTTTTTTAATGCCTTGCTTTTTAAGCAGATCATCATAGACTTCACAAATGCAGCTTTTTTAGTGGTATTTGTCAATGAAAGAGAGGTGAATAGGAGAGGCAAGTAAAAGGTAGCAAGAGGAAATAGTGCCATTCAGTGAGCTTTCTCTCTGCCACCTACTTTATTATGTATTTAATGTATACCACATATAAATAAGTTCAGCATGTTCTGAAGAAGAACATTTTTGTGACCACTGAAAAAATCTGATTTTGCTTTATTTAAGACAGTTACGACATTATCTTTATCCATGGATAGCAATAAATCATTTTCATTGATCTAGTCAATAAGAATTTACTGTAATTTTACAAGTAATGTTTGTTTTCAGTGGATTCACATCAATGTCAGTAATATATTAAAATAAAGAAAATACCATGTGACCAAAGTTTGAACACAAAATACAAATAATATTGAGAAGTTATCATTTAATAACAATAAAATGCATAATATTCACATTTATATTTTATAGGTAAAATGTGCCAAAAGCACATGAAAGAAGACATGAATTAATAATGGGAAAATTGCATGACATTGAAGGGGAAGACCTGTGTCATATATCCATACACACACACATGAGTTTAGGATTAAAACAAAAGGTTAATTTCCCTGTGGAGCCTGAGGACAGTTTCTACTGCTCTGGTTACTTCCAGCTCAATGTTAATTTCAGAAAAATTGGAAATATCCAGTGAACCCACATTGCTTATATTTTCGATACAACATATTTCTAAATGCACACGGACACAAAGGATGTTAACTTCTGCTTGATTTTGATAACCAAGAAACCAAAATGTTCTCATTGGGGAAAATGTATGGATGCATTTAATGGAATAACAACAAGCCCTTAATCATACAGAGATAAAGTGAAATGTAAGGGCATGTAAAAATGGTTAACCGGCATTGCTACGTTTTAAAAAATTAAAATTTAAATAGAATATGCATTTTGCTACACATTTCTGTGAAAATAAAATTGGTCTAGTAGGGTGTGCATAAAATTTGTCAAAACCATATGATTGAAAGGTTATAATTACAAAGGACTGTTCCTCCAATATTATTCATTTCTTCAAGATTTAAATTGATACTTTGTCATTTATGTTAAAAGCCAAAGCAATATGAAAATTTAGTTCCTTTCATTGGTCCTTACACTAAAACATCCCTGTACAACTTTATTACTCTGTCTCTTTACCAGTTATGACATCTAGAATAGTTTTAGCATCATGAAACTTTGATGTCACAAGTATATAAGTTCACTGTAAGACCTACACTCTTATATTTATGGTTGTGAGCCTAACCTTTAATGTCTGAGCCATCTCTCCAGCCCTGTAAGACATACAGTCATGAACTGTTTGCCATGTTTCTTGCAGAACTGATCACGAGTAACATATCTGAGTTTCTCTTTGTGTGTTTGGATAACTGAATCATGAATGACTGAAGAACACCTAGAAACGTTAATTAGGCTGGAGTCAGAAACACAGTCTGATTGCTCTGGTGGCAAAATCCTGTTCCATGTGGGTGGTAGCCCCATCAACTTCCAGATAAAAAGTGTGAAGCTTATTATTTCATCTCAGAATTCGTTGAAAATCAGAGGACAGATGGCGTATGACCCTGCATATGGCCCCCAAATTTTGAGTCAGAAACACTGCTTTCTTCCTTCATTCAACTATAAATCTTGAAATATTTTAGTCTTTCAAAAATAGGATCCTTAACACCAACTAACAAAATAATGTGTTTTGTTTCAGCCTGCCAATTATCTGAATAAAAACTTTGCTCAAAAGTTTTTAGTTCATAATATATCATTTTCCCTTCCCTTTCTTCTAAGCCAGCTCATACATTGCCTAACCTTGCTTCCTTTCAAATTTATGCCACTTTTTTCTGTATGTATATTCTTATGAGTAAATAAATACCTAAATAGATAAATACAACAGGCTTAGTCCTTATGATGTTACTTGTAAGTATGTGTTTTCAATGCTGACAAATTAGTATGGGATAAATATTTGGTGTGCTCTTCCATGGGAAAGATTTTTTCCTCCCTCTGTCAGATTTTTCAGTTACTGTAATTCTTGTGTTGGGTTGATGCCACATGAGATTTCACTTATCCATATTCATATTTCTATCTATTGTTGATATCATCTTTGCTCAGGTCAAATTTAGGGAGCCATGTTGGTGGGTACCTTCTAACATTTCTAGGAGAGACACAATCTCACAGAGAACTCCGTGTTCCTCTGGCTCTTACCATCTTTCTGCCCCCTCTGCTGCAATGATCCCTGAACCTTAGGTCTGGGAGTTTTGCTGTAGATGTATTACCTGCAGTGTGTCTCCACAAGTCTGCAGTATGTTTCGTTGTAGTTTTCTGTAATAGTCTCTGTCAATATGTCCTTAATGAGAGGTAGCTACTACATACCTGTGGGTATAAGGATAAATATTCAGAATTAAGTTGGAAATTATGCTGGTTAATAAAGTAGTGATTGTAGATTTTCTTCCAAGGTCCTTGACATCACTAGCCCTGGGTAATTGGCTAAGTATCCAGCACCCTTCATGTTGAGTGAGTCTTAAGTCGAGTTAGACAGTCAATTCATGTGTCCCTACCAGAGAAGCACATTGGTTATTCAGGCCTGAACTGACCAACTTATCTTGCAGACAAAACATACAGAGTGAGTTTATAGTTCACGTACCTATAATATCAGAAAAATGTAATAACTTTATTCCTATTTCTATGATATATATAAATTCTTTATAAGGACATTGACACTATAAGATCAGACTCAAGACAATGGAGAGAAGATGAAGTCACCACCTTAGTTATAATAAGAACCAATCTACCTCTTGCCTCATTGTGTTTGTTTCTCTCAATAAACCCTCTTGATCAAGAACAAAGTTTGCCTTCTCCAGGAAAATACAAAAAGATTTCGAGGAAGGGGGAAAAGAATGAATGTAAATGGAACTAACAAACACCCTAGTTGTTGTAATACCATGATTCTTTCAGGCAATATTTAAAGAAGCTTTAAAAACTAAGGTGAATATGCTCAGTGAAGAGATAGTTAGCAAACACTAAATAATAATAATGAACTGTAAGTAGCATGCTTTAAGGGCATGGAGTAAACATGAGCAGAATAAATGAGTGATTATAAAAATCTTACTCAATGCTGCACAATAATTAAAACTTGAACCTTTACAACTTTGTAATGTATATCCTTTCAGCACAAGATAAAACACTGTTTTAAATTTTGTTTTATAAACTATTGACCACATAGCCAAGTAAATGGGAAGTCTAATAAATGTTCCCATGCTTGCTTTTCCCAGTTACTATGTAAGTATAGTAGATGTGCAAAAAAGTAAAAGAATGTGGATGAAATTATAATAGCAAATTTTCTTAAATGGAGGAAATAAAACCAAAGAATCACTGAACTAATCCTTGGCTCATTTATTCTGTACTCCTGAAGCAAAACATGAAACTAGAGCTTTACAAAATTAGAAGATTTCAGAAGTTGATGAAAGGGAAAAACAACAAAGAAAAGAAAACAAACAAACAAAAACTATACAAACAACAACAATAGCACAAACAAACAATCACCCTAGTGAGGGCAAGAAAGCCAATCTAAAAGCACTGCTGGCATCCTTTGCTCCCTGTAGTTCTTGGGGTGGGGTGGGGGCGGGGATGACATTTAGCCAACATTACAGAGAGCAGTCTACTCTAGTCTTACCAGCTTTTGTTTGGTTACAAACTGCTTTACTGCTCTAATTTGTCCATGTGTGGTTTCAGCTGACAGCTGTACAGTCTCGGTGTAGACAGAAAGCCCCTGTGACACTAGAGGAAAAGTGCAACAGATATGCACTTAGGATGAGGATCAGTGCTGCCACGTTGCCTCTGTGAGAAGTTGGTTGCCATGGCAATGGCTAGAGTGAAAAAGATAGGTTGAGAGAATACCATGGACACAAAAGTACTGAATAGTTCCTTAAGAGAATGAGTGTGTGTCACGAATTGGAGATGCTGGGTGCATTAATTTCCTAGGACTGACTCAGACTGTATGGTTTCAAAAGGTGGTAATTCATTTTCTCACTTTCCTATAGACTAGGTGTCCAAATCACAGTGGGTAAGGTTGGATTCTGTAGAGGCTTCTGAAGGAGAAGCTATACCGTGTTTCTCTCTGCTTTAATTTACATATTTATGTATGTAAGCACTCATGCATGCATATGTGTAGACAGAATCTTACCAAAGTAGTTCAATGGGCAGCTCAATGTGTACCTGAAGATAACCTCAAACTCATACACCTCTTGCTGCAGACTCCCAAGCATCTAGATTACAGGACCAAAGCCCCGATTCACTTCTCTCTGAGCCAACAGCTCTTATGTCATTTTTCTTGTGCTTTGTGTCTTTGTAGACACAGCAATAAATTGAATGAGAGGCTCATCTTTATTTTTCTTGTGTGTTTATGTCTTTGTAGACACAACAAGCATTTGGATGAGAAGCCCACCTTACCCCAACCCCACCTTGACCTCATCCTTAACTAATTGAATATACAACTACCCTATTTTCAAGGAAGGTCATATTCTGAGGTACTAGAAATTATGACTTCAATGCATCTGTTTGGGAGGATACAATATAAATCATAGCAATGACTAATCATTGTTGGATGACTAATTTGTGAAACATGGTGTGGATGTGAACTCAGGTTAAAAAAAAAAAGTAGAAATAAAGCGGCTAAGGTCTGAGTCAGACCTTCAGGGTTTAGACTAGAACAATGAAAACTGTGGGTGTGGTTCTACTGGGAATCATTAAAACTCCGTTTGCAGAAGGGAATGCATTCCTATTTACTTTGGCAGGCTCTGGCATATCAGAAAAGAGACTGGAGAATGTTTCATTAATATTATATAGTTTTTGTTTTTCATATTTCCTTAAAATCAAGGACTTTCTGCAACCGTCTACATTTTTTTAAGTTCTGCAATATATTTCCAATGTTGTTAATATTTAATGAACTCCTCATGAGCCCTCCGGCTTCACAGTCCTGGGTTCCTTCTAAAAGAACAATACAAGGAAATTCTGCTTCTCTGTGTTTCTGTTTCTTAGGCATAAAGATCTGCAACACAAAAGAGGGAAAAAGACCAGGAAGCAGGAAACCTTGTAAAAACTACTATATTGTTAATGTGTACCTAGTTACAAAGAAAAATCTACATTGTTAACTTTAAACCATGATTAAAATATAGCATTTAAATCAAAATGCAAATGCACAATTAGTGGCAGCAACATTACTATTATAAGATTATATGTACCTTTAAAGTTTTAATACACAAGGTAATATTCTTTATGACATTTTAATGAATGTATATTATCTTTTGTTCATATTAGTCCCTATTCTCATCCCCCTGCCCTCATTTTAGTCTCATTTTTCTCTCATACAGTCCCTGTGATTTCATGTAACAGATGCCTATTGGTTGCTATGAAGTCTAGATCATGCTTATAAGAGAGAACTTGAGATACTAGTAGAGTTTTACAGTGTGTATTTTGTATTCTTAGAGAATTGTCATTTACAAAACTAAGTATCCATAAAATGGATTGTTATCCCAACTTGTTTCTAGAGGATAGATATTTAGTCATTGGATTTGAAGGACATTGAGTGTCTATATAATGCTACTTTGTGCTCAGCAATTTGTTGAAATCCAAGCATTGTTAGGGGAAAGAACATGATCAAGTTTGGTTGATTGTCATCCTGAAGGTAACATAACTTTCATGAGTTTGGCATCATTCTTCTCTTAGGTTCTGCTAAGTGGATCTTCACAGTTGGAAACCTGAGATTCTGCTCTATGCAAGGTCAAGCTTACAAGGTCTAACAAAGATTGAAGACATGCACTTGATTTTGGAAGAGCTAATACATGTTGAACTGGGCTTGCACAGTAAGAAGAAGGCTATGTCTAAATTACTACAGATCCAAGAACTGGCAGTCTTTGGCAAGGTATAGAAAGTTTGGACCTCCTTGCTGGTCCACAGTCTGTGCTTGTCTCAGGCACTGAAGCAAGTAGGCTTGGATAAATACAAAACACGGCAACAAGTGTTGCCTCTCTATGCACGCATGTTGCTACTTGAAAGTTTCTGAGAGGAAATCATAAGTAACAGAAATGCAACATATAACCAAAGAGGACTGCAAAAAGCATTCAGGGCTATTGGAAGAACTCTTAGATAATTGCTTATTTGAAATTTTATTCCTGTCACTGAACCTCACAGCGGAAGCAAAGCTGTAATTAAAAAGCATGTTTTGAAGTTTCATTCTAGATCTTTATATCATGGGCAAAAAAATGGTCATTAACAAAACTATAGAAAACAAATTGCTGTAAAGAAAGAAAGGAAAGGGGAATATGAACAATTATAATTGCAAATAATGAGGAGGAGACTAAAAGCTACCAGAACTTTCATGGTCACTTGAATTGCTAACAGCTGACAAAAAATAATTGTAACTGAGAGAGTCCTTGTATTGGTAGGTATAAAGGCTAATAGGTTTAATAAAATTTATTTTAAATCAGTCATAGTCCAAATTGTATTGTTTGCAGACAAAGAAATATATTTTATTTAGTGTATATGTGTGTGTGTGTGCATGTGCTTGTGTGTGTGTGCTGTATAAGGGGGCAAGCACAAACGTGCCATTGTGTGCATGTGGAAGTAAGAGGACCACTTCTTGGACTTGGTTCTAGCCTTCCAGCTTTTTGAGACAGGGTCTTTCTTACAGTCCCTGCTGCAGTACAGCTTACCCCAGGCTTGCTTGCCTTTCTCCTCTCTCTGCTCTCTATGTTGATATAGGAGTGCTGAAATTAGAGGTATGGATCACCATATCTGGTTCCTTACATAGTTTTGGGGGATTGAACTCATGTCAGACATGCACTGCAAGCACTTTTAACAAATCCAACCATCTACTGCGGTCCTAGACCAAAGTCTTGGGTAATTTACTACAAAACACGAAGCCTCAGTTATCTAAAAAGTAGAGATAACAATTTCACATTATCTACTTTGGAGAATGATGCCTAGAATAAAGTAAAAAGCTACATGAGAAACCATGTTGCAAGTTATAAACTTTTATATTAGGAAACTGAATTATTTGTTCAAATGAGTTAATTTTTAATTTACCTTTAAATCATGCAGGTAAATGTAAGAGCATCAGAGGAACAGCCAATGTATTCTTACCACAAACTAAACTTTACAAAGCTAATATAAAAAAGAGAAACTTATTCCTTCTGCCGCAATTACCTAGGATGAAATTGATTGATTCCCGTGTAGTTTGGGTGGAGAACATGATAGTTCTAGTTTATCTTTTGAAGGAACTGCCATATTGCTTTATATGGTGTCTCACCACACATTAAATGTTCCTGTTAAGAAATTGAAGTGAGATTCCAGAGGCCTTTTCCCTCTTGGCTTATAGAACCACCAACTACCCAAAACTGAGGCTGGGACCAGGGCTCAGTAGTATGCCTCACACTGAGAAGGAGCCACAAGGACAGTCTACCTGTTTCTGAGTCTAAAGGCTAATGTTCCAGTGTCTTTAGAAACCGATGTTCCACCAATTAGCTGCATAAATATACTATGCACGTTTGAGGTTAGAATCTGATATCTCAGTAACTGTAGCATTGCTTATCCCATTAGAAAGCCATTTGCAAAGAGTGCCAACTTCTTTCATTTAGACACTGAAATCAAGAAACTGCCAAGCAGCCACAAGAAAAGCTACCTGCTGCTGAGGTCAGAGACCAGAGCTGAGTGGTGTCTGGTACCCATTTCATAATCACATAGAAAGACTGTCTCCTTATGATGCAAGGGTCTAGTGAGTCAGAAAAGTCTGGTACACCACACTCCTACTGATCTGGATCCTCACTCACAATATGAGGTCACACTATGACCCTTGCAATAACAGCATTATCTTTACCTCCTTCAGAGTACCCAACCATAACATCAGAGGTCACTTAACCCGGGGTTGTGGTTTTAACACTTCAACTGACCCATTGATGCATTAGTGCCAGCTATCCCCATGATTGAACCTCAAATACCATCTAGCTGATCAAAATTAGCCAATCAGAGATACAAAAAAAACCATCCAATACAGCTAGGCCAGAAACATACTCCCAAATACTCAACCAATGAACAAAATCCAGCTGAAGGCCCAATACAATTAAAAAAAATGAAGTAGAATAAAACCAAGAAAATATATATACCCACATTTAAAATTACTAATTCCAAAGCAATGGTACCTAATGAGACCCATGTAGATGAAATTCTAAAAAAGAATTCAAAAGAACATAAATATGTTCAATAAATCCAAACAGGATACAAATAAACATGAATAAAATTTAAAAGAACAATAATTAACTCCAAGAGAACATAAATAAATAACTGAATTAAACAAGGAAGTCAACTCAGGATATAAAAATAGAATTAAATAAAGAGACAAATTCTTATGATACACTATACTGAAATGAAGCTACACACGAATAATTCTGTGAGCCCAATTAGGTTCAGTTATAAGGCTCATTGATAGAATGGATGGTGTACAGAATAGAGTACCAGAGCTGGAAGGAAAAGCATTGGATTGTTCAGTTAAAGAATATGGCAAAAAATAAACATCATATACAAGATTTTTGGAATACCGTGAAAATACCAAAAAATATGGCATAAAATAAAGAAGTATTTCACACCTAAGGCATATAAAAATATTTTCAATAAAATTGTAGAAGAAAAATTTTCACATCTGGAGAATAAAAGATACCCTTCCTTGTCCAAATGGCATACAGAAGACTAACTATATAGACTAACTCTACAGGACCAGAATTGAAATGCCATGTCAATATATAGTCAAAATATTAAACATATAAAACAAAGAAAGCATATTGAAAGCTGCAAGAGGGAAGAATTGGTTCATCAGAATAACAGCTGAGTTTTTTTATAGAAACTCTAAAAGCCATAAGAATTAAGAAAGATGTATTTCAACCAACATTATTATACTCAACAAATGAATTTACCAAAATTTCATGGAAATAACTTTCTATTTGTAAAACTGACTACAGTAATTTATGATCATTTAGTCAGTGTATAGACGGTAGTAGAAAAAATATTGCAGACTGAAAAAATAAAGACAGGCTCAAGAGACTACAAAGAAAAAATGATGCCAACAGTTATTAAGCAAAAGGAGAAAAAGAAAACATCAAAATATTAAAAATAATTACAGGAATTAAAGTACACCTTTGAATAATAATCTTAATACCAATGGCTTAAATTTCTCAGTCAGAAAACACAGATGAACATATTTGGCCAGAAAACATTTAGGCATTTGTTGCCCTCCCAAAATTATAATGCATCCTCCAGAACAAATACTACCTGATTCTAAAAGGATAAGAACAGATATTCCAAGCAAAAGGAATAAGGAAACAAATAGAAGTTGCTAAATAATAATATACGAAATAATATGCCTCTGACTAAAACTAGTCAGAAGGAAGAGGAGCTCTTCACATTAACTAAACAAACAACTCATCAAGAGGAAATTACAATTGCAAGCATATGCGCTAAACACAAGTGCTTCCAATTTCATTTAACTCGCAACATTAGACACAGAAGTCACAGATTAATTCTAACATAGCAATAGGACATAACTTCAATGCCCTTTCTCATCACATGACAGGTATCCAGACATAAAATAAGGAAGCATTAGAGCTAAATGATATCATAGAACAAATAGACTTAGACATTGACAGACCATTCCACCCCAACAAAAAAGAACACAGATAATCAGAATACCATGGGACCTACTACAAAATTGATAACATACTTGGATGCACAGAATGTCTCATAGATAGTGCAAATTTCATATAACTTCTTGTATTCTGTCTGACCACAAAAGGGGAAAAATAAAACAAACAGACAATAGCAACAAGTGAAAGTATAGAAAATAATGTTCTAGAATACACAAAAAACTTAAAAATTAAATATAAAGAAACAACCTAATAGAAAACAAATGACTGTAGACATAAACAGAATGTTCTCACTAAGGATAAATATAAATTCCTAAGAACTCTTCTATGTTTTAAGCATAATTAGTTATCAGGAAAATGAAATTAAAACTATTTTAATTAAAACTGTCTTATTCTGCTCAGAAGGGTTGAACTTGAGAAAATAAATGACAACAAATGCTAGAAACGATGAGAGAGGGAGAAGAGAGAGAAAGAGAGATTAAAACCTGGGTTGTACATATGAGAGAAAACATGCAACATCTTTCTGAAAATGAAACTTTATACTATGGTGTGTAACACATTTTGATTATCCATTCCTTTAATGAACATCTATGATATGAGTTATACACAGTTAATAAATTGTGATAGGATACATAAATTTGTAAAATATATAACAATGAATGATTAACTTAGAAAAATGGAAGAAAACAAATGAAACTGAAGACAGCATACAACAGAGACACCTGCACATCTGTATTTATTGAAAGACTATTCAAAATAGTCAAGTTTTAGAAATCCCAGGCAGGAGAAACGCAAAGAATGGATGTTCAATACCTAGCAGCAGAAAATAGACTCCAAATCAATAAGATTGCCTTATTCATCTCATCATTAACAACTCATGGCCCTAAATTCATAAGGAACAATTCATAATAACATAATGCACAAAATCTACATCAGTACGGGCATATGATAACAAGCAACACTTTAGGACTCTATAGGACTTTCATATCAGACAAAGACAACAAGGTCTCAGTGCAATACCCATCCTCCTTCTACTTTGGGAACAAAGGAGCAGCGTGTGGAGAAGTGAAAGCCCTGACAGAAATATTCCCCAGCCTTTCCCGCAGCTACCTGTTTCTTATGAAGAAGTTCTAAGGAATGTCTTTTTAAAAGGAAACTAGGTTACAGATTTTTAAACTAGATTTTATTTATAATTCTAAAATCAGAGAACACTTACTTCATAAGTGTTGCAATGATCTGAACCAAAAAGTTTGGCTTTACAGATTGGATAAGGGCTGAGAAAGGAAAAAGACAAGGCATACTGGTCCTTTCAGTTGCTCTCCTTGTGAAAGTTAGAGCTGAAAGAACTTCTTTGATCTAGTAAAAAAAAAAAAAAAAGAATCTGCTGTCATCCCTCAGTCTAGTAATATCTTGGAAGACCAAACAGCTTCATTTGGGCTTGTCCATATTGAACTTTACCATGAATGGCCCTTTTGGTTTGTTCTGCTGTGCCTGCTACAAGAGCTTGATGCAAGTCAATGGTCTATTTGATGGTTTATCATTGGACGTTCTAGGAAGTAATTATAAGAAAGGAACTGTAAGAAGTTAACTGGTTTACTCTTTTTTTCTTCTATTTGATCAAGGTTATGAAAGCTGGGGCCTCAGTAGCTGTTTTTTTCTACATAATGATGGATGAATATGGTGAGGGTAGAATCACCATGCCAGCAGTGTTAGCTTTGGTTCCATTTTTATGATAGAGAAAACATAGTCATTCACTTTTAAAGATTTTTTAATTAAACAGCCTGGTATTAAACAGTTATCACAATCTACATACATTCTCTTTTAAAATAGAGGCATATAATTTTGCTCAGAGCCTTGCTGCCAAGCAGCTGCCTAGCAGATACTCAGGTGCACCTGCTGGAGTAAGAGAGATGGCTCAGCAGTTGAAAACATACACTGAGTTCATAGCTGTTCACAGCTGTTTCAGCCCCATGTTCCGGGGATCCAACACCCTCTTCCGGTCTCTGGTCTGGCCATTCAGGCTGTGATACTTCCTTGCTATTGCTAAATGACTGTCTTTCTGCCTGCAGAATGACAGATGACTGAATCTACTTTAATCTTCCACTAACCCTTGTTTTTCAAGTTGTACGTTGCCATGAACCTTTATATTATGATCAAATCTCTGATGACAGATGTTAAAACTATAAAACTTAAGAAAAGAATTTCATTAAAAGTAGCAGGACAATAAGGCTTTACTCTTTTTCGTTTCTCTTTATGGTTCTGGTTGTTTCATTTTATATGACTGCACCTTACTGCGTTGGAAATGGCTTACCTCTCAAACCCATGATCATCCTATTTCAACCTCCAAAGTACTGGAATTCTAGCCATAAACTAGCATACTCAACATTATCCTTCAAAGCTGTTCTCACATAAAAATTATGAATATATGTATAATATCTGAAATATAAAATAACCGTTGCTGCATAATTATAAATGTTACATAATGAAACTTGAATTCAAGTTTGTTTTCTTTTGATATGTTAAACAAGGGATGACTAATCAAATTAAATGAGAAGGTTTGCCATGGAACAATAGAAAATGAGCACATCAGATCAAACAGCAAGGCCAAGCCCCTTTTTCTTTACATACACTGGATTCTTCTAAGAACTTCCCTTATTTTGTGTTTTCTTATGTTTTGAGGAGGCTTCTTGGGAAAGCCTACAAGTTAATGTCTTGTTCCAGCATGGAAAGCCTCCACTGATGTTTCTGCCTACTTCAGCCAACTCACCCTGTGCCTTCTACCTCTGCACATTTCACCCTTTCTGCAAGCCTGCCTCTCTAATCTCTCTTCAGTCTTCTCTCTCTTTCTTCCTCTCTGTAACTCAATGTGGAGTTTTTTGTTTATTTGTTTGTTTGTTTGTTTGTTTTCTGGAGGTCTATCTTCTCACTCACTAAACTAGGGGCTTCTTCTGTCTGCTTCACTGTAAATTCATCCACTGGTGCTCAACTTCAGTTGTTTCATCCTCAGCTCTGGATTTTTAGACATAGGATTTTTTTTTTTAATATTAGATACAGTTCATTAACTCTGTATCCCAGCTGTATCCCACTCCCTCATTCCCTCCCAACCCCACCCTCTCTCCCTCATCTCCTCCCTCTTTCCAAGTCCACTGATAGGGGAGGAGCTCCTCCCCTTCCATCTGACCCTAGCTTATCAGGTCTCATCAGGACTGGCTGCATTGTCTTCCTCTGTGGCCTAGCAGGGCTGCTCCTCCCTTGGGGGTGGGGAGGTCAAAGAGCCAGCCATTGAGTTCATGTCAGAAATAATCCCTGTTTCCCTTACTAGGCCACCCACTTGGATACTGAGCTACCATGGGCTACATCCGAGCAGAGGTTCTATGTTATATCCATACATGGTCCTTGGTTGGAGAAACAGTCTCATAGAAAACCCCTGTGCCCGGATATATTTGGTCTTTGTGGAACTCCTGTCCTCTCCCTTCTTTCATATGATTCCCTGCACTCTGCCCAAGGTTTGGTTTTAAGTCTTAGTATCTGCGTTGATACACTGCTAGGTAGAGTCTTTCAGAGGCCCTCTGTGGTAGGCCGCTGTCCTGTTACTTGTTTTCTCCTACATCCAATGAGACACAGGATTTTAAAAAAGCCAACTTGATGGAATACAATGTGCGTAACAGGAAGTCAGGCCTGTTAGGCCACATATTTTTCCATACTTTTTCTAAACCTCTTCACCTTTCACTTGCCTTATTGAATTTAATTACAGTTATTTTGATGTCTTTGTTTGGTGGTTCTGATGGCCTGATGATGGAGGCTGCATTCAGTTCCTATTTCCTGCTCAGTTTTTGGTCATGTAGCACTGTTCTTGCATTTTAATTTATTTCCTCCCTGTTTCTCAGTGCCTTAGGCCAGGCATTTTTGTATTTGAGCGTGTCTAAAGAGGAGAAATGTGCCAAGTCTTCTCTACAAATATGCTTCCTCTTGGTCATGGTTCTGTAGAGTGTGATCCAGGCTGGACAAAAGTCCAGCACCTTTCATCTCAGACTCAGATCCACACCAGAACATGGCCAGGACAGGACCAGAAACCAATGAGAAAGCCCTTCAGACATGCAGTTCTCAATTTTTCTTTTCCTGGGAACTCATATTCACTTTGCTGCCTCTGTGCTGAAATATGAGCTCAGCTCTTGCAAGAAGGGTTTTATGGTTGGATGAGAGGGTTTGTATAAAATAAGCTGTCAGGTGCAAGCTGAGAAATTTGTTGAATTAATTCTTGACCTTTGCTTTTCCCCTCCAAGCCTGACTTCATGTAACACAGACAGTATTTTACCAAACTGAAATTCTTTAAATGACGCTAATGAACATTCCTTCGACAGACTTTAAAAATACTAGTAAATGTGCAGGGAAATGCACACTTTGAATGCATTGTTGCTGGAAAGGAAGAAAAACTGAGAAGTGCAAAGCAAGCTTATCTTTATAGCTTAAATCACTCTTATCCTGTCCACGCTCAGAGTGGAACATAACAACTGGTAAGCTGCAGAAGTTTATTTTTCCATAATCAGTTATTTCAAGTAATTACATTTCAGCAAGTCTTGCCAATGGGTAGGTCAAACTATAGACAAATTTCCTATGTCGATCTAAATTCTCTTTTTTTTGTCTGTGAATATATTATTCACATCTGTATATTTTGTGTTATTTTTCTGTGATAATTATGCACAGGAGATAAATCCACACCAAAATATATCTACTCAGCTGTGGAGACAGCTCAGTCAGTAAATGCTTATGATGCCAGCATGGAGACCTGGGTTTGGATGCCTAGAACCCACTTAAAAATACAGGCACTATGGCGTGCATCTGTGATGACACTTCTACAGAGACACAAACAGGTAGATTTTATGCTGTGCTGAGAACGCCGTGGTGCTCATCTCAAAGGACTCCGGTGTGCCGTGTTTGTTGATGGATCCTTGCTAATGCTAAATTGAAGTGTAAAAGGTTGCTCTTGAATGGTAACTGTTAAGGTGAGAGTAGAAGAATTTATCTGAAACATATGGTGTTAGTCATGATGAAAATAAGCTCTTCTTCATGACATCTATCAAAATATAATTAAACACAACTTTAATTAAGATAATTAGCTATGGAACAGCACAAGAAGGCATTATATGTCAACTGCACATTGGTTTTGTATTTGTTGTGAAAAGAAAAATGATTGGGGTTGGTTATTAGTTATAAACTCCTGAAAGCCTTAGAGGCTTATAGTTTCCTCAGGGCTATGAGGCAGATTCATAGCATACTTGAGAATATAGAATATCATAATGGAACTTAGTTATTAATTCAGAATGTACAGTCATCTTTAAAAAGTCTACAGGGCTGATTATTAGTTGGCAGTAGAACACCATCCAACAACATAAGATTCTGTCTTTACTTGCCCAGTATTTAATCAAACTTACCACGAATAAAAGAGTTATAAAAAGCATTGGAGCTTTCTTTTCTGTGTCCTATTCAGGAGTTATTAGTACTTTGCTGATAAATAAGAATATTCATCCTCTGCTCTTATTTGCTGTCAGAGCAAGTATCTGATCATCCAAGGCAGCTGCAGCTTTCAACCTAACATATTAATATGCATATGTTTTAATATTTAGGAAAATATATAATAACAGGGAACATATTATTTTAAGAGTTAATGAGTAACTATAAAATCTAAAATTGAGATTTAGTTTAGATAGGGAGAAAAATATACAGCAAAGGAACTCTTCGAGGTATTGTTGAGCCTGTATGAAAAGCCATAAAGACTAGGTTCAATTCTATACAAGAGACAATTAAGTGTGTTCATCTCTAGCAGAGAAGACGTCATAAAAGGCATTTTTATTCATTTGCAGAATTGTCCTAATTTTAGGTTCTCTTAGTGTTCTTTAATTAGCTGAAAAACCATAATTAGAAATGGATGTTTCATCAAGAAATCAATGCGTAGTCTTTTGTTACCACACTCTATACAGTGTCTCTTTCTTTTAAAGTCATGACATTTAAGATATTTTGTTTACACAGAATAAAAATAAAACATCATGTGAACTGGGAATTGAAAGGCAACAAAGAAGGCCCAGTCACAAGTAGCTGAGTGGGTGTAAGAGACTGAGAAAAACAAATGGCTCAACAGGGTTAATTTTCATCGATCTAGCCACACGTTGCTATAAACACTTATAACTACTAACACAGTGACTTCCCCTCTGTCACCAGCATTATTATATCTTCCTGTGAAAGTCGTGATTAAGTGGTGATTTGACATTTTGGATAAGAAATTGAGTAGATGTAAGAATTCAGGTAGAAATTCAAATCTCTCTGCTATGTCTCACAGGATCATATAAAAATGCCTTCCATACTGGCAAGATTTTCTTTGATTAAATTAGGATTTTAAGAGAATTTTTATTTTAATCAACATGACTCATGAGATTAAAACTCTTTATACCTTCATAGAATATGCATATTGAAAGGGGATATGGTAATACATTTTTACTACAAAATATTATTGGAATTTGTTCATTTAAAATTAAAATAACTGTATCTTCATTATTTTTATTGTTGTTGTTAAATATTTCCTGAATGTTTACCAATTGCTGAACAGTAAACAGAGTATCACCATCAAAAGGCATATGAAGCAGCCTCTACCTGGTTGAAAAGAAAATAAGTTTACATTGACAGATGTTCCAATCACTCTATTATTCTTTCCCTTCTTTGGAACCAGGCAACTATTAAGGCTTTGGGCTTTGATTTGGTATAAGGTTTTTCTTTTTCTCATGCCAAAGGAAACAATGAAAAACCTACCTGTGATGTCAGGGCATCACATCAGACTGGGCATTAGAATCATTCCTTCCTGAACTCAGCATTTCATAATCTATTTGTTTTGACCTAAGTTTGTCAACAATCTTGGAAATTCTCAATTTAGCACCATTGGTAAAAAATGTGAACACTCTTTAAATAGACAAATTTCTAATAATCTCCTAGGATTGCAGAATTTGAATCATTCTGAATTATTTAGTGACCATTTCTTCTGGATTTCATTTTTACCTAAAACAAATATAGCCCTATAACAATTCTATTTGCAGTATGTCACATGTAGTTACTTTTTCCACAGATGTCCAGTAGGAACAATAATAACAAAGTAGACCAGGAAGCTCCTCTACAAAGCTGAGTAGTGTTCACTACCTTGACATTTTACAGATGTTGCCTAGTGGCCCATGTTCAGAATTGGAAGAACAAAGGGAAAGTTGCAAGATTAAAATTCATCATAGAAGGAGCTAAAAGAAAAGGAAAAAGTCAGTGTGTCCTTTATTTTTCTGATCTTTATTTTCATGCTCTTGACATGGCATCTAATGTGTTTTATTGTAATGACTGTTTTTCCCCCAATGAAAATGTAATTAAGTGAATAGCAAAACTATATTCCCAGAAGATATGTGAAACATTAAGTGATAGAGGTTAAAAAGTTACTGAACGAGAAAGATGAAGTCCCAAGAAGGTGTGGAATCTGTTAGAAGGAAATGCTGCTTGGTCTTGAGAGTCATGATTTAAATGGCTGATATAGTTAAGAAATAATATGTCTGACTCTTTCTGCTTATCTAAATATGGAAACACACTGATGATTTGTTAAAATATTCTTTTAAATACTGAAACACAAAAGGAACAATTCCCAAACAGCCCTGATGTGTACAACTTAAAAACTATTTGAAATGCTGCTCTGTCATATATTTGGATCTCCTCTACTCTTAATGAATTGAAGTCCTGCCAATGGAATCTGGCTTTACGCCTTGTGACCAGTGTCCTCTCACAGCCCTGGTCACTGAGTACTCTCAGCTACCAAACTTGCCATGCCATGTGCCAAAATGCAAGAAAAGGAGAAATTCACCATAAGTTAGCCAATCACTACCCTTTAAAAGGACCATGATTTATTTCTACTCATGATAGCCTGTACAGAAACTACATGAGATTAAAATTTGCATTCCAGCATGAGAATTATATAGCAAGAATAGTTTGGTGAAAGTTGGAACAGCAATGTGATAAATGGCACAGAAATGTATTCTTTTAGCAAGAATATTATCTTGGTGAGGGCTGATCCTTGCCTATGTTGAAACTGTGATATGTATAAATTTTAAGTTTCTAGAAAGTTTTTAAATTTATCACTCACAGATGTCTCATCTTACTGGAAATGCCTGTTGAAACAAAGAAAAAGAATGTTCAGAAAGGGGAAATCCATTTATTGAATATCTACTTCAAAAATGTTTATAAGGTGCTTGTCTTACAGAGGAAATGTTAATTTGAATGAAGTTCTGGAAAATCTGACACAGCCCCAAAGCCACCAAAATATAATCAAGACATCTATTTTAGTGGACTGATTAGAGGAGCACTTTGAAACATAGAAAGGAAACAAAAATTTTAATATTAAGACTCATAACCAAACCTTCCGCAGAGTACAGAGAATCATATAAAAGAATGGGAAATTAGAAAGACCTGGAGAGGACAGGAGCTCCAAAAGGACCAAATATATCTGGGCACAGGGATCTTTTATGAGACTGTTTCTCCAACCAAGGACCATGTATGGATATAGCCTAGAACCTATGCTTTGACGTAGCCCATGGTAGCTCAGTATCCAAGTGGATAGCCTATTAAGGGGAACAGGGACTATCTCTGACATGAACTCAATGGCTGGCTCTTTGACCTCCCCTCTCCCCCAGGGAGGAGCAACCCTGCCAGGCCATAGAGGACTTCACAGCCAGTCCTGAAGACACCTGATAAACCAGGGTCAGATGAAAGGGGAGCAGCTCCTCCCCTATGAGTGGACTTGGAAAGAGGCAGAGAGGAGATGAGGGAGCAAGGGTGGGATTGGGAGGGAATACGGGAACGAGATACACCTGGGATATAAAGTTAATAAACTGTAACTAATATTTGAAAATATAAAAAAGTAAAAAAAAAGAATACAGTTTCATGTTTTCTCCTACATACCATTTGTCTTTCTAAGTGAGGATTTATCATCTTAGCAGGGGTCCTCTTTTTTGTTTATCTTCTTTAGGTGTATAGATTTCAGTAGGTTTATCATATCTTATAGGTCTAAATAAGTGAGTATATACCATATGTGTCTTTCTCCTTCTGGGATACCTCACTCAGAATGATCTTTTCTAGATCCCACCATTTGCCTG
>CM053766.1:20860115-20889481 GCA_028658305.1 Pachyuromys duprasi | reverse complement strand
CTGTTGGTGGACTTGGAGGGGGCAGGGAGGAGGGAGATGAGGGAGGGAGTGGGATGGTGGGAGGGAATGAGGGAGGAGGCTATGCCTGGGATGCAAAGTACCTAACCTGTGATTGATATAAAAATAAATAAATTAATAAAAAAGAGATTGGCTTATAAGCTTTGACTTCTGTAGAAAAACAAAAATGAAAAGAAAAAGTTGCCATCTTACTTAAGTATACAGTGTGAATAGTATTATTTTCTGGTTGCTTTGATAAAATACCTTGACAAAAGCATTGTAAGGGAAAAGAATCAGTGGAGCGCACAATTTCTGATTACAGCTCTTGGAGGCAGAAAAATCATAGCAACAGGAACTTGAGGGAGCCAGTCACACTTGGTTTGCAGTTAGAATTAATGAAGAGTTAGTGAGTGTGTCACTTTATCTTTCTTATACAGTCCAGGATCCTCTGATACAGTCAAGACAATTATTCCTACAAAGACTAATGTATTTAAGACAATCACTCCCTCACAGGCATGCTCAGAACCCAGTCTCTGAGATAATTGTAGGCTTTGTCAAATTTACAATTGTGACTACCCATCAGAAATCTGTACTTGTCACTTGACACCCAAAGACATTATTTTTAACCATAACCTTCCATCCCTTTTTCATAATGATCTTGTGTTCTACTCATAATACAAAACACAATTCAAGTTCAAAAATCAACATAGTCATTAACAGTGGAAACACTTTTACAAATCCAAAGTCCCTTAACAGTGAGCTCCTATAACATCCACAGGCAAGTTTCACACTTCCAATAATTCATGACAGAGACATTCACAAGAAAGAATCAAACCACAGCAAGACAAAACAATACAAATAAACTCCAGTAGGGAAAGCAAAAAAATCTACCTCTCCATTTCCAGTATCTGGGGTTCATAATGTACTTTCCTGACTCCACCCTTCAGCTTACCTACTCTGAGTACATGTAGATGCTGAGGCAGGCCTCACCCCAAACCTGTACCTATCTTTATTACATCTCCGTGATCCTCTCATCTCCAGTATTCCACGTGTCTCTCCACCACATGCTAGGCTTCACCTTCACAGCTTTGCTTAGAGCCTTTCCTCAGGAATTCCAGCCCTGCTACACCTTGCATCACCTGTTCTCCATGACCACCTCAGTTTTTCATCCCTGAGGCTTCTAACCCAGTACCATGTGGACAAGGCTGTTGAGTTCTGCCACCAGCTCAAGATACGGCTTAGTCGGCTTGGACGAGGGCTAGGTCAACTTCTGTGTGCTCACTCTAAAGGAACACTTTCTTTCCTGTTGCCCTTATGAAGAGCACCAGATTGGTTTAATGACACTACTCCCATTCACGTTTATAGCTGCCTTGTTGTCTGTACTGTTTGTCCCAAACCTTAAGCCTGCCTACATAACCTTCCATCATCAAACAACCGAGTCCATTATCATCAAATGCTACTTCACTCTAATTCTCTGGACATGGAAGAATGAAACCAGATTCTTCATCAAAATACCACTTAATGATCTGAACCCAGTTCCAGATAGAATCCTGGTTTTCCTCCAAAACCGCATGAGCCTCCACTGTCCACTTTTCTCCCTGCAATACTGACTTCCAAGTTCCCATTACAAGAACCCATTACTTTCTGCATCTCACATTCAATGGCTTTTCCAGCCCAAAGCTTTAAAATTCTTCACATTCTTTGAAGAAAGAACTCGAGGCCTTCCAAAGGCTTCAAATCAGAATATGATAGCAATGGCCTCATATGGCCTTCTTTTTTTCCTGTCTCTTTTCCTTTGAAGTAATAAAATATTCCAACAAAAGGAACCACCAATCGTTTACATGAGCAGGTCACACCGGAGCTCTCTGGTCCAGGCAAGTGGAGACAGCTTGCAGGTACAATGAACCTCAAGGACTGTTGCCTGCTGAGGTAGCCATTCCATTGGACTTGAGATGGTCAGGTGCATGCAAGTCATGCTGGCTCGCTATTCTTGTTGTTTTCAGCAGACACCTCCTGTTTGCTTAGTTAAGCCTCCTGTTTTGCTCAATTAAACCTCCTGTTTTGCTCCGTTAAACCTCCTGTTTTGCATGGTTAATTTTCCTGTTTTGCTTGGATATGTTTACTTGGAAACCTATATAAGTGGTTTACTCTGTAATAAAAATGGCACCTTGATCAGAGTACTGTCTTGATGTCACTTCTTCGTGTTCTCTGTCTCTTTTAATTCCCAGCCCCTTGTGCAGGTGGTTACTATTAGTAGTCGCGGGCAACTACAGCCTGCAACGGGAGACTGCTAAGCTCTGACATTCCGTGACTAGGTCATCTTCAGGGTTTTGCCCATGGTTCATTGAATGGTTCTGAGTTACTGCTGAATTGTCTCCACACTCCTCATGGTGAAGCATTTGTAGTTCCACTCACTCCCCCCCCCCTTTTTGGCTTTTCTTTCTCCTTCTTTCATTTAGGTATGTAATTTGTAGAAATGAATTTCACATCTCCATAACTAGATCCAACCACATGCATTACTACTGTGTTTCCTATAGGGTGGGTTTTGACAAGAATAATGCTATTTTCAGCCGTGTTTGTCTAGGCTTGTTTATTCAAGTCATTTTTTAAGAATATCTAAATGATTGGACAATAAAAAGAAAGAAGAAAGGAAGGAAATAAAGGAAAAAAGAAAGGAAGGAAAGAAGGGGGAAAGAAAGAAAAAAAGAAAGGATGTATTTAGTTCATATTTCAAAGTCGCAGTCCCTTATTCAAGAAAGGCCACAGTGCTAGGAGCTTGAGGTTGCTCGTCACATTATGTCTGTAGTCAGAAGCGAAGATGGGAGAATGCATGCATGGTAATACTCAACTAGCTTTCTCCATTTTTATATAATCCAAGATCCTTCTCCACTTCTATACAGGCCAAGATTCCTTGTGGACCTTCTTGCATCAATTAATGTAATGGAGAGAATTCCTCACAGGCATGCTCAGGTGATTCTAAATTTAGCCAAGTTAATAATTACCACTACTCACCACAATTACAAATCATTAATGCCCTGCTTAGCTATAATTTATATGATTACAAGACCTCTCATGACCTAACAATGATTTTCTGCAATACAAACAGTAAAGTTCAACCATGACTCAAATATTATTTAGGATAAAATCAAAATCTCATTACTTTTATTCTCTACCATTGTTCTTCTTTATTATTTCCTTCCTCCATATTTTTTTTTCACAGGACAGTTCAGGTCTAAATACTTGAGGATACAGCTATCTACAAAGATGTGGGAGAGAGAGTCCTGGGCACAGCTTCTGTCGAGAGGGGTAGTGGAGTATTCTTCCATGAGAAGAGCGGAACACATCAAACCTGAACACAGGTTTAGTCAGGTGAGAGGAGTTTTCACTCAGAGAGCCATGGCAGCAGCAACAAGAGGCTGATCACATAAAAAAGCATTGACTAAATAAGGATATTATTTAAGATAACGCCAAACAGTTTTCTTGTTGCAAAAAGACTACTGTGCAACTCTAGAAAACAGAGCTCCCAAACAGAAAGCAGAAAGCACATGTTGATGATCAGTTAACATTTAAATAACTGTGTTATGTGGGGAAAGGCCTCAAACCTTCATCACATGTGTGAAATGTGTGTGTGTGAGAGAGAGACAGTTTACAAAAGCTTTGATCCATGTGTACACTGCACAATCTGCAAGCAGCTCAGCAGGTTGGGCAGCATTGCTCTAACCCTCTTTCAGGCTGCCTTCTTTCTCTCTCCTTCCATGCAGCTGGTCAGATCAGAACCTTTTTTGTTGCTTGGAGTGTCTGAGAGTGACAGTGGTCTTTGTTGTTGTTTATAATCTTTGGAAGAGAGAGGTCTAGTGAATGTGGTCAGTTATTTTGAGTTGTTTACCTTCTGGCTTAAGGAGTTTCAAACCAAGACAGACTGTTTCAATCTGGAGAAATCTACTACACAACGTAGATGTGGATGGAGGCTCAAAGTTTTTAATGGGGTAAACTCGGCAATTTTAGTCAATGCTGTGTTAAATTGAAACCATAGTAATCTGGAGCCAGAAAGATAGCTCAGCAAGTAGTTTAACTGGCCCTCTAGCCAGATGACCGGAGTCACGTTCATAGGATAAACACAGGGGAAGGAGAGAACTGACTCCTGCAAATTGTCCTCTGACCTCCACATGAGGGTGTGCCATGTGCATGCCCCCCCACACACAAAGATAATAAACGAAAGGGTACAAAGGTACCCAGGTGCTTCAGGACTGGGAGAGTTACCGGAGAGTCGCACCAGGAAGCAAGGTCTCCCTTGAGAAATTTATTAAGCCAAGACACAAAAATGCTGCCTCTCTACGGGAGCGGGAGACAGCTGAACTTCAAATCAGGATGGCAGCATGTGTACAGAGAACAGGAACATGTGCACACAGAGGTGGAAAAGTACAGCAGTGTTACTGAGTCATGGTGAGGGGGGACAATCCGGGAAACTTAGTTCCAGAGTGAAGCAAAGGTCAGGGCCTTAGTAACTTTCCCTTTGTCCAACAATAAATACATTTAATTTTTAAAAGAATAGCAGTCTTCTAAAGTACCTTTTCAAAGCTAAACTTTACAAAAATGTTCTTCAATTTTTTAAAAAAGAACTTAACCCCTTAGAACTTAATAAGACAGCAGCCCAAATTGGCCATATTTTTTCTTTTTTAAATGTCTTCTAATTGAAAAAAGATTCCTCCCTCATACAATATGTGATCATATGTTAAAAAGTAATGAAACAACTAAGGGCTATGACATTCCACTGATATGTTCAATATGAAGGGTCTCGTCAGACAGCTGGGGGATTTGAGTAGTCTGGGGATTGACTTAGATTGAGGGACTGTTTTGGGACTGCCAGAAATACTTGAGTAGGCTGTGAGACTGGGCCACAGCATAACATGATCCAGTCCTTGATCACATTCACATCACTGAAGATGTTCTGCCTAGGAGAAAATGGAAACACGTTAGGAAGGAGTGGGGCTGCACATTGCTCTCAAATGCTAGAAAGAAAGATGAAAGAAAGAAGGAAAGAAAGAAAGAAAGAAAGAAAGAAAGAAAGAAAGAAAGAAAGAAAGAAAGAAAGAAAGAAAGAAAGAAAGAAAGAAAAAATTAGGACCATTCCTACAATTGTTTCTGAAATTGAGGAGATGTGGAAATTACTATATTAGGCCAGTCTAACTATAATAATCCTTTGCAGCTTTTCAAAGTGTCTTTCCCAGGCATGTCCAACATACAGACCAGACGCTATATGCACTTCAAAATGACTATAAGTGCAACAGGATACAGACTGTAAACTTGAAAGCATGTTAAATATTTTGAGGCCATCTCCACTTTTCATTCTCAGGGTAAGAATCTGTCCTCTGATGGGTCCCCAGCAGTCACCTCTTGGCAAGCCATATTCTGTCCTTCCCTTTTCTTCCTGTCAGCCTGATCTCCTCCACAAGAGGCCCCTGTCTAACTTTGGCTTTCACAGACACAACAGAAAACTGAGCTGTGGCTGCCTTGGTTCTCATTTGGACCAGATACCTGTGGTTCTGGAATCTACTCAGGGCTCACAAGTTCCACAGAGAGAATTCCACCGCTGTGAGGGCCTGTTCTTGCCGCAGGCAAAAACAAGATGGCTGTAGAAAATTTGACCTCGAGCTTCCTTACCTTTTGGCCTCTCACATTTTAGACATTTTTGTTATATTTAAGACATACTTTTTTTTTTCTTTAGATTCCATTCTTATTGCTAACCGTTACTATCACATGGATAGCTTCTAGAGACTAGCAAAGATTTGGACAATGATTGCTACACATGGCACTTGATAGTATTATATATGAACTAATGGAATGTGGAACTAAGTTTTTTTGTTCAAAAATAATCTTGTAAGACAGTTTTAATGCGGCAGCTATTTGTGTATGAATGTCTGTATGTGCGCATGCTTGTATGTGTATTTGTGTGTGTGTGTGTGTGCTCACATGGATGGGTGTAGTGCACATGCATGCTTTTGTACACATTTGTGTGTGCGTGCATATAAGTACATGCATTATGCATGTGTGTGCACGTATGTTCACATGTGTACATGTCAGTGTGTACATACGCATGAACATGTGTATGGCTGTGCATGTGTGTGAGTGTTTGTATGTATGTGGGAACAAATGTGTGTGTGTTTGCGAGTGTGGATGAATGATGTGCTTGCTTGCATAAATGCTCGTGCATGTATGTGTGCACCCATGTGTATATGTTTCTGTCTGTATGCACCCTAGTGTGTTTGCATGCATGTGTATGTAAATGTGTATGTGTGTTTTGTACCTGTGTGTGCACTTATGTGTATGTGTGTATATGCACACATATGTGTGATTGTGCACAGCTGTGTTTTGTGTGTATGTGAGTGCATATGTGCATTGTGTGTGTTGGTGTTTATATGTATGTGTGTCCACACAATAGGGATTGAACTAAGGTCTTCTTTCCCAATATGCTACATGAATGAATTAATCATCTAGCCTTCAAATTCTGTTTTATTTAAATTTTATTTCATTTTTATCTTATTTTATGGGTATTTAGTGTGTGTGTATGACTTTGTACCACTTGTATGCTCAGTGCCCACAAAGGCCAGAAGAAGACATTGGATACCCTAGAACAGGGGTTATGGATGGTTGTATGGTACCGTGTGGTGCTGAGAATTGAACCTATGTCCCTGCAAAGCAGCTGGTGCTCTTAGCCACTGAGTCATATCTCTAGGCCCTCCAGACATTTAAAATTCCTGACAGTCAGTATTAAACCTTGATTACTTATGACTATTTATACAAAAATTCTATTATGTATCTAACATTGGACATTTCTGAAAGTCATTGTAAAAAGACCAGAGAGAGAAGAAAGCAAAATATTTTTCTGTTATGCTCATGATACAGTTTTGTTAAGTGATGTCTATGACTACTGAAAACATTATTTCTCTCCAATTTCATAGAATTTTAAAAATATGTGGGGAGTGTAAATTAACTTTTGGCATTCACTTTATGCCTCCAAATACATAGTTCTGTGGGGAACATTTAAGTGGATAAACACACCACTGATAATTATTCCTAGGAAAGGATAACCAAGGAAATCCTGAAAAGATGGGGGTACAAGTTAGCCTACTAATATTTGAGGTTAATATTCTGAATTTCATTACAGGTCTTTTTTATAAACAGAGTTAGTAACATTTCTACTGCTTGCATTCTTGGTTTAATTATCAATTGACTCTTTCCAGCGTGTCTTCTGTACTGTCCTTTCCTTCCCGAAGCTCTGTCCCTGACCATTCGCCACTCTGTCAAACATTTCCAGTTAATAAATTTTTGATGACCATTCAAAAGTTTTCAGTATGAATGTGTACGAACTCGATATTGAATAGCAAGCATTACTCTTGTCCTCCAGCAAAGGTTTACAATCGAGTAGCCCGTTAAAAATGTGTTATATCTATATACAAATGTCTATATATAAATAATGTTATACTCTGGAAATCCAAGCCTGCCTTATCACCATATATTATAATAAGACAGTTTCTTTTTATACTTTCAAAGGCTCAGAGATAGAAATTTTGATTTAGGATGAATCACAATGAGAACATAATTATTTTTTGATTGTCTTAATGGCATTTGAGTTTATGAGGTTTACATGAGAATTTAAATTAAGCTAAACTGCAATGTGTTGAGATAAGGTGAGTGAATTTTCCATGTGAAATGGATGTTAACACAGAGGATGTAGTGTGGAAAATCTTCCCCACACAAAAGAAAAGAAAAAATAAGTAAGAAAACAAATAAATAAAACAGATATTTGCATTAGAAATTATAAACATTACTCCATACAGAAAGAAAGACCTTTTCAGACCAAATATATCTGGGCACAGGGTCTTTTATGAGACTGTTTCTCCAACCAAGGACCATGTATGGATATAACATAGAACCTCTGCTCGGATGTAGCCCATAGTAGCTCAGTATCCAAGTGGGTACCCTAGTAAGGGGAATAGGGATTATTTCTGACATGAACTCAATGGCTGGCTCTTTGACCTCCCCCCCCCCTCCCCACAAGGAAAGAGCAGCCCTGCCAGGCCACAGAGGAGGACTTTGCAGCCATTCCTGAAGACACCTGATAAACCAGAGTCAGATGAAAGGGGAGGAGGTCCTCCCCCATCAGTGGACTTGGAAAAGGGCAGGGACGAGATGAGGGAGGGAGGGTGGAATGGGGAGGGAATGAGGGAGTGGGATACACCAGGGATACAAAGTTAACAAACTGTAACTAATATAAAAAATAAATAAATATGAAAAAAAGAAAGACCTTTTCAGGTATAATGAAGTTAAGGATATTAAAATAAGCAGGTAATGCTGAGTCGTCTTGGTGGACCATAAAAGCAACAGGGGTGTTTTTGATACACACAGTGATGACACAAACACAGAAAACAGTGTGTAATCTGAAAGCTGCTTCCAAGCCCAGAAATGTGAAGACAGTCATTGGAACCTGAAGAGGCAAGGGACAGATGGCCCTTCAGTGTCCTAGAGAGAAAATGGTCACAAAACTCCAAATTTCTAGCCTCCAGATGGAGAGAATAAATTTCTGTGTTTTTTTAGTTATTGAGTTGGAGGTAGTATTATTTTTTTACAACAGCCTCAGAAAATGAATGTAGCTTCTCTTTCTCTTCTGCAGCTGTGCCAACTGTGTTGCTAGGAGCTACAGAAAAGCCAAACATAGGAGTAGAAGTTGTCAGCATATGTTTATGCTTGACAAATTATAAAGATTAGAACATTATAAATTATGTACAACAATTCATATACAAAGAGTCTTATAAAAGCTAAATATAGGAATAAATATATTACAATAAACTCAGGGGAGAGAGAAAACAATTACTTGGAATGAAACTCTTTTTAACATCATTAAATATACACTAGAGAAAAACACAGAGCATTTGAAATACAAAAGTAGTTGAATTTACTCAAATTTCTATAGTTCGAATTGTTGTGGACATGTGTATCTGATATATTATTGTTCATGGGATATTTAAAAATATAACAAATTATTGATTAAATAAGACAGCTATTTATACTTTTAATTTTCATTTATATTCTAGTGTGGGTAATCAACTTAAAAAAGATCAATCAATATCTGCTTCTAAACATAATTCATATATAAATATATGCATAGATAGAAATATGTATTTAGAAATAAATACATTAAAGCAAAGGATATTATTTCCAGTTACCTTTTACTTTTTCTCAATGTCTATTTTCATGGATGTAGCAGGGAAATGTCTACACAAGTAGAAATTAAATTTCTCAGCTTCCTTTGCAGCTATATTTAGCTCTACTACCATTTTTATATGATCGAAACCACTCTTTTTCATGTGTTCTTTCTTGGCAGAAATATGGAGCATCATAAACATTAAGTCTGCGAAGTTTTGGATCCTCTAAATAAAGTATATGGGTGGTCTTGAAAGATATCTTTATGAAGATGTCTCATAATCATGAGTAGTTCTTGTCTCTGGAATGCTTTAGAAAAGAGAAAAATGCATGTCTCTCTTGAATTCTGGTGTGTTTAAAAGTATCTAAGCCTACTCTTCAACAAATAAATGTCTTAATTAGCATAGAGATAAAAGGCCTTAATGAGCAGACAGCAAATAATAAGAAGGCAAAATTCTGGAAAGACAATGTAGCACACAACTAGAAAGCATCTCTTCTAGTTGCCTTGCTTAGAAATCCAGATGATACCTGACAAACTAGGATCAGAGGGAAGGGAAGGAGGCCTTCCCCTATCAGTGGACTTGGAAAGGGGTAGGAAGTAGACGAGGGAGGGAGGATGGGATTGGGAGGGAATGAGGAAGGGGGCTACAGCTGGGATACAAAGTAAATAACCTGTGATTAATATAAAACAATAAAAATTATATATATATAAGAAATCAACACCAGTTGTCAAAGGATATTGTATGTCAGTTTCCTCCAAAATAACACATTCCTTCTCAAAGAAAGCTTAAGATGCAGAATGTTATAAAGGGAGATCACATATTCTATCCTACAGGACAGATTGTTAAACTCAGGAAGGAAACAACTCAATAATTTAAATAAGTCCCTGGAACTTATCAGATTCACTAGGATACTCACTCCCCAAGCTTATATAAGCAGAAAGGACTATTAGAAAATCCAAGCTGCCCTGAAGAGGCTAAAAACACCTGAGCTGCCTGAAAGAGAAGTATTCCAAGCTACCACACATACTTGCATAGAATTTAGAAATATAGCTGTCTTTGAGTCATTTCAGCTCCTGTAAGTAATTCCTCATCCATATTCTTGTAAGGGAGCCCAATAAAATTCGTTGGTTCATCAAGTTGTATTTTGATGGTATCCTTGCTTTTGTCTGTTAAGGTTTTTGTTTGTTGGCTTGTTTGTTTTTAATCTTGGGTGAGTATTTTTTAAATTTTTTAATAATTATACTTTATTCACCTTGATTTTCCCCTGTTGCTCCCTCCCTCCACCCCCTCCCAATTCTTCCCTTTCTCCCCCATCTGCACACATGCCCCTTCCCAACTCCACTGATAGGGGAGGTTTTCTTTTCCTTACTTCTGATCCTAGTCTATCAGCTCTCATCAGGAGTCATTGCACTGTCTTCCTCTGTGGCCTGGTAAGGCTGCTCCCCCCTCAGGGGATGGTGATCATAGAGCAGGTCAATCAATTCATATCAGAGGCAGTCCCTGTTTCCATTACTATGGAACCCACTTGGACACTGAACTGCCATGGGCTACATCTGTGCAGGGCTTCTATGTTATCTCCATGCATGATGCTTGATTGGAGTATCGGTCTCAAGACAGACCCTTGTGCTCAGATTTTTTGGTTCTGTTGCTGTACTTGTGGAGCTGCTGTCCTCTCCAGATCTTACTATTTGCCACATCTTTCATAAGATTCCAGCACTCTGCCCAAAAGTTGCCCATAAGTCTCAGCATCTGCTTTGATAATCTGCAGGGCAGAGCCTTTCAGAAGCCCTCTGTGGCAGGCTCCTGACTTGTTCCCTGTTTTCTCCTTCTTCTGATGTCCATCCTCTTTGCCTTTCTGGATGGGGTTTGAGCATTTTAGCAAGAGTCCTCCCTCTTGATTAGTCCTTTTTTTTTTCAAAATTTCCCATTAATAGTGAAACATTGCAAAAGGTAAGTAACTTTTTTTCACAGGTGTTTTGAAGAATTATAGATTAAGGGTGGGAACATAAAGAAAAAAGAAAAAAAGAGAAAGAAACCACAGCATACTGATGATTGACTGACCTCTGCAAGTGACAGGAGATCTGTCTCGCTTTGGGACTCTTGGGAAAACTTTTTAGACAATTAATCAGAATATTCCCCTAAGATGTGAGAGACCCAAGTACTTATAACCACACTTCATGGAGTTTCTCTAAAGTCGTAAGGATCTGCCATTTTATTAGCTTCTTCATAAAAGAGCTGAGCAACCCCTCAAACAGCAGCAAGAGAAACGTCTCAGCTTGGTAAGCATAAAGACCTAAGTGCCATGCAGACAAATTTACCAAACTGACAAATGTAAAACATTCAAATTTAAGGTTAGAAGCTGTGCTCAGGAAAGTGGACTCTCTTAACTGCCAATGAAGTCAGAGGTATGTCTAAGGACTATGCTGTAGTACATTAATAGGTCTGACACAGTTTCTGAAACTAAGGTCCAAATCCTGGTTCCATAATATACTATACGTGTGAAGCAAAGCAAAGTGTCTCGCCTCCATTTCTCAATCTTTTCACCTGCAAAGTGGAGATGATTACAATATGAGCCTACCTCATTGTTTTGTTGTATAATGTGCTGAGTACTTACTAACTATGCAAGCCGAGCAGTAAGCTTAGAACTGTAACTTACTCTTACCTGATGTAAAATTATCCTAAGCTCAATAAATGTATTACTTCTAAAGCCACAATTGGTTTACTGGTAAATTCTTGGTTCTTGTCATATAGACTCAAATAAGTTTCTTCTGACTCATATGAATTTTTCTTTAGATTCCATTCTTATTGCTAACCGTTACTATCACATGGATACCTTCTAGAGACTAGCAAAGATTTGGACAATGATTGCTACACATGGCACTTGATAGTATTATATATGAACTAATGGAATGTGGAACTAAGTTTTTTTGTTCAAAAATAATCTTGTAAGACAGTTTTAATGCGGCAGCTATTTGTCTGTGAATGTGTGTATGTGCGCATGCTTGTATGTGTATTTGTGTGTGTGTGCGCTCACATGGATGTGTGTATGGGTGTAATTATGTAAGATATCCCTAAGATGAAATGAACCAGTCAGGTCAATGATTGAGCTTTCCTACTGAAGAGTGTAAAGTATAATTAAAACAGCCCCATAAGCCCCTTTTCTTGGAAAATTCCCACATTCTTACAAAAAATTACTGGACTTCGTAGGAAGCTCAACAAGAACAACGAAAAATTAATGACGTTTATTGTTCAATAGAAGAAAATCAAGAAGTAAGGTGTTTGTTTGTTTGTTTAAATGATGCTCACAGAGATAGTACCAGTGGTTAAAAATGATGCTGCTTTGTGGGTGCAGGGGTGATGCCCTCCCCCCCCTGTCCCTTTTTACCTGATGCAGTCCACAGATCTGGTCAGGGTTATGAGAGCTGATGTGCTAGCCCTGTCCCTCACAAGCTGTAGCACTCAGGAGAGCAGGCCCTGCACCTTGCCTGGCCAGCACAGTAGTGCTGACCCCCTTGCTACCTACAACCAAGCTGCTCCTTGGGTCATAAGAGCAGGAGATCTGTCACTGTCCCTCACCTCTCTGCACTCAGGAGAGCAGGCCCTGAGGTTCACCTGGACAACACAGTGGAGCTGGGCCCTGGTGGTGAAGGCACAGGTGAGCCAGCCTGAAGATATGAGTGCAGGAGAGCTAGTCTAGCCCCTTGTAGGCTGCAACACTTGGAAAAGTGGGCCCTGAGCCTCAAATAGGCAGCTTAGTGGAGCTGACTCTGGAGGAGTGTGTGTGTGTGTGTGTGTGTGTGTGTGTGTGTGTGTGTGTGTGTGTGTTTGTGTGTGTTTATTTAGGGGGAGGTTGCAAGGGTGAAGAGCAGATAAGAGAGGCTGGGGAGATAAGCAGGACTGGGATTCACGATGTGAAACTCATGAAAATTAACAGAAAGTTTTTCAAAAAACAATGCCACTTGATTTTAAAAGTGGACATTAAATTTGAAAACATTTATAAGATTCCACAGAGTTACTGGTAAAGGAGAATTCTCAACATGCATGTAGAAACAGGAGAGAACAGAACCCTATGAAGAAAAATGGGCAGAATTCCAACTTAAAAATTTCATGTACCTAGCCAGGCATGGTGCTGCATGCCTTTCATCTCAGCACTCATGGGGCAAAGGCAGGTGAATCTCCATGATTTCTGCAAAGTGAATCCTGTAAAGCCAGAGAAACAGTGTCTTGAAATACAAAACAAAAAGCATTGATCAATGGACAAAGAGAAACATGCTGGGTAGAGGGGAAAGAGATGACATGAATCTGATGCATTCAATACATTGCCCTGAAGATTAACAGAAACATATTGGTTCAGTACTCACAATGGTTCTTTGAATAACTGTTATTGTCCATGAATGAGGGTAATCTATCTCATTGAAAAACCCATGCTTGTGTCAGACAAGAAATAAGTGTCAGAAGGCCATGAGTGGAAGCAGTGACTCCTGGCAAACCTTGAAGAATTTCCTTGAAGACAGCAGGATGAGAAAAGCCTTCTGGGCCTCATCAAGCCAGTGTTCATCCATATGACATGAAGAAGGCAAAGTCAATACCATACCAAGCATACAAGAGGATTTCAATTTCCATAGACTGAGTAGCAGAGGTTCTAAGAGATGAGAATTTGGGGACTCAAGTTCTCAGAAAGAGTGAGTTGGTGTAAAGACTAAGCCAATAAAATTACAAACGAGATAACAAGGGACTTGTGTTCCACTTGAGTTTGATTTGTTTCCGAGAGAAAGCTACCTCAACAACGAATCTGTTCTGAACTACAGATAAATCCATGTTTTTTGTTTGGTAAACTGACAAAGGTTATCATCCAGGCTTGTGGTTTATTTTACTTTCTCTTTTCAGCCAAAGTCTTCCACTGGCATTTACAAACCAGGCCACAGAGGAAGACAAGGCAGCCAGTCCTGATGAGACCTGATAGGTTAGGTCAGATGGAAGGGGAGGAGGACCTCTCCTATCAGTGGACTGGGGGAGGGGTATGGGAGGAGAAGAGAGAGGGAGGGTGGGATTGGGAGGAGACCCGGGAAAGGGGCTACAGCTGAGATACAAAGTGAGTAGTAAATTGTAATAAATATAAATAAATAAACAAACAAACAAATAAATAAATAGAGACATTTTTGAAATTTCAAAATTAAAAATAATTCTTTATAATTTTTATGAATCATTGCTAAGAATTTTTACTTTTATTTCATATATTTTTTATTATTTTTCAATAAACAGTATATTGATTATAATAGCTCATTTTAGCCTTTGTGTATACAGAAGAGTAGCTGTTTTGTGAAATTAGATATGATAAGAATTTAGGAGAAAAATGGATCAGTTTCTTTGCTGGTACCTTGAGAAATTTCACTACAGCACACAAATTCCTTCTTGTGTGGTGTAGAGAAGTCTCTGCCCAAATGTTCTTCATAACATAAAGATTAGCCTTTATTAAACAAGCCTGGAATGCTTTATTTTGTAGCTTCCTCAAATAGTTACAAGGATGTTTAAAATAACATAAGCATGGACTTCTTCATTTCTGAACACATATACACACAGAAAAACACACACTGAAGTTATCTACAGTGCAAATTTAAGACTACAGCCTTCTTGACTGCCATGTTTGCCTAAGCCTTCTAACAGCAACTGAAATTCTAGGTCACAAGAGCAACTCTCAGGTCTGAAAGATCACTTGAAGGACTTACAGAATTCACTAAGATTATAATCCGTGGTTACCATTTATTATAAGAAAAAACTCATTAAAATGAGGCTAGAGGAAGAAACGCACATGCAAGTCTCCAGAAGAGCTCTTAGTGTAAAGAAAGTTCAGTTATTCTCAGAACATCTCACTGTCCAAACAAAAATGAGTGACTATTGAGCATTATGAACCCAAGGAGACTCACTGGTGCTTACATTGTGGTTTTGAGGACTTCACAATGTGATGGTGATTGATTGGCTCACTAAACTCAATCCTGAATTTTTCATGTTCTGGGGGTCTAGCTGATATCATGTGGCCCAAAAGTCTATCATAAATTACCTCATTAGTGGTAATATCTGATGTGACCCAGGAGCCCCATCATGAGTAACAAAAGTGCTCCTGTTACTCAGGAAAGCAAAGATAGTCCAGCAATGTGACTCAGTGGCTCAGGACTTGCCATGAAGCCTGACAACATGAGTTCATTTGCTGGAAAGGGAAGAACCAACTCCTACCCTGTGACATGTGCATATAGACACATGCACACACTAAATATATAAATAAGTAAATTTTGAAAGGAAAAGAAAAAAGAAATTCAAAGATATTTAGAAGTTATTTCTTTTTCTGCTTCTTTTTATTTTTAATTTATTACAATTTATTTACTTTGTATTCCAGCTGTAGCCCCCTTCCTCATCCCCTACCAATCCTGCGCTCCCTCCCTCTTCCCCTCCCATGCCTATCCCATAGTCCACTGATAGGGGAGGTCTTCTTCCCTTTCCATCGACCCTAGGCAATCAAGTCTCATCAGGACTGGCTGCATTGTCTTCCTCTGTGGCCTGATAAGGCTTCCCCACAACCCCTCAAAGAACGGTGATCAAAGAGTGAGCCACTGAGGAGAAAACAGGGAACAGAACAGGACAGGAGCCTACCACAGAGAGCCTCTGAAAGACTCTACCCAGCAGGGTATTAAAGCAGATGATGAGACTCATAGCCAAACTTTTGGCAGAGTGCAGGGAATCTTATGAAAGAAAAGGGAGATAGTAAGACCTGGAGAGGACAGGAACTCCATAAGAAGAACAACAGAACCAAGAAATCTGGGCACAGGGGTCTTTTCTGAGAGTGATACTCCAAACAAGGACCATGTATGGACGTAACCTAGAGTCCCTGCACAGATGTAGCCCATGACAGTTCAGTCTCCAAAGGGATTCCCTTAACAGGGGCCATCTCTGACATAGAAATTATTTCTTAACAGTCCCAGACAAAGTCCAAATCTTTTCTTAAGCAAGGGATTTTTTTTCTGCAAATCTACTCTCTAATAGTTGCTTAAGGCTGTCTTACAGCAAAACAATGACATTGGTCTGTACTTATTCATGCAGTAATATGTTTCTGTTACTCATCAGTAATAACTTTGTAAATATACAATAGATTTGTAAGTGCAAAACAGGGATAATTCTGAACAACACAACTAGTCTTCCCAACAATGTCATTGGAACATACACAATTTCTGTGTTTTATTTTACTCTTATTTACATGGGGTTATATAACAAAGATTATGTAGTTACTAAATTCTTCTCTTCCATGGTCCATTTTTTCCTATTTATATATTATTACATCAAGTGGAAGCATAATTTAATGCTCATCAGTGTCAGTACTACAGAAAAACTACACTTGTTCTATCATATTGTCATATGACGATATATATATAGCCTGAAAAAAACGTAATTCAAACAATCCTGTGGTGGCTAATTACTACATTCCACCAACCTCTCCTTCATTGAAAATCAGGCCCGTTCATTATCTGAAAATCGGGAATGATGGCCACTGTATAGGTTCAGCTATCTGCAGCAACAACAGTGCAGCAAGTACTTCCCCGTAGGCCCATTCCCATTCATACAGGGTCAGATTGCTGGGGTACATAATCAGCGATTCATTTCAAACAGTAAGCATAGCAGTTGCATTTTTAACTGTGCTTTTATCAGTTCTTAAATTCATCAAATGAAAACTCAAGGAAGCTTATTAGGTACTTAGAAATTATGTCATAAAGTTTTAAAATTGGCTACAGACATGACACAGTAGTTAAGAGTTTGTTCTGGAGAAGGACAGAACAAGAGGAGGAATAATGATGCCATGATTGGTTAGCATGCAGAAGGAACGATATGGGCTCGGGAAAAAGGACGCCAAGAATAGTGTAAAAAAGAAAAGCCAAAATGAAGAATATAAGCAAGTATTTATAGGATTATGGATGGAAGGTAGCCCAGATAGGGATGGTTAAGGTGGATGGCATTAGATGGGGGCTGGGAAAGGGATGGGGAGTTTGAGACAGCATAGGTGAACTATCTGCCCAGCCCAAAGAAATAAGGCAATTATAAAATTTAAAGAAAAAAGAGTTTGTTCTGCTCCTACAGAGGTAATGAGTTTGAATTCAAGCATCCATAAATGGTGGCTTAAAACTACTTGCAAGTCCAGATCCAGGTGTACCTGAGTCCTCTGGCATCCTCAGGGACCTCATCTCTCTCTTTCTCTTTTAAAATAAATCTTTAAATTTACAGTTGTTTTTGTAACTATTGTTTCTTTAAAGATCTTCCCCACTTCTGGCACTCACAGTTGCATTTCTTGTCCCTAAACCATTATGTTTAGTAAGAAAAGGAGTAGTAGAAGTGTCATGGTCACAAAAATACCAGGTTCTCCCAGTTCCTCTCTCAAGGTATTGCAGAAAAGTGAACAAATCTGACTTATGAGGATACTTTCTTGACCCCTTCATGTTAGTTATGAAAAACACATACATGAAGATGTGGATTAAACCCTTCTACTTTTATCTGTCCAGTTGTAGACAAGTGCCCACACTGCCCATTCTTATTCTCCATCCTACCATTCCCCAGGGATTATATTCCTCTTCCTACTCTTAGACCTTATGAGCTCTTGTGTTTCTTAGTTGGAAGATACGTGACTTGGCCTTCCCAATCATCCCTGTCTTCTGCTCCAGTCCTTTTATAGTGTTTTCATTTCCTACCATCTGTGCAAAGCCCTGTCCAGAATGTCTATTCCTGTCTGGACTCATTTATAGTCTCCAGGGATTACCAACATCAATATTACTCACCAGCTATGTGCAGGGCCTTTCCTTGGGGAATCTGGCCCATATTTATGAGCAGTCTCTTTCTGGTTACTGACCAGAATAGCAATTTTCTATTCTGCTAGTCCTTGCTAGCAATTTGTACCTCAGCGTATGTAAGGGCAACATATCTAAGGCCCAACCTATTGCTATAGCCCCTAATATTTTTTTTAATTTTAGCTACCTAAGCAACCACATCAAAACAGCACACTTTACTTTCCACTTAACCACTTTTTAAATCTGGAAGGGTTCACCAATAATGTACATCTCAAATCCCATGGATATTGTGATCAGGCTGTGTGCTACGTATGAACGCTTTTAATAAACCATCGTCAGTGTTACATGCCCGCACTAGTGACCATCAGTACTAGTCTACATTAGCCATTTGTATGAACTTAAGCAACAAGATGGTTAAGCTTCATTTCCAACTCGATTTCAGTTAGATATCAGAGGAACACACCTCTGGGCATGTTTGTGAGGTCATTTTCAGAGAGGATTAATGGAGAGTACTCTGAACATGGGTGGTATGATACCATGGTATGGACTGAAGGCTCATTCCAGATAAAAAAGGAAAATGTATACCTGTCCTCCAATGTATCAAAATACTCAAGGATTCATTGCCAGAGCTTCGCAGAAGATGGAGCTGAATCTTGAACATTCTCTGGTCCTTCAGCAACAGGTGCCATGGCACCTGGAAATTCAGGTACTACTGTGTCGGTTTGGGCTTCAATTGCTGCTGATTGAACAGGGTTGGCAGCTGGACAAAGAGACCCTCCATTGACAAAAGCAGCTACAGATAATGGACCAGGAGATGAGGTTGACTCAGCAACAGATTTAGAAGCCTCTGTTTATCTCTTGATGTCTTTCTGGAACATTCTGGAAATTCTTCTGTTTGTACTTAGACTGGTGATTTTTGAGCCATATCCGGATTGCATACTCTGTCACACAAATCATTTGTGTCAGCTCTACATATTGCTCTAGGCTTGAGTACATGAACTTATCAAAGGCTCTTGCAGCGGGAGCTTTTATTCCTTGGAATACACAGTGCATTTCTTCCACTACTTCCTTGGCACCATAGGACAAACTTGGTCACCATATTTGTCTGACATAAGCCCTGTGGAACCCTAACAACCGAGCTCACTGAGGAAATTGAAGGCATCTGATGACCTGGGTTCACTGAGCTGGTTCTCAGTGTTCAGAAACCTGGGTACTTTAGGAGACATGGCTGCATTTGGAAACTTGGTTTCATTGATGGTCTTAGGGGCAATTGGCAACCTAAGTACCTTTCAGGGACTGAATGCCGTTGGAGACCGGATTGCATTCACATTTCTGAGGAACCTTCAGGAACTTTTGGAGTTATATCCCTACTCCACACAACTCCTCTCACCTGTTGACCAGTCCAGGCCTTTATGTCAAGAAAAAGGTGTGGTAGTGAATACCTTTAACGCCAGGATTTGGAGAAATGATCCAGGCAAATCGGTGTTAGGTTTATGCCAGTGTGGTCCATATTGTGTGACTTTTTAAAAAATGATTTAAAGTGTTCATTACTTATTGTTAGGTTATATGTTAGTTAAATAAAAGAAGAAAATGTTTTCTGCAAACTTAAAAAGGGAGAAAAAGGAGAAAACCAGGTGAGTGGGATACAGCTAGATGTGAGCAAGCAGCTTCAGCATTCTGTCGCCATGCCTACCCTGCTCTTATGGCCTGAGCTCTCTTATACTGTAAGCCAAGATAAATCCTCCTCACTTGATCTTTCAATTTTTTTTTGAAACAGGGTTACTCTGTGTAACCTTGGCTGCTCTGGACTTTCTTTGTAGACTAGGCTGGCCTTGAAGACACTGAGACCCTCCTGTCTCTGCCTCCCCAAGTGTTGGGATTACAGGCTTGCACCACCATGCCTGGCTGTCTCTTTTGAATCTTTTGTTATGGCAACACGGAAAGTAGCTAACACTGCCTGTCATTGGTTTCTACTTGTCCTGACCAGTTTATGGAAAGATGATGGCTTTACATGTCTTTTCTCTTAGATTGCTGGGTGGACATGTTCCCATGGATATTATACAGAATATCCATCAACATGACACATGCCAACAAAGAGGATAAAGTAGCTTCGCATCAGATCTAGTGAAATATTTCAGTTTCATTTAACACCCCATTGCAACCATGGCGTTTCTGATGCTCAGGTAGTGTGTTAACATCAGGTTGCGGATTACAATGCCTAGGATTTCCTTCTTAACGAGTGCCAGTCATAGTACTCCTGTACTCTCTGAACATTTTCCAGATATGGGTACAGCCTTGGGTCCCTGCTAGATTTTAGGTTAATGTCCCTGGGCCTGCTTGATAACCTAATGTATCTTGGTTAATACTACTTCCAAAAGTGTTTCATTAGGAAACACAATAGCAGACCTATAATATTAATGTTAAGGAGGTAGAGGCAGGAGGATTGTCTGATCTGATTAACTTTTTCCATACCAACTGAACCCATTCAGGAAAGATTTAGTGAACATTCAGAAACTTCATTTTGTGAATGAAACAGAGAACAAATGTTCATCAAAAGATTTTTTTTACACCTAAATAAATAACTACATCTTCAAGGAAACTCAAAGTTCACTGATAAATTTAAGAGAGCCTAGAGAGAAGTGAGAAGAAAGGAGAACTTAAAGAATCCAATATTAACATTGCACAAGACATGCAGTAAAAAGATAATATAAGACATTAAAAACAATTTAAATAAATGCATTTGAAAATTTAAATATATTGGTCATAATCCTAAAAATTGAATCAAGAAACATAAAACCACATAAGTTCATAATGACATGAACTCAGTGTCAGGCTCTCTGATCACCTCTCCCTGGAGGGTGCAGCCTTGCCATGCCACAGAGGAAGATGATGCAGCCAGCCTTGATGAGACCTGGTAAGCTAGGGTCAGAGAGAAGTGGAGGGGGTTCTCTCCTATCATGAGACTAGGGAAAGGGCGTAAGGGTAGATGAGGGAGGGTGGGTAAGACTGGAGGAGATTGGAGAGGGGGCTACAGCAGGGATACACAGTGAATAAATTGCAATAAATAAATATATAAAATTAAAAAGAAAAAATTTCCACAAATCAAAACTAAAGTAAATAAGTCAAAATAAATTAGAAATATGTTTCTATGTAGTGATTATGTAAGTACACCTCATAGAACAATATATTTTATTAATAATGTTCTCAAGTGAAGCAATAAAATTGGCTAGCACTACATAGATCAGAAGAGGATTGGGGCAAAACTACATATGTTACAGGGTGTTGGGCCTATTGTTCTATAGATACAGTGTACATTAAATCATTTGATTGTCAGTAACTTTCATTGTCTGCTCTTTAATCCCCTATACATTATTGGTTAGCAGATTACCTTAGATTGGACAGTGAGCACTCATACCAGCAGGGTCTCTATCCAGAAGAAGCACATAAAATGAGACATGGAGAGAGAAGACTGGTCTGCAGGCTGGCTACTGACTTCTCCCACAACTTCAGAATTCAGAGTTCTGAAAATGCTCACAAACATGTGTCATGCTTCTCTTTTAGAAGCAGTGTGCCAGGTAGGCTGGCTGCCAGGTCATGCCTGTATTCTTTTCTACAATTACGGTACACAGTTACAGAAATGAGGGGAAGGCGCAATCCTTGCCATACTCACCTTTGTGATGCATGTTCCTGAGTTCCCCAACCACTTCTGCAACATCTAGAGATTCCTAAGCAGTTCTCTACTGTGTAAGTTTCTTATGCTGTTTCAGTCAACACCATGGAGAACTGGGAAAATCATTTTGTCTCAAATGTGCCTTTTTAGTAAATCCTATGATACCTGTTACCCTTTAAGTGGAAATAATATTAATAAGATGAAATAAAATTTGATTCAAGGAAATTTTGAGACAATGCACTTTAAGTATATAACTATGTATTCTCATGTACTGATAACTGTCTAAAAATCTGCAGAACTTTATTTGCTATCTACAGTCTCCCCACATGGAGATATTAAAATCGAACTCTTATAGATAGATACTCTAGTAAGTCCTGAAATATAACTGTGATGAAAAATAATATACTGCAGAATTCACAACATGTCCAGTTGATTTTGAATTTTATATAAACAACTTCTAGATAAGAATAATTGCTCTGTTTATCTGAAGTTGAAACTTAACTAAATTTCTAGTAAATTTCAAACGTTTTATTTACTTACTGATAATATATATGGTAATCAATCAATCCTGCCTAATTTACCCTTTCCAGTGAGCAAAAGAGGCATTCATCAATCTTGTAGATAAGCATAAAATGACAACCAATATAAGTGCTTTGTTGGATAAATTTAGAACTGCAAAAAAGGAAAGTCATTGGAGAAGAACCTGCCTGAGAAGGTCCATCAGAAAAGCTTTCCTGTGTAGGAGACAGTAGAACTGAGACGTATGAGGTGGGAAAGGAACCAGCACTCCAAGGGCGTTTTAGATGACAGTTTTGCATTCAGGGGAGACTATGTCCAACTTCAGTGGTGCCGCTATGCCTCTCAGGAGCTACTACTATCTGTCCCTTGTGGAATCTAGCTAAAAATGAAGGAAGAGGCTGAGCACTGTTGCCCTACTCATGATGGTGTGCACAGGACTATTCCATTTCAGTGTTCAATTTCAAACAATAGGCATGTACTGAAACCAGGGAAATAAAGCTTAGGTTCATCAGGCCCTGGCTTCACTCCTGCCAGAGAAGAAATAGACTTAGTATGAAACATCAGAGAAGACTTTTCTACAAAGGGAAAGGTGTAACCTCCCATTGACTCATCTCAAAGTTGCCAGAAATGACTGTCACAAATGACCACACCCTGCAGGGCCTCTGGCAGAATTAATGCTCTCAAATGTTCCCAGCTGAACAGTTTGTTATTTCTCCCTTTCAAAGTTTCCATATGCTTTCAATATAAAAATAATTTTCTTGTGTTTATTATTTATATTTTGAATTTGCTCATTTTATCATTATTATAATGAGTATAGTTCTGCCTCTGATATATATATATATATATATCAGAGTAAACATATATTTACACATATATATTTGTATATATATTTACACATATATGAATTTACATATATATAGATATGTTCACACATAGTTAGGTCCCTTTAACTATATTATTTGTCTTTATGGTATCTGCAAAATAAAGTGGGAAGGCTAGCTACTATACCAGCTTTAGGGATGTAAAAACCTAGGTGAGCTGACAAACCACTTTTCTGGCAATCCAAGGCACAACTGACTCTCTAGCTTTCTTTCTCTACAGCTGTGCTGTGCTGGCAAAAGATGCAAAGTGCATGTTTAACTGGCTGAAAAACAATCACTTTAAAAATAGTATTAAGCCAGTAATGCTAAATCACAAAACAGGTAACTAATTGGCATACTTAAATCAAGTATAAAATGACAAATCTGCGTCTAAAGCTTTCACTACTATGACGGTTATTATATGCTGTAACTTAGCCAATAAGTCACACACACACACACACAGAGAAATGTGGAAATATTTAACCTTTATTTCAAAATCTATTTTTCAAATAAAAAATATAAGTGCATTCCTTCATACTTACCACAGCCTGTTTGAGAAGCTAAAGAAATCTGTGTTTTGTGTATTTCCGTTGACTGTGATTAATAGTTTTGCTGGGTATAGAAATATAGGCTGACATACGCTGGTCTCTCAGAGCTTGTAGAACATCTGTCCAGACCCTTTTGCAGACTCTTTTTATACTATTTTTTATTTTCTAAATAAAATTTTTCTCTATCTATGATTCCTTAACAAGTATTTGACTCTGAATTGTTTTAAATATCAATTATTTAATAGATCTATATAGTGTATGGTTTTATAATGATATGAGAATTAATTTTCTCTAGAAGTGTAGACCCCAAAAAGCCAATACCCTAATGGCAGGTTGCACATCTAAGAAGATACAGGTAGCACAAATTGGACTTGTTGAGTTTAAAGCAAAGGGAGGCTGTCTTAGGGTTTTATTGCTTCGAAGAGACACCATGACCTCTGCAACTCTTATAAGGAAACATTTAATTGAGACAGTTCAGAGGTTTAGTCCATTATTTTCATGGCAGGAAGAATGTCGAATAAAGGCAGACACTGTGCTGGAGAGGTAGCTGAGAGGCATACATCCAGATTTGCAGGTAGCAGGAAGAGGTTTAGACCTTGGGTCTGGCTTGAGCATCTGAGACCTCAAAGCCCACCCCCAGCAACACACTTCTTTCAATAAAGTCACACCTACTCCAACAAGGCCACAACTCCTAACAGTGCCACACCCTGTGAGTCTCTGGTACACATTCAAACCAGATGCAAAGTTGGGTGGGTAGGGAAGGGGAGGTGAATTTGAGAGGAGGTTGAAGGGGGGGGAGGTGAATCTTATTAAACCACCTCATATGAAATTCACAAAAACTAATAAAATATATTAAAAATCAATCATTTTTAGTCTAGAGAATGATAGTTTCTTCTCCTTCACCAGACATTTTACAACTCTTACATATTTATGGACCCTGCTTTAAGAGCAATTAATGTCCTGTTTAGGGCTGGGTTGAAAAGCATTGCTTGTTCTCTACATCTTGGACAGCCTCTGCCCAAGACTCAGCATTCACTGCTGTTCTTTGTAGGGAAAGGCTGATTGCAGCTGGGAGGATCCCTTTGATAGTGCATATACTGTGACTCATGAAAATATGACTTTGTACTCAAGATGGAGTGTGATTTTAAATAATAATTTAGAGCTACAACTGACCATGGTCACAGACTGCACAGAACCCCACCCTCTGCCCCTTCAGTCACCTGGTGTACAATATGAAAAATCCCAGAGTCCAAGTGTTGTGATGAGTTCCAGGTTCCCGCAGCTCCGTGTGGACATTTCCCAGGGAAATGTCCATTGTCCTCTACTCTGCTGGTGAGAACTTCTAAAGGAAAAGAAATCTTATTGAAAAGTAAGCCGAGAAGAAGTCTCTCCATCTCCTCCCCGCTTCCCAGAAAGATGTCACAGATTGATTTCAGAATAAGAAAAGTGGAGAAAGAGCATTATTTTGAGAAGACCATTTTTTTAAAAGTTCTGAAACAAGGAGCTGGAGAGACGGCTCAGTGGTTAAGAGCACTGAATGCTCTTCCAAAGGACCCAGGTTCAGTTCCAGGCACCCACGTGACTGTTCGCAACTGTCTATAATGCTAAATCCAAGGGATCTGACACCTTCACATTAGTGCACATAAAAAATAAAAAAAATTTAAACGTTCTAATACAAAATTGAATTAACCATATCTTTTTGAGATGGGATACAGAGAGTGTTACTTAGATTATAGTCCTGAGATTAGTGGAAAATACAGAAAGCAGAAATTTTGGATGAATTTGGGCAGATATACATACCCTTCTTCCACTAAGCAGCAGAACGCTGTCACCTATTCCTAGCTACTTTTTCTAGGTGTGGACTCTGAGTAGGTAGTCTGGAAGCACATATTTCTGGCTTTACCTGCGGCTAGAGTGTCCAGTGGGGTCCAGGTCTGCATTCTGTTTAAATCACCATAGCTGGTCTTTCCAAGCTCTGCTTGAATTTGCTGCAATGGAGAGTCAATTTCCAGATGTCCAAGGATCCATAAATGCTCCCCTAACATATTTCCTGTTTCAACCTGATCTCTGAGACTTCACTGGAATTGGGAACCTTGTGCAGTAACCTTTGTTATGTTTCTTTTGAACTGCTAAGAAGGTATCAGTGCTTGGGCAGAGTGGACTTACTATGATCACTATACTCTGAGAAACCAGGAGTCCTGTCACATTTCAAAAGCTCTGGGAAGGATTTTGTTTCTTATGACTCAGCTTCTGTTATTCACAATTGTAGAATAAAGCCACGTTTAAGAATGGAAGGTCTTGGAGTCTGTGATATTTAATGTTACATTCTCTCTGACATTTGAACTCAATTCAAAGAACTATGAGAGAAAGGACTCAATTCTGACTAATTAGTTTCTTGTAAGACTTGTCACTTGGCAAAAATAGTGTTTTAGATGTTCTTACTAATCTGTAGAACGTTTCAAAAAGTAGCACAGGAGTAATAATGGTTACTTATGTCCAACTGCGCTCTACCTGATGGAAGTAAATTATTGTAATTTTAAGTAGCCCATTACTGGTTTCTTGGCTTTTATCCCCTAAAGGTTATCGTTATTAGTATTTACATTTAGAGAACACTTTAAGGCAGATTTCAAGGCACTAACACCTAAGAAATGGCTCCTTTGCCAACTGCTAAGAATATTTGTTCACTTGTTCCTCCAGCAAAGCCTTCTTCAATACTCTGTAATGGTACATGGGATAATTCTTGCTGCTAGCTCTGCAGCTCACCTATGATAGAATCTTTCTACACAGAAAATTTATTCAGCTGACATAATCTTCATTATTCAACTCATATGGGTGTTGTGTGAACTTGCTATGTTACACATCACCTTATCAAACCTTGTTGCATCTTTGAATCAATGCCAAATGATGCATGAGACTATGAAATAGACTGGTCTGTTTTTAAAAGTCACTTTGTAATTATGAAGTAGTATAGAAGGTTCTACATTATAAACATCTGAATAAGCATATGATGTAGCTGAATATATCCTAAAGCTGTGAGGGCACATCACTTACCTGAAATGAAGCTTAAATATCTCAGCATAATCATGTTGATGTGGATAGTTGGTTTGCATTGGCTACTTCATTCATAGTGATGCCTTTTCAGTTTGGAAATGAACTATAATGACAAGTAGTCATTTCTGTCTCATGTAATATCAAGAGAGTAAAATGAACCAATTGAAGAAAATGTTACCCATAAAAGTTCTTGATTGTCTTCATTGGTGAATCCAAAGGGAGCAAACAAGCCATGAAAATAATGTTCAACATTTGTTCTGAAGTTCAAAAAGAACTAAATTGGATGTCTTAAAATGGTTCTAATGGAGTGCTGTGTGTCATGCCTCTGGATCTTATTGAATTTAGATTTTTTTTCCCTAAAGTGTTCATCAGAGGCAACACTTAAGATTGTGTCCCTTGGTGTTGAAAGGAGATAAATTTAGTGGGATATCAAGGGCACCATTGTTAAAAAAAATTATTCTAAAACATGGTATTATAATAGAATTCTAATGGGTTTGAATTCTTAAAAATAAATTTGTTTTTCACTGTAAAAGAAAAAATACAGTCAAATGTTATATAATACTCCAAATATTTCCTAGCTTCTTAGGAAACTCTTCTTTGATGATGATGTTGTTATTGTTGCTGATCCAACTTTATTTTCTTTGAACCATGATCATATGATGATTTTCAACCATGGTGTGTCATGAGAAATATCGAGAGCAATTCAGTTCACCTTGTCTCTAGCATGTATGATCATCTGCTGGTATGTTATGCAGATATTAAAGTTTGCAAACAGACTTCTGTTATGCAAACAGAAGTCTTGGCCCTGATGCCTGAAGTTATGTCATAGTCAAAACAGAAGACTTGGTATGATCAATGCTCATTTAGATGAACTAATAGGATGGACATTGAATGGAGGAGAAAACAAGCAACAGGACAGGAGCATACCAAAGAGGACCTATGAAAGACTCAGTATAGCAAAGTATCAAAGCAGATATTAAGACTCACAATTAAGCCCGTGGCAGAGGGTGGGAAGTAATAATAAAAATAAGGGAAGTTAGTAAGACTGGGGGAGAATAAAAGCTCCACAAAGATCAAACTGAGCAGGGCACAGGGGTCTTATATGAGACAATTTCTCCAACCAAGGACCATATATGGATATGGCCTAGAACCCCTGCTCAGATGTGGCCCATGATAGCTCATTGTCGAACTGAAGACCCTAGTAAGGGAAACAGGGACTGTTTCAGTCTTGAACTTGATGGCTGACTCTTCGACCCTCCCCCATACATGCCAGGGAGTGACAGACGGGCTAGAACCCAGGGGAGGGCATTGTAGCCAGCCCTGAGGAGACAAGATAATCTGGGGTCAGATGGAAGGGGAGGAGATCCTCCCCTGTTGGTGGACTTGGAGGGTGGGGAGGAGATGAGGGAGGTTGGGAAGGGTGGGAGGGAATGAAGGAGGGGGCTATGCATGGGATGCAAAAAACCTAACCTGTGATTGATATAAAAATAAATAAGTTAAAAAAACTGAAGACCACCAGTTTTCAGAAAGAACAACACTTATAGTTTTAGCATTTTTTCTAATTTAATTTTTTTAATTTATTCATTTTATATCCTGATCGTAGCCCCCTCCCTACTCTCTCATCCTGTTCCTACCCTCTGTCCCTCTTCCCCCATAACCCTTCCCCCCGTCTTCAGAAAGGGGGAACCCTCTTTCCCTACCACCTGACCCCAGCCTATCAGGTCTCATCAGGACTGGCTGCATCCTATACCTCAGTGGCCTAGAAAGGCCACCCTGTCAGCAGGAAGTGATTGAGGAGTAAGCAACAGAGTCCATGTTAGAGGCAGCCCCTGTTCTTCTTAAGAGGGGACCCACAAGGAGACTGAGCTCCCTATCAGCTACATGTGAGCAAGGGGCCTGGATCCTCCCCATGCATGGTTCTTGGTTGGTGCACTAGTCTTCACAGGCCTCCTGGGCCCAGATTTGTTGGCTCTGTTGCTCTTCTTGTGGAGTGCCTGTTTCCTCTATGTCTTTCTATCTCCCCACTCTTCCATAAGACTCTCTGTACTCTGCGGAAAGTTTGGCTGTGAGTCTCAGCATCTGCTTCGATCCCCTGCGAGGTGGAGTTATTCAGAGGACATCTATGGTAAGCTCCTCTCTTCAACGGCTTCCTGTGTCTATTCTATTTGTCCTTCTGAATGACAATTAAGCATCTTCCCTATGTTCCTCCTTTTTACTTAGTTTCTTTAGGTCTGTGGCTTTTAGTATGGTTATCTTGTGTTATACGGCTAATATCAACTTACAAGTGAGTATATACAATGCTTGTCTTTCTGGGTGTGGGTTACTTTCCTCAGGATGATCTTTCCCAGATCTATCCATTTGCTTGGGAATTTCATGATTTCCTTGTTTTTAATAGCTGAATATATTCCATTGTGTAAATGTGCCACAGTTTCTTTATCCATTCTTTGGTTGAGGGACATCTGGGTTGTTTCTGGCTATTATGAATAAAGCTGCTGTGATTTGGCGCTTTCTTAGACAATTAGGAATAGTGATTCCTCAAGACCCAGCTATACCACTCTTAGGCATATATCCAAAAGATGCTCAAGTACACAACAAGGACATTTGCTCAACCATGTTCGTGGCTGCTTTATTTGTAATAGCCAGAACCTGGAAACAACCCAGATGTCCCTCAGTTGAGGAATGGATACAGAAATTGT
>CM053766.1:20828585-20859615 GCA_028658305.1 Pachyuromys duprasi | reverse complement strand
GGGGGCGGGGAAGAAGGAGATGAGGGAGGGAGTGGGAGGGTAGGAGGAAATGGGGGAGGGGGCTACGCCTGGGATTCAAAGTACCTAACCTGTGATTGAGATAAAAATAAATAAATTAAAAACAAACAAACAAACAAACAAATCCAAACAATAATAAACAAAAATAAGGACTAGGGAGATGAAAAAAAAATAAAGCTGCTGTGAACATAGATGAGCAAATGTCCTTGTTGTATGGTGGAGCATCTTTTGGGTATATGCCCAGAAATGGTATATGTGGGTCTTGAGGTAGAGCTGTTCCCAATTTTCTGAGAAAGTGCCATATTGATTTCCAGAGTAGTTGTAGCATTTTTGAAGAAATAAATCATAGTGATGAAATGTCCGTTGAGACATGAGAAATTAGTGAAAGAAGAATATCACTAAAACTGGCCACTAGAGCTGCCAACATCTCCCAGGTTTACCTATTTACAACACAAATGGTCAGTTCCTCATTCTGTATTGCCATCTGAGCAATGAAATACCTTTGTCTGTAAGCTGTTTCCAAATTACCAGATTTTTTAAATGACATCTTAATGAGTTGTTATGTTCTTTATCTATATTCCTTGTCAAAGAGAATAAATATGTTCCTAGTTTTTATTAATAGATGATAGGTAGGTTGGTAGATGGGTAAGATAGATGTGGATAGCATGCTACTTGGGGTCTTAATAAAATCCTCAGTTGAGTATTCACTTCGTGTGATGTCTCTACTCCATCTCTGTGATGCCTGTAGCTCACTATTCTTCTAGTTAGTCATTTGTTCCTGCTCTTTTTTCTTGCCCTCCTAATTACTCACCAAAATTTGCAGAAGTGTTTACCTTGCCTCTGAATGCATGTCTAGAAATTGGTCCTCAATAATCTTTCCTGTGGTATCAGTATTTCAGAATCGTTCTATGGAAGGGATGGAATTAATATTCTTTGCTAAGTTTTCTGTATTCATGTCAAACTAAAGATGATCTGATTCTTATTTTCTTTTTCATCCCACAAATAATTCTTTTAACCTGGACCTTTTTAAATTTTTTTTAATTACACTTTATTCACTTTGTATTCCCCCTGTAGCACCCTCCCTCCTCCCATCCCAAATCCTTCTCCACGCATGCCCCTCCCAAAGTCCACTGAAAGGGGAGGTCTTCTTTTCCTTTCTTCTGATCCTAGCCTATCAGGTCCCATCAGGACTGGCTGCATTGTCTTCCTCTGTGGCTGTTTCCCCATCAGGGTGAGGTGATCAAGAGCAGGCCTATCAGTTCATGTCAGAAGCAGTCCTTGTTCCTGTTACTATGAAACCCACTAGGACACTGACCTGCCATGGGCTACATCTGTGCAGGGGTTCTAGGTTATCTCCATGCATGGTACTTGGTTGGAGTATCAGTCTCAGAAAAGACCCTTGTGCTCAGAATTTTTTGGTTCTGTTGCTTTCCTCTTATGGTTCCATTTGTAAAGCCAATAGAGTGTTCTCTCTCTCTCTTTCTCTCTCTCTCTTTTTCTGTCTTTTTAATGAAAGTTACGAAAAAACTTACAGAAGGTCATGAAGTAGAGAAAAGCTAGCTTTCCCCTTATTTTGGTTTTGGATTGATTCCTGACTCCTTTGTGTCAGATGTGTGCATATGTATATATTTATATTTTGTATTAATGTCATTTCCATTATTGTTTAAAACTTTACCAAAATAATACCTGTTTCTCATCCATTCAGACATACTTATTAACACATCTTAGTTTCTTTTCTTATTTCTGTAATAAAATATTCTAACAAAATCAGCTTAAGAGAGAAAGGGTTTATTTTGGCTCATACTTTAATCCATCATAACTGGCAGTTCAGTATGGCAGAGCTTGAAGCCACTGGTCACATGCCTCCTTACACATGCTAGTGCTCAGCTGTCTAGCTCTATTACTCTATGTCCACAGAGTAAGTTTTCCTCCAGCCAAAACAGATCCTTCCACATCAACTAAGGTAATGATAATACTACAAAACAGACATGCCCAGAGGTTTATCTCCAAGGTGATTTTGGAGTCTGTCGACTTGATAATTAACACTTAGCATGTAGACACCACGTTTAATATGTTAGAAATGTAAAGAAAAAAGTATGACATGATATCAATCTTGGAAAAGATTGTATTCTCTTAAGTGAATAACCTATAGATACAAACGAGTGTATGCCTTGCCTGAATTCTGGAGAGCAGAGTCCAGAAAACTCCCCAGGAAGACAGAAATAACAATGATTCCACATTCTTTTGATTCTTGTTCCACACATTCTTCAGTTTTCTAGTCTGAAGACCATGAAAGACAGCATGATGAATTTTTTTTAAATGACAGTAATTTAATAAAAGCAGAACCAACACTGAAACAAAAGATGAAATATTGTGAGGAGTAGCCATGCTACCTTACTCCTCATCAGTGTTATCCTTACGGGTGTATATGTGTACAACATGTGTAACTGATGCCTTCAGAGGCCAGGAAAGACTGTCAGAAACCTTGAAACTGGAGTTCAAACAGTCCAGAGAAAACTATACTGCAGTTCTTACAAAGTTTCAATATTCCCCTTCTAGCAGGGTCCAGCAGCCCCTCTACTCACCAATTTCAGAGTTTCAGATCCTTTGCCATTCAGATATGGTGTACGCAGGTCGCTGCCATCTTGGATCTCCTCTTTAAATATTAACAGCATGCTGAATTTTAATTAGAATATTTTTTAAGTTGTAAGTCTCATGCCTATTGTTTTCTCATTTTTTCAAATTAATGTGATTATTGACAAATAATTGATATACAAATTTCTGTTAGAAGAACTAAAGCAATTTAGAGAAAGAATTTCCCTGGATACAAACTTCTTCTCTATAAAGTTCTTCTCCCCCAAATTTAAATTTGGTCATAGCAAATAACGTCATAGCTCTAAGGTCCACAGCAGCATATATACGAAAATGTATACTGATATATACTGATGCTCAAAACATAAGTGAGCCAGCAGCATTAGGACAACACAGCAGATTTTAGACTGTTGGTCCTTTGTTTTCTTCCTACCCAAAATGCAGGGTCATTGATATGATAGTATATACCTTAAAACCTAATAAAAAATTTATGTGGGAGTCATAAAATACTTGAACATTTATTACACATAGCAAAATTGGAATTCCAGTCATACTGGAAAAGGAAAGAGCGTAATCATCATTCTGCAAACAGAACCAAAACCGCTGCTTTTACGTGTGTGCTTTCTTGAAAAGTCTATAAGCATCTCCCAGATATGTGAATTCTGTGTCCTGGCATCTTAGCTCATACTCGAAGAGCAAGCATTTTACTCCTTCCGCAGACCTGTTTAATATTTGACATTATTCTTCACTTTAGAGTCTTTAGGAAATGCTGTATGTGCTGGTGTGCAGAATTTCAAAGGCTGGGAGCTCCTCTGAACAGTTAGATACATTTCCACCCTGTGCTGCCCCCACTGTTGCATTGACTAGAGCTTCTTTTCCATGTTCTGCTCCATGAAACTTTTTTTAGCAACATAGTTCCACTCGCCAAATCAGTCCATAAAGCCCTGGGAAGCTTCTTGCTTCGTTTCTGGGGATTCACAGGACAGCCCATGCTTCTGGGGTTTTGACCTTATTAGGACTTTGATGGAGTGACCTGGAAAAAAAAACACTTCCATTTTATTTCATTTAAGTTTCTGAAAGGACCTGAAATTGCATTTAAGTGTTAAGTTAGTACTAACTATGAAGTGGCAATAACAAAGCTTTAGCTGTTGTTTCTTATTTTCTAAAAAGGTTCTTCTTAATGAATATATTTTGGGTGATAAAAAAAACTATAAATTTTGTTTCTTTCTATAATCTACACAAGCTGGTTTTATATATTAAATATATCTATATATCTTCTAGAGAATATTTTTCATGAAAATTGTATATCACTTTGAAACACAATAATTCTGTCTTAATTTTTATGTCTTCTCTGGTATATGGCACATTATTTAATTATTCAGACCAAGGAATAACAATGGCTCATACCTCTAGAGCTATATGCTTTCAGACTTATCTCAAACACTCACCATATGGAGTAGAAAGAATGTGAAGTATTTTTGTTACCAAGTTATACAATAAAAAAACAAACCGCAAATCCAACAGATGAAGATGTTTTGTTAAGAACTAGCAAGCAGGGAGATGGAGAGAGGACTCCGCGGTTTAAGACTGTTACATGCTCTTGCAGGTTCAGTTCCAAGAAACCACGTGGTGGCCCACCACCATTTGAAACTTCACTTCAGGGGACCAGACACATTTTTTAAAGATAAAGTGAAGAGGCTTCTAAGTAATAATAATAAGGTAAAGATAATCAAACTTAAAAATGAAAACAAAAAACTAACTACCAACAGCTAGCGATGGGACATACTTCTCTGTCTTCTGCAGCCAGTTTCTATGTTTTGCAAACACCCTGGAGGTATATAAAAACAATTATTCAAAAATCTGAGAGCTGTCAAAAGTTCCTGCCAACTTGTGAAAATCTTAAACTCTGTCCTTGCTCAGCCAGTTAGCCCAGGTAGCAGCACCCCGATTCCCATTGTGCTTTGCCCTAACCCTGGGTTCAGTAAAGTTTGAGAATTCACAGGAGAGAACAACTCTGTGATATTTTTCAACACCAAAATCCCTGATGAAATTTTGTCAAGAGTATGGATTTTCTAGGCACAAGAGGCCTCTCCACTTGCTTAGGACTGAGCTTGGTACCACCTGGTAATTCCCTCATTACATGTAACAATGTACAGCATATATTCTCAGCCCCATTTCAGGATGGATATGGAAATGACAATTACTTGGAAAAACTCTTAATCCAGAGAAAGGACTTTGGTATTGAAGCCAAAACTGAGAACTTCCCAGCAGTCCACTTATTATGGAAGATGGTTACAAGACTAATTTTCAGAAATGAGCTTTCTGGAGACAAATGTAATTTGGTATATCTTTTTAACCTTCATTCAAAATTATAAATGGATCCAGACATGATTTTACACCTATAATTTCCATTTATCTGACTAGAGGCCTGACATAGACAATGTGATGTAGAACTCCTATACTCAAATCTTAGGAAAGGGTTTCCTCTGGAAATCTGCACAGACTGTGGTTATCAAGAAGACTGGATTGAAACTTTTATAACTGTGTGACATCTGTCAAAAAAAATTGCAATTTACCTGCCAAACATGATGCCATTATGTATTAGGTAGTCCTACTGATACCTCATTCAGTCCATGGCAGTTATTACAATTCTGGCAATAAAAGATCTGGCAAAAATACTCTACCAAACAAGGCTTATAAAAAAATGAAAAGGCTGATCGATAAATCCAGTGTACATATGTGAATATCATAAGGAAGGCCTTATATTGTCATTTATATTTTTAGATTTCAAGAGCTGGAGAAATGGTTCAGTTCTCCCTGCAGAGAAGCAGAGTTCATTCAGTTTGTAGAAGTGATGTCAGTGGGCTACCTCCTATAACTACCGCTCTAGGGTATCTGACACCTTCTTCCATCCTCTGCAAACAACTATACTCATATGCACATACTTACAAACACACACACATAGTTCAAAATAAAAGTAAAATCTTTAAAATTTTACAGATATAAGAGACATCTATCCCTTGAAAGCTGTTCAGAATTTCAAACTGTTAAAGCTATTTAGATAATATTCTGAATATCATTTGTTCTAAAATTATCTGTGAAAATATTAATCCACAAATAGAGTAAAACTTTTCATTTTTGTTTTGTGTGTGATTTTTCAGTTGGATGCTTCCAACTCTAAAATAACACAGAGGTTGTGAATCAAGCAGATGGAGTAGTATAAATCCAAGAGTGTTCAAAAGATAAATCAGTACTCTCAAGTCTAAAGAAAAACATGCGAGTAAATCTTTCCTGGAGAGAATAAAATACATCGCCATCCTGTTTCCAAATAGGCAAACCATGCTCCAATTTCCCCGTAGGGGGATCTATTGGCAATTTCTAACAAGCTAAGATAGATTTCAGAATCTGCCAACAGATTTCTCAAGTTTTATTCAGTGTAATTTGAAGAACAGGCATATTTGGGTGATAGTTGACTACATTTTCTAATTGTTTTAAAATAGTCTTATCTCACCAAAACTATTCTTTTTTATTAATTTGTAAGTAAAGTTTATTATGTTTTGTATTAAAATACAGACAGATTTTTACCATAAAGAATCCTACATAATGTTTTTGTTTTGTTTTGTTTTGTTTTGTTTCATAAGAACAAATGACTCAATAGTCAACACTGGTGTTGACTTGTAGAATATTTGGAATTTTTTGGAGAACAGAAGAATTTGCCTAAGGCAGACTGCTCCTCCTATGCATTCATTTACCACAGAATTATAAGCCTATTTTGCTGAGTGTGAAAATTATTAACCCTTCCAATAGTATGCCCTTGAAACAACTGTTAAGGCTATCCCAATTATGTGCATTTACTTTGCTCTCACATTTTTAAAGTAGTTAAATGACCTGAAAAAAATTATTGCTGATAAAGTACTAGCAAATGTAGTATCTATTGGCAGATGGACACTAAAACAACTACTCTACAAGTTTCCCCTGAAAAGCCATGCCCACCAATCACTCCAATGTTCCTACAAAGGCAATATAAAGCTTATCCATAACATTATTACAATGTTAAAGCCAATGGCAAACAAAAATACTATAAGGTGAGTAATTAAGATAATTTAGTGTAGGGGTTGGAAACTTAGTTCAGCGGTAGAGCCTAGCAAGCATGAGGCTCTGGGTTTGGTCCTCTGCTCTGAAAAAAAAAGGTAGGAAGTAAACAAACAAAAGAATAAGAAGAAAATGTCCAATAAATATATGAAAAGATGTTTAACCTCTTTTATAAAAGTATAGGTAAAAATGTAAATTGTGTCATATTCTTGACATATTAATAGATAAGCAAAATATTTCTGAGGTTTTATTAGCAACACTGGGGAAAACATGAACACTCATAAACTGTATTGGAGAATCTCTTGCCTAAAATGTTGCCTTTTCAGGTAGCAATTTCTCTGGAACATTAAATTTAATATCTATAACTCTACACTATTTCAAGGAAAACATTAAGACACATCTGCCTCTATGAATTTGTCAATGGATTATTAAATATAGTAATTGATAAATATAGCAATATATGATATTAATATAGCAATTATTAAATATAGCAATACATAGGCAATAAATTCTTTAAATGGCCCAGAGCAAAGAAGTTAAAAGAAGAAATTAATTAAAAACTAATTTCAACTTTTATTTATCATATATCATAAGGAAAAGACAACAAACCTAATAGCTTTATATTTGTCAATTGTATAGTATATGAGATTAATATCCATAAGTTATTAAGAACTCCTATAACTTAACAACAACAAAACCTCTCACAAAACTTCTAGGCCAAAGGCTCAAATAATATATTTTTAAAAGGAAATATATAAATGTACAGTAAGTATTTAAGTAGATGCACAAAGTCTTTAAGAATGTATCAATCAAAACCACAATGTATTAATACACCCAGGAAAGAAAAGATAAGCAGTTATTATTCTTTGGCAAGAATTTGGGACAATTGCAAATTTCAGTCATTCATAGAGCCAATGGGGGAATATAATACATAGCGGTCCACTGTATAGACTACTAGTTAGCTCTTTATAAAGCCAAACAGGATTGGAATATGACCTAGAAATTGTAAGAAAATAGCCAAAGGAATTAAAAACTAGAACTGAGTTAAGACATACATGCAGTGCTCACAGCAGCTTCACTCACACCGCTGAAACAGGGGAACAATCCAATGTCTCTCAACAAGAGAGCGAACAAATAGAATTCTGCCAGTGCATAGGCATATATTAAATATGCATATATGTGTGTATATTGTATATAATACATATATGTGTGTATATATTGCATATACAATGGAATATTATTCATTCATAAAAGGAGTTACATTTGAATCATGTATAAAAAGAGAATAACCTTGAAAACATATGCTAATGCTAACTGAAATAGTATAAAAAGATATATACTGTGTGACTTAGTTTATGAGAAATATCTTTAGTAAGCAAATTTATATAAATGGAGCCTAGATTGTATATCACCTCAGATAACAGGGAGCAGAATGGAGACATCATTTAATCAGCATAAAGATTTTATTTAGAGTAATGAAAAGTTTTGAAACCTGAGTGTTCTGATCCTGACCCTTGCCCAATATTGAGTATGTAAGTAATACCAATGAATTGCCTACTCAAGTGAGATTGGGAATGTAGCTTACAGATAGAGGCTTAAAGAAATGCCAAGGCCCTGGGCTTTGCTTCTAGAGAACTTATCTTATACAGAAAACTTATTATAATGAAATTAGCATAAAATTCATCAAAGTTTCTATTGGTAATATTGTTTAAAAGTTCAGAGCACCCTATAGACTGAAAAAAATATCTGGAAAACACATACCTGATTAGAGAAATAAAAAAATTCTACATGAGAGTGGAGAGAGGCATAGAAAAGGTCGGAGAAATGGGAGAACTGGAAGAGGAAAAGTAATGTGATTTTATTATTTTTAAATACATTATAAATAGATGAAAGTTTTAAGGAATTTAGAAAAGTAACTTAAAGTATTAAGCACCTATCAAATAATAACTGCTGATATGGAAAAAAATCAGGACAGACACACCCTAGAGTTACCATTCCCAAATAATAAGTATACAAAAATATGTGCAGCACTATTTATCATTAGGAAATTAAAATTTTAAATGATATGAGATAACACTAAACACTTATTAGAGCAGTAAAAGCTTGTATCTCTGAACACATCATATGTTTGAAAGACCTTGTAGCAACAGGGACCCTCAGTTATTGTTGATGGGTGGGCATGCATAAATTGTATACCTGCTTTGGAACACACTTCTCCACTTAAGTGCAAGCCTAAACACAGGTTTACCAATACCCATAATTTCCACCTTGAGGTATTTATCAAAATGAGATAATAAATTACGTTGTATTAGTTATTTTCATGACAATGTGATGAGATATTTGACAGAAATTGCAAAATAGAAATGTTTATTTTAGCTCGTGGCTTTAGGAGAATTTCAATGTATCATAATGATAGCATCCATTGTATAAGAAAGAGCTAACAGCATGCACATCATACCAGTTACCAGAGAGATGATCAAGCTTAGATTATCACCCTCTAGGGCCCAACCCATCAAACTACTGGATAAGACCTACTCTCTAAGGTTTCCACAATCTCCCCTGGCAGCACAACATGTGTATTTGGACATTTCCCATGCAGACAGTATCATTCCATGTCTGGACCAGGTAGCCATCTCCTAGTGAAAAAGTTCATTCAGTCTAACTCAAACTTCCACAGTCTTAGTCATCTCAACATTGTTTAAAAGTCCAGGGTTTTTATGAGACCCAGGATAAGCTCTTGACTGTGAGCTATTATCAGTAAGAGGTGGGGTGGGGTGAGGAAAGAAAGGAAGATTAGGAGAGAGACTTTCAATACATAATGTCACAGAGTTAACATTCTGAAGAAGGCAATGCGACAGTGCCCTTCTTATCTGAGACCATATGGGCACAGTATGGCCCCTTGTCTGTGATAATATCAGCATTTTGCCTCAGTCCTCCATAATTAAACGGCCCATTAGCCTCTACTTTGGAGTCTTAGAACGACTCTATGTTGGGCTTAAAAAATTTCAAACTTTTTTCCTACAAATTAATTCTCAAGGCCCAAGAAACCTGTGGTCAGATTTATCACAGTAAGGGCCCCACTTACGGGCACCACGTTTTGTGTTGTTTTTATCATTGCTGTGATAAATTTCCTGAAAGAAATAACTTAGAAGATTAAAGATTTATTCAAGCACATGATCTCAGGAGAATTTCAGTCTGTCATAGAGGATAATGCATTGTGGCACAGCATGAAACAGCTGCTTCTCATATCACTGGTAGGTGAAGAAGCAGCAAGCTAGATCAGAATCAGGCCAAACAACACCATGTCAAGACCAAAATAAAAGGTCCTACCTCTATCATCCAAGCCCTACTTCTTAATAGTTCCACAGCCTCCCAAAATAATCCCAGCATCTGGCAACCAAGGATACATGTATACAAACTTGTAGTGCACATTTCACATTGAAATCATAACACATAACATCATATAAACCTTCATGTAAATGTTTAGCACAGAGTTCATTCTTCAAAAACTCAGCACAGCCAGGTGGTGACTGAGGAAGCAAACTTGGCATATCATACAATGGAACAATATTCAGCAGTGACAAAAACTGAGCTATCAACTCAAGAAAAGAAAAGACATCCATGAAGTTCAAGTACATATTATTAATTGGAAAATCTATGGATGCTACGTGTTATTATTCCAATCACAAGAAAGTCTGAAAATAGGCAAAATTAGAAAGGAAACAGATTAGTACTGGGGGATTCTTAGGGTTGCTGAAACAAGTTTGAATTATATAGTACTGATATATTTATTATATAGTCATTTGTAAAAGTTCATGAAATTTTATAGCAAAAAGAATGAAATGGATTATATCCAAATTTTAAAATTTTCAAAAAAAATTATAGGTCTCCAATGTGGAACATAAAAGGTAACAAAACAAGATAGTTTGTCATTCAATTATGAAACAACTCCACTGAAGCTAATAAGGGAAAATGTATTGACCTATGTAATTTTTTTAATTTTTTTTACACTTTACTCTCTTTGTGTCCCCCCATAAATGAGTAAATCTATAAGATTAAGGGAGAAATAAACTATGTATAATCACTCTGCTGTAGTAGATAAGGTCTTTTCCAAATGGCTTCCCCTTGATAGGTCAGTAAACATTCTTGAAGTGTAACTACTGAAGACACATTTATGGCAACTGGAATCAGGCATCCTTCTGTTAGGCAAAACATTCAAATAAGCAAGAGAGGAAGCTAAAACAATCCACATGGGAGTAAATTCGAGCTGGAGTCACCAAACTGAATGTTTATTGTAGATTTTTATGTATATATGTACATATGTGTAATATAAATGTATGACAATATACACTATACAATGCAAATATATACATACATATTTGTATACATATTTGTATATGTATTTTAAAACACACATGTATCTAATTGTTCTGCCTATTATGATAACCAAGTAGAAAAACAACCAGGGTATACCTGGTGCTCAGTTCTTGATATCTAATACTTTTAGAATGGAATAAAATGTGTCATTTCCTTGGAGAATTGTGTTTGTGTATACATACAGACATATATATATATATCTACATATATATATGACTATATTGATATAAATAAATGTATAAATAAGTAGGGAAAGATTTAGGAATGTCTAATGGGAAAGAGCTTCAAATGATCTTTATAGATAATTCAGTTTAAATAAGTAGAATTTATTCTCTTTGCTTTAATGTAGACTGTACTTGTGACTGTTCCAAAGATTACAAAGGAAGAAAGAAGAAGGAGTGATTTCATGATAAGAAAGCATGTCAGCCCTCAAGCCCATTGATAAAGCCCAATGTCAAAAATAAGTCATATCGGTACTAATAGTACATGTGATTTAAAATGTATATGAGAATGGCTTTTAACTCAATGAGGTTCCTCCTAAAACTCACCACCACATGTATCATGTCCAGCAGTGTGCAGTACTGTCAAGGTCATCTAGAACACAGAAAGTCTGAGAAACTAAAAATCACAGCAGCCTGATTATATTCCAAACAGTTCCTGGATCAGAGGAAGATAATAAGAACACAGCTTTTAAAAGTAAAGATAAGGTACAAACCTGAAAAAAATGTTTACAAACAGTGTATCTGATAAAATATCTGTGTCTAAAATACACAAGTAATCTTTGCACTCAACAGCAGCACGGCCATAAGTGGCTAAATTTTGAAACTGAATGCAGAGAACTAAAACTCTACTATCTCGGCAATAATTCTGTGAGCATAAATTTCTACTAAAATAGACGTTTTAAATTATTTATTGTTTGATTTGTTTAGAAAATTATTTTATGAGATTATAATATTGCATAATTTCAGACTTCATTTTCCTCTTTCCATACCACCCTATATACCCTTTTCTTCCTCTATTTCAAATTCATGGTTTCAGTTTTCCTTAGTTAATGTTCCTAAACAAAACACATTTAGTAGGTATGTTACTTGTATGTGTTTTCAGGGCTGACCTTTCAGTATTCGGTAACCAATTAGTGTGCTCTTCCCTGAGAAAAACTTTCTCCTGGTTTTGGAGTTGCTGTAGTTTTCTGTGTAGGTTTGAGGCCTCATGGGCTTTTCTCTATGAAGGTGAGCATATATATTTTTGTTGTTCTTGTTCAGCTCATGTTTAGGCAGCCATGATGGTGAGACTTTATTGATGTAGCTTCTGAGTTTCCAAACAGGATAACTCTAATGGTATAGTGATGGTGACAGTAGCCAATAGTTCTCCAATTGGAAATAGTGCCTAATCAACAACAAAGAAATAATACCTGGTATTGCAAGCTTAGCCAACTACTTAGGGCAAGTGACATCATGAACATTAGAGGAGAAGCTAGAAACACCACTTTACTAAACTAGCATAATTCCTAACTTCATTCTAAACAACCCTTCTTAAAGAAAACTTTGCAGCCACACTGCCTGAGGAAGGAAGTAAACCCAAGACTACCACTAGTCCAGAGCCATGGGGCCAGGCAGGCAGCAAGCCTGGGTAGACCACCAGTCCAGCACCACTCAGGTCTGGGCAAACAGAGTATGCCAGAGGTGACTGCTGCCCAGTGCCACATGGCATAAGCAGAACATAGCTCTCCTGAGACTACCTGTGAGACAAACCCAGACAACCAGAGACCCTGGGTGTTACTAATATGAGCAAACAAGTGGTAGTGAAATGGAAGAGAAAGAGATGCAAAAAGACAAGTGAAGACTCCAGGGTAGTGGAGAACAGCCTATGTGATTAGCTGTGCTGCCACCTAAGGCCATGGAGAGGACCTGGCCTGTGCTGCCGCTGAGGGCCATGTCTGTGTCAATGGGCCTACAGTAGCAGAGGTCACTTCTCTCTAAAGTCCAGGCAGATGCTCCTAGGCTGGGCTGTTATTTAGAACCATGTTGATGTCTGAGGGCTCGGCAGAATGGGCTCCACCCCTTTTCCTGGGCATCCTTGGAGAGATGTTCTCTGAATGCCCCTTGCCAGCTACAGTACTGTGGAAAGCAGGCCTGCACCTCACCCAAGAGGCATAGTAGAAGTGGTCCTCATCACAGTAGTTGATGATAAGCTGGCCTTGAGAATGTGCCACTCTTCTGTAATGTGGTGGCATGGAGAGAAAGAAGCTCTCTCCCTTTCTTGCCTCCCTGCCTGCAGCAAATGGGAGAGCTGGCCCCAGAGTCATGAAAGAGGAGGGCTGTCCTTGCCCTGCATGAGCTGCAGCATCTGAGAAAGTGGGCCCTGTACCACCCACTGGCAGCACAGTAGAGCTGACCCTGGGTTGGAAGCACAGTTGAGCTGGCCCAAGTTCATGAGTTTGGGAGAACTGGCCTTGCAACTTATCTACTCTGACATAACATGGACAAGGGAGAGATGTCTTCCACATCCCGAACTTCATCTCTTACCACTTGTGGCAGGTAGGAGAGCTGGCCCTGGGACATGGGAGTGGGAGAGCTCTCCGTGTTCCTCACTCAGGCCTTGCACCTTCCCTAAGCAGCAGAGTAGACTTGGCCGTGGTTGCAGGGGTTGCTGGTGATCTAATCCCAAAGGTGTAAGAGTGGGAAAGCTGGTCCTGCCCTTTGCCCATTTCAGCAATCAGGAGAGAGGGCTCTACACCTCTCCTACACAGCACAGTAGTGCTGGCCTTGCTGGCATAGGCACTGATGCGCCGGCCCTAGAAACATGAGAGACATAGAGCTGACTCTGCCCTCTGCAGGCTGTGTCATTGGATGAGCTAGCCAGGGCATGGCTGGAGAGGGCCTCCTGATGTGCTGGAGAGCTGGCAGGCCGACCAGCTCACATACCTTCCAGACCCTGATTCAGGGCTTTGAGTTGGCCTATCCCCAAATCCTAATCTATGGACTTCTGAGGTATGTGAAGGACCTAGCCCTACACATTCAAATCTGCTGGATCTCCATGACAGTGCAAGAAAAGGATATCTGAGGAGTCTCAGTGAGGATCTAGTATTGATAAAGTAGCAGAAGCCAGAGGTCTTGAACCAGACCAATGACTCATTGTAATGAACATTTGTAAGCAAGAAGTATGTACAAAAGCATATACTGTGGGACATACTGTGACTCGCTTTCACAATAAGAATTTGTGGGGCGGGGATTCAAAGGCAGAGGGCAGGTACAGAGGAATGGAAAGATGAGTGTGATTGTGGTACATGATGTGAAATTCATGAAAAAATAATAAAAAGTTTTTTTAATGCTGAAAATATAAAAAAATAAGCTAAGGAAGAAGGAGGAGGAGGAGAACAAGAAGAAGAACATTTTGCTATAAGTGGAGACCATTACAGAAAACCATAATCAAAATAGAGAATTGTGTAGCCCAGTTCCAGGAGATACATCTGCAGTGCAACTCCCACAACTAAGATCAAGAGTCACTGTGGGAAGCTCCACAAGGAGAGCAACAGAACCAAAACATCTGGGCACAGAGATCTCTTCTGAAACTGATATTCCAACCAAGGACCATTCATGGAAATAACCTAGAACCCCTGCTCAGATGTAGCCTATGGCAGCTGAGTATCCAAGTGGGTTCCCTAGTAAGGGGAGCAGGAACTGTCTCTGACATGAACTGATTGGCCTGCTCTTTGACCACCTCCCCCTAAGAGGGGGAGCACCCTTACCAGGCCACAGCGGACAATGCAGCCACTCTTGATGAGAGCTGATGAGATAGGGTCAGATGGAAGGGGAGGAGGACCTCCCTTGGAGAGGGGCGTGGGAGGAGAAGAGGGAGGGAGATTGAAATTGGGAGGGAATGAGGGAAGGGGCTATGGCTGGGATAAAAAAGGGAATAAATTGTAATTAATATAAAAAATAAAAAATTAATTAGAAAACTACTTATCACATGTTGCAGTTTCTAAATAATTAGGAGTTGAATTTTAAATGTTATATGTCTTTTTATGTCTCAAATTGGTAAATCATTTTGTTTCACAACTGATGCTATAAACATTAAAGGAACACAGTTTCAGCTTGTATTAAATTCACATACATTTCTGCCAAAAAAAAAAAAAAAGAAGAAGAAGAATCACTGTGGAAGATGGTTGCAAAGACTGTAAGAGCCAGAGGAAGAAGGCATTCATTGTAAAAAGTAATTTTTATTTTTATGTATATGAGTGTTTTACCTGCATGCATCTATGTTTACCACTGAGGTGCCTGGTGCTCATGGAGAACAGAAGAAGACATTGAATTTCCTCTAGCTGGTACAACATGTAGTTGTGAGTCAACATGCGATTGCTGCAAACTGAACCTCAGTCTTCAATAAGAACAAGTACAAAAAATCTGAGCACAGGGGTCTTTCCTGAGACTGATACTCCAACCAAGTACCATGCATTGAGAAAACCTAGAACCCCTGCACAGATGTAGCCCATGGCAGTTCAGTATCCAAGTGGGTTCCATAGTAATGGGAACAGGGACTGCCTCTGACATGAACTGATTGGCCTGCTCTTTGATCACCTCACCCTGATGGGGGAGCAGCCTTACCAGGCTACAGAGGAAGACAATGCGACCACTCCTGATGAGAGCTGATAGACTAGGATCAAAAGGAAGGAAAGGAAGACCTCCCCTATCAGTGGACTTGGGGAGGGGCATGAGTGGAGAAGGGGGAGGGAAGCTGGGATTGGGAGAGGAGGAGGGAGAGGTTAATGGGGGAATACAAAGTGAATAAAGTAAAAAAAAAAAATACTGCTACCCTCTCAACCAGTGGTTCTCAACCTTCCTAATGCTGTGATGTTTCAATACAGTTGCTCATGTTGTGGTAACCCCAATCATAAAATTATTTTTGTTGCTATTTCATAACTATAATGTTGCTACTGTTGTGAATTGTAATGCAAATATCTGATATGCAGGATATCCTGGTTGGCAACCACTGTGAAAAGGTCATTAGAATGGTAGAAGGGTCACAACTCACAGGTTGAGAGTCTTCGCTCTGAAGCATCTGTCCAGTCCCTTTAGTACTTTTAAATAAATTATATTCACTTAAAAACAATACAAATGCCAAACTTGAAGTCCACCTACACTGAGTTATCCCAAGAACTGATGGGTCATTGCTGTTTTATTTTTTTTAAGTCAAAATATTTATGTTGGGGAGGAATATGTGAACTTCTAGAAACAATGCTATGGACATTTTTTCCTTCCTTTTATGTGATTTTTTTTCCACATTAAATATCTAAATCAGGCTATATTTTTACAGTTAATGGGAATTCTTTTATAGTAGAGTTTTTGTTTAATTTACTTCAGTTTCTTCAGTGAAAAGTTGTTATTTATCTACTGCTTTATACTTGAAGAGAAATAGTATGTGAACTCCATAGAATTTCAGGCTAACTCTTCTGCGAAGGTGAAGTTTCCTGTTATTTTTATATGCATAATTACACCATCTAAGTGTATATGTCAGGGTTTACTGAGGAGAGTATTGAACACTGTATTTATATACTTTTCCTAACATAGTCACTTACCGAGTTAAAAAAAATGAGTCAAAGGAGTGTTCCAATCCTTAAGACAACTGAGATGTACATTGGAATAATATCAATACTGAACCCTGTCCTGAACCTCCACAAAAGTATGAAATATGGGAAATTATACTATTTATTATAAACCAAAACACAGAAGAAAAAATGGAGATCTATGGATAATATGTTGACTGAAATAATGGTTATCTCAACAAATGAAAAAAGAAGCTAGTTACATCCAAATATCATTTACTATGAACTGCATTGAAAGTCTGTATTGTCGTTCACAAACCATGCATTTGGGTCTCATAACTTCACAATCTAATAGAATATCAGTGTTGGGAATTAGAAGACCTGTTTAATATGATTCCCCTTACAATGGCAGTTGCTAAAATTTGATTATGCTATTATGCATTAATTAGAATATCTTTCCAGATGGAGGGAAGGTATGGTAATACAAAATCCAAATGACATTTCTAGGAGACACAGTCTCATAACAAACTTCCTATTCCTCTTGCTCTTACAACCATGCAATGCCCCCTTTGACAAAGATCCCTGAGCCCTAAATGCAGGAATTGTATTTTGCATGTATTAGTTGATTGGAAGTCACACAGTCTCTTGTTGTTTGCATTCTAAGTGTTATAAATTTTGCTCCTGATTCATTATCCTGAGATAATATACATACTGGTAACATTCATCATACAGCATGAACAAATTGTACTTATGAATGTGTGGGTGTATATGTTCATAACAATTAGAGAAAAATAAGCCATGAAATTGAGAGAGATGCATAGGAGACAATGAAAGGAGAAAATGAAATAGTGGCAATATAATTATAATATGAATTCAAAACTTAAGTACATATATATGTTTACTTAAATATATCTACATTTAATTGCCAGCCTTCATTTGTATGGTATTGAATTTGAACTTTTATAGATCTTTTCAGAAACTGGAACTTCTCTGAAGAAGGTCAACAAAGGTGGTGAGGAATTTGAGATTAAGATTGGGGGGGAAAAGAATTGCATTTAGTTTCTTTCCATTTAAATTGTTATTGGTCATAGAACTGCTTTAAATTGCCTTTATTGTGTTTAGGTATGTTCCTTGTATCCCTAATCTCTCTAGGACTTTTATCATGAAAGGGGTATTGAATTTTGTTAAAGGCATTTTCGGCATCTAATGAGATGATCATGTTTTTTTCTTTCAGTTGTTTATGGTAGATTGCATTGATTTTCATATATTGAACTGTCTCTGCATCTCTGAGATGAAGCCTACTTGATCATGGTACATGATCTTTTTGATGTGTTCTTGGACTCCGTTTGCAAGTATTTCATTGAATGTTTTTGCATTTAAGTTTAGGAAATTGGTCTACAATCCTCTTTTCTGAGTCTTTATGTGCTATGGGTAACTGTGGCTTCACAAAATGAGCTGCATAATGTTTTGTCTGTTTATATTTTGTGAAATAATTTAAGGAGTATTGGCATCTCTTATTGTCAGGTGAGGCTTCCAGTGAAGAGACTGGATTGCATTTAATCATGTTGTTGGCCAACCAGGTTCCATGGAAACTCCCAAACAATAAAGGCTGTTGCTAAGACGAAAGGTTGGTCTCCAAAACCTGACAGCAGAGCCCCTTGTCAAGGACAACACCCAAAAAACTCATTGAACACGGAGAAGTTGAGCTGGTGCCTCCACAGAGTCTTCACCCCTATGTTTGATTCAGGGTTGCTAAAGATATTCTGTCGTACTCATAGATCAGTGCCTTATCCCGTCATCACCAGAGAGGTTTCCTCCTGCAGCAGATGGGAACAGATGCAGAGTCACACAGCCAGGCATTATTCAGAAAGAGAGTCTAATTTAGATTCAAATCTGTCCTCTTCTGCCAGCAAACAGAATCCTGCAGAAGAGAAGATGGAAAGATTGTAAGAATCAGTGGCAATACTGGACACCAAGAGAACAAGACCCTCTGAATCAGCTAAACAAGGCACATATGAACTCACAGAGACTAAAGCAGCAAGGACAGGGCCTACATGAGTCTACACCAGTCCTCTGTGTATCTATCATAGCTTTCAGCTTAGCAACTTTATGGATTTCCTGACTGTGAGAACAAAATGAGTGGGTCTCTGATTTTTGTGCATGTTCTTGGGACTCTTGCAACTTCCTTCTCTTAAATTATAGTATCCAACTTCAGTTTTTGTTACATTTTATACTGTTTTGTCATGTTGATTCTTATCTCTTAGAATGACGTTTTCTAATGGGAAACAGAAAGAGGTGGAAACTAGAGGAGAGGGGAGGTGGGAAAAAATGGGAGGAGTAGAGGGACAGGAAACTATAATCAGGATATATTATACTAGAAAAAAATCCATTTTCAATAAAAGGAAAATATTTTTTAAAAGATTGAAAACAAGGAGTTCCAAGAATAAGGCTGCTTTTTAGCTTGTTTGTAACAATAATCTTTGGATCAACAATAAATAAACTATTAGGATTGATAAAAATAGAATCAGCAGAAATACAAATACTAAGTAATATTTTCGAAACGCATAACATGTTCTCATAGGACTCAAGAGTGTTAGTTCAGAGGCAAGGACAGTTGGGGGTGAACAGAGTTGAAGAGAAGTTGAAGAACAGAGATGAATTCAATAATTCAAATAACTTTTCACTAAGTCATTTGACAAGTCTATGTGTGGCCACATCATAGTGTGACCTACCAATAACAACAAAAAAGATCTTAAGAAAAAGAATAATGAAAACCACATAGCCTCAAAAACTCACAGGCTACCAGGTATTTAATCATAATTATAATTTAATCATAATTGTCTTTTTCAAATGAATTAAATTCTTTCATTTTTTTAATTTCAATGTAATAAAAGCCAGGGCTGGGTTTAGTTAGGTATATACTCATGGTCAGCAAACCCATAAAATCTATAATGATAAAGGCTCTTTAACAGGCAAATTTTAAACATTTTTTCCTAAGGTCTTAAAATAGTCTAAGATTCAGAATCCCATTATATTGTTTCTTCAGTCCTTCCCCTGTACCGCATTTGCTCTTTCTTCAATTCACAGCCTCGTTTCCATTCATTACTGTAACACACACACACACACACACACACACACAAATATACACACATGTTATTGAAAAAAATTTTCATACAATATATCTCATCATGGTTTTCCTACCCCTAACTCCTCCCAAATTCTTCCTACCCACCCAATACCACTCCTTTTCTCTCTTCCTTCCTTTCTTTCTTGTTTTAGCAAGTAAACAGGAAAACAAACAAAAATAAAGAAAAAGAAAAAACATCATGCACACATTGAGAACAAGACACAAACAAAACCCACAATCGGAAACAATAATATACCTGCAAAAGAACAGTAAGACCAGAAATATTTAAACAAAGCAAAATAAGACAAAAGTTACAAACATACCATTGAGCTTCCGATGTCATATTTTGAGAAGGTTTTGAAGGAAAAGCGTTTGAAGAAAAATGTGTCAGCCCACATATCTTGTCATGACAATCCCACCACCTTAATTAACTAGACCTATGCAGATATCCATTCTTGTCTTCTAGAATGCAAACTCTCAGCCTTATGAATGTGCTAATCCTTGATTCTTCCCTACAAATTTGACAGCTTCGTAATGTTGTCTAGCTGCCTAAGATTTCTGCAAATTGTTCTTAAGCATGCCCATCCCTAGCCATCTATGATATTGTTTTTCCTTCATGATATCATGTCTAAATCTCATTATCTTTCTCCATCTTTGTTTATCTAGATTGTCTTTTAAGGTTCAATTCATCTGTTCACCCATGAAGCCTTATGTAATTACTTGAACAATCTGTCTGTGCCAACCTCTGCTTACCATTCACTTTCCTCCTCCAGGACAAAGGACATTATTTAACTATGAAGCTTTTGTTTCTAAAAAAAAAAAAAACCTGACCCATGTGATGTCCTCACCCAGCTTACACCTGGCTACAGTTTGCCTCTCAGACAATGGGGGCTCAGTATACAGCTAGAAATGACAAGGCTTCAAGTTTTAGGAGATGAAGTGACCCCCGAGGAAAGGATGATAAGATTTCACTTTTTATTCTTTTTTTATTTATTACAATTTATTCACTTTGTGTCCCAGCTGTAGCCCCCTCCCTGGACCCCTCCCCACTCTCACCCTCCCTCTTCTCCTCCCATGTACCTTACCCAGTTCACTGAAAGGAAAGGTCCTCTTCCCCTTCCCTCTTACCCTAGCCTATCAGGTCTCATCAGGACTGTCTGCAATGTCTTCCTCTGTGGCCTGGTAAGGCTGCTTCCCCCTCAGGGGAAGGTTATCAAAGAGCAGGCCAAGCAGTTCATGTCAGATTTCTTACTGATTCGCTGGTCCATGGTGCAGTGCAAGATGATTATTATGTAATTTTCACTTTGCAGTTAACAGAAATAAAACTGAACATTGTGGGTATGTGCACCTGAGGAAGGATTCTGGAAGGGTGATTGCCAGAACTGCTTGTGCAGATATATGTATTAAGTGTTCTGTCAAACAGATCTAATATACCTTTCTTCACAATGAGAAAAGTCTTCAATTTCGACATTCGCTTCCATTTTTATCCCTGCTCTCCTTGAAATTTGTTTTGCAGAATCATTTTAATATATTTACCTCTTTCTCTGGCTTGTGAAATTACTCATCTTAGGGATACGTAAGTGAGCAGTGTCCTATTACACCAAGGGATTAGAGGCTTTATGAATCATTTCAAGATGAGAAAAAAATGTTCTTGTAAGAAGCTGTTATGTTTGCATGAAAAGGGTGGAAAGAATTTTTAACAGCCCTCGTTCTTGGTTCAGGGAGGCTTATCAAGTTCTATGCAAAAGAGCCTGCACATGCATACACTGGGCAACATTTAAATAAAAAAAAATGGCTTCAGCAGAAAAGGTATTTTGAATGTGGAATTAAGCATAAATTGTCATTGATTTCTCCTTCTGAAAAACCTAAGACTTAGACACATTAGAAGGGAAAGTCTTTAAGCTTCATAATCAGCATATGACATTTCTTTAAAATTGGATTTTTAACTACCTTAATCATGGGAATATAAGTGGTCTGTGCTAGGTATAAAGTTTTCAAGATCAACGCTCCTAAAATGACTCTTTTTGCTAGCGAATGTGAAAACCTCAGAAAAGGGAAATTCCCTTTCGCATCCACCCCGGCTCATCAAATTGCATCAGGACTGAGCATGTCCTCTTCTCCTGTGGCCTGGCAAGCAGTCCCACCAGGGGAAAGTGATCAAAAAGCTGGCGGGTTCATGTCCAATGCAGTCCCCACTTCCTTTACTAGAGGACCCACATGAGGCCCAAGTTGCCCATCTGCTACATCTTTGTAAGGGGCCTGTGTCAAGATTGTACATTGTCCTTTGTTGATGCTTCACAGCAAGCCCCTCTGGGCCCTGGTTAGTTGGCTCTGTTGGTCTTATTGAGGAACTCCTGCCACATCTGAGTCCTTTTCTCCTTTTTCCCACTTTTTCACAAGAATCTCTTCATATCATGCCATGTTTGGCTTTGAGTCTCAGCATCTGCTTTTGAGGTGCTTCCTCGATAAAGCCTCTCAGAGGACTACTCTGGCAGGATCCCTCAGCCATCTCTTGAGGGATAATGCTAGTTAAGGAAGGACTATATGCTTTGGTGATTCAACAACTTTTATAGAGAAATGTATTTACCTGGGTACATGATACATAACTATTGACATATTTGGGTCTCACATGATCTGTCTTACTTTCTATGAGCTGAATATGTCTCAGGATTCTAGAATCACAGTTTATAGTTGTTTAGCTCATGGTTTGTTTTCTTTGGCTAAAGTGAAACATGCTATATTTTCAACTTCAATTTATTTCCTCTCCTCTAACTCAACAGAGACTTATTCTCCAATTTCCACACACTAGAAAAAAACCTCTGAGCATTCCTAGTCAGGAATGAACCCATCACCTGTGCTTTCTAATCAGTTACTACCAAATATGGAAAAAAGGTAAAGGACTGTGGAATAAGTACAGAAATTCTCTGGGTTTAGACACAGAAGTCTTTCCCCACTGATGGTCTGGCTGCACATGCGTGTGGCTGTATAATACGCTGTACATTAGTTTAATCACTGGGTACAAGAAGGGAAGCCAGACAAGAGTCCAGAGTCCTCGCATCATCATTTTTCACACTTGCTGCTATCTCAGCATCAAGGCTAAAAGAAGGGAACACAGAGGGAGCACCTGGCCTCTTGGAATCATTAACTCATTTTCCATTTTTTGCCTTTCTAAATACATGAACTCATAAGCTTGGCTATAAAGACATAAAGTAACCATCTGCAGAAGGAAGATTGGAATTTATGACAAAAGGAAACCATTTATTACAGTTGGAATGAAAAAAGGAAGGAGATATTCCATTTGTGATATGCAAATAGGATAATGCAGCAAGAAAACTGCCTTATAAACCAGGATATGGTCTTGAAAAATGGTCAGTGAAACTTTCCTCATCTGTCTTCCTCAGCCTTTTGCATCTTAATAAGAAAGCCTAGAGGATTAGCACCAGCATTTTCTTCCAGTGTACAGAAAACATCCTAGGTCCATCAAGGTTTGGAAAGAGGTCATAAAAGAGGGTGGGACAAAAGAGATGGTGGAAAGAGAGTAGTGTCCTGATTCTTTTTTGTCACCTTGACACAAGCTAGCATTATCTGGGAAAAGAAACCTTCATAAAGAATATGCCTCCATCCTACTGCCTACAGGAAAGTCTATAGAACTTTTTCTTTCTTCCACTTTCCTATTTTATTTTTAACTATGTAATATCAATGTTTTATTTTTTCATTTTCTTTGTAGCTTTTAAAAATTGCTTTTTTACTTTTTCAAAAAAGTTTTATACATTTTTAATTAAAACAGAATTACTTTACTTACCCTTCACCTTTTTTCCCCAATAGCGCCTTCCAGGTTCTCTCCTTCCAACCCTTCACATGTTCTTCTATTTTCAAACTTAAACCTCTGATTCTTTGATTTGTCTTTGTTTGTTTGTTTTTGTTTTGGAGATGGTGTTTCTCTGTGTAGTCTTGGCCATCCTGGACTCTCTTTGTAGAGGAGGCTGGCCTCAAACTCACAGAAATCAACCTGCCCCTGCCTCCCTGAGTACTGGGCTTACCGGTGTGTGGCCACCATGCCTGGCTTATTTCTTTGATTATTATTGTTAGATACATATATGTGTATGCAAATGAATATATAAATACAACTTACTGAGTCTGTTTTTGTTTTCTTCTCTGTATATAACTTCAGGGCTGACCACTTTTTATTGAATAGCCAATAAGGGGCTCATTGTTGGGAGAGGCATTTTCTGGAATAATGATTGATGTGGGCAGTCCCAGTCCACTGTGAACAGTGCCACCACTGGACAGGTGTTTCCGTGTATTTAAGAAAGCAGGCCAAACAAGCCACAAGGAGCAAACCAGGAAGCAGTCTTCCTCTGTGGGCTTTACTCTTGCCTCCAGGATCTTGCCTGAGTTCCTGCCTTAGCAACCCTCCATAATGATCTCTGGCCAGAGAGTTATAAGATGGGATACCACTTCCCCAAGTTGTTTTTGGACACGCAGTTTCATCAAAGTAACAGAAAGCAAATTAAGACAAGTAGGTAGAAAAATTAGGAGGAGCAAGAGGGAAGGAAGGAAGAAAGGAAGGAAGGAAGAAATGACTGTTAACAATAGACTAAAATCTCAAAGTTTTCCAGATCTTGAACCTGAGTCTTCCAGGCCAACGTGTGATCATTTCAGTTCAAATAAAACCCTCAAATTAGCTTTCCTAACTTATCTTTAGTTGCTACATAGCATTAAAAAAATCATGGAAATGGTTGGGATTCTGGTATGAAGTTTGGTTATGGCCTAGATTTGGCAGGGAGGGACAAGGTTGTTCCAAACAAAGAGCCACAGGATATATCACTAGGTAGAGCCCAGATGAAAACTAGTGATCCTGGTAAGAGGTCCATCATGCTGTTGGAAACTAACCTGAGACAATCATCCATTGACTGATCTCACCACAAGTGTCTTCATGTGTTGTCAGAAAAGCCAGAATATGCACTGTCCCATCCAAGAAACAGGAGGTACAGGCATCAAGATTAACATGATATGGACACAATACTCCTTCAGAGACTGGGGAGATATGGGAGGGCAGGAGGAGGGTGGTAACTGGCATTAACAACATCTCCAACTCTCACATGAAGACCTGTAGCCACTACTTAGGATGAAAACCAAGGAAGAAAATGCAACTTCTAAACAGTACTTTTTACTGGAGAAATAGTATTAGCAATTTACAAGAATTACACAAATAATTTAGTTAAGTTATGAATCAAATTGAGTATTTTATAGTATATTCTCCTAATTTACTATGAGTGCTGGTTGTCTTTGCCTCTGTAATGTTACAGAATGATTTGTTTTTGGTCTCCTTATGTTAGAACTTCTCCTGTGTTAGAACTAAAGTTCTATGCAATCGCATGCTCCTTGTTCAACATTCTAGAGAAAGAAATATTCATTGTCATACACTAAGATGTGCTGATGTTTCGAAATAACCAAATTGGCTTCCTAACCCTCATTAGCTGCACTGAAGAGATAAATTGAGTAGTCGTCACTGACACACTTGACATTCATCAAAGCGTGACTTGTGCTTGTTCCTCGTTCTCTCCACAACCTCCTTTGCTCTTGTCCTACGGAATCTTCTGGCTATACATGCCTTTATAGATGTATATAAAACAATGTTCCCATATAGCTTTGATCACATCTTTCTTATTTTTCCCATTAAGATTCAATCTAGTCCAATCCCGAGTCCATAAAACAGAGCGGGACTTGTTTTACAGACTGTAATAAGCTGCACCAACTTATCCTTCTTTCTTCTACCTCCTTGAGACATAACACAGACTGTAGACTATTTTGTTAGGGTAAGATAGCAACCTTGTAGAAAAGAGCCTCAAATCTGTACACTGCATGTTATCTTTACTCTATAGTCATAAAAGACTTTCCATGTATACAACTCTCACCAACTCATTTCCATGCTTTTCAATTGGCACATTTATTGGTTCATATATGTGGGAGTAGGTCATCGTGTGAAAGAAATCACCAAATAAAAATGCCTCGAAGAATGAATTGTGCTTGGGAACTTGAAGAAAAATCATTACATTCACATGAATTAATACTTCAAAAGAACTACAAAGAAATTACACGCTAGAAGCAGTTTACAGTCCTAAATCACCCCATAATTTCTTCAGCCACACACGTTGCCTGTATGCAGGGCTTAACTTCCTTCTTGGTAAACAGATGCTAAGAGTTCAATTTTCATAAGCACTTTTGAGACCCAAGAGGGATCATATGTGAAGGGGAAGTTGGTCCCTGGTATTAGTTACAGAACCGTCCAATCAGTGACTCAGAATGTATTCAAGATGATATGACATGCAGGCTTTTTGATTGGAACCTTTTGAGTTCTTGAACGCTCAGATATGAATTGTTAATATTAAATAAGCTAAGATATATCAATTAAATTTGTGAAAAAGTAAGATCATGTAATTGTAGTCACACAAAAAGAAGTGGTACTATTGTTTGGGGCATAAATATATGACATTGGGGTGAGGGTACATTCTACTGCTGGCCTGTTTAAAAAAATGGAAACCTGAGTAAGTACAACTCTAGTCATAACATTTAGACCTTCATTTTAATCCCATAATAGTTTAAGTAATGTCTAAATATTTCTTGAAGCCACAATATCCCATTTTCAGCAACAGGCTCGATATCAGACTTCACTGTAGCTGTTTCTCTCTGGCTTTGAATTCATGAAATTGTCATGGGCTCTTTTAAGACTTGTGGACTGCACTCACTGTGATGAGAGGCTAGCAAAGGAAGGGTGTTTGTAGCTGCTGCTACAGTGGGATAATTCAGAACAATTCTATCTCTGTATGCCACATATGACTGAGTTTGGTATGGGCACTTGTTTCTCATTTAGCAGAATCACCTTTGTGATTGCTACAAGGCCAAGAGCTGTCTTTGAAATCACAGTGATTTGCAATTAAGGAGGGGCTGTATCGGTTATCAGCATAGAGTAACCCAGTTGGCCATGGTTAAGGATGGGAATACTTTCCAAACATATTGAAGACATCTGGTTTTAGATGCTCCTCTGTGTCCGCAGTGATATGTTAGATGCTCACGGTGGAAAGAACATATAATACATTTCAGTGACATCTGTTTCAAGTTAGAGTTAATTGAATTCCATTTATGTCTCTTTCCTCGCCAAAATAAATATGTATTAGAAGATTAGGAGGTAAAAATCCATCTGATGTAAATGCTCTATGAAGAGAGAAATATTTAGTCCATGTGAAACTTTATGAAATATTTCATTATACTATGATGCAATCTTGACAACTGTCCTGGTAGCGCTATTAAGAGAATGGGCAGGGAACACTTCCAAAGCACTGTGTTTAGACATTTCCAGTCATCTGAATTAAGCACAATAACAGTGGTGTGCTGTCAGCCATTGCTAGGATTTAAATGAAGAAAGGAACACAAAGAACTAAGTCCTAGAGAGAGTTACTACTTAGACTTGGCTATGTGTCTGGACAGCAAAGTCCACATTGTACAGGGATATGGTAGATTTTTAAATCTAGTGATGAAACCATCATGTGGCAGTTGACAGTGTCCTGTACCGAACCCTGCAAGAGGTAGTTTCAATACTTCATTTCTAGAAACAAAACACAAAACAAGCAAACAGAAAAAACGAAAACCCCACCTCACTGTACTTACTACTGTGTACTGTGTGTCAATGCTAAATGAGGCAATGTGGCTGAGTTTTGCTGTAGTAGCCCAAAGGACTTGAAGTCTCCAAGCCTTTATGCCTTTGAGATTCCCAAGGTAAGTTGCTTCCATCTACTTGATTTTCCCAGTGGAGTTGCTGTGAGGATTTAGGGAACTAATCTAGACTGCAAACACAACGGAAAATAATTTCCTGTTATGCTAAGTCAAAATTTTCTCCAGAAATGGAAGACAAATTTTCTGGTAAATAAAGAGCCCACAGCCAGTCATTTGAGAAGATGTGGAATGCTGCAGTAAATGCTAAGAGACGAACAGACGCCATTTGTCCTGCTGCCATTTTGGCTGTCCTTGCCAGGTTGTTGAAGTATGGCTTCTCCCCTCACACCAAATGTTTCCTGAAAAGCTGTTGTTCATCTCAGGACAACACTGGGTTACCTGATTTCCTCCCTCCCCCACACCCTGAAACAATTTAGATTAGTGCCAAACAGTGGTCAAGCAGGCACTGCAGTTTTCAATGAGAGCAACTCGTGCCAGACAAGGCCATGTTACAATGAGACTATGAAGATGACACTAGCTAAGTAACACTTTAGTTTAAGCTACTTTGACTCAGTGGTCTGATTAATTTCCTCTTTTCAGAAGTTCACTATAATAAATACTAGGAAACATTAGCATATTTTAATAAGATACCATTTTTAAAGTCAGATTAAAAAGTATACTATTTTCCCTTTATTTTTAAGCTCATAGTTAATAAAGAGCCCCCAAAATGGCACACAACAAACTGGTACATTGTGATGCTAAAATGGAAAGATACTGGATTATAACTGCTTGTAAGAATGTAGGGAGGAGAAAGAGAACATGAACCAGAAAACGGACAAAGGATTCTACAATACTCTTTGATTTTTTAAAATATAATGGATTTTCCCAAAAGACCAGTGGTGTTCTTGTTGATTATCATGATAACATTCTCCTCCAAACTTCTGATGTGACTATAAAGTGCATTTTTTGAAAACACAAGCCAAATTAGAGGCTCAACATTGGAAAGCAGTTCCCCTAAATAGACTAAGAAGATGATTGATAGATAGATAGAGAGATAGATAGATAGAGAGATAGATAGAGAGATAGATAGATAGATAGATAGATAGATAGATAGATAGATAGATAGATAGATAGATAGATAAAGAGCATAAACTACTGTGATATTAAGCTAGTGACTAAAAAATAATAGAACAACAGATAGGTTTTCATTCATTCATTAAGTTGATTACTTTTACTTTACATCCTGATCAGAGCTTCCCCATGAGGACCAAGCTGCATATTTGTTACATATGTGTAGTGGGCATAGGTTGGGTCCCATGCATGCTTTCTGTCTGGTGGCTCAGTATTTGTGAGCCCCTATAGGCCCACATTAGTTGATCCTGTAGGTTTTATTTTTTTTAACATTTTTTGTATTTTTAATTGATAAATTGTAATTTTATACACTTGGGGCATAGTATAGTGTTTTGAAATATTAAAAAAACACACATGAGTCTGTACTGGCCAAGGCTATTTGAAGGGGATAAAGCAAGAGGAGTGCGTGGCAACACTGCCAGGCTGCCCATGCTTCACGGGCTTTTATGTGATGGAGAACTAGCCTAGGTAGTGGTTGACCATCTCCAGCTTGATCTCCACCTGGCTGAAGGTTTTGTCGTTGTGCACACCCATAATGCTGCCCACAATCTCGGGAAGGATGATCATATCCCCTCAGGTGCATCTTCACCACCTCGGAAGTCCCAATGGGTTGAGCCTCCTTGGCATTCCTCAAGTGTTTGAGAAGCCAGTGTTGCTGCTGTTGCAGGCCCCAGTTCAGGCTCAGCCTCTGGCAGGCACTGTACAGGCGCATCAGCTGCTCATAGTATGTGTCCAGCAGCTGGTCCAGGTCCACGATAAGACAGATGGACTTGCACAAGGTCCACTTTTTCTACTCCACTTCAGCCATCTCTGTGGCTTCTTGAAAAGCTATTTTAAAGTATTTGAACAATGTAAATGATTAAGTCAAGATAATTAATATGTCTGTCACCTCACATTTGGTGAGATACTGTTTTTCACTGTTTTCAAATGTGAAGACATTGTTATTAACTATGGCCACACTGCTGTTATAAATATGTTTTAATAACATTTTCCTTAAAAATATTTTCTCGGGACTGGAGAGATGACTTAGAGGTTAAGAGCACTGTCTGCTCTTCCAATAGGACCTGGGTTCAATTCCCAGCACCCACATGGCAGCTCACAACTGTCTGTAAAGGCAATTCCAAGAAATCTGACACCTTCACACTAAAGCACATAAAATAAAATTTTTTTAAAAATGTTTTCTCTAGTAGTCAGCGTAAGAATAATGAATATTCATTGAGTTATTATAATATATATGGTAAGAGGCTAGGCACTTTACTTAATGTACATTGCCCCATTTCACTTTTCAACTCCATACAGGGATTATTTTTACGGTTTGTTTTATTTTAAAATGTAGTAAAATTATTATTTTATTTACCTTGTTAAGAAATATCATTATTTACCTTGTAAAGAAATATAGTGGGAGGAGTCACTAAATTACCATGTATTATAACCTTATATTTAACTATGAAGAGTAATAATGACTAACATGTATGTTTGCTTGCTTTGTGCCAAAGGTATTTTATCTAGATATTTGGAACACATACACTATAAGCTTACACTTGGGAACTGAGTGTCTAAAGAAAATAGCAACTGATCAAAGCCACAGCATACATTGGACACTCAATCACTTCTCCCATTTACCTACATTCTGTCATATCTATTTTTAGAATATCAGAAGCTGGATAATATATAAAGATAAGAAATACATCTTCCTATGATTATGAAGACTAAAAGTTCAAGATCAGGTAGCCACATCTGGAAAGGACTTTATGTCCTAAGGCACCACTATAATGACCTTAAAGTTAATTAGGTCATAACATCTCCACCTTCAAATGTTATAGTTTCAGTATGTTCTTACCCTCTTCTCATTTTATGAAGGGGATGAAATATCAGCACAAACTTTAGTTGCGTCATTTAAATCTATAGCACCATTAACAATGTCTTCCTACTGAATTCTGTATACTTTGGAAATAACAGCATATTTTTGTTTGTGATTTTTGTCTTGAAATAGTATTTAATTGCTTCTACTGGAACTCTTAGATACTGTCCTTGTAGGAGAGAAGGCTTGCCTTCAGCAAAACTTAAGTATTTTATTTGTTTACTTATTTTTTAAATTTTATATTTTCAATTTATTTATTTTTATATCAATCACAGGTTAGGTACTTTGAATCCCAGGCGTAGCCCCCTCCCTCATTCCCTCCCACCCTCCCACTCCCTCCCTCATATCCCTCCTCTCCGCCCCATCCAAGTCCACCAACAGGGGAAGACCTCCTCCCCTTCCATCCAACCCCAGCTTATCCTGTCTCCTCAGGGCTGGCTGCAAAGTCCTCCCCTGGGATCTAGCCAGTCTGTCACTCCCAGGCTTGTATGGGGGAGGGTCAAAGAATCAGCCATCAAGATCTTGACTGAAACAGTCCCTGTTTCCCTCACTAGGGTCTTCAGTCCTGCACCAAGCT
>CM053766.1:20810254-20828085 GCA_028658305.1 Pachyuromys duprasi | reverse complement strand
TGCCTTTAATATTTTTTCTTTGTTTTGTAGGTTTAGTGTTTTGACTATGATGTGACGAGAGGTATTTCTTTTCTGGTCTAGTCTATTTGATGTTCTGTAGGCTTCTTGTATGTTTATGGACATTTCTTTTTTTAAGTTGGGAAAATTTTCTTCTATGATTTTCTTAAAAATATTTTCCGGTCCTTGGAGCCTGGAGTCTTCTTTTTCATCTACTCCCCACAACCTCTTCTACCCATGTCTTCTTTTCTTGGAATTTTCTCAAAAGCACTCAGAATTCTCCTTGCATGCTTTCATTCTTAAACTCTGTTCCACCATCTTCCCCTTTTCATTTATTAATAGCAGGATATCAGAGTGTTTTATTGGGGCAGGGGTGTTGAGACAGGGTTTCTTTGTGTAACAAAGCCCCGGCTGTCCTGGAACTTGTTTTGTAGACCAGGTTGGCCTCAAACACCTGCCAGAGTAGTTTTGATTTGAGATGTCGTAGATAAATTTGTCATTTGGTGCATAAATATCAAATAAGCAAGTGATTTATAACATTAGATCAGTGAATGTATTAATACCCTGCCACCAAGAACAAAGAACCAAACTATGTTCAGTACTATTGATTACAGTATTATATTGATCAGAAAAATACATAGAATAACTTGGAAAGAGACCCATATGATTAGTAGTTCTGATATCTTATAGAACATAATCTCATATTTGTATTTAATGGCAATACAAATGTTATGATGTCCTATGCAGGTAGAAAGTGATGTAAATCCCAAGGAAATTAAATGGAGTTTTTTTCTCCAGGTGAATGAATTAGTTTATTACAGCTCAAGGTCCAGTCATCATAACTTCTCACTTGATGCATAAGACCTTCCCTTGGCCCAGGTGGACAGATCTGACTTCTGGTGATATGCTATTTGAGAGTTTATGAACAAACCAGTCCTATTGGGCTGAGGAAAAAAGAAGTATTAATAGAGCAATGAATAGCTGGGTCATGAATTTCCCCTATACCATTAGGTGAGACAAAATCTGCCTGCAGAATGGGAAAAAGTTGGCCACTTTTTTGTAATCACAAATTCGAAAACCCCATAGCTTTACCAGCTGGCGAATGATTTCCTATCCTTACACAGTAATCTGCAAATGAAATTTGAAAATCCATAGAATTCTATAAAACTTGAAGATTGTTAGTGAAGGTTAATATAATACAGTAAGGATCGTATGCATGTAATTGTTGACATCAGGCCCTCCCCTGATTTACTAATTGATCAAAAAGAGTAAGGTAAGCAGTTAATAATATTTTATGTACCTTATGGTATAAACAGATTCATTCCAAAGGCTTATCCTCTTGTGCTATATAATACCTGTAGGAGACAATTCAGTGGTGAAAATAAGTAAGTTTAAAGAAAGTGAAAGATCCACTCAATATACGAATGCCTCTTTTAGTCTGGATTCAAATAGTTTTAGTTCTTTTCTTGCCTCTCAAGATAACATTCAAGGACTGTCCGAAGTCACCTCTTCTTATAGAGCTTTAAACAGATTGACTAGTGCATAATTTGGTATAAATGGATTCCTTTTCCCTGCAATGTACTAGCTTGCTTAGGTTGTAAAGGCAGCTTTTCAAAAGCTTGACTAAGTCTTCATCAAAAAGTGGAGAGGATTCAGTATTGGACTGATTATCAAATTCCACACTCCGTGCTTTAGCGTCATTTTCAGGCAAAAGAGGATACATGTCTAAAGGAGGCTCCTGCAGGGGACCTGAGGGAAGCATTGCTAGCATGGTCCTCAGTGGGCTGTTTTTACTTTTGATTTTGCCTGCATAAAGAAAGGCACCTTCTTCCCTTCTTTTTATCAGTTTTAAGTTTTAATTATCCAGTTTATATCCATTTAAAAATTGGACACTTCTTTCTCATGATTAATGTCCTCCTTATCTTCCATTATTATTTTGAAAACAGTGCCAAATGCCAAATCAATGCCTAAGTGACCTGACATTTCACAAGGCTCTTTCCCCCTGTTTATATGTCTTTCTTTCATTCTTTCTTTCCTTATGTCTTTATTTATTTATTACAGTTTATTCACTGTGTATCCCCACTGTAGCCCCCTCCCTTGTCTCCTTCTACTCCCACCGTCCCTCCTTCTTCTCACCCTATGCCCTTTCCCTAGTCCACTGGTAGGGGAGTACCTCCTCCTCTTCTATCTGACCCAAGCCTATCAAGTCTCATCAAGGTTGGGTGCATCATCTTCCTCTGTGGCCTGGCAAGGTTGCATCCACAGGGAGAGGTGTATATGCCTTTTCAATCAGGGATTTTTCTCCATTATTACTGTTGCCTTTTCATTCTTCTTGTGGACTCTGTCCCATACATCTTCATACAAGTTTACTTCTTCTGGAAACCAGACATTATACTTGAGCTAATAACAACAAACCAAATAACCTAATTGAAAAAAAAATGGACTAAACACAGAATTCTCAACAGAAAAATCTCTAATGATGGCAAAGCACTTAATGAAATGTTCAATGTCCTTAGTCATCAGGGAAATACAAATCAATGTGACTGAAAATTCACACCAGTCAGAATGGTTAAGATCAAAAACTGAAATGACAACACATGGTGGAGAGGATGTGGAGAAAGGGACATACTCCTCCATTTCTGGTGGGAATGCAACCACTTTGGAAATCAATTTGGAAGTTCCTCAGAAAACTGGGACTAAATCTACCTGGAGACACAGCTATACCACTGCTGGGTATATAACCAAAAGAAGTCCTACCATACCACAAAGACATTTGTTCAGCTATGTTCATAGCAGCTTCATTCATAATAACCAGAAACTGGAAACAACCTAGATGTTCCTCAACCAAAGAGTGGATAGAAAAAAATATGGTACATTTACACAGTAGAATACTACTCGCTACTAAAAACAAAGACATCATGCAATTTTTAGGCAAATGGATGAAACTAGAAAAGATCATCCTGAGTGAGATAACCCAGACCCAGAAAGACATGGATTTGCAATATAGTACAGAATAAGCATACTACAATTCACAGACCCAAAGAAGCCGAGGAGGTCCCAAAGGAGGATGCCTGAAATAAAATAGACAGTTGAAGTGGTTGTCGGGAGGAAGCTATGTTGGAGACAGGGTGGTAAAGGTAATTGGGTGGGGATCAGGTGTGGGATGGTAAGAGAGGGAGGAGAAGGGAGGAAAGAACCAGGAGAGAAAACAGAAAATGGTGGGAGAGGATTTCTGAGACAGGAGAGTTCCCCAGGAGTCTATGGGGTGACACCGTCTGAGATTCCTAGTGGTGGAGGTTATGGAGCCCGAAGTTGCCACCTTTTGTAGCCAGGTGGTCTTCCCGTGGAAAGGGAGGGATGAGAACCTGTCCATAAAAGCTTTGACCCAAAGTTAATCCTGCCTACAAGAAATGTTGGGATGAAGATGGAACAGAGGTTTAGGGAATAGCAAACCAATGACTATCCCAACTTGAGACCCACTCCATGGGAGAGAACCTACCCCCAACACTGTTAAAGATGCTCTGCTATGCTTGCAGACATGAGCCTAGCATAACTGTCTTCTAAGAGGCTTTATCCAGCAGTTGATGGAAACACATGCAGAGACTCACTGACAAACAATAGGCAAATTGGGGTGGGGGGGTGGGGCTTGTGGAAAAGTAGGAGGAAGGATTGAGGGATCTGGAGGAGCCAAGGACATTAACAAAGTAAACTAACCTGGGTCCGTGGGGGTTCACAGAGACTGAACCACCTACTGAAAAGCTTGCATGGGCCAGACCTAGACTCCCTACACATAAGTAACAGACACACAGCATGGTCATCATGTGGGTACTTTAACAAAGGGAGTAAGAGCTAATTCTGACTCTGTTGCCTGCCTTTGGATCCCTTCCCCGTAGCTGGACTGCCTTGTCTGGCCTCAATGGGAGAGGATGTGCTTAATCCTGCTGTGATTTGAAGGGCAACAGTGGGTTGGTACCCCTAGAAGCCTCTCCTTCAATGAGAAAAAGGAGGGGAATGAGGGATGGGAGAATGAGGGCAGGACTGGGAGGAGGTGCGGGATGGGGCTGGGATCAGGCTGTGAATATGTGAAATATAAATATATTAAATAATTAAATATATTATCACACTAGTTGGCAGTGTGAATCTGGGATAGTAGGGCCTGAAAATGAGGCAGATTAAAGTCTCATGCAATAACCAACTTTGCTCAGAGCATCAAACAATTTTATACTATGGGGATAAAGAAGAGTCGCCCAAGTAAAGTATACAATCAGAAGGACAACCCGTATGTGGCAAAAATATGTTTTTCCATAGACACATGAACAACATCAGCTGAAGTAAACTCACTCTTATCCACTACCCCCGGGAGGAGCATGAAAGCACATTCCAAGAACAATTCTGTGTTGTAGAGGAACTAGGTCACAAGACTCTTGTTTTATTGAAGTTTTCTCACCGACACTCAGAATTCCTCTTGCATGACTCCACTCTTCAATGGTGTTTTGACCTTTGGCTGTGTCTGAAATTTCACCATCTCTCAGAACATTATTTTTAGCCACTACGTTCATATTTTATAGCACCTCAGGAATCCAATAAAGTATTAAGTAGTTATTGTAACATTTGTTTAACACAGAGAGACATCCAAAGGCCAAGCACAGTACATGGTTGCCATGGTCCATACAACTACTTTGGAATGGATATACTGTATCCCCAACAATAAGGCTTATTGTTTAATGTCTTCCCCTTCAGGCACCTTTTACTCTCAGTACTACAGGTAACTGTACAACTCCTCTAAACTGAAGATTCTTTCAGCTGCCAACTGTTTTGAAGAGTACATAATCCACAGATAATGGATCAGACAGATAGGATCATCTGTCTGTCATTGTTAGGCTTAGTGTAAGAGTAAAGATGTATTGATCATAGCTGTGTAGGCTAGGGAATTAGCTAAAAATCCTTCTGAATTTTCAAGGAGGTTTTTCAAGATCAATAGAATCAGTAACTCAGTATTTTTTCTAGATCCTCACACATGATTCATAAGACCATATTTCTGAGGACTAAACTATACCTTACAATTTCCCCATGTTACAATATGTCAGCTATATACAGTTTAATAATAATAATTATTATATATTATTATAGTTTTATAATTCACTGCTTATCATACATGTAGCATGGTTAATCCTTCCTACTGAAGATTTTTGTTGCATCTCTGCTTTCTTTAGATTTCCTAAGTTGTCTCAGTGGGGTCCTGAATAAAATGCTTTCTCCACCTTGATAGCTCCAACCCACTTTTATTATATGTAGGAGCTGACAAAATTTCATAGTCAGAAAAGGCATAAATGGCCTAATAAAGAGTACCAGAACTTTCTTGCTCCTTTTTAACCAGTGTTGAGAATATAGATTCTATTGGTGATGCCCATGAAGGCATATGACTTAGTTGAGATTTTTTTCACAACTATCACAAATAGCAAAGTCAATTTAGAATTCAGTGTATTATTTAAGAAATAGTGCTTTAACTGAGACTCATATAATGTACCTGGACTGATACACCAATGGGAAAACGTTTTCTAGGAGTATTCCTATTTGACCCATTTGGCCTATGAATCATTCATTCAATGTACAATATGATAGTCATTCAAGTGTCAACATAATTTGTGGGCTTGGTACAAAATGAAAAAGATAAGACTCTTTATTCAAAAGTATTAAGAAATTCAAGGAAGTATAGCACCAAAGTATGAGAACACTCTGTTACGTTTGAAGCGTTTGCAATTGTCTATGTAAAAATATAGCTCTGATTTTCCTGTTCATCACAGAGAGCACAAAATATAAACAAAAAAAGTTCCCTCTTTCAAGGAGTTTCCAATCTACCATGCCACGTTCAAAAACTGTAAACTAAGGCTTATGAAATGCCCATAGAATATTCAACACCCCAGTCACAGAAGGAATTTTGCTTTTTAGAGACGGTAGTAAGAGTAGACAGTCCAAGGGCAATTCTCTCCCCTGGGCAGTGACCACACATTATCGTTTCTATGAAGTTTGTCATTGTGTTCGAAAATACTGTTCCTTCAGACAGAGCTCATTTCTTTCTGGACTTTGAGTCACACCGGCTGTGCTTCAGGCCATACTATGTCTGATCAAGATAACCCCAAATTTAATTACGATCTACTCACATTTCTCTCATGACTCTCCAGATTTTGCCTTCCAGGTGGTTATTATAAATATTTAATTTTGTATATAATTTAATGATTTGGTGTTTATTTGTTGATAACTTGGAATATGTAGGGCCCTTTTTCCCATGGCTGTTATTTGATATCTATTTGCACAGTGAGCTTCAGGTGAGAGCCAGAAAAGTGTCTAACAGATGGTTATAAAATAAATACCTACACAGTAATAATAATGATGATGATAATAATAACTGATGTAGATAATGGGAACAAAAAGCTAAAAGAGGGGAAAGTGGAAATAAAATGTTGAATGAAAATTGGAACTGGAAAGTGGGAAAGTCCATGCTGCTGGAGAATGGGTTTGACTCACCTGAGAACAGAAAGAGTTAAACTTCTATCAAAGAGGCAACAGAGCCACCACAGTTGGGAATGCTCAAGTGCCTAGCCTAACTAAACAGACAACCCAGAAGATTACTATGGATTGATTTCCTTTGCTTTTTCCTTTGATAACCTTTTTTTAGACCAGAGAATTTTTTTTAAGCATTTGATGTTTATTTCAAACAACTTTTATTTGAAATGAGACTTTTCAGCCATTTTTTCTTATTTTTTTAATATTTATTTATTCATTTTATGTATATGGGTACTTTGCCTGCATGTGCATCTGAACACCAGAAGATAGTGTCAGACAGTTGTGAACTGCCATATCGGTGCTGAGAAGTGAACTCAGGACATTCAGAAGAACACTGAGTGTTCTTAACCACTGAGCCATGTCTTTAGCCCCTACTGTTGTGTTGTAATAGAAGAGGTACCTGTCTAAATTAATGGAAAGGAAGTTAGGCTGACAATGGAAGGGTACACCTGCTCTCCCAGAAAACTGGAACAGTGAAAGGATAAGTTTACAGCCAGTCTAGGCGATACTGGAAGTGGCCGGCTGCAGTAAATTTAAGTCATGATTTTGAAGAGGAAGAAAGCTGAGGAAGGAGACAGTAACAAAGGTAAACAGGAAACAAACAACCAAAACAGTAACTAATAGAAGGATTTCATTTAACCATCATAGTTCTGGTCTTGTGAAACAGTTTTAGAATTAGCACACCTCCTCCATGTGTTGTTTAACTAACAGAGAAGCTATTGGACCACGGCGCATCTGTCTAAAGCTGGAGCCTAAACTGAAAAACTCTTGAGAAGCTCCGTGTGTACTGACCACTTTGGTTTCAGTCTCTATCATGGCAACCATATCTATGACCAGGGGGCAGAATGCTAGATTAGTGCAGAAAAGAATTATTTCTGTGCACTCTCTAATTGACAAATGACAAGTTTCTGCTTCATATAGCATGCAAATTGGATACTGATAAAGGAATTTCTTGGTATTAAATAATTGTTATTATGTTTAAGATGTTATTAACATACCTTAAGATTCAAGGATTCCTTTGCTGACGCTGAGGCTCAGATGTCACTCCTAATATTATTATTTTTTGTTGCTATTCCATCTGTAAAATCCCACCAGGTAATCTATGAATATGAACCTTAGCCTTCTCCAGGTCTTTTATCCATATGAAGACTGTCCTTCAAACTACACAAATCTTTATCCAATGCAAGATGTAATCTTAACAGGCAGGGTCTGTGATGTGCTGAATGCAGGTGTAATAGAACAATACAAAGAAAACATTCTTAGGCACTCTACTTTCTATACTGATCATGTTTCTGAACGATATTGAAGATGTGATATAAGTGTATAAAAATACTTTGTTTTTCAGGAGCAGATTACAGAATCCCTTTCTAAAGTTTAAATGAGTGAAATGCATGCTACTGACAATGTAAACAAAATGAATTGATATTTCTCATATTTCCAGAATAAATGTGCATTTGCCCTTCCGCAGTTGAGAAGTAAATGTTCATTGGGGAATAGCTTGTTTGCGTCTGGATGACAATTCTATAGCACCCACCCTTTTCTTATATTTAACTTTTGTAACTCAAACTTTGTAAAATGCTCCTGAGCTGATGCTCATCTTTCTGATAAATGAATCTAAGCAAAAAAAAAAAACTATACAATATATTTGATGTTGAAAATATCAAATATACTGGAGGGTGAAGTGGAAGTTTCTGTTTCATTGAAGACTCAGTTGTATCATGTGATGTTTTGCTGGAAGCTGTCTTGTAAGAGACCATGTGATGTTTTGTGGCAAACTATCTCGTGCTAGGGGTGTGACTTTTGCCAGCTGAAAACATCCCTGGGTGGACTTTGAGGAGAGGAGATATATAGACACCCACAGACAATGTGACAATGCTTTCTGGACATCACTGTGCTGGTCTTAGTTCTTCAACACTTCACTTGCAGAGAAAAACATTCCAGAGAACTTCTTGGGGCAATCCATCTGAGTCTTGGGACTTTCACTGACTTGTCCTTAGCTGCTGAACCTTGCTGATTCGTGTCGCTGTTGGTGTTGGCATTTGGACTGGATTGCTGGTTTCTGGATAATGAAGAGTGGATTCACCCAAAAAAACTACTTCTAAAATGGTCTACAACTCCCTTTTCCTAATAACCTTCACTCTCCCCTATTTCTTGTCAGTGGGTTGGAAAGGAGGTAGAATTATTTAAGAACCTTAAATAAAGTAGGCTTGTTGAAAACCTTAGCCTACAAGAGGGGCTTGTCGCATTGTATGAGAAGAGAAAAGAGTCAACAAATTCTTCAAAGCACCATCAGTGGCAATGAGAATCTTGAGACAAACTGGACAGCTTAGTTTCTGAGTTCTAGGTCATCTTGTCACAGTACAACCACTGGTTCCTGAGTCGTGAAGAAAATGTAACTCAGATTAGTGAAAAGAACAGCTTCTCTGACTTGAAAAATCAAAGTCTCTATATGAGATTCCGAATCAAAGGCAGCAAATCAACATGTATAAATAGAAACCCACACAAAGTTCAGATCTTTGTTGTTCATCTATCTGTGTATATGTCTTTCTGTGCCACACTGACAGCTGGGTTAGAAACAGAAGCAAGTTGATCTCTGGGTGTGCTGGTACTCTGTGAGTTGGAAGAGACACAAGTGGCCTCCCAAAACAAGGAGCTGCTAACATCAACTGTGTCTGGACAAGGAGGGTGCATCGGTGAACTGTTTAAATCTTGGTCATTTTCATCATTTCCTTTGGAGGTTTTCCTGTTTGTAGGTTTTGATTGAGGTTTTGCTTTAATATAAAGTGCCAAAAACTTGCTAGCATTGACTAGGTTTAACTGTTTAACTCTACGAACTCCCCAGCTTTAGCAAACATTCTATGAGACATATACTGCTATGCCACTTAGCAAGGTCTGTGATTCAGTAGCACTGCACTAGGGCCCAGGAATTTCTACTGAGTATGTAAGTGGTGCCAGTATTTCTGACAATACTATAGCGAGAGAATCCAGGTGAGCAGTGTCCATGTGAGATGGAAAGTGAGAGAATCTGATGGGGACAAAGAATGCCCTGCATGAAGAAAAGTTAAGAAAAATAGGATGATAAATGCAGCAGCTCTAAGACAATACGAACCAGTGTGAATCTCATTTGCCGCTCTTGTACCTAAGCGTCCAAAGCTGAATCCTCTCAAACACAATTGAGATTCTCTGTGCTCTAAGTGCAGATTTGATATAGTAGAAAACTAGGAGTCATGGAGAGGTTAGATTGTGCAATGGGGAAAAATAATCTCAAAAAAGTGAAAACAAAAGTAACTCCCTGTCACTAAGAATGTGAGTGTAAACTGCACCTGCTATGGGATGCTATGAAGGCAGCTAAGTGCATCGTGCACCCAAGGCTGCACTCAAGGACAGGGAGGCAGTGTTTATTGCAGGTCCACTGTGGGCTGTGGTCTATTCCGGTCAGGCTTGGAATGCTTTCCTCATTTGCCCTCACTATTGCACTGTAAGATGGCATCATGCAAACCTTTCACAAGCGGGGGATCTGAGATACCCGTTGGGACATATCTAGCAGGAGTGGTGGTTAGGAATTGAAGAGGCCACTCTTTTTGTTATGGATGTGGGTTTTCTGCTGCTGACAAAAGGAAAACAATAAAAGCTATTTAAATTAATCAGCTACCTAGCTCTACCTTTCTGTCTACAAACAAAAGCCTTGCATTCCCCTTTTCTGAACAGTCAATAATAATGACTATCATGGTTAAAATCTAAAAATCAAACAGCACCGTGTATTCTTTCCTCAGAATTCTCTGGAGAAAGTGGAGAAACATAAAAAGTATAAGCTCTGGGGGGCAACTGGCCTGATTAACATTCTGTTGTCATTACTTTGGGTCACTCTGTGCTCCTAGCTAACATATCACGGTGAGAGAAATCCTATCAAAGTGACTTATGAGAAACAATCCTGTTTGAGACAACAAGTAAGAATATAAGCAAAATAAAAAAGAAGAAGAAAAGCAGGTATATTTCCTACTGTATTACACATTTTTGGAGATAGCATTTTCTTCTCCCTCTCTTAAAAGGTAACATGAACAAAACCATTCAGAAATATTTTTGTTACTTGATAGGCTTCCTTTCTTTCTTTACTTTACTTTAAGTCCTACACTTTCGTTTCCTCTTCTGCTGGTCTCTATTTTGCAATTCTTCTAATCTTTTACTGAGGGAAAAATTGTCTTTTGTCTCATTATCACCTTATATCGTACTTGCTAGCCCATATCCTGGGGAAAACAAACTATTGGTAAAGCAAGTTCACGCCATCTGAAAACACACAGCTTCATCATACTCCAGAATACATTTTCAATGGTCGCATTTTTATGCAACTAGTTCTAACAGTTATAATCACTTACTCAGATATGCTATTTATGAAAAATATAGACACTTATTTGGAAAAGGAAATAAGCCTCCAAATTCTATAAGCCATGTGAGTATATATGTGACTTGTGTGTTTAAAATTGTTTTCTAAATGTTTGCTTCACTTCAAATCATATGATGTACTTTTCCCTTTGGCATTAGAAAATAACAACACAGCAGTCAAAGGTTACCCAACATTTCATCATGCAGCTATGCCTCCTTCTTTTACGTGTTTATAATCTCCCCAGGGAAAGGACTGCATGCATCTATTTCAGTTGCCCTTGCTAGAAAAACAGGACTAATGAGAAAATACCTAGTTGCAAGACAGATACTTCTCAACGGCTCTTTACCAAGAAACTGGGGAAGTACAGAGCCACTCTATCGCTGAAGCTGTTTAGTAGGAGAATTGCTTAAGGTGGCAACAATGCACTCTCATGCTCTGACTTAGGGACAAGTTTTCAATTTGGTGTTGTCGACTGCTACTATAAAATATTCGGTGATATGCCATTTTTTCCATAAGGAGAGCAATACTTCTCTCTTTTTTAGATAGTTTAATATGCATGACTGTTCTGCTTAAGTGTGTGCACCATATGCATGCAGTGCTCATGGAGGTCAGAAGAGGACATCAGATCCCCTGAAACCAAAATTACAAAGCTATTTGTGTTTTACTGTGGGCCTGCTGGAAATCAAGCCCAGGTCCTCAGCAAGAGGAACAAATGCTCCTGACCAAGGAGCCATCTCTTCAACCCAGAAATTATTTGCTGTGAATATTTTGAGGCAATTAAATAATAAAAGAAACTTTTATGTCTTTATATCTTTATAAAAAAAGTAGTAGTTTTCAGAAAGAAAATATTGAGTTTCTGTTCTAAAATGAAATACACGTAGCTAAATTGATAGAAGTTTGTTTTGCCATTAAAAGAGGAAAGTAAAAATATTCAACTGTATTTTATTGCTTCATGAACAAATTTCAAGTTTTCAAGTCTCAACTCACAGTTGGGGCATGAATGTATTCATATTTGCTTTTGTGACCCTCTTTTCCTAATGTGCAAATGAAAATACTCACCATTGTAACATCATTTATTTCTGTGTTATAAAACATTAGTTATATAGCTTCTAAATTTAAACCAAAAGGGCAAAATATAAGAAATATTATGAGGTATTGAAGTACCATGGATCTGAGAATATGAAGCTGAAAGGGGATTTATTACTTTCTCGGAAGTGCTTCTGTATATTATTTACATTAAAACACCAGATATTAAATAATTGTGTTAATACACAATTAACCATCACTGCTGAGCACATACTGTACCTATAGACACAGAGAATGCATTATTTTAAGGTCTGAGTAGTTAAATATAAAGATACAATCCTGTTCTCAGGGCACAGTTATGTCCATAAGACAGCTATTTTAATAAGACATAATGAATGAAATGGAAGATTATATTGTTTAAATTTCAACAGATTAAAATATTAGCTATTGGAGCTGGAGAAATGGCTCAGAGGCTTAGAATACTGACGGTTCTTTCAAAAGTCCTGAGTTCAATTTCCAGCAACCACATGGTGGCTCATAACCATCTATAATAAAATCTGGTGCCTTCTTCTGGCATGCAAGTACACATGCAGGCAGGGTAGTATATACATAATAAATATATTTTAAAAATAAAATATTAGCTATTAAATAACTAATTTGAGGTTTTGATGACAGTCCACACACAGGTTTGTTGAGACCAGATCTTGGGGGAGTATAGTCCTATTAGGGACTTTTTAACTATTTATACTTTTTAACAATTTTTACCTGTATTCATTTCTTACTCTTTAATTACTTCTAAATAACACCAATATACTGATCAAGATATATTTGGTCAAGAAAGGTAGCCAGAACTTGATAGTTGATAGTCTTTGTCACCTTCAGCAGGTCTCTGAGCGTATGAGCCATTCAGGAACAGAGAGCTTCCACCAGTCTTCTTCTGATTTTGCGAGTGGCATCTCCCTGTTCTCTCCATGCTTATCTTAAAAGTCGCTTAGACATCTTCAAGAAAAGTCTGTAAACATGTCTGAAGCCATGCTATTATGTTTTGTTGATAGAATATCTGGCATTGGCCACAGATGTCTTGAAAAAGAAAAAAAACTTTGCACTTCTCCAAGCACTGGCATCCCTTCCAAGCGACTGTTCACATCTGTCTTTAGAAGAAGCTGTAAGTGCCTCCCTCTTTGACAAGGAGAAATAACTTCTCTTTTTTATTTCTTCAAAATTATTTAATATGAATAAAAGTGTTGATTGTCTATGTTTTCATTTTATACCACTGAGAAACCATTCAGTTCTTCCAATCTTGTAAAAACTAGGAGACTGCCCTGAAGATTCAAAAAAGGTCATTTCATTCAGAACAAAACCAAAAGAAATGGGGATAAATCATGCTCCTTTTTTCCCTATTTTCAAATAACCCTATAGCAAAGAAACAAAAAATGTATAGATCTGAGTATAAATTCTTTGTGGTTAAACTATAAGCTGTTTAACACTAACTGTAATGTTGCCTGCCTGGCAAATGCCTTCTATGCAGTCCAAGAGCTTGAAGAAAGCCATAAAAGGGAAGGAATATAATTTTGTTTGTTGGCACTTACTGAAAAGCTAAAATAGAATAGTAAGAGCAAGCCCTTTTGCCAGCTCCAGCCAAAGAAGTTGTGAGACATCTCAGAAGATCGCAAGTTACTGGGAAAATGTAGTTTCCATGCTGTCTGCTATGTTTCAAAGAAGTCAAAGTGGTTAGTTCACCAATATGAATCTAAACCAACAGGGATCCATTAAGTAGATTTAAAAATGATTTTACCAAATGCACAACTGAATACATAGATATAGGGCATTTTTAAGTGTAGCTTTAATATGAAACATGATAGCACTTTTTCACTTCTTGGTAAGAAACAGGATATTTCCTTGGTAGCTCTCAGATACAGAAATGCCAGATTGGTAATAATATATTTTATTTTATGGTTAATAAACTACAAAGACAATAAATAATTTATAATTTATTTTAAAAATCTAAATCTCTATAGCAAGTTTAGGTGCATGGATGTTAGCTAAATCACAACTATAGTAAATGACTGGAATACCACGATGTTATTGCTCTTTTATTAATTAATTAATTTATTAACTTTACATCCTGAATGTAGGCCCTCTCTCCTCTCTTCCTGTTGCCATCCTCCCTCCTACTTCCCACTATCCTCAGGGAAGGGGGACCTCCCCACTCCCAACTTATACCAACACATCAAGTCAAATCAGGACTTAGTGCATCTTCTTCCCCTATGGACTGTCAAGGCAACCTTGCCAGGGAAATGCGATAAAAAAGCAGACAACAGAGTTCATGTCAGAGACAGTCCCCTCTCCCTTTTCAAGGGTACCTACATGTTGGTCAAGCTACCCATCATCTACATATGAGTAAGGGCTTAGGTAGAGTCCATGCATGATCCTTGGTTGATGCTCTGTAAGCCCCCCTTGACCCAGGTTAATTGTCTCTGTTGGATTTCTCATGGAACTCTTGTTCCCTCTGGGTCCTTCTATTATTCCCTCATAAGACTCACCGTGCTTTGCCCAATGTTTGGCCATGAGTCTCAGCATCTGTTTCGATCCAATGTTTTGTGGAGCCTCTCAGATGACAGCCATGCTAGTCTCCAATCTGCAAGCACAGCAGGGCATCATTAATAGTGCCAGGTGTTGGCTTTCTCACATGGGGTGGGTCTCAGGTTGGGCCAGACTTTGGTTGGATATTCCCTCAGTCTCTGCTCTATCTTTTAACCCTGTACATCTTGTAGGCATGGTAAATTTGAAGTTGAAGTTTTTGTGGGTGGGTTGGTGTCTCACTCCCTCCACTAGGAGTCCAGTCTAGTTAGACGGTGGCCTCTTTATTCTCTATGACCCCTGTTACTGATAGTCTCAACTATGGAACACATTGACTCTCTGAAGAGTAGTTGAATTCTTCAAAGCCAAGTCACTTATGTCTTTGGATTGCACATATGTTGTGAAATTCTTAAATTTTGAACTAGGGGGATGTATTTGGAATTGTGACCCAAGTAGGAAAAGTTGAAAGAGGATGCCACCATGACTAAACTCTAAAAATTAATAATTATGGGAATTTTTTGCTTCTGTAGTAATTCATATTTCAGCTCATCTGAAGAGAATAGTGTGGACTACTGCATTTCATTTTCACCTATGTGTGCTTTTCCAAATATAACTATGAAAATTTTGAGGGATTGTCTTCATTTTTTTCTCAAATTACAATTTTCAATCCACAGTATTGCCAAGAGAATATAACTAGAGTACAGATCAAATTCTGTCTCTGTTTTCATTATTAAAAAATAAAATTGAGGAAGCCATTCTAAAATTATTTCCCACCTCTATCTGAGACAGGACTTTTTAATTTAAATTTAAATATGAAGGCTTTTGTCAAAATATACATGCAGCATTTTCTTCTATTGAGAAAATCTGTTCTCTCTGAGAAAAAAGTCTATGGTCAAAGTTCTAGTACCAAATTTTCTTTAATGTAGAAAGATGTTTTTTAAAGAACTCGGATCCTCATTTTCTAGTTTAACTGGTATGTCCTTTCTATTTTCCCCAATGCCCTCAACTCACATATTCAAGCCCATCTTGTCTAATACATCATAAATCCTGGCTAAATCAGTTCCTTTCAGACTATCTAGGTGTCTTGCCCATGGCCAGGGCAATGCAAATGTTATGGAAATGCATTCCCAGGTATATGTTAATTAAAGATACAAAACCCAATGTTGTGAATTGACTGGCTTCATTGTCTTCTAATGCTGAGCTCTGGTAGGTTTCCAGAATGGGTTTAGGCCAACATTTCTCAACCCCTTCAGAGGTCACATATCAGATATTTACATTATGATTCAAAGCAGTAGCAAAATAACATGAGGATGAACCATATTAAAGGTTTACAGCATCAGGATGGTTGAAAAGCACCATTTCAGGCAATGGATAAATTTATATGCAATACCATAGGCAAATGTGATTCCTTTAGAATAAGAAGAGCAAAATATGTTGTTGTTGTTGTTGTTATTGTTTTAATTCAGGAAAGAAATTCTTTAGCCTGCTTTTGTCCCCTTGATAGTGGATTGACTGACTAAATGTGAAGACCAGCAAACTATAAAAGGAAGTACACTGTCAATTTATAGGTTTTATGATTTCTCCTGCACATCCTTTTATGTGCTCTAGAGCTCTAAGCAGGAATATTTCCTGATGTCAAACACTAAAAAGGTAGAAACTCCTGTTTGCATTCCTTATTAATGTCTTATCTCACTAGGAATTCTTGCTATATCTTACTTGTCAAGAAATTGTTTTCTCTGGATTTCTAGCTATTATTCTTCCCAACTTAACTTACTTCTTTGGATTTCTATAATGAAGGATATCTATTTTTCCTCTATTATCACATTCTCACTGCTCTCTTCTAAGTCTAGGAGCAACTGACTGTTGGAGGAGAAAGGAAGAGATTTTGGTAAGGGCAACTTTGAGTGTGTGTGTTTTAAAAAATTATTCATTGTATACCCAGATTGTAGCCCCCTCCCTCAACTCCTCCCAATCCCACCTTCTCTCCCTCTTTCCCCCTATCTCTTTCCCTTAGTCCACTGAAAGGAGGGGGTTTCTCCTCCCTTGCCATCTGCCCTAACTAATCAAGTCTCATCAGGACTACCTGGATCCTCTTCTTCTGTGGCCTGCCAGGACTGCATTGTCACAGGCAAGTGATCAAAGAGCAGGCAACCGAGTTCGTGACAAAGGCAACCTCCTCTTACTCAGAAACCACAGAGCTGTCTATAAGCTACATCTGAGCAGGGGGTCTAAGTTCTCTCCATGCATGGTCCTTGGTTGTTGCATCATTGAAGGAAACTGACATTAATATTCAGCTCCTCCTCACCTATACACATAAGTACTCAAGATATATATTTTTGTTCTCATGAGCTAAAAATTTTAATTATCTGAAAACCTTTTCTTATTAGGATGAGAGAAGGCTCAATTCCAGGCATCATCCTGTACTCCTTTTCACCCTTCTCATTTGTTTCATTGGCCCCAGAGTTGTATTAAAAGTTAAATGTTAATTGTGATGCAGAAAGAGGAACAGGGGTGCTTTTAAAAGCATCTGCCTCTTCTATATCTGCATCTTCTACATGACCCATGAATTATTGATCATTCATAGATAGATCGTCTGCATTTTTAACAGATGCCACAAATGTTAACGTTATATGAAATGTTTTAAACATCAAATGTTTATTTAAATGATCCAGTTTAAATAAAAAAAAGTCTGAATGGTCACTTTACAACTTGTACATTGAACTAGGTAAATGCCATGAGGGAAGCTAATTCCACATGTCTGTTTCTGCTTTCTGTCCTACATGAGGGGAAAGAATCAACTGTGTTGCTTATAAACTGCTCAAGATGAAGGATATAGCAGGGTTGCTGATTTAGAAAGTCTTTGCTCCACCTTTCTGGGCTGATGATTACAATATGGAGCAGTTTGTGCTTCACAGGATCACTGTGGTCCAAAGTTTGTGCACACAAGTGCAACTACATTAAAAAATGTATTATAGTAGATAATGGGTCTTTGTTAAGTCAGGTTGGATGATTAAGCGTGTTTGGTTTATTCTTTGAAGTTAGTTCAAAACCCATCCCTCGGAGGAATGCTTTAGTTAAAGGTGAGAAGATGGAGGCCAAGTGCTTAATATCCTACGGGTTTCCAAAGTTTAGTTGAGAATCATTAAGTAAGGTTCGTCTACAGACAAGTGTAAGAGAGGTAAACAAAATTAAGAGAAGACGAACAAAATGGATAGGATTTGGCACCAAATTTCACAGACCTGCTGGTGGAATGGCAGATGGCAGAGCAATGATTCACTGGACA
>CM053766.1:20780820-20809754 GCA_028658305.1 Pachyuromys duprasi | reverse complement strand
ATATATATATAAACTAACAGAAACTGAGGCCACACACACAGACCTGGAAGGGTCCGATACAGAAGAGGTGGCAGAGCGGAAAGAAGTGGACGCTTGCCCCACCTCCCTAACCAAGAAGCAACAGCCAATCGATAACCACTTAAAAAATGAAAATTCGGTTTCCTCCAAGGCAGTTTCATTAGGGAAACAAACTACTCTCAAGGGTAGGCTGCAAGCCCAGATGTAGATGGTCAACAGAAAATGAACTCAATGGCATCTTAAGGTTTCCTTGTTTGGTAGCGAGGTGTCCGGGCTCTTCCTGTTCGCTTATCTGTTTGTTTGTTTGTTTGTTTGTTTTATCTTTAATCAAGTTTAATTTTATCTTATTTTATATATTTTTCTTTTATCTTTTTAATTTACAGGCCCTTTGCATACATAGATTATGGCTTCCAGTTTAGTGTTTCTGTGGGATTCTGGAAGGTGAAGAAAATGGGTCTCTAAACCTAAATTTATTGTTCCTTCTCTTGGGATCTTCCCTTTTTTTGTTTGTTTTGTCCAATTTCCATGTGTTACATTTGTTTTATCTTATTGTAATTTATTTTATTAAATTCCATTTTATTTTCTTATTATCCCGTAGAAGCCTGCTTGTTTTCTAATGAGAGACTGAAAGGAATTAGGTCAGACAAAAGAGGAGCCGGGGTGTGCTGAGTGGAGCAGAGGGAAGAGAAACAGTAATCAGGATATATTATGTGAGAAAAAAATTATTTTCAATAAAAGGGGGGCAATGTTGTTGAGGTTTTGGATTACTTTTAATATTCTGCAGAAATGTAAAAAATACTCAAATAAAATATTGCTGACATTTTAAAAATTAGTTCACCTTTAATCAAGTTCCATTTTTAGATATAAAATGTTTAGATGATTTCAACATAAAAATAATATCCAAAGGTGGTACTATTGCTTTAAAACATTAAAATTAAGTTAAGTTGTTTATTCTTATACATGAAATGCTTGACTCTAAAGATACTTGTTTTAAATTCAGATGTAAATATTCTGAGATTTGGAAACATTTTTCTTGTCAAACTTCTAATTATCACTGCTTTATAAATTAAGCAAATAATCTGAAATAAGCTTTTTTGAATAGTACATGGGACATGCTCTGGCTTGTATGAAAGTTGTAGCTTGTACAAATGTATGTTTGTCATATTTTCTGAAGTTTTAGTATTTCCAGTTTCTAGAATATTGTAAAGCAAGAGACAAAGTCACTCAACCATTAAATCAAAACAGTTTTTTGAAATGTCATCCTTTGTTGTGATGATTGCAGAATGCAATCGTTTGCTCATCTCACAGTTTTCCCTTTGAATAAAAAGCAAAACCATGATTAAACAGTGACAAGACCATTACTTACTCTTTTCTTTATGTTGGGAAGAACACAGATATGTCGGTGCCAATCTACGGGGCTACTGAAGTGTGGCCTCAGACCACCGAGACGGGCAGTGAGAACTGGAGTGAAGCTGTTTTCATTTTATGCCTGACAATGAGTTTGTTCATTGGGTCAAGGGAAATTAAACCCATCACACACATTTTTTTTACGTTATGAAATATTTGTCCATACAGGAAAAGAAATTTCTCAGGTGGAATGCTGATGTCTCGTTCTGTGGTGGACCCTTCCAAAGCTCCTCTAGTCCTGGGTAAAGTTTACCCTGGGGTAAAGTTTACCCTGCGATCTGCATCATGAGTCTCTCCAAGTCTGTTTGTTCTAAAACAGCAATCCTCCTAAACTCTTACCCATCATCCCCCTGCCTCAGTCTTTTGTGAAGTTGATGCAGCGTACAAGGTTACAGGATACAAAACCTAATGGGTTTGTTTACATTTTAAGCTGTTAATTTAGTGCAGAAAAATTGAGAGATTTAGTCTATTTTGACCAGATGATTCACTTTGGACAAATAGCTAACCATCTTCCTGACTCCATTCTCATTTCCAAGATTGGGATGTTTATTGTGGAATTTAAATGCCATGTTTTTAAGGCAGAATCTCAACAAATGCTAAATTTGAATTAACTGGCTGTTGGGTCAACTACAAGACTTTTAGATCACAAAAGTAGTGTAAGTGGAAAAATGGAGTGAAGAGCAGAGGAAACATATAGAAATAGTATCACACCTACAAAGATTTTAGGAGATATTTATGGATGGTATTCCATGAGCTCCATTCATAAGTATCCAGAATACTTAAGTATTGCAGAATATTTAAATAAACACTTGTTAATTTCTAAATGATAGAAGTATATATTATTCAATAAAATATTTCTTCATTTTTGTCATGATAGGGTTAGTAAGACATTATAATCAGACATTATTCATCCTGTCCTTGTACTACAAATCTTTAAAAGCCATTTCTTTCCTTGTCAAAACTATGTCTTACTCTTAGGTTACTTCTCCTGCTAGCCAGATCACTTTCAAACTTGCCTTGTTCTGGGACCTCTTTTTCTTTTTCTAAGGTAGTATATGCTCACATCCAGTGATTGACTATTGATTGACTCCATCTTTCCCAGCTTCTCCAACTCAAGTCTGACTGGATAATTAGATGTACAACTTCCTCCCCAATCTCCACACAGATCTGTACTTTCACAACTACTGTACCTCTTGTCATTCTGCCTGAAAACTAGCTACTCATAATAAGAATTTCATCAGGCCAACTATGGCTGGCTTTAGTTGAGCATGATCATTTGCAAACAGTAGTTACCTCCTATCATCCCAGGTAAGGTAACCACCTTTAGCTATTTCTAGTACCAAACTTTTAAAAATCATTTGTTGTTATTGTTGGGGTAGAGGTTGGAGGGAACAGTATAATTTAAATTCACAATTTTAACATATTTTTTTGCTTTTTCAATGATTCTGTACAGATGTATGTTGTAAGTTGAACACATAAACCAGTTCAATTTTCTCACCCCCCTTACAGCTCTCTTATTGTCCTGGGGGTTCCATTTCCATTCAATATATACATGCATGATTTTACAGCTTCATTTAAAAATCTAATGTCCATTAATGACAGAAAGCTTATATTTTTGTCTTTGAGATAGTCTTAATTCACTTATATTATCTAATTTATTCTCTATAAGTAAAAAAAAATATGTTTAAAGGAGATTTTCTATTCAGCCTTTGTGGTCACAAGTTTGAAGCTCATCAGTTAGTGTGTACCAACGGATTGGAATGAATGTAGCTTAGGCTTATGAATGAGTGCAAGAAAGCTCTTTGGCTCTTCATTTGCTTCACCCCACCCCTTCCCAGGCCTGCCCTTTCTTGAACAGCCCAGAAGAATTTGGAGGAAGAAAAACAACACAACTTTCAGTGTAATTAATCCCAGTATCTTTCTAACCACAAGCTAGGAAAACTTTCTTTTTTCTAAATATTCCTTTTCCCTCCTCCCTAAATTATGTATGCCTTTTCTTTTGATTGATTTTATGGCTCTGTCAGTCCTTCAGAATTCCTAAAGGCCTCTCATAAGGCCCAGGTGCATCTAGCATACACAAACCTTTGTTTCTGCCTTAGGTACTCTCAAAGCTTACATCACTGTTCATTGTTCAGTGTCTTCTTTATAGTTATCTGTGTACTTGTGGGTGTCAATTAAGATTCTAGATTTTGTAGATTAGAAAGCCTTAAGAAAGGGAACTTTTATGCAATCAAGATATACAGATGCATAAAAGTGTATATGTATAAGATAGCATGAAAATAAAAATGGAACACAGGGAACAGGAGGAGGAAGGGTGGTGGGTATGGGGGTATATACAATACATATAACTCAGCATAATAAAAAAAATCAAAGCCAGAGTGAAATCTGAAACCAGTCACTAATGAAGATCATCAGCATAAATTTATCAGGTAGCCTGTGTCTCTGGCATTCTTGACATTTGTGATCAGTACATACTCATATATCTTCAGTGACCAGGATCAAATACCAGGCAAAGATGAGGGAAAATGAAATAGACAACAGGAGCTATACATGGCTTGTTGCTCCAAAGAAATATCTCCAACTTGTAGCTAGTAACCTCTATATGCATTTCACATCCAAGAGGAACAAGAAGGTGGAATATTTTAGGTACACACTGCAGTCTTTGTTTAAAAAAAATGAGTTCTTGGTAAGGGAAGAATATCAGGAAGTAACAAGCACTCTATATCACTCAAAAAAGAGTAAGTGATGCTTCTTTTTTTATTAGACACTTAGCTCTTTATTCACAACAGAAAGATCTCTGATTTTTTTAAATTAATTTCAGGTATGAGAACTAATTTTATGTCACTTTGGCTAGTCAATGTGGCTAGTCAATGGAACTCAAGTGCTTGGTCAAATACTAGAGTAGATGTCACAGTAATGATCCCTTTTTAGATGTGATGAACAGTTTTTTTTTAACTTTCTTTTTTTTCTTTTTTAAATTTATGTTTTTAAGTAATTTATTTATTTTTATATTAATCACAGGTTATATATTTTGTATCCCAGCCGTAGCCCCCTTCCTCATTCCCTCCCACTCTCCCCATCCCTCCCTCATCTTCTCCCTGCCCCCCTCCAAGTCCACTGATAGGGGAGGACCTCACCCCCTTCCATCTGACCCTAGCTTATCGTGTCTCTTCAGGGCTGGTTGCAATGTCCTCTCCAGGGATCTAGTTAGGCTGCTCCTCCCTCGGGGATGGGGGGGGGGGGCAGTCGACAAGCCAGCCATTGACTTCATGACCGAAATAGTAAATAGAGCAAATAATTATGGCGATAATTCAGGTGTGCATCATCCAATCTGCTGAAGGCCTTAAGAGAAGGCCTAGGGAAGATGTTCAGTCCTCATTCAGAAGTGCAGATGGGATAGACAGCTGAAGCAGGAGAAGACAGGGAACAAGACAGAAACTACCACAGATGGCCTCTGAAAGACTCTACTGACTGAGGTATTGAAGCAGAGGCTGAGACTCATAGCCAAACTTTGGGCCGAATGCAGGGAGTCTTATGAAAGAAGGGGGAGAGAGAAAAACCTGGAGGAGACAGGAGCTCCAAAAAGAGACCAATAGAGACCAACAAACAAACAAACAAACAAACAAACAAACAAAAACCCCTGAGCCCTGGGGGGTCCTGAAGAGAATGATATCCCAACTAAGAACAAGGCATGAAGGGGACCTAAAACCCTGGCTCAGGTACAGCCCATAGACTCAGTATCCAAGTGGGTTCCTAGTAAGGGGAGCAGGGACTTTCTCTGGCATGAACTCAGTGGCAGGCTCTCTGATCACCTCCCCCTGAGGGGGTACATCTTTGCCAGGCCACAGAGGAAGACAATGCAACCAATCCTGATGAGACCTGATAGGCTAGGGTCAGAGGGAAGGGGAGGAGGACCTCCCCACCAGTGGACTAAGAGAGGAGCATAGTGGGAGAAGAACAAGAGAGGGTGGGATTAGGAGGAGATGAGGGAGGGAGCCACAAATTGATACAAATTGAATAAATTATAATAAATGATAATAAAAAACTTTAAAAAATAAAGACCAAGTTTTCCCATACCTAAAGAAGGAATTTTACCTCGAGACCTGCCTTGCCCACCACCATAAATTCCTTAAGGTAAATCTGTCTCTTTTTGTGCAAAGATACAAAAATCTTTGAACTTGTAATATTTATATGGATTTATATAAAGATTTATCTATATATTATGTATGTTTGCATACGTTTTCACAAACTATTGGTTCTCTTTCTCTAGCAAACCTAATACATCAGATTTGTTTGGGGTCCTAGATATAGTGGCCGAATTACTTTGGAAAGGTACCTAGGACTGAGTTGTTTGACTAAATCCGCACTTACTACTTCTTTCTATCTAAAGGAAAACCTCAGAGGAAAAACATTTGTCTCACATTTGCAAAACTCTGGGTTCCGCCCTTAGCACTGACACCAAATAAATAAGTAAGTAAATACATACATGCATGTATACATACATATATACATGCATACATTAATAAATATTATCAGACCTTAAATATGTGTACAGTCGATTGGTAGCTGTGATGGGGCAATGATTGGTGGAAAGTGGGGAGGAATTGTATATCTTCTCATTATTGTATTCTGATTTCAACTGTACCGCATTTCTACTTAATTAGCCTTTTAAAAATTTGAGGGGTGAGTGGGTATTGCTCAGGGGGTGGAATTGCTTGCAGTACATGCATGAGGACCCAAGTTCAATCCCTCAGCATCCATGTTAAAAGGTGACCAGGCACAGTCAGAGGCACAGATGACATTCCTGAAACTCGATGAGAAGACAGCTGAGCTCCAAATTCCTGTCTCAAAAGAATTAAGTAGAAAACAATAGAGGAGGACACCCAACACCCTCTTCCTCTGGCCTCTATACATATGTGCACAAGCAGATATATCCATACACACATGTGTATGTACAACAAACACACATGTACTATAATCGCATAAAGATATACACATATGGTACACACACATATTACACAAACATATACAAACACATGTGCATATTGCATACACATACATGACTTATGTTTGCTCATATATTTTGCTCACTACACATATACCACACTCAAATATACACAAACCACTCACAGGCATTCACAAAAAAAATTGAGCTTTACTATATTCTATGTGATATTTTACTGTAATTCCAGTAAACACCAACTGATCTTTGACTTTTGTTCTAGTTCTCATGATGAAGTGTTGTAGACTCTGCTCATTTATTTTTCCAAGAATTTGTAGGTGGGGACATTTGGGATTTAGGTGGCACGGTTGGAAAGAGGTTGTAAGTATGTTCCCTGCAAAATACTCAGTCAACCCAGAAAGTGACCATGTGCTATGAGGAATCACACGCAGACTAAGTACCATGAAAGGAATTCTATCAGGAAGGTAGGAAACAGTAACAGTTCTCAAGAAATGCTGACAGCTGAAGCCAAGCAGTCTGAGTGGCTTGGGTTAAAGGCATTGCTTAGTTTGGTCTATGGCTTAAGAATACACAAGCAATGCTCCATCTTACATCTGAGGTGATAGATGGCCCAGAAGAACTGGCTCTTGCTCTGATTACCTCCGTGATGGGGGTTAATTTTAGCACCCAGATCTGATCTCTTGTGCTATGGTAGCACTAGTAAGCCTGACACTGGGAGGGCACAACGTTTTCTTTGCTTGAAACTCATTGCCCCTCAAGGGAGACTCAATAAAATGTTAAATAAACAAGCTATCTGTAACAACACAATATAAAAATGGACTTTAATGATCGGGACAGTGTTAGATAAATATATTATGTATTGTTCTTAGGGAGATATTCTTAGTAGAAATAGGTTAATCAAAAATAAGAAAATTATGCCAGATGGTAGTGGCGCATGCCTTTAATCCCAGCATTCAGGAGTCAGAAGCAGATGAATCTCTGAGTTCTAAGCCAGCCTCCTCTAGAAAGTGACTTCCATGGCAGCCGGGGCTACACAGAGAAACCCTGTATTGAAAAACAATACAAGAAGAAGGAGTTGGGAAAGGAGGACACTAAGGAGGAGGGGAGAAGGGCAAAAAGCAGGTGGGGAGGGGGAGAGGGAGGAGGAGAAGCAAAGGAGGGGGAGGAGGCGGGGGATAATAAGGAGGAGATATTACTTTGGAGAAGCAAATCATTTTTCTCCAGCTATAAGGACAGTTCTAGAGAAAATGTTAGAACTAATATGAGAAGTGAGTCATGGCATTTTCTACTGTCTTGACAAATAGCTTTCTCTTTCTTATTAAACCACATGGAAACAGCTCTGTCCAGTGATAGAGCATTTCTACTTTAATATAGTGAAATGTGATACAGATGTTTTGTTCTTGGGGCTGATGTTATCATCGACTCAAATTAGTTCTTTGTGAAATCTGCCTGGGCTGTTTTCTGCATTTCCTTTAGCTCATCCTATGATAGCTTCAGCAGAGTTGATGTGGACTAAAGGCATATCAAGACACAGCTTAAAATTCCTAGTTTAAAGTTTATACAAATATATGCAATGAAAGCTTCATTTGTATTGTTCTACTTAATAGACTCTAGTTTCAAACCCTCAATTTAAAATAGTTCTTGCCTCTGGACATTGGAAATTTTTCTTTAAATTTCAATGAGTCCATCACCTACTAAAAAAGGGTTATGACAATAACATTAAGTGTCATGTTCTGATAGGCTCTAACTTTGACTGTATACAAATGTTGATGTCAGGTGCTTAATACCTAACACAAAATGAGAATTTCATAAGTTTTACAGTCTTTTACAGTTTGAAGCAAAATGATGCCTAGGATTAATAGATATAAATTGCTTTTCATTTTAGAATATAAGTGAAATCTTTTTGAGTGGGTATAATTACAATCATCTCTAATGAGTAGAACTTCAATGTTCCTACATGGAAATTCTGACAGTATTGTATTTTTAAATGTTTCCTTTCACTGTGGATTAAGGGAAATGTTCTCACGAATGAAGAAGTCATTCTTCAGATCAACAGCACTGAATCAGAGAGGCTGTGGAGAATGGAGCTCAGTATGAAGAATAAAGAGTGAGGAGAGAGCAAACTGTGCGAACACTGGAGGAGATCACGCAGCAGAAACCGAGGCCTCAGCACTGGCATTCAGTAGCAATTGTGGTTACACATCCCCTACCCACCAAGCATTGCTTTTATTGTGCTCTTGTCTTTATACTAGGACCCCTAGGGTTGTAACAAGGTGCTGTTAACATCGGCTGCTTTCAAAGTACCCGGAGTTTAATAAATTATAGTTACAGTTGTTATTGAAGTTTGTAAATTTGAACTCTTATCATACATATTTGAGCTTATCCTACATGAGGAAATAAAATTGAGGCAGTGACACTGTGAAGAGCTCTATTCAGGAGCAACCAGAGGGGGGAAAAACATAGCTCAGTTGCCTGAGGTTAAATTTTGAATGGTTAAATACCCTGTTATGAAGAAACTGATTTGCAGCCAGAGTCACAAGGCTGAAATCCAGAACTGAAGGCAGGGATAAAGCCAACCACAGGAAGGTGAAAACAGGTCCAGCTTTCAGAACCCAGGCTATTTGGGTGAGCTAGCAAAGAGACAATAGTCCGTTCCAGCTGACTGGCATTGCTGGCATTCCTTCAAGCTAAGATGCAAGCCAGAGCATGAGTTGAAGCCCACACTTCTCAAACTTTAAAAAGGAGCTTTTTGATCAATACCTCTCAAACATTCTGCTGGGAGGAAGTCTGATTCCTGTGTTTCACTTATTTACCTTTAGTCACTACTCAACAATAGGACAACTTCTCTCAACTTGATACTTAACTCACATTCCTATTCTACCACATTCCTATTCTATCAAAACCAATGCTGGTTTTAAGCATGTAAGTAGGCAAGCTCCATTTCAGCTTTTCACTTTACACATTTTGCTGCCATTTGTCCTGATGACCTCTGTGTCTCAGCACTGGCATTCGTTAGTAATGAATGTGTGTATGTTCAGCCAGTATATGTTTATTATGGGAAACCTTCAGGTAAGGGTTTTTGTTTTTTGTTTGGTTGTTTGTTTTTTGTTTTTTTAACAGGCAAAAAGTCTCAGTGTCAACATATTGTATATCAATAGCATTGAAATCTTCTTGAATATTGCATACTCATTATCACTGTTGTTTTTAACTTCTATTCTGAGTAGCAATGTGGAAATAGCATGCAGCCAAACAGTCTAAGTCTCCTACTCTTACATTCCTTGTAACTCTGAGCTAATGACTTAACCTTATGCATCAGTTTTGCATTCTAAAACTGTGAGATGTTTGCCAAATATATTCAATTTTCTCTCACCTTTCCCTCCCTCTTTCCTCTCTCTCTCTCTATCTCTATCTATCTCTCTCTCTCTTGTGTGTGTGTGTGTGTGTGCACGTGCATATTGGTAAGTGCAGTGACAGTTGATGCAAGCAGCAGAAGAAGAATCAGGTCTTCTGTAAGGGCAGAGCATCTTCTTAGCCACTGATTCATTTTTTGTAGCCATTTTTTTTTAATATGGCCAGTTTTGGAGAGCTGTTAGAATGAGGCAAGAAAGTGCTGGCATATAATAAATACGTAATTGTTTTTGTTATTGTTCTTATCAGTAATTATATTTCCCCATACTCTCAGGTCACTCCTAAGTGTTTAAAAGACACAGTTCCAGGAAGGGCAGAATGTGTGGAAAGCATGTGATGGTGCTAGTACGTGCTGTGGCTTCCAGAAACCTTGGGGTTCAATTCTACTCATTAAAATTTTTTGTTTTCAGTGACTGCAAAGAAAAAAGTATTTTTTCCTTAAAAACGAAAAACCAAACACCCCCCCAATAAAAAACCCCACAAGATTCTGTATGAAAAACGGGGAAAATAGGAAGAAAAGACATTATATACATGACAAAAAGTTGAGAGAAATTTGAAGGAAAGCAAAGGCTTTGCTCTTTTGGGTATTTAACATGGTGACATGGGGATAGGATGAGAAAAGGGTTTGGGGGTAAGATACAGTCAATAGAGGAAATTCTGCCAACATAGGTGGTAGACTGTGAGCTTGGCACTATCTTGTTTCAAATTCTTTTAGTTAGATATTATTATAAAAAAGTTACACAGAACTCTCATACATTGGATGTCAGAGGAGTAATTTACTTAAAATTAAGTAATTTATAAGACAAAAATTTTCACAGTTGCTAAAGGTTTGAATATTGGGTCATAGGTGTTAATTGTATTCTTGGCATTCCTTGCACTTCAGGAAACTTCTAAGGAACTTGTAAGTAAGATGAATTCCCAGAGAATTCATCTAAAAACTTTTGGGGATTTGGGGTATACCTTCACTGGTCTGTACTTATTTAAAGTTTTAAGAATGATAGGAGAACACTGTTTGTAAAGGCAGGTATTATAAAATGAACTAGACAAAGTGGATGAGATAAGGCTACAGATGAGGAAAACTTATTTTTTAAAAAAAATCAACAAGAATGGCACAAAAAATGGGGAAGTAAGGCCCCAAATTTTGGTGGCATAAAATGAGTTCTCTCCATTAACATTCTAGTTTAATTTAAAACATTACTTTAAAAGAAGCATCTATTTTAATTTCACATTTTAATGGTGCTGTAGCTATTACTATTTTTAATTTAATGCATAAAATTCTTTAGTTTAATCTCTCTAAAAACAGTTATGTAAGAAATGGAAACTCTTGTTATTCTCGATGTTTGACTTGGATTTGGTTGGCAATGTTTTCGCGAAAGAAATTTTATTTTCCTTCTCTGTTTAACTTAGTGTTTTAGATTTTTTAAACTCTTGGCCCATACTTGTAAGCATTATTCACCCATATTCTTAGGTCATTCTTTCCAATAGATATATCAGATATGAATCACATACCACTTTCCACATGTATAAAATATTTCAAGCTGGATTTAAATTAGTCCAGACCCTTGAATTCACATTTCTTGATACATAATCTGAAGAGAGGATTACATTTTTCTTAAAATTGCTCCCACTCTCAAGAGCAGGCTTTTCTCTTGATTCTAGGAGCATAGAAACAAATGTTTACAGTAGTTTTGTTTCAAAGTTTTAGAAATCAGAGGCAAATATTTTAAATAGTAGTGTCTAAGGTTTCTACAACACTTCATTTATCAATCATCACCATTAAAATTGGTAAGTGAAAATTGCACAGAGTAGATCCTTATCATGTTAGCTGCCTTTGTTTTCCATTTCAGTCTCTTTGAGGGAACTCTCTCATAATGCATTCCACATTGATTTTCTGTGGGAACAATAACAGGAACAGAATGTTTTAATATTGTTTCAAAATTCAGTATCCTTGCTTAATGTTGTATGGCCACCTTAATTTTCAAAGAGCATTCTTTCTTTGTATTTCTCAGCACTATTTGTCTCTCATAGATGATCATCACAAGCAAGAATTAAGCACAAAAAAAGTTACACAATTGTATATCATGTAAAAAAGTAAAATTAAGTGGTAGTCCGCAAGACCACACTGTGACAGCCAGGTAGTGAACAGAGATATTTTATTGGTATCTTTCCTGGTTCTATATGCTTGAGGTTGTTCAATAGCAATTTTGGATTCAATAGAAGATCTCTGCAAATGTCTAGAGCATTTAAAACTTGAACACTTAAATTTCCTTCAGAATGACTCAATGTTAAAAGACATATTAGCAAGGACACAGGGAAATTGTACTGCATAAACAAACTAACCAGTTGGTAGTTTCATGCTGCTGTGACAAATTCTTAGGACAGTTTAAAGAAAGTGTTCACACTTTCACATGGTCCTGTTCATGTTTTCCTGGATCTATTTCTTTCTGACACTGTGCACAAGGAAGCAGAACATTACTCAGGGAATATGGGCTAAAGCACAAAGCTTCCCTCATGGAGGGCAGGAGGCAAAAGTGCCAGGAAGAAAATGAGGACAAGATTCACCTTTCCAGGTTACATCTCTACTTCCTCCAACCTGACCCCACCTCCTCTTTTTACTTCTTCCCAATCATAACATCATCTGTGAATCATAAAAGCATTGGTCTAAGGATTAGGCCACAGCCCTCAGAATCTGGTCATCTCCCAGAAGTCCATCAGCTGCTAACAGAGTCCCCAATACATGATCACAGGGTGAATTTTCTTGCAAACAATAACACCATTGTTTTAAAAGGCTATGTGGGCAGTATTCATCCAGTAGTAGTACTCTGACCAGTCACTCTCCCTACATCACTCATATTGTGATTCTTGTCTTGCTTTATTGTGATTATTTTTCTTCTAACCTTTCTGTTCCCTGACACTTAAAAAAAACAAAGCCTACGAGAAATGATGAGTCAGACATATAATAGTATCTAAAACACACACTAATTTTCTACTGTAATTGAAAACTATTAGGATCAGTTTGAACTAGGTAGATATTGGGAAAAATATGCGAAATAGTTCATAAAACAATTACTATTTCCATCTTCAATGGGACCAGTTAGATTGCCTGACCCCCACCGTACCCTTCCCACAAACACATGAAACTCACTTCTGTCAAGCCTTGCATTCTAAAGCGCCACCTTCATCTTTACTTCCCAAAAGCCCATCTATCTTTTCAGAACAATGGTCCACTGTTCCACATAGACTCATTCTTGCTTTGTTTGTTTTGGTATTTTGTTCTTGCTTTATTTTATTTTGTTGCCTGCTAGAAAATAAACTTTATGAATTTAGCCTCTGCATGTGTGCTAGGCCCACTCCTCTCTAAGTCAATTCCTGGTGACCCTCAAATATAGAGTGGAAGCTCTCATGATCTTTTTTTTAACATTTTATTGATTCTTTATGAGTTCCACATCATGCTCCCCAGTCTTACTCATCTCCCCATTCCTTCTGCCCTTGCAACCTGCTCCTAAAATAAAATAAAAAGTAAAACTAAAATAAAACAAAACATAAAAATATCCCATTGTGCAAGCTGTAGTGTGTCATGGTGTGTCCCACAGTATACCCTCTTATACACATGTCTTTACTTGCAAATATTCATTGTAATGAGTCAGTGAAAGCCTCTGGAGACCTCTGGCTTCTGATACACCATCAGTATTGGATCCTCACCGGGACTCCTATCAGACATGCTGTTGTTGCCCTATGTCATGGAGATCCCACAGCTTTGGGTCAGCAGGACTGGCCCTTCCACGAGCTCTAGCAGTTCATAGATGAGGTGGTTGTTGGAGTGGGCCAATGCAAAGCCCTGGATCTGAGCCTGGGTGGTACCTGACTTGATCAGTCCACCAGCTCTTCCACACCCATACCACTAGGGTAAGCCTTCCAGCACTGCCCTGGCTACGTCACCCAATGCCACAGCCAGCAACTCTCCCTCTCTTGTACCCTCAGGGTTGGCTCACCTCCACCCACACTACCAAAACCAACTCTACTGTGCTGTTTGCTTGAGTTGCAGGATCCCCTTATCCAAGTGCTGCACCCAATGAAGGGCTGGGCCAGCTCCGCATTCACATTCTCAAACCCTCTGGAGGCTAACCAACACCTTTACTGTCAGGACCAGCTCTTCTGTTCTGCCCAAAAGATGTACAGGGACTGCTTTCCCAAGTGCTGCAGGGGTTAGAGGATGGATAGCACTTCTCCCTCAAAGTTGGTGTCAGAACCTGGCTCTGGCATCTGTCTTCAAGTCTTTTTTTCAATTTAATGTTATTTATTTATTCTTCTCTTACACAATACATCCCAAGTTCAGCCTCCCTTCTCTCTTCTCCTCCCAGTACTCCTCTCACTTCAGCTCTCCCCCAGCTCTACTGCCTCTCCATTCCTTTAGAAACCAGTAGGCTTCTCAGTGGTATCAACCCAACACAGCATAACAAGATACAATAAGGATAGGCATATACCCTCATTTCAAGGCTGGACAAGGCTACTCGGTAGGAGGAAAAGAATCCCAACAGCAGGAAGAAGGGTCCTAGCCATCCCCAGTTCCATTGCTAGGAGTTCAACAAAAACACTAAGCTAAAGAACCAAAGCATGTATGCAGAGGGCCTAGAATAGACCCAGGCAGCCTCTGTGGTTGCTACTTCAGTGTTTGTGAGCCCCTAGGAACCCTTCTTAGTTGATTATATGGGCCTTGTTTTTCTGGATCCTCCATCCCTCTGGCTCCTACATCCTGCCTTTCCCTTTTCTACGGAGTTCCCTGAGTTCTGCCTAATGTTTGGCTATGTCTATATTTGCTCCCATCAGTTGCCAGAGGAACCTTCTCTGATGACAACTGGGATATATACTGAAGAGTACAATGGAATATCATTAAGAATCATTTCATGGGCTTTATTATTTTTGCATTGTGTTTGGTTCTACCCTAAGTCTGTGAATCATTTACCTTCCCGACTCTGGGCATCCAGGCCATGTAAAACATGGGATCCCTCTGACAGTATGGGCCTCTGATTAGACCAGTCATTTCTTGGCCACTCCCAAAGCTCTGAGCCAATATTGCCCCAGTATATCTTGCATGCAGAGCAGGTCATAGGTCACAGATTTTGTGGGTGGGTAGGTGTTCTAGTCCTGCCATGCCTTTCAAGTCTTGAAGCAGAAGCAAAACAATATTGCCTATACATTTATTATTTTGATTTTGAAGCCGAAGGTTAACAAACTTAAAATTGGCTAAGAGGCTGCAGGAAGTCCCAATAATTGCTCCTTATCATCATTTCCTAGTGAGTTTTTGATGAAATTTGGGCCTTCAGAATATTAGCCTAGTGAGAAGCTACTGTTGGGTGCATTTTAATAGCAGTAAAATGAAGTCAGAGGCCTTAGGTAGTTGTTCCCCAGTCAGAAAAGATCCTTGGATCCCAGCCAATTTATCTAATCCCAGGAAGGAAAGCAGATCATTGTGTTGCCTCATCTCACTTTTTATTGCAGAAAGTTTCCATCTTTGAAAACCAACCTGGCATTTCATAAAAGCTCCCTCTGACAAACTTTGTCCTTCTTAATTGCCAAGGTCTTTGGATTCCAGGTTCTGTAGGCCCAAGGACATTCACCCAATAAATTACAAAGAGCCACAGAGGGAAATGTCCCTGATACAAAGCAGCTCTTAGTTTAGAAAAACAAGTTAAAGAAAAACTCAGGAACCTGCAGGAATTTCAAGCGTTGGGATCTCATTCTTGGAAGATATTTTGGGGCATTAATAGTTGCTGGAGACACATCAGAGACAGAAAAACACTGCTTGAAATTTGTGTAATCCAAAGGACTCTAGGCACAGTGTCTACCCACGGGGGTAACCACATGGTCTCTATCACATGTGTTTGAAAAGTCCTGAAATAAATGCGTATTTAGCAGGCCAGATGTGTGGGAAGGGAATGACTGACACCACTTTGTTTCATATGTAGCTTGAACAAGAAAGATGAACTATGAAAAGCTATAAGGCAGTAAAGACATGCAAGCTGAGTGACATATCAGAGGGAAATAAAGACACTGGGCTTTCTTTTTTCTCAGAAACACATTCTTGCCATGATAAGAGCTGAGGAAGTATGATTTTATGCCTATACATGACAAGGCAATTTTCTTCAATTTGCCATATCTATCTACTGCACTGCTGTCATAAGAATCTCTGTGATAAGGGATTTTTTTTTATTTTGGTTGTCTAATAAAGTATCAAATAACTACATGTGCAGTTGAGCCTTTGAATAGTGGCAGATGATACTGTGTGCAACTAATTTTTAATTGTTTAATTAATTTAAATATAAATAGCTTACCATGGCTATTGGCTACATGGTTATTGTACTTCAATAAATATGGAACCTATTTCTCTGCCTTTCATTCTTACCAAATGTAATAAGTTCGAATTTGTTTTGGTTTTAGTGAGTATTCTAATTTAGTTCATAATTGTGAGAAGTCTAAAATGAGTCATGTAGATCAGCGTTAGTAGTGTTATACTAACAATAATTCCATAGGGCTTGAGAGATGCGCCACTGTCACATTTGCTGCCCACGTGTGAGAACCAGAGTTTGGATCTCCAGAAATTTATGTAGCTGGCTGATTGGCATGGTGATCAGCCTGTATTCCAACCCTAGAAGGAGATGGAAAGCTCTATAGCAAGACTAGCCATGTTGGCAAACTCTGAGTTTGATTGAGAAGTCCTGCCTCAATGAATATAATGGAAGAGTAATCTAGGATGATTACAACATTAACGTCTGACCTTCACATGCAAGTGCACAAATATGCATACAGACACCCACACATGTATCTGCACAACCATGTAAACACACATGCACACACATGGGAAGGTGAAATGTCTCAGCAGATAAAGGTGCTTGCAACCAAAGCTAATGACACAAGTACAGGCCCTCGGGGAAGGGAAAGTCTTCTGACTTCCACAAATACACATGATTTTCAAAAGCCCACATAGATACAAATACACATATGCATACATGCATACATCTACAAACAAATAATAAACTAATGAATATCAGCAGTTCCACAAATATGCATGAATAATACTTGTTGGTTCAAAGACACAAACATAAATTTCATTTATATAAGCAGCATAGGGCACTGAGAATTAAAGTTAGTTCTTCCAGGACGCAATGGAGGAATGTGCCTTTGGGGAAAAACCTCAAACAGTGGCATAAACCTACTTTCATAGCGGTTACACAAGTAGAGAAAGAAAGACAGAGACAGACAGACAGGTAGACACAGAGAAAGAGAGAAAGAGGTAAACTGAAAGCTGAAAAATAACTGAGGCTTTGCAAACACAAATGTCTAAGGCATATGCAAATCAAGTTAATGAGTGACATTCCAATCCATATTAAATATGAGGTAGAGAAGGCCCGTAAGCCCTCACACACAAAGTGCAACATTTTCTTGGTCATATCAGGAAGCCACTTGCCGAAACCAAAAGTCTTACTTCTGCCGCCATCACTTCACCCACCTGGGACAGTTTCCTGACATCATCCACGTATGTTTGAAGAACCATGTACTAAATGATTTCTACACCTTTTGCACTTTGAGTACCTTTCCATTCTCTGATAATAAATTCACTACATCTTTGAAAAGATGAGAAGGGGCTTTGTTTCATCAAAATGCTAAAACTTGGGGGTTTGATATGCTTGATACCTGATATAAATATTTAAAGGAAGAATTGAGATATTATTACATGCAAACCACTTTTCTATGCAAACTACTCACGGATTGTTTAGTGAACAAATGATGCAGAAGCTCCTAACGTGTAAGAATCAGTTTGTACCATCTTTAAAGATGAGAAAGTCCTAAAACTTTTGAGTGTAAGTGTCTGACAGCACAGAATTCACTTCATTTTATGCATTTGTTTATTTTTCATCATGGATAACCGAAGTCACAGTAAGAGTCCATAGCTGTCATAAGTCCTCAGAGAGCACCCATTGTTCCAGTTTGCTTTGTGGCTTGTGACAAAACATTGACCAGAAAAGTAACTTGGAGGAATGGGGTGGGTAGTATTCATTTCAGTTTACATTTGCACATAAAAGTCCATCATTCTCAGAAAAGACCCCTGGGCCCAGATTTCTTGGTTCTGTTGCTCTCCTTGTGGAGTTCCTGTCCCCTCCAGGTCTTTCTGTCTCCCCCTTCTTTCATAAGACTCCCTGAACTCTGCCCAAAGTCTGGCTATGAGTCTCAGCATCTGCTTTGATACCCTGCTGGGCAGAATCTTTCAGAGGCCCTCTGTGGTAGGCTCCTGTCCTGTTCCTTGTTTTCTCCCTCTTCTAATGTCCGTCCTCTTTGTCTTTCTGGGTGAGGATTGATCATCTTACCCAGCATCCTCCTTCTTGCTTTTCTGAGACTGATAATCCAACCAAGGACTAAGCATGGAGATAACCTAGAACCCCTGCACAGATGTAGCCCATGGCAGCTTACTCTCCGAGTGGAATCCTAGTAAGGGGAACAGGGACTGTCTCTGACATAACTCAGTGGCTGGTTCTTTGATCACCTCCCCCTGAGTGGGGAGCAGCCTTACCAGGCTACAGAAGAAGACAATGCAGCCAGCCTGATGTGAGATCTGATAAGCTAGGGTCAGAGGGAAGAGGAGGAGAACCTCCTCTATCAGTGGACTTGGAGAGGGGCATGCGAGGAGATGAGGGAGTGAGGATGGGGTTGGGAGGAAATGAGGGAGGGGTTATAGCTGGGGTACAAAGTGAATAAACTGTAATTAATATAAAAATTTTATAAATATTTTTAAAAGTCTATCATTGAGGAAAGTCAATACAGGATCAAGTTGAAAATTGGAGGCAAGAACTGAAGCAGAGAGCATGGAGGAAGGCTGTTTACTGTGTTGCTCCAGGCTGAGGTTCAGCTACCATTTCTATTATAGCCTCAGCCCAGCTGTCTGGGAGTGAAACTGCCCACAGTGGGCTAAGCCCTCCACCAATCAACAGAGTTCCCCAAGAGCCAATCTGATGAAGGTGATGGCCCAATTAAGGGATCTGTCTTACCAGATGACTCTAGTATGGATGAGATTGAATACTCAATTTCACCATTACACATTCCATTTACTTCTTTTTTGTTAGTATTTCTTTAATGTCTTCAAGGTCATGGGGAATAGTTATACTCACACAGTGTTTGCACTAATGATGTCATCTCTTTTTACTTGAAACTAATGATGTCATCTCTTTTCCCTTGAATGACTTTTCTCTGGGTGAGCTACAAAGCTTTAACCATCTTGACACATTGAGTGATATGGTTTTTTGTTTGTTTCTTTGAGGGGTTTTTGATTGTTTGTTCTTTTGTTTTGTGGTGGGTTGTTTGTTTTAAAAGGCAGGGTTTTTCAGTGTAGCCTTGGCTGTCCTGGACTTCTTTGTAAACCCGACTGACCTTGAACTCATCTGCTTGCCTCTGCCTCCTTGAATGCTGGGACTACAGGTGTGTGCCACCACATCCGGCTGAGTGATCAGGCATAAAACATTGTGAATTTTAGGATATTGAGCCAGATATTGTGTTCCTTTAAAAATTCTTATGGTTTGATGATGTTTTAGAATGATGATTTTTTAAGGCTTCCTTTTAATTTATTTCTGGAAAGTTGGGAAGCCTTTACTCTGGTAAATGTTAGCTCCACTACTCTGATACGGAACTTTCTCTGAACTTCAATATTTTGTGTGTCTAGTAAAACATCTCCCACCATTGTGGATGATGTGCCTTGTTCACCACACAACCCTCACACTAAATCCCTACTTCTAAACCTAGGAGATATGCTAGCTTGAATGCATTGGGTTTCATGGTATGCATACATATTTGCAATCAAAGTATTACAGATATCCAAGAAATATTTCCTTGGATGATATCTATATCTGGTGAGTTCCCCCAAAATCTAACTATTGTTACCTCCTTCACTTGGAATTACTGTCTCTCCAGTTTGATGAGACCACTGGCTTTGTCGCTTCCCCTTTACTTTCTTACAAAGTTTAAATAAATAATAATCTCACCTCTTTTGATTCTTTTCTGAACATATACTATGTATATACTCTATATACATATATTATATAAATTATATGTATAAATATGTATATATTAGTATACACATATACACATAAATAATACACATATACATATATACATGTAATGTGTATATATGTATACATGTAATATATGTATATGTGTGTGGTGTGTATATATGTGTGTGTATATACATACATTTATATGTGCATATATATATGTACACTGAGCACAGCATCACATATCATTACATGCACAACATCTCTTCAATGAGTTAATGAATGTTGATGTGACAAATTGTGAAAAGTGCCTAAAACAGGTTTTTAAACACAACAGTGAAGTGGGATATTTAGTACTCACTCCAAATCTGGAAGTAGATGTGCCCCAGATGCAACTAGCAGGACATTATCAGGGAGACATATGGAACTGAAATTAACAGTAGCAGATCCCGCACCCTGTAGCATCAGGGAACAAGCAGTTTAAAATCCTGTTCCAATGGAGTCAGGAAACTCATCAGATGAAAGTGGTACATAGATGTTTCTGTACCTGTGGTTTCACAGTGGTGTTTATGTCCGTATAATAAAACTCAACTAAAAAATTTTGAGTACAAAATGGACACACACTCAGACAGAAAACAATATTCAAGTGATTTTTTTATAATGAGTCAAACCCGTTATTCAAGGACACTCAGTCTTATAATGTTATACTTATACTTACATACAGTGAAGAATAATTTTTAAATACTCATCTTTTTCTAAAAGTAATTCAAAATAAAATGTATTGAAATAAACTGGAAACTCTAACTGCAACATATTTGTAGTGATTCCTAACCTTAAACTTTTGGCAACATAAACAGTAATTTACCATAAGCTTATTTTAAAGTCTCAGGAAAACTTCAGGGAAAGGAGTTTGGATGCTACAATGTGAGGTTTACGGATGGAGGTATTGCAAAACAACATGTAAAAAGGTACCATCCTTTTCTCTTCTTTCTTGTGATTAGTTGTGAGATATTGTTTTTAACAATATCCCGTTCAAGAATACCTATTATGAAGAATGATGGAACATTGATTCAGCCCATTTCTTGCCTTTTGTTGTGCAGTTGAAGCTTCTATTGTTTTCTTGACCAAACTAAAATAATCCAGATGCAAGAAAATCAGACAAAGATGTAGATTTGGCATACGAGCAGTGAGAGGGTACAGTTAATATTTTTCCTTATTGTTTAGTTTTGTAATATTAAGCATGTTCTGTTACTGTGGACAAGGGATAATATAATTCTTGATTGTAAAAACTGTTATTTTTGCTAATTTTGAAACCAAAATGAAGAAAGTAATAGAAAATGAGAAAAATCAACAGAAACTAGATACTAAACTCTGAGAATCCGGAGCAATAGGGGATTTCATTCACTAACTCATTCAAGAGATTATGTATGTAATGATATGTGATGCTGTCCTGAGTGGCATGGGGGTTTACACTTACACTACCTGAAAGCATAGTGATTACCCATCTAATTTATTGTGAAGTAAATTAATATTTTAGAATGCATTAGTGTTTTGTAAAAAAAATAATAATTTGAAAATACGTCAATATGAACAAAGTTTCCAAAAGTAGTATGTCAATGCTTCAGTGTTGTACACATCAAGATTTCTAGGAAGAAGAGTCAATAGGATATGCATAGAATTAATTACAAGCATTGGATCATGTGATATAGAATCTGTCTTAAGATGTACTGTCTACCAACCTGAAACTATGGAAAGCCATGGGTATGGACTACTGTTCAAGTACAGTGGAGACAGACGTACCAACTCAAGGACAAGAATTTACCTTTCTCTGCCTCTTACTCCTTTGCAGACTTGGTGTATTTGGTGATTCCTGTGCATATGAGAGAGGCTCCTCTTCACTTATGCTACTGACTCAAACACTAACCTCTTATAGAAGTATTTGAAAATTTTTCAGCACACTCAGATGATAGACAAAAATTAACCATCTCAGATTTTTTCTCATATTTATTATTTATTTATTATAATTTATTCACTTTGTATCTAGGCTGTAGCCCCTCCCTCATCTCCTCCCAGTTCTACCCACTCTACCTCTTCTCCCTTACACCCCTTCTCTGATAATGGAGGACCTCCTCTCATTCTGTCTAAACCTAGCCTATCAGGTCTCATTAGGACTGGCTGCATCATCTTCCTCTGTGGCCTGGCAAGGCTGCATCCCCCAGGAGGAAGTGACCAAAGAGCCAGCCACTGATGTTTTTAAAGGAGGCAAAACTAAAGCTTAGCAGAACAAAATCCAAACAGCCCATTAGTGCTTCTTCCATGTACCAGAACACTTCCTTTATTAGAAAATCTCAACTTTGTGTGCTTTCTTATTTAAGAATGGACAATGGTAAGTGAATAAAATAGAATTTTATTTTTCATTTTCACATTCTTTGCTTTTAATCATCCATGTGTATATATTTTGTATACATTTTTAATATTGTAATCTATTCAAAAACATACCACAGTACATTATTCTTGTTATTTCAGTTTTCTCTTTGTTCCTTTTTAAAAATTCTGCTCTCATAAATTATATCCTTACTGCAGTTTCCTCTTTCTCCACTCCTCCCACTTGCCCCTATCCCAAACTCCCCTTTCCCCCACATCTACTCCTACTTTGTTTTGCTTCAGAAACAAGCCAGCCTCACAAGAATATGAACAAAACACTGCTTAACAAGATATAATAAATAAGTCTAGGCATAGCTTCTCATCTCAAGGCTGGGCAAAGCAATCCAGTAGGAGCACAAGGGTCCCAAGAGCAAGCAAAAGAGTCAGAGACACCCCCATCTCCCACTGTTAGGAGTTTCACAAAACCACCAGGCTAACAACTGTCACATATATGCTGAGGACATATGGCAGACTAATTCAGGCTCAGTGGTTGTCTGTTGCTTCAGTCCCTGTCAGACCCTGTGAGCACTGCATAATTCATTCTGTGGAGTGTATTTTGCTGGTGTTCTCCACTCCTCTAGCTTTTACAGTCTTTCCTTCATGGGGTTTCCTGAGCTCCAAGGGGAGGGACCCAGTGGAGATCTTCAATTTAGGCTCTGTTACCAACTAATATTTGATGTGGTGTCTGCATCTGTTCCCATCAGCTGCCAGAGGAAGACTCTTTGATGATGATTGGGTTAGGTACAAATCTACAAGTGTAGCAAAATATCATTAAGAATCATTTTATTGTGTTTTTCTTTTTTCTGTGCTGGGTTTCTGATCTATTCAGCCTCTGGTACCTGGCCATCCAGAGAGTGCTGGTCATGGGCTTACTCAAGTGGCATGGGCCTCAAATTAGACAAGTCATTGGTTGACCACTTCCACAAGTTCTGCACATCTGTTGTACTAGCATATCTTACAGGCAGAGTAGTTGTAGATCAAAGATTTTGTGGATAGGTTTGTTTCACAGTTCTATTGCCGGAAGATACCTGGTTACAGAAGATGGCCAGTTCAGGCTCCAAAGCGTCCATTACTAAGACTCCTTCTAAAGTCACCCTGGTAGAATCCTGGGAGTTATTACTTTACTAGGTTTCCGTATTACCTGCGAAATGGCATACAGTTCCATTCATTTCTCCCTGTATTTTCTCTTCCATACCCTGACCTGATCCCTCCTGTTGTCATTCATACCCACTCTCAGTCCACCTCAAAAATCTGTTCTATTTTCCCATCCTATAGAGAGAGATCCATGTGTCTCCTTTGTGTCCTCCTTGTTACTTAGCTGTCTGTGGAGTGTAGCATGACTATCATTTATTTAAAAGCTAATATCCACCTCTAAGTGAGTACATACATGTTTGTTGTTCTGACTCTGGATTATCTCACTCAGATTTTTTTTTCTTGTTCCATCTATTTGGCTGCAAATTTCATGATGTGATTATTTTTTAATAACTGAGTAATACTTCATTGTGTAAATGTACCACATTTTCTTTATCCATTCTTCAGTTGAGAGACATTAAGGTTCTTTCCAATTTCTGCTATTATTAATAAAGCCACTATGAAGACAGTTGATCCTTGGGCTAGGATGGAGCATCTGGAGAGCCCAAGAGTGGTATAGCTGGGTCTTGAGTGAGACTAATTTTCAGTTTTCTAAGGAACCAAAATAGCAGTTTCCATTATAGCTGTACAAGTTTGTGCTCCTTCCAGCAATGGAGGAATGTTCTTGTTTCACATCCTTGGCAGCACAAACTATCACTTGTCTTATTGATCTTAGCCATCATAGGTCTATGATTAAGCCTCAAAGTAGTTTTGGTTTGCATTTCCCTAATGGCCAAGGATGGTGAACATTTCTTTTAGATTTGTTTTTCAAGTATTTTATTGAGTATTTTTGCTTGTATTTTCATAAGTGAAATTGGTCTGTAATTCTCTTTCTTTGTTGAATCTTTGTGTGGTCTGTGTGTCAGGATGATCTTCTAAGATAAAATTGGCACTGTTTCTTCTGTTTCATTTTGTAGAATAATTTGAGTACTAATGTCTTAGCTCTTCTTTAAAAGTTGGATTTGTGACCCTGGGGTTTTATTTGGTTGGGAGATTTTTAATGACTGCTTCTATTTCCTTAGGAGATATAAGTTTATTTCAATTGTTTATCTGATCTTGATTTAACATTGGTAAGTAATACCTATATTGAAAATAATCTATTTTGTTCAAATTTTTGTATGTACAGGTATTTAAAATATGACCTAATGACTCTTTAAATTTCCTAGGTGTCTGTTGTGATGTAGCATTTTTGTTTTTAATTTGGTTAACTTGGATATTCTCTCTCTCTCTCTCTTTTAGTTAGTTTGGATAAGGGTTTGTCTATCTTGTTAATTTTATCAAAGAGCTGACTTTGTTTCATTGAGGTTTTTTTTTCTTTTTTATTAATTTCAGCCCTTAATTTGATCATTTCCTGCAGTCTTGGGTATGATTGCTTCTTTTTGTTGTAGAGCTTTCAGGTATGATATTAAGTTTCTGGGATATCTCTCCATTTTTTAAAATATATGCACTTAATTCTAAGAACTTTCCTCTTAGCACTACTTTTATTGTCTCATGTGTTTTGGTATGTTGTGTGCTCATATTCATTGAAATCTAGAAAGTCCTCGATTTTTTTCTTATTTCTGTCTTGACCCAGTTTTCATTCAGGGAGAGTTGTTCAGTTTCTCCGAGTTTGTAGGCTTTCTGCTGTTCCTGCTTTTTCTGGAATTACAGCATTAATCCAGGATGGTCTGATAGGATCCAGAGAGTTACTTCCACTTTCTTGTATGTGTTGAGACTTGTTTTATGACCAAGTGTGTGGTTAGTTTTTGAGAAGGTTACGTGAAGTGCTGAGGTCTAAAGTTGTTTTTATGGTCCTTTTCTTGTGCTTCAGCTCCGCTGGAATACCCAGGGATTGCTGTAGTAGGATAGCTGGGCTCTTGTGACATGGTGTCTTTGCTGTTGTTGATTTTGTTCTTATGCTTATGACTATGTTCTTGGCATCTGGGTTTGGGGTGATTATATGTCTAGGTACTGATTTCTGAGTCTTCCTTTGTTGGTTGTGTGTGTTGTTCTTTGGTTTCTGTTTCATCTGGTCTGCTGATCTGCTGGCCAATATGGCATACTCTTTGTTCTTAAATATTAGTTTGTATGTTGGAAAACAGAGGGAGACCTCTGAAGTATAGAACATATTATTTATATTATCTCTTTCCAAGTATCTTTGCATAGAACCTATTTTAAAGTGCAGATTCAAATACATTTAAATACATGACAGTTTTAACAAAAAATACTAAAATTTATATAAATAAAATGTGATAAGAATACTCAGAAAACAGAGATTTCTAACATAGGCATGAAAATGTTTAAGTAGTAGATACATACTGATGCGTTTTAATTTTTTTTCTGACTGAATTGTGTTTATAACTTGTTGTCTTTTCCCAGGAAAATTTTATGTTCCCATGGAGAAAGAATATGATTCATCAATAGCTCAGTAAGTTCTAATCAGGCTTTTTATGTTACATTTTTTGGATTTTTCAATTAAAACAGCTTAAAATTAATTCTTCTTATAAAGCAGGCTTTAACATTTTTCTATCCCTTAAAATCACTCAATAGTAAAAGTAAGTTTGAAAGACACATTATGCTAAAAAGCAAAAGAATTTATTATATTGAAAAATAAGTAAAATTGCTTCCTTAAATCTAGTTGTGGGGGCTCTCATATTAATATAGCATTTACAATGTGAAAACAAAAAGATCAAAAGTTCAAGACCTTCTTGCTCTACAAGACATCCTGTCTCAAAAGGTATCTCAGGGTTCAAAACAAGGATAGATTATATTTAGTAGTTGAAATTTTCATGTACAAGTTTGATTAACATGATGATATATACATGCTAAATACCAAGTTTTAACCTGATATACAATCTCATCACAGAACAACAAACATATAATTATTCACTTTTTACAAATTTTATTATTATCATTTATTACAATTTATTCAATTTTTATCCCAGTTGCGACCCCTCCCACATCTCCTCCCAATCCCACCCTCCTTCCATCTTCTCTCCCCTATGTTCTTCCCCTTACAGAGGAAGACAATGCAGCCAGCCCTGGTGAGACCTGATAGGCTAGGGTCAAACAGAAGTGGAAGAGGACCTCCTCTAATTATTCACTTTTTAAAATCCCTTTTGCTACTTGAGAACTTTTGAAATTGTGTATGAGTTCAATGAATTTCTATTTTTTATTTTAACCATGCTGTGAGTTTGACGTTAATAGTTTTCCACAAAATTTTGAAAAGGCTTTGTATTTTAGTGAAATTCCTTCAACAAATAGTAAACTAGTATTTGAAAGTAGAGGAAATATGTGCAAATAACCAAATTGCTTTAAACCAGTGGTTCTCAACCTGTGGGTCATGATTCTTTTGACGGTCTCATATCAGATATCTGTATATCAGATATTCTCCATATCATATATTTACATAATGATTCACAATAGTAGCAAAAATGCAATTACAAAATAGCAACAAAATAATTTTACAGTAGGAGGTCACCACAACATGAGGAACTATATTAAAAGGTCACAGCATTAGCAAGGTTGAAAACCACTCTTTTAAAGGGCCTACCCTAGCACAGAGAAACCCTGTCTCAAGAAACAAACAACTGTCTACCCAAGCCAATTGTATCAAGTTTGTTATTTCTTTGATCTAGTTTGTTAAACTCATGCCTAATCCAGTGCTTGGTGTCTCATTAGTTCTAGATTTTGCACTACAAAATAGTCAGTAACTTACAGGTCATTTACTTTAAACTCCCTTATTATAGACATGCAAAATTAAAATTCATTTTAATCAATTTTTAAAATTACAAAACAGTGATTTTCCATTTACAATTTTTAAAGTTATCTGTGAGATCTTATAAATAATCTATGCTCTAGAAGCCTTCCTCAGTGCTTCTATATATCTGATATCCTTGTCTAGATTGCATGTTACATGGGACTTGAATAATAGTAACTTTGTAACTCTTTCATTCTAAATACTTGTGAAGACCATGTTTTCTCTGAGGAAGACAGTTCATGTTTATTAGACTTCTTCCCTTCATTATTAAGGAGCATTTGATCACAGGCTAGGGCTCTCTGCTTCATACACATTCCTCATTGAAAGAGCTATCATCATTAGTCATATGCCCATGGCCATCATTTTGCATGTCTCAGAGGAAGGGTTTAAAAACATGGTCCCAATTTAAGAGCAGAAAACGACTGGACAAGATCCAAAGGCTGGAGATGTGGGAGGAATAAACACCTTGACAGTATAATGAAACCAAGGATGGTGGCTCACAGTTCAGGCTGGCGTAAATTTCTTGGTATTATTTGGGCTTTTTATTTGTAATGTCTTAGGTGTGTGTAAATAAATGCACTTATTTACCTTTTACTTGATACTCTAAAACATAAACGCACCAGAAAAATGTTAAAAGAAATTCCCCAAGCAGCCATGTTTCAGTTTTAACAACTCTACATTTTGTTGAATTTATCACAAGGAGTCTTTGCTCTTTTTTCATTGTAAATGCCAATCCCATGCATCATAAGGTTGTTCTGTCTCACAGATGCTTGTATGATATATATATATATGTATATATTATATGATATATATATATGTATATGTTAATGACATAAGGCTGAGGAAGTGGAATCTAAGGAAGTCCCAGGAACCCTGCATATGCACACCTTTTTGTTAATCAAACACTACATAGATACCAGTCTAAAGCGTTTGAGAAATTAATGAAGATTCAAAGTCAGAATATCTTGGAATAATCTAAATAAAAGTCACTTAGTCTAGAGTCAGAGAGATGAACTCAGAGATTAATTAGGATGGAGGTTGAGAACACAGTGTTGACCAAGAGTGCCTCAAAGATGGAGGGAACCGGCTAGTAAGGAGTGTAATCCAAGTGCTACTCTGGTAAAAAAAAAAAATTCGAGTTAGAAAGTGAGGACCTCAATAAGCCACAGTGTCTACACATTGTATCACATTGAGCACTATATTACAAGAAGAAATATTAACTCATGCTGAAACCATAATTTTAGCAGTTTCAGACTTGACCAGAGAACAAAGCCATGCTATGTATGTGTGAGATGCCCAATCTACAAATTGGTTTTGTTTGCAAAGTTGGTGATAACTTGACAACTGTAGAAACTAATGAAGGTAGATAGAGATAGATAGATGACTGATAGATATAAAATGAAACATCAGAAAATCATAAGACCCTTTCAAAAATAAAATCATATCATCATAATGATGTCTAACAAAATTAATGAAGAGTTTACAAAGTTTAAATATTCAGTATTAAAGAACTCGAAATCTTGGCTGTTGCGTACCGTATCCAACAGGTTTTCATGAGCCAATGAAGAAACTAAAAAAATGCAGCTTACAACTATAGGGAATCAAATCCAAACAACTAACATCAACTTTTGAATCATATCCCTACAAAACCTAAAGTCTGTATGTAATTCTGGAATTAGTAGGTTACATAGTAACAATCAAATGCCTCTAGGGAAAAAATTGCTTAGGACATGTAGAATATGTAGACTCCTATGGAGTTCTTCTCTTTGGTGAGTCTGTGTAATTTTGAATTCTTTCAGTGAGTCAG
>CM053766.1:20756915-20780720 GCA_028658305.1 Pachyuromys duprasi | reverse complement strand
AGAGAGAGAGAGAGACTGTGTACAGTGGCTCTAGCTTGCTGTAACTATCTCATGCCCTCTGAATGTGTGGTATTCTCTAACACTTCTCTCTGGAGAGAGTCTTTTTTTATTGTTTTTAAAACTAATTTCCACTTTGTAGCAATTCCTGCATTGTGAAGGTTGTGTGCTGTGCATACTGTTGTTGTTGTTTTAAAACAGAAATCACAACCTTTTTCTCATTGGGCATCTGAAGGCAAGAAGGGTTACCACTGTGTTTGGCCAGGGTTCTTGCTCTTGTCTGCTCCAACCTCCACTGTCTGATCCAGAAATAATGTCTGACCTTTTTCTATCAGTATTTCTGTCAGTCTACAAAGGATCCTGGCCTCACTAAGTTGGACTAATTGGCCATAAATGGATTTTTCAAGACAATCTACCCAGTGAAATTAATCATGCTAATCTTTGTATACATATATATATATATATTTAAAAAACTCAAGACCTTCAAAAATAAAAAGAAAGAAAAGAAATAAACATATTCTCATCCAGTTGGCAGAACATATATGCAGGTGTATAAATATATAATATATATAATAAATATACATACATCATATTGCGTGTTCTAAGGAATACATACCACTGTTCAAATGCTTTAAGTGTTGGGGAAAATGTCTGGTACTTGGAATTAAAATCAGACGTGTGTATGTGACAGGCATGTGCTCTACTTGAGCACATGAAAAGAATACCCTTAAGGCTTAAAGACTACCTATAAAAAGAATTTTGAAGCGTTACCAAACTTACAGTGGCCCTCTATGTTTTATTATTTACACTCTATAAATAACAAAAAATAGAAAGCCAGGCAGTTCATTGGATTACACTATAATTTAATACAGAGAATATTAAAATCTCAAATTTAAATTTGTGATCTAGGTGATATATAAAGATGGATAGATAGATAGATAGACAAGATACAGATATAGATGAGTCTGGAAGAATGTACATCAAAATAGAGTAGTAATTACAACTATAAAGTATGCAATAAATTTTAAATCTTCACAGTTTGTCTTTGGTTTTCCAAACTTTTATGGTGATCACATGCTATAATTCTCCACCATGATGTAGCTAGCTAATTAGGCATAGATATAGATATGTACATACAGATAAATATATGATACACACACATATATATATATGTTTATACTGTTTGTGTACACACATGCATTTACATTCATTCTTTTATAAAAAGTATTTCCATTGAACACACTACATTATCCTGACAGTTTAAAAAAATCTGTGCAAGCTGCTGAGTTAGTTGAGTGCAGAATGATGGATTACTTTCTTCAGCTTGTGCCATAAATTAGAGCTTTAATAATTTTGTGAATTTTCAGTCACCATAGGATAGAAGTAACTTCTTTGAAGCCTTTTAAAAGCTGTGTAACTGCTGGTAATTGGCATTTGGGAAGAAAAGATTGCATTAAGCTTCAATTTCTTCATGTTTTACAACAAAATAGCATATTGTAAAGCTCCTCAATATGTCAGAATGACTGTCTAAAGGCGGTCTGTAGTAGCCAGATGGCTGACTATATTTGCCATCTACTGTCAGAATTGGTCTTCAAATGTCAAAAATAGTTAATACTATTGAGAAAGACAGCTGCTTTCAATAAACATAGATCTACTTCCCCGCTTGCAAATACTGTATCTTTGCAGTGTGTTACTGTGACTCTATTTCCAAACCCAAATTTCACCACAGCTCCAAATAAACAAACAAAAGCAAATGCTTGAAGCTAATGTATCATACTATGACAGCTTCCAACACTAATGGCACCGCTGTTTCCTGGAACCCTGATTATGACAGCAGCCCAACATTTCACAATGGCCCTGGCTTGCTGTAGCACCTTCCGAGGGCTATTACATAACCCTCTGGGAAGAAGTGTGACAGTTTCTACCTCTTCCCTTTAGGTACTATTTTTCTTGACCTGATCCCATTTTGTAGTACATACTCATAATCTGTGTTGTGCAGATTATGTGCTATGCACACATATGAAGGGTTTTTTGTTTAAAAATAGAAATAACAAACATATCTTTATCCAGTTGGCAGAAGGGAAAAATTTTTACTTACTATCTAAAAATATTATTTGAAATGCTTTTATGGAAAAAATGGGTTCCTTTGCAAAGGGAGAGAGATTTGATATTTTTAAGTATAATTCATTTTCTAAAACAATTTTAGGACTTAGAATTTATATAGGCAATGATGAAAGATTAACAAATTCTCCAGAATGAAAATTATTATATCCTTCAATAATTTTGTATTTCTAAAAATAGAAAATGAAGCATCAATCAGAACATTTTAATTAAGGCTATTTAAGCTTATCAAATTAAAATTGAAAATTATTTTAAAGTTTACTATTTATATTATATTATGTATCTAACAATAAAAAGGATATACTTGCACTTTACAATTGTTCTAATATATATATATATATATATATATATATATAAAGAGCCTACAATGATGAGGAACCAGGATGGGTCAGAAATCTTTGGATATATAGTAATAGTATATTTCTTTTGCCAAGGATCTTATTTTTTCATATTTGAGCAGTTTTCAAATAAGGGGGATTTATCTTTTAGTTAATTCATATATAAGAAAACATTTCAGTGTTCTGTCCTTCCATATTTGACTCCAAATTTTACTCTACCTGATGATCTTGATTCAGAAATTAGAAAACCATTGTTACTAACTGCCATAGGGGTGCTACAAGTCTTGACATGAGCAAAAGAAATTCTTGAGAGAACCCTATTCAGCATGAGACTCCCCAGGTGGGGTACAGCTTGGTGATATGGTGTATCTTACAGCATGCGAGACTCTTAGATGTGACGTCCAGCATCTCAGAAAGGAAATGACACAGGATGTTAGACAAGTTCTCTGGATACCCTACTCTAAATACAGGAGCATTTTTGTACATAGAAAACCTTGCAGTATGTGGGAGGAATCTAGAGAATGGAATCATTGCAGCCCTGACTGAGAAATCCAAAGCGTTACAGATACGGTAACTGCTAGCTTCCTTTCACTGAAGCATACTTTCATCAGCCTCTTTTCTCAGCTGACTCCTGTTAGACTCTAGGAATGGCAGTGCAGGACGAAACTGCCTAGTGCTACTGAGCACTCAAAATGAGGCTAGTGTGACCGAATATTGGGTTTTTCATTGGATTTAATTTTAAGTGATTTCACTCTATATTTCTAAGTGGAAATAACATGGTTTTGTTTGTTCCTTCCCATTGAAATGTTACATTGATATATCATTAGCTTAGATAAAATATTCTATTAATGTTAACATCACCTGTCTATTTTATTTTTTATTATGTTTTATTTATTTTTATTTTTTATTTCATTAATTACACTTTATTCACTTTGTATCCCCCCATAAACCCCTCCCTCCTTTCCTCCCAATCCCACCTTCCCTCCCTTTCTCCACACATGCCCCTCCCCAAGTCCACTGATAGGGGAGGTCTTCCTCTCCTTCCTTTTGATCCTAGTCTATCAGCTCTCATCAGGAGTGGATGCATTGTCTTCCTCTGTGGCCTGGGAAGGCTGCTCCCCCATCTGGGTGAGGTGATCAAAGAGCTGGCCAATCAGTTCATGTCAGAGGCAGTCCCTGTTCCCATAATTATGGAACCCACTTGGATTCTGAACTGCCATGGGCTACATCTGTGCAGGGGTTCTAGGTTTTCTCCATGCATGGTACTTGGTTGGAGTACCAGTCTCAGGAAAGACCCCTGTGCTCAGATCACTTGGTTCTGTTGCTCTCCTTGTGGAGCTCCTGTCCTCTCCAGATCTTACTATTTCCCATTTCTTTCATAAGATTCCCTGCACTCTGCCCAAGTGTTGGCCATAAGTCTCAGGATCTGCTTTGATATTCTTCAGGGCAGAGCCTTTCAGGGGCCCTCTGTGACAGGCTCTTAGCTTGTTTCCTGTTTTCTTTTTCTGATATCAATCTGCTTTGCCTTTCTGGCTGGGGATTGAGCATTTTAGCCAGAGTCCTCCCTCTTGATTACTTTCTTTAGGTGTACAGATTTTAGTAGGTTTATCCTGTTTTATATGTCTATATGAGTGAGTTAACACTCTGGAAATCAATCTGACACTTCCTCAGAAAACTAGGAAGAGTGCTTTCTCAGGATCCAGCTATACCACTCCTAGGCATATATCCAAAAGAGGCTCAAGTACACAATAAGGACATTTGCTCAACCATGCGTGTAGCAGCTTTATTTGTAATAGCCAGAAGCTGGAAACAACCCAGATGCCCCTCAACTGAGGAATGGATACAGAAATTGTGGTACAGCTACACAATGGAATATTACTCAGCAATAAAAAACAAGGATATCATGAAATTTGCAGATAAATGGTGTGAACTGGAAAGGATCATCCTGAGTGAGCTATCCCAGAAGCAGAAATACACACATGGTATATTTTTTTTAAAGGCATGATTCTTTAGAGAAGTAGCAGGCTTTAATGTGGCACTAAAAATAAGCAAAATGATCCAAGCATCTTGTCCCACAAAATAGGAATATTATCAGTAGTGAAAAAGAAAGCCCTAAAACAGATGTAAGAATAATTACAGCAGCATCCAAAGAGATGAGTATGACACACTAAAATGACATGTACTGTCAACCCTTCAAGTCAATGAGAATCAGACAACTATCTGAGACATAAATGAGTGAAATATACAAATGTACAGTTTATGAAATATGAGCAATGAAGAAGACTACAATGTTAAAATGTCTTAACTCTAATTAGGAATGCAAACTAAAAATTAAGATATCATTTCTTTATGCAAGAGAGTGGCAACTCTATAATAAAATGTCTGATTGTGTCAAATACTAGCAGCAGCATGGAATATCAAAAAAAAGATGTCAGTTTATACTTGTAAAACCATTTTGACTAGGTGGCTTATCAGGGACAAATAACATTCATATACATATGCTTCACCAATCCTATTTTTTATATCTGCCTGAGAGAAAGAATTGAGGATTTTGTTAGGGAGGCCTTCATGATGCTGTTCCTACCTGTGACACTCTTTTCAATTGTAAAATTCACAAAGTCAATAAACTGTAATTAATATAAAAATAATAAATGAAAAAATAATAAATTGTAAAATTCAGTCAATGAAAAAATTTCATAAATAAAGTACTTCAAATGTATCTCTTGGAAGGGCTGGGAAGAAGAGTTAGTTGGTTAAGTGCTTATCCTGCGAGCTTCAGGACCCAAAGTCAAGCCTCAGCACCCAGAGATAATATCCTACATACAGTGATGCGAACCTGTAATCCCCAGAGCTTCCTGTCCATCTAGTCTAGTTTAATCAGTTAGCTTTAAGTTCAGTGAGAGACCCTCTCTCAAAAAAATAAGGGAGAAGGGATGTTGAGTAAGTCATGCATTGTTAACCAAGAACCTCAACATATGCATATCTGTACAAAGATGTCCAAGCAGGAACACACACACAGACACACACACATACATACCTCCTAGAAATATCTTTAAATTATGTTTTAAAAGATACAATTAGGAAACATACAGTGACATTTTAAGTAACTATACATAACCTCCCAAAACAATTTAATTTGGCATATGTTATAGTATATAAGTACAATTTTATAGGAAACAGGTAGAAAGGTTCAAATATGCACATTAGATGAGATATGGTGTATTCGGGGTGGTATGCCCAGAAACCAAATATACATTAAATTGTATGTATCAAATATACACACACTGCTTACATCCTAGGCAAAAAAAAAGAGTGAGAATTTGAATGGACTTTTGGTCTTTATGTTATACTACAATCTTTTTTAGAGTACATTTTGTTTTTGTTACTTCCAATAGTATTTTTAGGTGAACATTGAAGGAGCCTACTACAGATGAGGAAATGACACAGAAATGATGGTGTGATTGTTATACTTAGAGGATAATAAAGGCTGACTTTGATTTTTTTTTTCCTCCATACTACAGGAAAGGATGATCTAGACGTTGCAACATCAGAACTTCTTCAGGAAAACATCCAATTTTGAAGAGAAAGATTCACCATAGTATTTGCTTATGGAAACTGCAAATAGAAGTGTTTTGAGGAGACAGTGGGCTGAGAAGACCTACAAGACTAGCCTCTGAGAAAGAACAGCATCTAATGGGGTCACAGCTAGAGGAACCTATGGGAAAATTGGAGAAGTTGATGCAAAGTCCAGAAAGGCAAGGAGGAAGCCCAAAATGGGAGGTCAGAAAACACTTCCAAGGAGAGGAAGTGGTCAGTAGAGGGCATGTGCTGAAAAGGGATGGTAAAAGGAAGCTTTAATGTAATTGTTTGGTGGTGGGAAGCTCATTTCCTGACTAGCAAGGGGTCTTGGTGAATAAGAGGAAGCAAGAATTCAAATGCAGGAGGACAATATGACCCAAGTGGACTTGATAGCGTGCCACTTCCTCCAAGTGTTAGTTATGGCATTTATAGTACAATGTGATTTTGTGTGTGTGTGCATATCCCCCAAAAAAAGAACTGAAAGCAGAGACTCAAGCAGAAACTTGCACAGTACTGTCTATGGCAGTATCATCCATAACAGCCCAAGGGAGGAAGCAACCCAACTGGCCCCTGAAAATGAAGAAAAGGTGGCATATGCGCACATCAGAACACTGTCCCAGCCTCAAGGAAGGAAGGTAACTTGGACAGATTCTAGAAACCTATAATCCTAATGAAATAAATCAGGCATGGCAGAACTAAGGCCACATGAGTCCATTTACATGTGGTACCTAGAGTAGTCAAGTCCTGGAAGTAGAGCGGTGGTTGCTAGGGCATGCGGGAGAGAGTGAGGGTGTGTTGTTGAGAGAGCACTGCCATTCAGTGTCCTTAAAGGAGAGTGTTCTGAAGGCTAATGGTGCTAACAGTTCCACTATGTGAAAGCACTGGATAATTTCAAAGTGTACACATAAAATGGCTAAGATGGTGAAATCTCTGTTACGTTTTGACACACACACAGAAGAAAGATATGAGGACTCAAGAAGAATCGGTGTTGATAATTACCTTAAAAATTTCAGAGAAATAAAGAGAGCAATAGGTTAGGTTAGGTCATCCAGAGCAGAAGTTGGGAAGCTGGCAGAATCTGAAGCATAGTCACCAGAACGAAGTACTTATCGAGAAGCACAGATGGATACCTACTTCTTAGGTACAGGTAGTCCCCATGACTGGAAAGGGCCCTGATTGCCACAGTCCTTTCACTTTCCTACAGGGGATATAGTTTAAGGCCTCCCCACAGTAGAGGCCCAAGAGAGGCTGGTACCAAACCTATTTATGCTAATCTTTTCTGCATCCTTACCATGAGCATGAAGTATGTCACCCTAAGGTTTATTTTCTTCCTGAATTGCCAAGAATGCTCACATTTTCCTTTTGAAGAAGTTCATCATGGCTTCTCTCTGAAACGTTAGAGTGGGTAGGGCATCACCATTCTAGAATGCTGGGATCACTGTTTAGTAAAATAGGGTAACTTGAGCGCAGGCCCTAAGTCAATGTGAAAGGGACACTGAGAACCCAAATGGATAAGAACGAACTAGGACAGGTGGTTCCCACAGTGCAGGTCCGCTAGGTTCATGGGTGGTCCCTGCTCTACATAACAGGAGGAAGTCTAGCATGCGATTTAATCATGCTACAGAATTCTTGCAATTTAAAATGACACATCATTTCTGTCATTTTCCACATAAAGTGTTTGGATTGTGGTTGGACACTTATATCTGAAACCTTAAACAGGGAAAGCATAGTTGAAGGGAAACTATTACATCCACGGGTGCTGAGGAGGTAAGACTGAGTCCATGGGGCAATGTGATCCTGGTGTTATGCTCACAGAGTAACTGTTATATGTATATTTTATATGTATATATATATACATATATATAATAATATCACCTAAACAATAATGAATCACAACACTGTCATTTTTTAATGAACTAGCTTGTCCACATTTCATGGAGGAATTCAAATCAAATTTTTGCTGTTGTTTTTGAGACAGTTTCTCTTTTTTAATATTTTTATTTTTATTAATTACAGTTTATTCACTTTATATCCCAGCTGTAGCTTCCTCTCTCATTCCCTTTCAACTCCATCCTCCCTTCCTCATCTCCTCCCATGCCCTCTCCAAGTCCACTGATAGGGGAGACCCTCCTCCTCTTCCCTCTGACCCTAGCATATAAGGTCTCATCAGGACTGGCTGCATTGTCTTACTTTGTGGCCTAGTAAAGCTGTTCCTCCCTCAGGGGAGGTGGTGATCAAAGAGCCAGCCACTGAGTTTATGTCAAAGACAGTCCCTGTTCCCCTTACTAGGGTATCCACTTGGAGACTGAGCTGCCATGGGCTACATCTGTGCAGGGGTTCTAGGTTATCTCCATGCATGGTCCTGGGTTGGAGTATCAGTCTCAGAAAAGAAGCCTGGGCCCAGATATTTAGGTTCTGTTGCTCTCCTTGTAGAGCTCGGTCCCCTCCAGGTCTTTTTGTCTCCCCCTTCTTTCATAAGATTCCCTGCATTCTGCCCAAAGTTTGGCTATGAGCCTCAGCATTTGCTTTGATACATTGCTGGGTAAAATCTTTCAAGGCCCTCTGTGGTATGCTCCTGCCCTGTTCCCTGTTTTCTCCCTCTTCCGATGTCCATCCAGTTTGCCTATCTGAGTGTGGATTTATCATCTTACCTAGGAATAATATCCAGAATATATAAAGAATTCAAGAAGATAAAATGAAACAAACCAAGTAATCTAATTAAAAAATGGGGTAGAGAACTAAATAGAAAATTTTCAATAGAGGAATATCAAATGGCAAAGAAACACTTAAAGAAATGCCGAACATCCTAAGTCATCAGAAAAATGTAAATCAAAATGACCCTGAGTTTTCACCTCACATCCATCAGAATGGCTAAGATCTCAAGTGACAATACATACTGGAGAGGATGTGGGGAAAGGGGAACCTTCCTCCATTGCTGATGGGAATGTAAACTTGTACAACCACTTTGGAAATCAATCTGGCGCTTTCTCAGACATTTAGGGATAGTGCTTTCTCAGGATCCAGCTATACCATTCCTAGGCATATATTCAAAATATGCTCAAGTATACAACAAGGATATTTGCTCAATCATGTTATTAGCAGCTTTATTCGTAATAGCCAGAAGCTGGAAACAACCCAGATGCCCCTCAACTGAGGAATGGATACAGAAATTGTGGTACATTTATACAATGGAATACTACTCAGCTGTTACAAACAAGGAAATCAGGAAATTTGCAGCAAATAGATGGAACTAGAAAATATCATCCTGAGTGAGGTAACCCAGAAACAGAAAGGCACACATGGTATATACTCACTTATAAGTGGATATTAAACAGATAATATAGGATAAACACAAAAATCTGTACACCTAAGTAAGCTGAGCAAGAAGGAGGACCCTGGTTAAGAGACAGTTTCTCTTGACAGCCTTGGCTGTCATGAACTCTTTTTGTAGACCAGGCTGGCCTTGAACTCATAGAGATCCACCTTCCCCTAGCCTCCCCAAGTGCTGGGATTACAGGCATGTGCCACCACACCCCGCTCAAAACAAATTTTCTATGGTGATACTTGGGTTGTTGTTGTGTGTAGTCTTTTTTGTGGCATTTCACTGCAGGCAACTGTCTTACCTTGGTTTATTTGATTTTGCTTCATGTGTGCCTAAGTAAAACCCTAAATGTTTCCATTTTTATTTATTACCCAATGCATGAGTCCTTTGACTACACAGTTAAATAAAAAACTTAGTGTGTAAAATTGAGGTCTCTGAGGGTTTCCCTTTTCCATGTTGGCATACCTATTATTGTCTTTATTATACTCATGTTTAGACAGTCAAGTTGGTAAGACTCTATAGGTATACCTTGTGACATTACTAGGAGACATAATCTCACAGCAAGCCCCCTGATCCCTGGCTCTTACAATCTTTTTTCCTTTCTTCTGCAATGATCTCTGAGCCGTAGGTGGAGAGTTGTAGATTTAGCCATCACAACCCTATACAAAGAACTCCAGGCAACTAAGGACTGCTGACAGCTATAGAAATAGCCCTGGTGAGGCCTAAAAACACACAAGTTATGTTAGGCAGTACTATGTCAAGTATTTATGAATATACATATTAACAAATACATATGTATATGCACATAACAATTAATGGAAAAGTAGACCATGGACTTGATAAAGAGCATTGGGGAGGGGATATGTGAGGGTTTGGAGAGAGGAAACAGGAGAGGGAAATGATGTTATTATATTAATCTACAAAGAAAGGAAATCATTTTCAGATAGAAAAAAAAAACCAACACACCTTAGTGTGATACGCACAGCATGATGGTTTCTAAAGTCCAAAAAGTGTTTGTTGCAGTGTGTGATGCTTTGCATAACTCTTGTATTATTCTTGAATCCACCTCCATCTCTTTCCCAATAAGCAAGTGAAAGAAGAAAGCGCTACCAATTGGCTTGCCATTGGCTTTTACTATCTGTCAGAGGGAACCTGAGAAAAATTTGCATCTATGTATGTATAGATGAAATATGATTGGCTATGTGCATAGAGAGACCTTTATTTGAAGTTGTCTATAGCTTTTGCTTTGATTAGCTCCTCCAAATATTTGTTTTTCTTTTCATCCATCTTTCTTTAGATAATTCCTTTTACTCTCCTAACTGGTAAGAAAATGAACTACCTGCGTGTTTAGCAATACGAGATCTGCGCCTGTTTTTCACTCTTGTGGCTAAAGCTGTGAGAGATCGTGGATAAGTAACAGTTTCACTTTTGCACTGCTTTATCTGCATGGAACAGACCACTGTCATGAGAAAGGAAGTTTAAGACTTACAAGTAAAGAACCAGTACCCCATTTCTGGGAAAATGTGCTAGCTTATTTAGTACTCACTCCCTGTCTGTCTTCTCCACCTGACCTTTCTCCAGTAGTCTGATAACTTTAAATTAATTAGATCCATAAAAGCCCGTTTATGTCCCGTGTATCAGTTCCACCATTTCCAAAATAGAACAGCAGTTTTTTTCTGTTCTGTTTTTCTGTAAGTATCTTTTAAGCACAAGGAGCTGTTCCCTTATGCAAGTGAGCAATGCTTGATGGAATATAGACTTCAGTAAATGGACCTCTCTAAATTTAAGTAAATATGTGTATGTATTAATTATATATGAATAGATGCACAAATTATAGCTCAGTCTCTGTGATGATAAGGGCCTTGTAAATAATTTCTCTTCTCTGTGGAATTTATAAAGCATAATGACTGGTATTTTGCAACTTCCTCTTTTTGTGCACTATCCTTTTGCAGAGCAAAACCTCTATGTATTTGCCACTTGTGAAGGAAGTCTGGCAGAAAACAGAGCTTTCTGATGTGCTGGTCTCTTAACATCGATGGAACAGATAGACAGGCAACTGTAAACCAGGCCAGGAGGTAAGAAAAATTTTATTTGCTATTTTTGTTTTATTATTTGAATATGTATTTCGATGCCAAGGATATAATGATGTGAATGCTGGCCAGCTTACAACCTAACCTGTGTCATACTGGTACTCTCATGTAAACAGTAAATTTTAAATGAAAAAGTTTAATCAGTTTCCAAAGTTTTAATCTCACGAATAAGATTTTAATAAACTGTAAAAATTTAAAGTTCTCTTTAACCTGACAGTCATTTTAGCTGCAAAGTAAAATTCTATCTTCCTTATTTGTATGTAACCCTCCATACAGCTAACTGCTGTACAAACTTTTGGATTATTAATGAATTTGAATGTTTATTTTTCCTCCCATTAATTGATTCCTAATATTCATAAATCTGCTCACAGTCATCTTACTCTTTTTATGTTTTATTTATTGAATATTTTTCTTTAAATATTTATACATTTTTCACACATCGTAAAAATGATGTTATTTAACATATAGATAGCATTTGGGATTATTTTTTCATATCATTACATTATGGTACATAAATTTAAAAAAAAGACTTGCAATATAAACCAAAGTGCATGATTTTGAAATCTAAATAAGGAAATCTCACTTTCCTAATAAGAACAGTCTGCATTTTTAATACTTAATACAGTAAAAAACAGAACAAAGATACTTTATAGTAATTACAAATCAAACTGCTCTCATTTCACGGGTCAAATCTGAGAAGCTGCCTGTCCACAGTAACTATATTTAACATTGTATTCAAACAGAAACTTAACTGTCTTCCTTTTAGAAGCTCTTGGTTTAAGTTTGCTAAAAACATTTTACCACACTGAAGTTAACACACACAATTTTAGAAAGAACAATGGCGTTCAAGAGCACTGTTCAGTTACACACTCGAGGCTTGCAGTTTGCCTGTGAAAACTCTCAAAATTTAAACGGCTTTACCAAAAAAAAATAAAAAAATGAGACACATTACACACTCACTGTTAGAGATTTGCTAAAATAAACATCCCGACTCGAATTTCTGAGAGCACATTTAATTTTACTTCTAAAAGAGACAATCATGGCCTTTAGTAAAGAAAATACACTCTATCTCATTTCTTACTAGATCTTGTTTTACAGTGTTTATAAGTGCTGATATCTTATTGGTTCTATTGCAGTTCCTGGTACCCAGTTACTATTTAAAATTATTTCAAATACTGGGCCCTCACCACAGCCATTGTGTTTCCATAATGGAGTCAGGGAAGCAAATGTTTAGCATTATAAATTTAGGAAAGTAATTGATAACACTAGTTGGACATTTTAATTAGAACTTAAAGTCAGTTGGTAGTTTAGAATTCCTTAATATTGTGCCTTTTCATCTTAAATGTCACATACTAACTCAATACTTCAATCTAAACCTGGTTATGTGAATTCAATTCTATTTCTTATGTCTACTTTATCAATATCCATATTTTCAAATCTCTATACTTTTAATTAAGAGATATTTTGGTATCATGAACTACTGAGTATTGTGAGTATATATTATGTGACATTAGAGTTCATGTTGCAGAAAAAACACGAGAATAATATAGAGTACGTTCATCACCACTGGAACTGAGGGCTGTAAAAGAAGGCCAAAGTGGTAGAGAGCATCCTGTGTTGTTGGCAGGACAGATTTGTAGTTGATCTGAATTATTAGAAGTCTGAATTAGCATCCTGCTTTTAGATTATGGAAAATAAGATTAGAATTTCTTCTGTGAACACGATCTCTTTGCAGACAGGAAACATGGGTGCTTGACTCGTTGCTTCCAGGAGACTTGAGAATGTTGAAGGGACCGTATTAGCCTGTGTTTCTTTCCTCAGAAACTGTTGTAAGCAGGGCACTTGGAGTCTGCCCACAATCAAAATGTTTTAAATACTGTAGACTATATATATTTCTGGGAAACAAATTTTGAATTTTTGAAAAAAACTAAATATGCACGCCTGTACATGTATCTGTGTTCCATCACATTACATTCCTGCGACAAGATTGTGGGAGATATGAAAGACTGTTGAAACCGCATAGCCGCTGTATACCAAATCTTAATAAGACGCGGTTGTTAAGAACATGTGAAGTACATGTGAGGGGCATGTGAGAGGATCGAAGCCCTGGGTTGACACTCATGAGCTCAGAATGAGCAGATGTCTCTCTCACACACGGACCGTCCCCAATTGCTTACTATGAAAGAGAGTGACCTGCATATCGTGAGTGTTACTACACAATAACCAGCAAACAAGCACTTTTCCAAAACAATGATTCCATTTGGAAGCACTAAGAATTGTTTTGTTTATAGAAATGTGTAGATTTCCAACAGAACAATAAGAACTCCCCACTCCTCCTTTTCCCTTCTTTTTCTTATTTTGTTTTTTTCTTCATTGAGCCATTTTCCCACGTGCAAGAAGAAGAAAGTCAGTTACCTGGTAGAATATGATGTATACGCAAACTAAGAAATGACATGATTTGAATTTTAAAATAGTCTGCCTTTAGAATAGTTGGAACTTCTAGCTTTTCAAAACCAAATGTATGTCCTATACCTAGGATATCATTACTTTTAATTAATGTAAGTTAAGAGTAAGTTCCAAAGGTAGCATATTTAAATTTATAATATATGTACAATATGTTCTTTCTGAACACATGGGAAAATAATTGTGTTCAAAAAAGTAGGGTGTAAATAAATGCATAGAAAATGTACATATAAATTTATGAAATTATTTATGTGAAAATAAAGGATAGAATCAAGCCTATTTTGATACTGAATATATCTATATTTACAAATTTAATGCATACAGTCAATTTATTCATTGAGTTGAAGGAAAAATGTTAAAAGTATGGTTTCCTGACTTTTACATCTTTCAAATACAAATTTTATGTTGGAATTTCCTTCATATGCCTGAAATTGATACTGTTTAGGATTTTGTTGTTGTTGTTTGTTTTAGTTTGGGTTTTTTTTTGCATTTAGTATTATACATGAACTAAACTTGGTTCTTAGATTTAATGTTTTCCACATTCCTTCCAGTTTTATAGTCATCATTGTAAAGATAAACTTAACACGGTTTTAATTTTTTGTTTTATACATTTTTACCTTTATAATTAAGAAAACTGCTTTTTATTTTTAAATCAAATTTAAAGGGAAATGGCATTAGAGTTAATAATTAATTTAATAATTGCCAAAAGTAGATGGGAATGAAATTAGCCTGTTGATATGGGGTACCTGGATTGGAACAAGTTTCTTTCCTTGCTACCATTTTATTATGGATAGTTCCTTGTGAGCCATTATTTTTGCTTTATTCTATTGCTGCCACATTCTCAAAATTCTTTTCACCTTGGAAACCAGTGCTGTCTTGTGGTCTATGAAAACATCATAATAGCTTGTTACGATTCTGGATAAATATTGTAAAAACTCCTGAGTACACTTTAATTCATTTTATTTGTCTTTGCACAAGAAAATAACTTTGAGCAAGTTATTCATCCTTTCCTTTCATGGCAGAAATATCTGAATGAGAAAAGCGACAAAAACAATCTCTGTGATAATGCTGCCAAGCAACAATAATTTATTCTTTTCAAATACTCACCAAATACTTTTACTTATTTTCAAAGTTACAGTTTGAGTGTCATGACTCACATCTGTAACCTCCCATGAGGGAGGATAAAGGAAGAGAATTATTGTGATTTTTTTAATTTTTGAGACTGCCAGGCTATGTCATGAGTTCAGGGCCGTATTTAGATACAAAGTAAAAACCTACCTTTGAAAATAAAAAATAAAATAAAATAAAAATAATTTCAAGCCCCAAAGTGTTGTGAAATGGTTTAATGGGGATCTGTGTATCTTACTCTGTTAGTTTTGTAATCACTTCCCTATGTTTCTTTCTATAACGATTTATTTTGTTTTGAACCTGTGAGCACAGGCCCTTTACTTGTGTGCAGTCCTAAGTAGACAGATGTCAGTTTTAGCACACACACACACACACACACACACACACACACAAAATGATCTACTTCATATTTTTTGCAGTAATAGTTTACTTTTATTTTAGTTTTGTTGTTTAATAATATTCTTTATAATGTTATCCCTCCAGTAGCCAATTCAATCTGGAGTTGATAATCGCATTTAGTTGATACTTCTTTTATTTTTAATTGGCAAATAAAGTCACATATTTTTATTGGGCACAACATATTGTTTTAAATCATGTGTATACTTGTAATGGGTAATTCAAGATAATTAACATATGTAATTCTGCACATATTTATTTTATTTTGTTGTTTAAAACACTCAAGATCTACATTCTTGGCAGCTTTCATAGATACTACACATTGCAACTAACAGCCACCATGCTGAATGCTTTCCTTCTCACTCTCCTTAGTTCAGAACATTTTCAGACTGTTATCTTCAGTAAAACGTAAAATTTAAAGAGTATGATCTTTTCACCAACATTTTTTCTTCACCTTTTAAATTTTTCATGAGACTTAAATAAATATCAACTGATGTATAAAACAGAAATTGTACACATTTAAGAAATGCCTTTCAAGTAATGTGTTGGCAGAGGAATAAATTGTGTAATGTTCAAACCAAGGTAAACAGATATATGTCTAATAGTTATTATTGCCTTATGGGAAAAGTAATCAACATCTCTTCTGATAGCTTTTTTAAATGTGCATAGCTATTATTTATTCTTAATTTTGCTAGCGTATTTCTGCTTAGTGCTGTGTCACTGCCTCCTGTTTGGGGCTCATATATACATGTATATATATTTGGTTCGTCACCTTTCTGAGGCACTCATACATTTCCTGCTGCAGTCTTGCAGGGGTGTTGTTTCCTCTCATGATAACATGTGGTAAGGCACTTATGCTCATTTGTCCTGCACCAGCAATGTCTATTTTATCACCTTCTTGAGGTATTGCCTGCATGTTTCCACTATATAGTGACAACTTCCTAACAAAATTTTCCCCTTGGACATAATATTTACTGACACTCTTGTCTAATGCAATCTTTATTGTGAAGTTTAGCAAGTCCTTATCTTGCAAAATCACCATCTTTCTTTTTTTTTTTTTTTCATCTTTCAACTAGGGTACTTCCTTCATTCTCACTTGTTTCCAAGCTATTCTAGGCCAAAGAATCTTTCCTTCCACAGCTGTTCACTTATGTCTTGATCTATGTTGCTGTGCTTAGGAAACTTCCAGCTTTTCTGTGATGAATTGATATACTGAGCTGCTATGACTTTCATCTAGTGGATCTCTAGAATCACTCATCATTTCTTTGACTGGTGGAGCTAGAAAGTATGGTTCCTGCCCCTCGTATGTTCTTCTCTCACGACCCTTTCAGCAGACTATAGTAATGTATAGGCACATGCACAAACACAAACATGGAAGTATATATGCCTATATCAACAAGCATGTATGAAAACATTTATATCCATGCATATATTCCTATTCCTATATTTTTAGGTATTCTGAACTCGTTCTGATTATCTTCATGTAAATCTATTTTCATAGGCCTTTTTTTCTTACCCCTTCCTGTTCACAGTTGTTTTTTCTCCCTTGGTGAGGTTCTTGCAGCCTGACAACCTTGACATGTTTTTACACTGACTCAGTTCTTTACAGTACAGTAAAATAACTTCAGAATTTCCATCAAGAAGAGAGAGCAGGGATTCTGTGCATTTGTGTGCCATCCTCCCAAATATCACCAAATAATTGTTTACAAATAATGTGGATAACTGTTTCCTTCCTACCTTCTGTTTCCTTCCCAATCAAAGTGACTATACTATTAATTGTGTTTCAGTTTGCTTCTATTTTTAGGATATTTTTAACATTTATATTATTCTTGATTTTATCTTTGGTTTCATTAATTTGTTTTAAATGTTTTCAAAATGTGCAGAAAAACTCTATACAGCCAGTTCTACTAAAGACACAATACATTCTGACTTAAATGTTGCGGATATGACTCAAGAACACCTGCTTGATTTATTTGTTGAACTTTATTTTTATTTCAATTTTAATAAATTTATAGCTTATCTTTGCTACCATTTTTATTTTGATATCACAAAAAATGAAAACTCCAGAAAGTAAGCTGTATATCTGTAGCTATACTTTATTGATATAGATTCCACAGCTTTTTTTTATGTTGAATGTGCACATGGAATCACATTTACAGAAAAAAACATTCTGTAATGTAGAAAAGTAGGAACCATGAATCTATACATCTTATAAAAATATCTGTCATCTCCTCATGGTCTACTCATGAATTCATAACTATAAGCATACCCCATGTTTGTGTAAGAAAGACAAAATTTACTTTTAGTTCCCATTCACTCCTTTACTGACTACAGCATTCTAAGTTCATTGACCCAGGCTCTTTTTCACAAGCTCATTCCTTTTTCTCTAATTTTCTAGTAATTTAAAACAACAGAAAAAAACAAAATTCCCGAACTGTCAGCCAATGTCTGGACTTGTGTGTGAGAATGACTGTTAAAATCTTCACTCAGATAAAAACAAGAGTCACAATTCCAAACTCCTCCCAATGGAAACTTTCCCTTCCTACCCCTTTCTCTGCCTCACCCACTATAATGATTACTAATTAGCATCCTTAGCCCAGTTACTCAGTTGTCTAATACACTTATTCTCAGCTGTTCTCCAACTATCAGCAAGGCTATGAACTAGGGACAAAGCAAGTCTGGATTGGCTCTTCATCCATACCCTGTGGACAGTAGGATACACTGTGGTCTTTGCCCTTGTTGCTGCCTAAGAAACTCTTTTTACTCTTGTGTGTCTGACAGCATGATCTGATAATTTACAAATTAAACCACATTACTCTCAGCTGAGAATTCTCTAAATGTTTCCCACTTTAATTAGGAAGAAATCAAAAATCTTTGATGTGCCTCTGTCTTGATCTCTACCTACCTGTCCTTCCTCAAAGCTTACTCTCAGTATCTCCTGGCCCTTCTCTTTATCTTTACCACAACACGTTCCATGCTCATTACTGGTCCAGGATTATTTCACATACTCATTTCTCATTTCTCTTTCTCAAGCATGTTCTTCCCATACACTGTGGCACAACAGTTTATTCACATCTCAGCTCAAACATCCCCCTAGGCATTGTCTCTCATTGCCAGCTACATATTTAATTGCGGCAGAATGCCTAGTGGCTCTCTACCATTTTGCTCTATTTTTATTTTTGTTGCTTGCTTGAGACAGTGTCAATATGTAGTGCAGATTGACTTACAATTCGTGATTATCCTTCCTCAGCCTCCCAACTGATGGAAATATAGTTGCAGTCTCCCAACTGATGATGTGCACGCCGCCCTCCCTCCTTTTGTCCCGCCCTCCTTTCCTTCCTTCCTATTTAGTATTCTTAATACCACATAAAATCTTAATGTTTGGTTTTGATTTTGGTTTTCAGACAGAGTCTCATTATGTAAGCCTGGCAGACTGGAACTCACTATCTAAACCAGGCTGGGCTCAAATTTACAAAGATACACTTGCCTCAGCCTCCTGAGTGCTGAGATTAAAAGAAAGGAACACCATGGCTGCTTTTATTCTGTCTTTAAAAGTCTGCTGTTTGTAGTTCTTCTTATAAGATTGCTTATAATTCCTTAGTTGTTTATACTATGTCCCCTGTTTCTAGTAAGATGCAATGTACATAGTTCATGCTCAATAAGTACATGGTGACTAAGTCCAATATTTCACCATTTACAAATCAAATACACAAAATAAGAATAACTGTGTACCATGCCTGCCTAGGGGAGGCCTTGGTTACAGCTGTTCTTGAAGCTTCCATACCGTTGTCAGGTGGAGAAACTGTTCATGTTGAGTCAAAGGAACTGAAACCAAACTGTGGGCCCAGGAGACAGTAAATAAAGCAAGACATTTTTTTTTCTATCTCTCCCTCTTTCTCTTCCTGTGTTGGCTTTTTCCACTGAGCTAAAAACAGACAAGTTCAGGGTCTACCACTAGCATGTCAGAAGAATCTGGGAGGGTGGTGTAAAACTCTGTTGCTTTGCACCACTGTCTTCAACTCATTTCCCCACCACACCACCAATAAATCCATATGACACCCTTCTTTGACCATTAGAGGTCATGGCTGTCCATAAGCCTGTCTCTGTCAGAACCCTTTGCTGACTAAGCATGCTGTTTTGTAATTCTTCATGGACCTACTTTTGATGCTGATGTTGATTACAAAGCTACTCTAGCGAAACTGGCTTTCTTGTGATTCACAATATAAAATAAATGTAAACGTATGCCTTGGCTTTTGAGACCATAAGTTGGCCTGGATGCAGGGAAAGACGCTCCCTTTTATGGTGCTGCTCTGACTCAGAAAAACTCTAAAAAGGTGAGCACTGTGCACAAAGGGTGGCAATGACACACTGAAGGCTCTCAGAAGAACGGCACTCCAAATAATTGTACTATAATCTCAACAAATAAATAAATTATCTAAAGGGAAATCCCTGGCATTGTTTAATTAGATGCAGTAAAGTATGCATCTAGATACGATGATTAAATAAGACAAGATCAGGGAATTTTAACAGAAAATTCAAAAACAGTGAGGAGCAACTCTAGTACTCCATGACTTCAATACAGAGTCTCTCCAGATATCTTCTTTAAAAGGACTGATTTAAGGTAATAGCAAAGTCAAAGAAGTGTCACTGTCAGGTGGAAGGCAAGCCTGAACTTGACATATCAGAAGGCAGAATGGAATTTAGGTCTTTCTGTGTCGTGAGAGAAAAGTCTCTTGAACTGGTTTTCAGAAAGGGTTGAGACATCTAGATTGGAGTCCAAGAGACAAAGTTGTACACTGTGAGCAGATATTTGCAATGATATGACATGTGTGAATTGGGGGTATGAATGGAAGGGAAAATCCATTATGTCTTATTAACACAGGCCAGGGACACACTGCGGTGTGAAAAGAGGCAGCAATTACCACACAGGTCAGACGTTTCCTTGGAGATAAATTAATATATTAGATAAATTGCAGCTAAGACAGGCTCACCTTCAGAGGTTAACCATACATTTTTGCCTTCTCATTCTGCAATAGGTCAAGTTTGATAAAAGTGAAAAGGGCTCAAAAATTATTTAAATTTGTTAGCTTAAGAATTTTAAAATGAAATTGTTATGAGACAATTGACTATCACTATCACCCTAGCCATTTGAACATGTCACTGGTGTCCAGTGAGGGTCATCATGAACCTTAATTTCTGTATGCATATGAAGGAGAAAAGGCTATCTTCCAACCCCGAGAGACAACCTTTCTGAGGTTTCCCCACTTATGCTTTCCAAAGCATCAGTGACAGTTGAATCCTAGAAATACCAGCATACATTTTTTCAAGAGTAGTGATTTTAAGTTTCCTCTGATTAGTAAAACAATTTCAAGACATGTAAACAATCTAAACAGTCACCTTTAAGTCACGGTTAGTTGGATTGAACTTCTGAGGCCTATGGGTTGAAGAAGGTGAACTACTGAGGGACTACTGAAAACCTTATTAAACGGTTTGTTTTTGAACGTTTGACCGTCCTGGTATGTTATCAAGGGGCAACTAGAACAAAAGCACAGGATGGGGAGTATCTTAGTTGTTAAAGCACTTGTTGTGCAACCCGGGACTGGGCTGGAGCTCCAGAGCTGGGTACAGTGGCTCACACCTGTAATCCCAGCGCCGGGCTAACAGAAACAGGAGGATTGCTGGAGCCTCACTGGGCAGCCAGTCTAGCCTACTTGGAAAGTTCCAGGCTAGTAGTAGACCCTGTGTGAAAGATAGAAATGGTGCATGGTGCTTAAGGAAGGACTCTGAGGATCTCTGGCCTCCACACACATGTACATGGGACTATGTCTACACATTCCACATAGGTAACCACACCACAGGAACATGTACACATACAGACACACGCACACACACACACACACACAAATGTCTTCCCCTCATATTCTAAAAGTTAATGATATGACATATGAATACTTCTATTTCTGGTTTAAGTCGAAATCTGGCAATAAAATTTTATTAGCTGGTTTTGGACAAAAGTATGTGCTAGATGGAAAACCATGGGTGACTTCCATGAGAAAGTCGCGCTCATCATTTTCCTTAGGCAGACAGACAAACACAATGTAGGATTATAAGCTCAGCTTTGAACATTCCTGAACCACCCTTAAATAAAATTTATAAAACAGAACAATGTTTATTGTTGTTGTATTACCTCTACAGAGATAGTACTAGCAATTCATCAATGTATTCCACCCTACCTTGAATCTTGGTGTGAATGACTCACCCCATTATCACATTTTTGCTTAATACAAAATGTTGTGATAATATAATATAATATAAAGTGATCCCAAGTGCATGTGTATGGGGGAATAAACCCATAAATACCTATGCTGTGTATAAGAAAACATGATGGTACTTAGGCTACCTCCCAGTTAGGACAGAATAAACCAGAAGCATGAGAGTTTGAGAACATTTTCTGCAGAGGAGATTTTCTGCAGTTAGAGTAGTATGTACTTTCTTCATTCATGCATCCGTTGACAAATGCTCAGGTTGATGCCATAGTGACTATTTTAATTGTCCAACCATGAACATAACAGTGTTATATTTCTTCAAAATACTGATTTGTTTTCTTTGCATGTTCAAGAAATAGCTTGCTGGATCATACATAAGTTTCATTTTCAATTTTGTGTGGAACATTGATATTATATATATTATATTATATTATATTATATTATATTATATTATATTATATATATATTCATATTGTTACCAGCAGTGCAAAGAATTCCCCTTTTCTTCACAACCTTAACAACAATGCTTATGTTTTATCTTTCTGGTAACAAACATTCAAACCAGAGTGAGGTGGTACTTAATTATTAAGAGAGTTGATATTAAATGTACTCAACACATACACACACACACAGACACACACACACACACACACACAAACACACACACACACAAAGGTAACTATGGGAAGTCATACATCTGTTAGCAAGCTAGATGTTACAATTTTACAGTGTGTAATTTCAAGAAATTGTGCTGTGCATGATAGAGATATACAGCTTCTTATATCTATTTGAAAATAAACCAGTTGAGTAGAAAGAGCAGTATAGATGTGGAGAAATGAACTAGAGTCTAGGAAGAGCACACAGATTGAGGCCTAATATGTTAGCTCAGGCTGATGTTTGTCTTCCAGCAGTCCCTCTCTGCCTTCCTGAAAGCTAAGAGGCCTCATCACCTGGCTTCTTTAGCTTTGCTCTTCCCTCTCTTTAGTAACACACCATGCTAAAGAAAAATACTTTTCAAAGGTTAAGTTTTTCCTGGGGTGAGCCCATCATTCCTGTGGCATAAGCATTTGGTAGGAACAGGGTCCTCAGCAACACATAACCACTATTCCCTCTCCGAGTTCTGAGCAAACTCTTGACTCATGTCATTCAAAAGACACAAAGAGATGACTGAATTTTTCATCCTGGACAAAATTCCTTTAGTGTATGCAAACAAACAAAGAGCATATAATATGCCCCTATGACTCCAAAGATAGTGGTTCCCAGGCAACTATCAGCATTTCCTTAAAATTGGTAGATTTTCTTGGCTACATTTGGCTTGTCTTCTCACATTTTTGCTTGTAAAGTACGTAAAGAATGCTGGGTAACTCTGTGGTAGGCTCATGGACCAGGGACCGGGAAGGCTGGAACCAGGTTCGGGACCCGGAAGGCTGGTACAGCTGGCAGAGCAACAGAACCAAAATATCTGAGCACAGGGATATTTTCTGAGACTGATACTCCAACCAAGGGCCATTCATGGATATAACCTAGAACTCCTGCTCAGATGTAGTCCATAGCAGCTCAGTATCCAAGTGGTACCCTAGTAAGAAGAACAGGGAATGTCTCTGAGATGAACTCAGTGATGGGGCTCTTTGACCACCCCCCCCTTTGAGGGGGGAGCAGCCTTGCCAGGCCAAGGAAGAGGATAATGCAGCCAGTCCTGATAATCTAGGGTCAGATGGAAGGGGAGAAGGACCTTCCCTATCAGTGGACTTGGAAAGGGGCATGGGAGGAAATGAGGGAGGGAGGATGGGATTGGGAGGGAATGAGAGAGGGGGCTCCAGCTCGGATACAAACTGAATAAACTGTAATTAGCATAAAAATAAAAAAATTAATTAAAAAATTTAAAAAGGGTTATTATGTTAAAAAAAAAGAATGCTGGGTAAAAGAAAGGTATGCTACCATTTGCTACATTCAAGCAGGGTTCTAGGTTATCTCCATACATGGTCCTTGTTTGGAAAAACAGTCTCATAAAAGACCCCTGTGTCCTGATCTATTTGGTCTTTGTGGAGCTCTTGTCCTTGCCACGTCTTACTAACTCCCCCTTCTTTCATATGATTTCCTGCACT
>CM053766.1:20742008-20756415 GCA_028658305.1 Pachyuromys duprasi | reverse complement strand
ATCAAAGACCTCAACATAAAACCAGACACACTAAACCGGTTAGAAGAAAAAGTGGGGAAGACCCTAGAACTCATTGGCACAGGAGACTACTTCATGAATAGAACACCAACAGCACAGGCTCTAAGATCAACAATCAATAAGTGGGACCTCATGAAGATGAAAAGCTTCTGTAAAGCAAAGGACACTGTCATCCGAACGAAACGACAGCCTACAGATTGGGAAAGGATCATTACCAATCCTACTTCTGACACAGAGCTAATATCCAGTATATATAAAGAACTCAAGAAGTTAAAAAGCAAGAAACCAAGTAATCCAATTAAAAAATGGGGTATGGAACTAAAAACAGTTAGCAGTGCATTAGGGTTAACAAGCTGTCCTTTGTGGAAACAAATGCTCTCCATTCTTGCCTTAGTGCAAATGACCTTACTCAGATAAGCTCCAATCACCTAGTAAGGATTTGTGACAAGAGGTCTAGGGAAGCTAGGAGAGAAAGTTACAAGGCCCTTAAGACTCATTGTGGCAATGCTAGGAGCCTGCTGTCTGGAAGCTCAACCTTTGGGAAACATGCCTTTGTAAAGCCATATGATTACTCTGAAAGCCAAACTTTCCCTTCATATCACTAGGTAATGAGTATTAAGTGTATGCATCTCATTAAGTCACTTTTCTGTCTCTTGGTTCTTCATGAATTTTCTGATTCTTTTTTTTTTCCCTCTGCTAAGAAACTGTTAACAATTCTTGGATAATTTTACCACTTACATCCCTGAGGACCAAGTCCTTGCCCATCTCTTTCCTCCTTGCCATCTGCTTAGCACATGGTAAATAGGTAAGGCCTGTTAAACTTAACTGAACTGCTGCACTTACTACAAGCTTTCCCAGCTGTATTCTCACCAAATGTCTCCCCACCTCCAGATTAGTTTTGAGTAAGACAGAAATAGTTCTGCATCTTCCTCACCAGCCACAAATCCTTATATATTGTCAGGAATCAGTAAATACTTGTTAAAGGATCAATAAGCAATAGCCAGTGTACTGACATTAAGATACTGAAGTCAGGGCCTGGAGAGATGCCAGTTAAGAATAGAAACTGCTCTTGTAGAAAACCGAGTTTGTTTTCCAGCATCCGTGGCAGGGAACTCACAACTGCTGAAAACTCCAGCTTCAGGGAATCTGAGAGCTTTGGTCTATTTGGGCAAGCACACACACGTGCAAATATGTGCATGCCTGCGTGTTTGTGTGTGAGCAAACACACTCAATAATAATTAACAATTATATCTCCCAGTTCACATGCTGGTGAACAAGATAAAGTGGAAAGAATGTGTCTATGAAACTTGTCCAAGTTTCTAAGGTGACAAAGTTTTGTTTTCATTTTGAGTCCCTTTAGGACATCACTTAAAGTTGGGTGCAGTGGCCCACTCCTGTAGTCTCAGCACTCAGGGACACAGAGGCAGGCAGGGACACAGAGGCAGGCAGGGACACAGAGGCAGGAGGATCTCTGTGAGCTTGAAGCCAGCCTGTCTACAAAGTTAGTCCAGGACAGCGAACGGCGATACACAGAGAAACCCTGTCTCAAAAAACAGACAAACAACAAACAAACAGACAAGAAGACATCACTTGAGAAATTGTTTAAAGACATTTTAAGCATTTCAAGAATCTCAGAAGAGTGAGAAGCAAAATGAAGCTCCAGGTGGTGATGATGAAACACATACACACACACACACACACACACACACACACACAGAGAGAGAGAGAGAGAGAGAGAGAGAGAGAGAGAGAGAGATCACAATGGAATTAAAATGACAGAAATAGAGAGTATTATAAAATTAAAAGAAAAGAATCAAGAATGAGTTGACACCTACAGAACATATTCTGGGGATGAAAAAAAATAAAGCCAACTGTTGGCATATTTAAGAGTGTCAGCTTTAAGAATTTAAGGTAGTAATCATGTCCTTCATAGAAAAAGGTCATAGACTTTCTACAATGAACAGTATTAAAAATATAGGTTTATGTTAGAGCATGAAAGAGATAAACTATATCTACTGTAACATTTCCAGTATAAGACCAACAAGCTACTTTTTAAAAAAGAATTGCCAGGGAATTCTGTATTAAGCAGCATGATATGATGTTGTGGCATAATAGAAAGTATTTCACAACATTACTTACAATTACAGAGCATAAGCAAAAATAGATAAAATGTCTACTTTGGCCTCCCTAGTACTTGTTTCATGCTTAATTTTATATGTTTTATTTACTAAAAGGCCATATACCCATTTTTCTTCTTAATTACAATCTGCCCCATGACACTTTTATCTTACATACTTAGTTTAGAAATCTGTTGATTCTTACTATTACTTAATGATTTTAGGAGTTTCCTGTGCAATTCTGCAGGACAGGGGGTTGGCCTTTTATTATCTGAGAGGCTTTGGCCAGAGGATCAACTCTCCAGCCTCAAATGAAAGACGGTGCTTACAGGGATAAACATAAGGGAAGCCATTTGTTTCATACAGTTGTATTAAAAATAAAAGTTGGCATAGGAAGATGACTCAGTGCTTAACATGATTGCCCTGTGTGCTGGTTCATTTTAACTGTCAGCGTGACATAATCTAGAACCACCTAAAAGGCTTAGTGAGGAATAGTCTAGATCAGTGGCTTGTGGCCATGTCTGGAGGTTTGTCTTGATTGGTAATTGGTATGGCAAAAACTAGCCCACTTTGGACCACACTGTACTCTAAGGTAAGGACCCAGACATAAGAGAGGAGAAAGCTAGCTGGGAGCTAACACACAAAGATTTGCTCATTCTTTCTGTTCTGGAATGTGATTTTGTGCTACAAGTTATTAGCCCTAGCTGTTTCATATTTCCTTTTGTATGATTTATTTACTAAAAGTCCCTGCAATAATGGAGGATAGATGGAAATGTAAGCCAAATCAACCCTTTCTTTCTGTATGCTGCTTTTTATCAGGTTATGCCACACCAAAAGAAAACTAGGACACCTTGTAATCAGCAGGCATGAAGACTGGAGTTCAGAACCCAATAGCCCATGTAAATACACAGAGGTCCTAGCGGCCTTCCTGTAATTCTAGTATGCCGAAGCCAGGGGCTTATGATCTCTCGATCAAGCTGATTGGCTTGACTAGTCATATTGTGACTTCTGGGTTCAAGTGAGAAACCCTAACTCAAAGAAGAAGGTAGGAAGTGGGTGAATAAGACTCCCCACATCATCTCATGGCCTCCCTGCACAGCAATACACCTGGAAATGAGTCTAATATTTTATCTTCAGTAATAATGAATTTTTTTGCATTGGTCCTAAGTAGGAGATTGAGATACCACATATTTCATTTGCCTTGATACTGAGAGGTGATCTTTCTTCAATTCTTGGGAGTAAAATCATAACACCTGTGGTACCATATTGCTAATGGTATTTAACCAAATCCCTTATTATTGCTGTACTACCTGACATTTGATTACACTTCCCTTTCTTGATAGCACTGCTCATTCTCAGCAGCGGTGTACTTCCTGCCTTCTGTTCTGAGACTAGAGCATATCAGCGGACAACAACCTCCTCAGCTTTGTGAGAAGAGAGCTTGGACCATGTGCCTCTGTCTGTCCTGCCCCACCTCTAATATAGCCAACACATGGAGTGACACGTTTGAAATTTTGGTTTCCTTAAAAAAACAGAAAAATATTATGAGAATGTTTTGTTGAAATACCAGGTGTGGGGATATGGGGCTGCTTCATAGTAGCTGACTACAGTTTGTTGTGCTCTGGCGGGACTGTGATTCTGCCAGCTGCAGATAGTTTCTCTGATTGTGTTACCTTTGGGATTCTGGGGACTTTTCAAAGGGTATATAAACGCTAGGGCCCCAAGAGGCATGCTGGGTTGTTGGTTGCTGTTGGTCATGGTTTGTTAGTAGTCATTCTCAAAGAAGAAACAACAAGAATTTAGATATCCTGACAGCAAAGACTGAACTTTCCCCAGGATGCTTAACACCTCTAATCTGCAGGAAGTAGTCTAAGGATAATGCTTCTCCCTTTCTGACCCTGATATTATTCAGGGATTTCTTTCCTTTCCTTTCTTTCCCCTTTTCTCTCATATCTAGTTGTTAGTGGACTGCAAAAGAAGAAAAGAGTTGGAGAAGGGTAGAAGAAAGAACTCACATAAAAATTAGTAAATGCTGTTTACAAACACGTCCATGTATCCCACTGAGCCTAAAAGTTGTGGTCTTAGCTTTGCAGTTTGAGAGTAATTAGTTTAAGATTCTTCTTTTCTCTTGCTTGATTATAAATCCTGAGGTCAGGCAGCCCATTTCTGTTTCCTTGCCCTCAAATTGCCAGCCCTACACCAATCCTGGGACTGTTCTTTTCCCCAGGCAATCCTTGTTTAGCTCAGGACATGAAAGGCCTCCGTCTGGATTTATCCCACGGAGCACATAATTTCCCTCTCCATCTGCTTTGTTTTGCGTAAAAGTCCTCATCTCTATCTGCAATTATTCCTATGCCTTTTATTTATTATTTATTTGTTTGTCTCCCCTTAAGAGACTAAAATCCTTTGAGGAAAGTGATTGATTAGTCTGTGTTCACTTCTAAATACAGAACCTAGAATTTGTGGTTAAGTTGATTCACATTAAACTTGAATGGAAGCATTTGTGGGGGGAAAAGTTTTCTGTATGGAAAGAAGAGAAGAAGGATAGAAAACAAAGAAGGAAAGATGGGATAGAAGGAAGAAGAGAGAAGCAACAGTACTCTTAGAAATCCAAAGCAGCTGATGCTCACGTTAAACAGAGGAGACAGGCCTGTGGCAAGACAGCACTGATGCTTGCTCTGCTCTGCTTCACTGGTATTCCCTTCCTCTTAAGAGAGTGGTCAGTGGTCCCTGACGTTCCACTCCTACTACCCTTCCATGCTTCTAAAATCTTCATTTTGATGTATCCTCAAATAGTTACACACGACACTTAACTTTTAGGTAACTTATAAAGTACACAATGTAATTAATATTACAAGTTTTAATTTTACAAACATTAAAGATATGTTGATTTTATGTGAGATTAAATTTTTGTAATTTCTACAATAAATGGTATGTTTCATACTGTGTTATAATATACATAGTGCAAGATGTATTCGCTATATTTAGATAAAGGACATTAGAAGAATTTTATGTATAAAACATGTAATTATCCTCGAAGTGACAGTTAAATAAGTAGATTCATTAATCTGTTAAGCATAGATAGTCAGCTGCTGAACAAGTTTGAATTCAGGCTACAGAAGTCGCTTTTTTCCTGGCATGAAATATAACATAGGTACAAGTGCACAGGCTTAAACGTCATTCTTCATACAAGAGTGTTTGCAATGTTTTGTTTACTTCTTCACTTATCTATTTTTATGTATGCATGATAAGAATGTGTAGGAACTGAGGCTGGGTCCTATCTTTGATACTATCATGCAATCAACTTAATCAGTATTATCACATATTATATTGTGCCTTTACATATTATAACTATATTGTTTCAAATTGGTATAGTAAAAACATATCATAGATAAATGTTTCAAAGGTTTTTATATTTACGTTTTAAAACTATCATTCTGACGTTTAGATGATATAGAAAGAGGAGGCAGAAAAGACATAAAAAAGGGAGTGGAAACTCACTGAACTGTGGACTCTGTACAGAGAACAAAGAACACAGTTTATAAAACAAACACTCTTACAAGGGTCTTAAAGATTTCCATTTAGCTGAAAAGGATAAACGTTAGTTTCTGTTACCTATATTACTGGAAAAGAAGGAGATGATATTATCTGCCAAAATATGTCCATTGACTGTCTTCCTCCTAGACTCACTGGTAAAATTAAGACTTGAAAGGACTGAAATATCTCAGGAAACTGTAGTGAATACTTTTTACTTTACCTAAAAATATAGTTTGACTTTATCTGAAATTGTTTTAATTTCCCATTCCTCCTCAAAATGGCCTCCCTTTCATGCTTATGGATGTGTGCATTCACGAGCCTGCAGACTACAGGAACACCTCACAGTGTAAGAGAAACCTAAGTAGTCTCCTGGCACCGAAGAAGACTCAGTAGTCTAAATGGGGGACTATTACCTTTTTATTACTATAATGATTCTTTTAGTAGTTTCCACACTTTGAAATGTGACTGAATGGCTACTGGTAGTTGAAAGCAAAATGGTTTTATATTTTTAACACATGATTTGATGTTTGTGTCAGTGGTTCAAAATTTTAAATGGTAACAGGTTAGACTTACTCAATGCCAATGTTGTTGCAGGCCTTAATTTATTTTGGCTCATTTTTAAGGTTTAAATTGGCTTGGATGCCTTGCCACCGCATTCTTTTTCTCTTTATCTTTGTAAAATAACATTAAAAAAACTTTAACTTGCTTTTTACTAGAATACTCTTTCATTTCTAACATGCAAGTGCCTTTCTTGTATTTCTTTTTTGTTCTATTTGATGGAGCAGAAAATTTGTGTTTCAAATTTTTTTTCTAGATGTCTTGTTGAGGTAGACAGTTTCCCCTCTCATACCACACATAGGTTCAAAGTCCTGTTTTTTTATTACGTTCAATTGCAAAGCACAGATTTTGTAGCACATGATAAAAACATCAACCAGTCTCTAGATTGGATGCGAATAAGGTTCTGAGCACAACAACAAATCAATCCTTCGAACAGGACTAGGTCTTGGCAGTTCACCGGACTGTCTGAGAATGGAAGCTAAGACAGCAGCAGGTGCAAAGGTAGCCTGTGTTGTCAGGAAGTCAGGACTCCCTTGGTAGAAAATGGGAAGCAACTGAAGAAATTGAAAGGCTAGTAGCAATCCAGTAGGCTAAGCTAGGACCTTGGGAGTTTTCCAAGGTCCCTCCCTTCCTCAGTCCCTGCATGAGTCAGTTTTCCAGTGTGTCTACACCCATTCACCCTTCCTTTGCCAACATCCCTGAATATACTCCTAGCCAACCCCTAAGCATTAGGCAAAGATCTTTCTAAAAATGCAAGCCCAGACTCCACCATTTTGCGCTGGTCCTGAAAACTAGTTCATCATGGTTTTCTGAGTAAAGCTGAAGGCCCTGGTGTCCTCTTCTGCCTACGCTTTAATCTCATACAGAGAGGAACAGAGCAGATTACATGTGCCCTTCTCTTTTCTCCGCTCCTCCAGGGCCCACCCCTACCCAGCTCCCTGTGCCTATGTGCTTGTGCATGTGGAGGTCAGGGGTCAAGTGTCTACTGAGATTTACTTTCCATCTTTTTATTTATTTATTCTTTGAGTTCCTCTCATTGAATCTGGAATTCAGTGTTGGCCAATGGACTCCGAGCATCTCCCATTTTCTTCCACCTTCCAGGACTGCGGTAGCAGATCCTTGCCTGTGTGCTTTGACTTGATCCCCAGCTTCTTTACAAATGAGTCATCTCCCTAGCCAACCAGCCTCCCTTGACAATTCTCTTTTTATCTGCCTAACTTTTGCACACCTTTCAAGGCACTGTTTACATAAAATTCCTTCAGGGACCCTGCCCTCCTCTCCTCAAGGTCATTTTGGATTGTTGTCCAACATCATAGCAGTTATCTATCTGTTGAGAGTAATAGGGTTGTCTCTTCCCTACTAAGCTGCTCAGCAAAGTGCAATCCTTGTATAAGATCCCCATCCTACTTAATATGTCTGCCATTGTCCACATTCCATCAAGTTGCTGAATGCCTGGAAGAAAGAAGTCCCGGGCTACTGGTTGTTAGTAATTGTCAGTTAGAAACTCACAGTCTCTGTTCTCTGAGAAAAATGTTAGTGTCATTCTACTCTGTTTCCGTTGTTGGGGACTTGGGTACTTTTAATCATTAACAGTGAGAAGCGGCACTAGTTAATTAATTAATTAGTCCAGGAAGGGATTAGTAAGCAGGATTAAGTCTGTGCTTCATGGACCAGCTGAGGGTCAACAACTTAGGTCTGTTACTGATATCTCTACAAACCACTCTGTACTTTAACACCTTCCGGACGTGGACATTTTTTTTACTCCACCTAAGAAAGCTGGCCTCACCCTCTCAGTACAAACATGCAGGGAAAAATCCTGCTAGTTTGCATCTCCTCACCCCCACCAAATTAGGTTCAAACCATGGAACAAACGTTCTCAGTCAAAAAAATCTTCCTTGACCAAGTTATCATAATTCCTTAAACTCACAGGAAATCCCTTCCGCCTATCTTCAAACTTTGTCTCTTCTAAGACTCCCAGGATTCTTATCAAAGCCAAGTTACAGGACAGCACCCAACGAACTAGGGGCTGGGGTTTCATTTGCTCAGGCCTTTGCCCAGGGCTTGTTTGCGTGGGAGTACCTCCGCGTAGCCTAAGATGTTATTTTATTTTAAAAGAGGGGGCCCTGCTTTCTGTACACCACACTGCAGAGCTGGAGCTAGAGAACATTTAAACTGCAAGCTTCGTTTACCGATTTGGATGGCCTGTGTTTGTGCTTGGGTGACGATCAGTTTTGCCCGCGGAACTCCGAAACTGTGTTGAGTGTTGATTGCTAAGAAAGATACCCAACACCCTTGCAGCTCCTTTCCCGCCCTTCGGCCTCCAGGTTCCAGGCGGTGCGGTGCTCCTGGCGCAGCGGGCCGGGCTGCTGACTCTAACCTTCCGTCTAACCTTGCGGGCTTCGCGGACTGGACGCCGAGCCCCGAGAGCTGGAGCGGCGGTGAGCGGCGCGGGCCGGGGCGGGCGGGCGAGCGAGCGGGCGGGCGGGGGCCGGGGCTGCGCGTGGGAGCTCGGCGCGTCCGCGCGCCTTCCTGGCGGGGCTGGCGCGGGGGAGGGGCCGCGCAGCGGCGGAAACCGGCGCGCGGCGATAAGAGGCTGCACGGCGACATGCCACAGTCTCTCGCCGCAGCCCGACGAGTCCGGGCGCTCGCCATGCTCCCGTGACCCGACCCCGGCCAGTTCCCTTTCCCGTGGCGGGCATCCCGGAGTCGCGATCCCACAATGCCCCGGGCAGTCGGGGCCCCGGCGGGCAGCCTGCACGGCCACGTGAGAGGTGAGTGGCGGGGCGGCCGCGCATTGTTCTGCGCTGCGGGCGGCGCTGCGGCGGCCTCGGGGGGCGCTCGGGGGGACCCCGGCCCGCACGGCGGGCGACCGCGCGCTGCGGCTCCCGGCCCTGCCCCGCGCCTCGCTGCGGGCCACCCGCGGGGCGCTGCGGGGCAGCCGCGGCAGCCCGGGAGCGGGGGCAGGTGCGTGGCCGGGCGCTGTGAACTCGGTGACCTCTGCCGGGGACGGCGGGGACGGCCGCCGGCTGCGCGGGCGCCCGCATCCCTCTGCCGGGGCTGCCATCCAGCACTGGCTTCGTGTGGGCCAAGTATGTGCACGCAGAGGTTAATGCTCTGCCTGCCACCCATAAATTACGCATGACATGTTTAGCTGAGCTGCCTTATATGGAGAGTGCTGTATTTCAGTCCAGTGTGCTTTTTGGCCAAGTTTACAGGGCGGAAGACGCCCTGCTTGAGAGGGCTGCCGCTTTTCCTCCCTTTCTGGTCGTTTTGTAGTGCGTCACTCAGAAACTGTAAGAAAAGTAAGTATAGAGCTTTCCAGGGTGGAGCCGCAGTAGGCTGGTCGATTTGCTTTCATGAAAAGCAGTCGGTATATGGACTTGTTTTTAAACAAAAACAAGACAAATATGTAGCCTTCCCTCAACCTTTCTTAAATTTTTTTAAAGACGGAGTCTGTTAATTGTTAATAACTTGTCATGTGCGAATACTTTGATTCCAGAGCCTGAAACATGAGAATAAAAAATTACATACATATATATAAATGGAGCTGAAATCTTCCTGGATAGCCCACAATATGTTACAATTACAGGGGTGTTGAGACAAGCTTAATTGTGTTCTTAAGTCTCTCTGGCTTGCAGCCTATTTGGCTGCTAGGATTCTAGGACGGGTTTCTGTGCAGTATGCATCCCCAGAATTAAAAACAAAGTTAGAAGTCCCGTAGAAGGTTATTGCCCCCCATCTTAGGTTTCTGTGCCCACCAGCACAGGCACAAACCATAGCAAGTGATTAATAAACTCTGCAGTACTCTGAGGAATTTCATAAACAAATTAATACATCAAGAGGGAAGTCATAATTATGGCCTTTGGATTTGCAGGCCTTCTGCAACATGCTTTGAAATTGTACACTCGTGGACATACTCTTCCTCCTTCTTAGGTATCAACACAGTGTTTATACAAAGAGTTCACTTAGGGCATAAATTTTCCACACCAGGGTAAGTGTCTCTGTCCACCTTCTCTTCTATGGCTTTGGAGTGTTGGTGTGTTACCTGGTCCTATTTTTGAGATAAAATTCTGATCACCATAAAATGAAAGGTGAAGGACCGCAGAATCCTTGAAGGATTTAGTTTAGTACACAGGATGTGTTAAATAATATAGTTGGTAGCCAGAGACAATGAGTTATTTCATAGCTGGAGAAAGCACGTGGCTGTCACTTCCATCTTTGCCTTCTTAAAAGTTAGTGACGGCTGAAGTTAAATTAGCTTTCGTAAAGCATATCATGCTTGCTTTTCCTGTTTTGTGTATGTGCAGGGGATTAAGTCTTTTTTTTTCCTTTTTCTCTAAATTAGGCCCCTTTGCAAGATCTAGATGTAACTTTCTTTCTTTCTTTCTTTCTTTCTTTCTTTCTTTCTTTCTTTCTCTCTCTCTCTCTCTCTCTCTCTCTCTCTCTCTTTCTTTCTTTCTTTCTTTCTTTCTTTCTTTCTTTCTTTCTTTCTTTCTTTCTTTAATGCAGTTTCCTCAGTGAGAACTACAAGGTTGACTGTTGTGTTTATAGAACAGGTTAGGTCAGCACCAGGAAACCTGTTTATCTGTTTTATAATTACACTGTCAGTGAAGACACCCTAGCCACATTTTATTATTTGGAGAGACTTAGACCTCAAATATGCTTCATTTCATATTTCTCTCCTGTAACTGAGAGCAAATTTGAGCTTAAGATACACATCTAGTGTAGTACTCCAGTACATGCCAAAAGAGAAAGCAAAGTGTTTCCTGGCCTGAGATATTACTGCTTGTGTGTATACTTCACATTTGAGGCAGAGACTCCAAGTGGAATTCATTAAATTTTGATTCTAACATTCTGTTCTTGCTCAGGGCATAGGATTCCTGTGAAATGAAACACTTGGTTCTGTTCAGAGCAAAAAGAGATTATCTCAAGGTTTCTCCTTGAGGATAGAGGGGGTGGGAAGTATGCCGTGATGGTGTTCATTGAGGAAGGGTGTGCTATTCTTATATAATGTTTCTGATTTTTATTATAAGAAACAGTTTTATGTATCACCCTGCAGCTATCACTGTCACTATACCTTAGGCTTGTAATTGATCTGTCTATTTATAGAAACAGAAAGGGCTTGCTGCAACTTCTGGGCTTGGTGATAGATTCGCAGAGTAGACAGCATCTCAGATCTTGCTTGGAAGAAGACCAAATGAGTAGGCAATTGAGTTTTTCTGCTCAAAGGCAGTGTGTATGGTCAGGACGGCTAAGGAAATGATCAAGATATGTTCATCAAATGTTTGGTTCTGTTTAAAGTACTAACAGTGTGCACTGGAAGATTTTAAAGTGTCTGAACTTTTAGGTCAAAAACTCCATTTTCTAGGAAGTTTAGAATGTGCTGCTGAGTAGAGAAGCCACTAGCCATTTATGCTTGAAATGTTACTAGTTCTGAGATGTTGTTTAAAGTATAAAATACGTACTGGCTTGTGAAAATTTTGTACAGTGAATATAAAATATTTGATTATTTTATATTCATGTTAGCTATGATATATTGGCAATGTATGGAATATTGGTTTTGATAGAGCATTTTCTTATATTTATTTCCCATTTCCTTGTACTTTTTGCTCCCCCACCCCCTCAGCTACTTGAAAACTTGATATAATAAATGTAGATTGTGTTCTGTGAGGAAACACTGTTTTGAAATAAAACAGGAAAGCAGTATTCTGAGAAAAGGCTTAAATTAGTTTGTTAGTCAAAATACACTGAAAGTAACTTTTATTTTTACAAGGTAAAGACCCTTATTATACAAAGAAACAAAATGACTTGTCTTTCTCATCCATTGTAACCAAAATTTGAGCAAAAATACTACCTTACATCTATTTTTATTTCCTCAAAAGTACTATTTAGCTTAGAGAGTTAATGATGAGGTGGTAATAACAGAGAAAGACTTATAATTAGGGGGATGAGCTTAACACCTCTCAGAGGCCAGAATAGGGCATGATTGCTACTCTGAAATGTTTAGAAACACTGTAGTTATCATTGTCCTGGAGTTACCGAAGAGAAGAAAGTGAAATTTATTTTAAAATAGTGTTCAGTAAACAGCAATTATCTTCAGGTGCCTGATATGTATTTTCTTTTGTTATGACAGACCTTCTTTAGAAAACAAAAACACCAAAGTCACAGGAATGAAAGATTTTCACCTGTACAGAATTTGTGTTCAGGGAAAGGCAAAGTGATACTTCAGTGGTGTTGTTACAGGCTCTGGGGATTCCTATGTCTTGAGACACAGTGTTTATTCTCCAGAAAGCATCTGCCTGTAAACAAAGCACAGTGGCATTGTCCTGGACACATTCTTTTCAGACATTTTAACTGAAGTACACTTTGCCTTGCAGAGTGAGTGTTATACCAAAAAATGTGGCTCTTTTCTAGCCATGTAAAATTATGTTTACTGATTTTTTTTTTCTTGAAGGATATCAGAAGGCATCTAGGTTTTTCTGGAGGTGGGGGTGGGAGCCATATCAAATATGGAGCTTCAGGGAGAATTCATCCTAGTTTGGTGGCATGGTGAGTCTGTCATCTTCGAAAATAGGCATCTTTTATATTAGTGTAAACAACTGGTAGAAGAAGATTGGGAAGATCCCTGTTAACTTGTGTTCATTTCTGATGAGTCATGAAGCATGTTAGGTAAGGGCTGGAGAGTTCATTAATTGAAAAGCAGTTAGTTGGAAAGGATTAATTGACATTTACCGTGTGTAGACATTTTTGTTTTAAGACTGAGATAGGGAAATTGATGTTTATATAGTGTTTTCATATTTATATGTGTATATTTGTATATTTATGTAAGCACTGGAGTTATATTCTTGGAAGAAGTAAAAATCCAAGCATATTCATGGTTATAGCTTTGTATGTATTATTAACTTAAAAAAAAGCATAACAAGTGCCGTCTCCCTTTTTCTATGTCACAATTTTAGAGAAGTGCTTGTCACATGTGTCTGTAATATCTAGTAGTCTTTGAAAGATTTTTTAAAATTTTAAACTGTTTGGGCTCTTTTTAATATTTCCCCATCTTCTAAAGTTTCCACTCTAGGTTTCTGTGATTACTAAAGCAGTACTATAAGATGCATTATCTGAAGACTAGGGGAAGCCATATTGCATTGAATGGGCAATTATTTGTCTACCTAGATAGTTTGAAAAAGGGAAGATATAATTTTGAAATGATATAGTGGTATTTCATGAAAGTTAAGATGATACAGAAGGTGTTGTGTTTGCTTGGTACTGAGGCCATCTCAGAAGATGCTAATCCAGTGCTCAACTGCCTGTGGGAAGGCTGTTATCCCAGCGTGCTTTAAGTTTGGATAAGACAAAAATTATGATACAGTTCTGGTTAAAGTAAGTGTAACAAAGGAAGTGATCTCTAGATAAATAAGTAACAGGAAACCTAAAGTGTTCTTGTAGTTTTTCAGCTTTACCATAATTTACCTTTAAAGCATTCATTGCACCCATCCAGTAATGTTTCCCTATGTTTCTATGTAACATTTACACAGAGGATTTTGGTGTTTCCATTGTAATTCATCATATAGTTCTTTCATCTAGAAGATGTATAGTATTTTTCCAAATAACCTAAACTAGAACGATAATAGTATTGTTTCTTAGCATCAGTGGACATGGAAGTGCTCCAACTTTTGCAGTCACGCTGTAGTTACAAATGTCAAGAAAGACAAAATGGCAACTGTGGTGAATAAAAGATACAGAGAACTTGTAGAGCAGAAGCTAGCTTGAGAGTTAGGAGACATTTCCATGTAGATTTTGATGATAGCTTTACTATATACCCCAAACATTCAAGTTCAGCTTACCAAATGAGAACGGATTTTGTTAGGGGAAATGAAACTTAAGACATGTAATGAGCAGGCAAGAGAGAAGTGCATATGGGCAGAGAGGTTTATTTAGACAGTTACAATCTGTAACTTCTCAGGACTCAAAATGGAAGAAATAAGGAAGTAAAGAGTGATGGTTTTAGACTCAGTGGAAGTAGTATTTTGTGGATTAAAAAAAAATCATTGTGGCCATGTTGAGAAGCAGTCTGGAGAAGGTTTGGTGAAGTTGTCCCGTTTCTCTTAGAACTCTGGTACTGATATCTGTCCACAGTTAAAAAAAAAAAAAAAAAAAAAAAAAAAAAAAAAAAAAAAAAAAAA
>CM053766.1:20686518-20733277 GCA_028658305.1 Pachyuromys duprasi | reverse complement strand
ACCCATTCTCTCAAGCCACAGCTTCCATGTAGAATGCATAGCTTGTGACTCTTAAGAAGCTGGAGTGCTGTGGCTGTGGAGCCCCCAGGAATACATATTATTTTCACCCTGAAGTTTGTTAATATTTGGGACAAGCACTGAGAAAAGTTTATTGTGTGAGCAAGCTTCATATGCTTAAGTGCTGCATTGACAGTTTTGGTGACATTGGCAACCAGGAAAAAAAAAGTTTTGGACCTTCAAACTTACACAGTGAAATAATTCATATTTTCTGTTCAGATCAAAACTATCTTAACAAGTCAAAGCTGTAATAAGAGACCTCACAGAATTTATTTCCTTAATACAAAACATTTTAACATCAAAGTGTCAGAAAAAAAATCCTTGAGATGTGTCACTAACTACTCTGGGATGTAACTGGACTGACTCACTTATGTTTATCTTCCAACTTGAAGGACTAGCAAACAGAGGGGACTAAGACACGAATGTCTTGGAAACCTAAAGGCTACTTAATTCCATCTTTTACCTTGCAAGCACATGTTCTGCACATTGTATAAGGTTTAAATTGATACATACTCTCCCTAGTGTCAAATGCCTTCAGCTTACTAGACCAAAAGCAAAGAACAACTGTTAATGCTTCCTTGTGATTTTCTTTCCCTCGTCATTTCCAACTTCTCTCTCTTTTTTTCTTTTTCTTTTTTTGTAGTTTTTACTGTCTAGATTATTTCATGTTGTTTCTTTTCTATTTCTTCCTTTATATCTAATATACCATAGAATGTACATGTGATTTTCTACATCACTTTAGGTGAAACTGGTTCTTGTGGAAGAATGCATTTTCTTCTAAGATATGCAATGTGATGCAAGGAAGTGCAGTGGTTGGAATTTGGTCGATGAGTCACAGAGAACTTGCCCTATGAGTATCAGAAAGTTTGATTCTTGTTGCAAAACTTTTAAATTCCCCAAACAAGCATTTTGTTGTTAAGATAACTTTTTATATAGTATATTGAAATAAGGTCTGAAACATCACAGAGGCAATTTGTCTATTATTAAACATCTTAGACGTAGATTCATTTCATATGATAATTATTTTTAATAACACCCCCAGTTTCACAGAAAAATGTTTTCAAAAATTTTTATAATCTGTCACTCGTGCATATAATTTTCTTTTTTCCCCTCCCCTCCCTTCCCCTTCCTCTCCCCCCTCTTCCCCTCCCCTCCCCTCCTCCTTCCCAAGATCTTGTACTTAATGGTTGGGAATGTGCCTACCTTAATATGTCTGTTTCTACTAATATGAGTAAAATTTATACATCTATTAAACATTTAATAATGTTTATTTTGTTTCAGGATCTGGGGTAGACTCCTCTTTGCTGTCAGGGAGATGGTAATCTTAGAAAGAAAGACCTAAATTAGCAAACCTATTATTGGCTGGAATCATGGTGGGTTTGTTGTTGTAGGCCCAGCATTACAATGAAGACCATATCTGAATACCAATACAAACGTGAGTGGGTTTGCTGGATTGCAGGGCTCTGGGGGTAATTAGTCAGATGAAGTGATAATATGTAGTATGTTGCTGGGTTCCAGTAGCCCATTATGGGCAGAAGCCCCAAGCGTTCTCTGTAAACATATAAGGAGATAGAATCAGAAACTAAAGAGTGCTATGTGGGGAAATGTTGAGGGTGACACTGAGGTTTTAAAAGGTTTACCATTTTGGCTTTTAAAGGAGGATTGTCAATTTTTGTTAAGCAGTAAAGTAATGAGTATGGGAGTTGGCATTGGCATGGATTCAGAAGTGAATGACAGAAAGAGACAACAGAAAAGCAATGTGTAGATGTCCCTATAGATGCTGGTTTGGGGAAGACACATAGCATGAGGGGAGAAGGCTCATGCATAGCCAGAAAGGACTTTATTTCTCCTTGCTGTGGGGTTTTCAGCATCTCTGAAGACTAAGAATGAACTGCTGTTAAGACAGAGAATGGGTATGGAGAGGTCTAAAAAAGAAGAGAGATCTTGAGAAGGAACCAGGCATGGGGAGGCTTAACACTGGAAGAACTGCAGCAGAAGATACAGACAGACAAGCAGTAAGTCCAGGGAGCACTCATGTCCAAGGGTGATTTTTGACCAATGAAATAGAAGTGGTAGGTAAGACCACCCACCACTGATAGTGAGGGGAACATGGAGGAAGACAGAATGGAGGTACAGAAGGCTTGGAGGTGGCTATGTAAGAGAGGTAGCTATTCAGTGCTTGCACAGAGACTCCTAGGCAGAGGGAGGGCCTGCACAACCCTGGACTTTGTGGTGTGTATTTGATTACACTCACATGGTGTTTACATGGATGCATGTGTATATGTTGCTTTTGTGCCCTCAGGTAATCTCAGTCCTGCCATAAATGATCATTTCATATTCGCGTGCCTTTGGAGCTCCATCTGTTTCTTTCCTCACTGTTCTCAGGTTACTGAGATGAGTAGTGTTGTTTCTGCCCCTGAAACATGTGGTCTGGTAGCTCCGATATATAAGAAAATAAACATGCCGGACAGGGAGGGATTTTGCTGTGTAGAGGTAATCAGAAATGGTGGTATTAATTAGCTTGTAAGTGAACATAGATGGACATGCCATGTACTCTGGCTTTCCTAGTGGCACATGGTGGCTGATGAAGTGTTAAAGCAGTGTGGACTAAAGAGGTGGTGACTGCATGTACTCTGTGTTCAAACCATGGAGGCTCCAAGAAATTGTGAATGCTCAGTAAAGACTTGGGATGGTGGACAGAGTACAGCATTTGTCAGAACTGGACCGAGCCAATCTTGCTTTGACAGAGCTGAGCCTTAGTACCTGAGGACCCTTGGAAACATTTTTCTTGAACATTGTAAAGAGTTAATTCTTTAGTCCCTATCACAAATTCTAGTTTGCTGTAAAGTGGTTTTCAAATATAAATACCTTTGTTAAGTAGCTTAAATTTTTTCTGAATAGTATTAAGAATATTAGTAGTAGTCTTAAAAATAATTCTACTAGATATTCATGCTTTTAGCATAGATGTCTTCATATTCTGTATGACCAACTCCTTAAAAACGGGAGTGTAATCCCTGTTACTTTTGGTGGTGGTTTGGAATGTGCAAGTTAGAAAGCCTTACTTCACTGATGGTACGAAAAGAAAAACAACCCCAAAATCAAAAAATAAACATGGTTTATTATTGTAACTAGTAAATTTTTTTTTCTTGATTGAAAGAGAAAGTAAGATGTTAAGACGCAAAGGTGCCCTGTTCTAAATAATGGTCTCCTAAGTTAACAGAAGGCATCTGCCTCAGCCCCCACCCTCCAGGCATAGTGTGGGGCTGAGCACACTCTGAAGTGCATCACACTGCCCAAATCAAATTGCTCACTTAATAATTAATGTTCCTGCAATGGAATCACTCTCTCCCTGGAGGTTGGCTTCAGATTTACCAGACATCTGACAACACTGCACTCCTTATTCTCGCCACAAGACCCCAGCTTCTGCTTTAAAAACGTCGGAATAAAGGATGCTTTTGTTCTTAGCCTGCCTGCCTGTGATATAGTGACAAAGTGTCTGATGGCTGAATGGAATAGCTTTACAGTATGAGTGCTGCTTTCAGCAGAGGGGCAGGACTTGTGCTTTAGGAGGAAGTGAATTGGATAGGTCAGGAGAATGTACCATTTGTAAACACCCCTTTCCTTTTTTATTCACGTGTCAGGACAGCAGCAGCAGGCTGCTCAGTGTCCACCCCTGCGTTGAGGCAGAGAGAAAGCTGCTTGGGCTTCAGCTGTAGTTTTTAAACCTTGCTTTTGATTGCCCCGGTAGTGATTGTCAAGTCCTTGGACTTGTGTTAGAAGCTGTTTGGAAACTAACATGGTTTAGTCCACTAACTGCATGTTGGGTAAATTCAAAACCCACATGCTCGTCCTCTTGCAGTGGAATAAGTCACATCTGATGGACATTTTCTGTGCTGATAGCATAGTAATGAACGTCTGACAGACGCGACCTTTCATAAGACAACCCTCACTATTGGCTTTCTGCCCAGAATATTGCTGCAACACTATCTGTGATTGGTTATCTCTCTATCATGCATTGCTTCACAAGGGGAAACGGCCCCCTTTTTAATAAATCTACGATGGCTGGCTGCAATATGCCTCACTGTAAGTATTGTGTGTGTGTGTGTGTGTGTGTGTGTGTGTAAGAGAGAGAGGGAGAGAGAGAGAGGAAGAGGAGGAGGAGCGAGTCTGACTTTGAGTTGCTTAGTCTGGTATCACATGGCAAGGTTGTGCTACTATAGGACACCAGTAAATGCTACTTAGTAAATCTTAACCTATCTCTTTTCTCTACAGGTTGGTACTAAGAAGTGCCTTTCCTGACGTCTCTGCTGCTTGGAACCGCTTCTAGAGCAGCCTCTGCTTTTGCCTTGCTTGCTGCCAGCTAGACTGTGACGACAGCACATCCGCCCTCCACCTCTAGCCCAGACACCCCCATTTCTACTTCTAATCAGGAGAAAAGCTCTGAGTATCTGCCATTGCCCTAGGCTGCTTTAGTTTAGAAGAAAAGTTTGCTGAAAAAAGTAAGATACCTTCTGCCAGGAAATCAAGGAGGAAAAAAAAAATCATTTTCTCGATTTTGCTCTAAACCGCCGCATCTGTCTATGCCAAACTAATCAATACCGATCGCACCACCCAACTCCATCGCAAACTCAGCTGTGAGGAGGCTCCCTGTCAGACAACTTTGCTGAAAGCAGCTTGGAAATCGGTGTCAAAGGGTCTGCCACGTTTTCATGCTTGCATTTTGGGCTCCAAATTGGCACTGGGAAGGGGTTACTGAGCACAAGGCTGATTCCAGGCCCTCCTTTAAACACCCAACTACTTACAACCCTGGTATTTCTCTAAAAACCAAAACCTCTTTGAATTAACAGTTTCATGCTGTGAATTTCTAGTGGAGGTCTTTCCCTTGATACTGAAGTCACACTTTTCCATGTGCCGTTAAAGCAGGGACTGGGGAAACAGCCTTTTGGACATTTTCACAGTCATTTCACAGTTCTAAGTTTTATCACTTCCTATTTTCTTTTGGTTTTTGTTTTTTGCTTTGGTTGCTGATTTTTTTCTTTTTTTGAGAGGGGTTGGGTTTGGCGGTTTCATTGAACATTTAACCCTGTAAAATACAAACATGGCCGTTAGTGTCACACCAATCCGGGACACAAAATGGCTAACACTGGAAGTATGTAGAGAGTTTCAAAGGGGGACTTGCTCACGGCCAGACACGGAATGTAAATTTGCACATCCTTCGAAAAGCTGCCAAGTTGAAAATGGACGAGTAATCGCCTGCTTTGATTCACTGAAAGTGAGTAAATATTACCTACTTTTAAGGATATGCAATGATTGATTAAGGGGTATGGGCACCCAGAACTCTAAATTTGGGATTATACATTGCTTTGTTAACACTTTAGTTATACAATATGTTTTGGTTGATGATATTGGGCTGGGGCACTCAATGAGGTCTCATAGGACCAAGTCCAGCCAAACTTTGTTCTAAATAACTTTATCAGGCCTTTAACTTGAAACTCCATTCTTTTCCCCCTAGAGCAGAAAGTGTTGCATATTGACTAAATCAGAACATATTACTAGTTCTGGCTTAGTGACAGCAACTCAAGAGTTTTTGTTCATCAACGGTAAATGTTTCTGTTCAGCACTTTCGTGTATGATAAGGCCAAGACAGTAACGGATTGAATATAAGTTGTTTTCCTTTGTTGGTAAACTTGTCAAGCTGTTACAAATGAATGGCAACTTCTATGTCATCTGATCATAGGTGCATCTTAACTCTCTTAATGATTTTCTTTTTCTGTGAGATTATTTTAGTGGCTAACCCATGTACTTTTGGGGAAACATGACTAGAAGTGAGATTTCTTTCAGTTGCTATAGTATCTTATCTGAAACATACATTATATTGAATGTGGACTTTATAATTAGGCACAAACTTCTAAGTACTGCTATTCATTGGGTTTTTCATATTGAGGTAATACAGATTTTCATTTTCTGTGAGATTCTTGCCCGTTGTTACTTACAGTGTTCTCAGTTTTAAATGTTAAAAGTTTCCTTGTGCACACAATGAGAAGAAATGATATATTTTTTGACATTCAAAAAATGTTTTGGGTTTGTAATCCATGTATCAAGTTTTAAATGGATCTTGTAACAAGAGCACACACGTCTTTATTTTGAAATTCAAGGTCAAGACTAGAAGTGTGTTCAGGGGTGCCTTCAACTGACTTGGTTTAATCAGATTAATTTTTGAATACTAAATTCCTACAGTTAATTCTTTGACTCTTTTCAGATGGGTCACCATCTTATCTAGATCTGTGAAGAAATCTGAGATCTATCCTGTCTGATTAAATACAAACCATACAATATTCCAAGTGTTTTCTTACATCACATCACAGTGATTTAGAGGTTAACCATTTTCAGCAGGTTGTTTTTAGTTCACTTTGCGATGCTCAGTTTGGTAAAGTTTTTGCCAAATGTTTTGAAGATTCAGTCTACAGAATAGTAAAAGAAGAGGTGTGTGTTAGTACCGGCAGACATGTGTTAAAATGGCAGGCTATAGGCAAAATCCTTGTAGAAATAAATAAGTAGAAGCTATAGATTACTACTTCCCCAACCTTGGTCTTGAACCACATTTATAAGGGCACAATGTTGGTACCTTTGTGAAACATCAATCCTGAATTAATGCTCACCAATTCAGGTGTAATTAAAATGAGGAGCATAAATGAGGAGCAAAGGACTAATTGCCCTTGTCGGTAACCAGCTATGTTCATGAGTAACTCCTTTTTGACCCAATTCCTAGTAAATCCAGTTTTTAATCCTATAGATAATAGGTGGTAAACTCCTGGCTGTAAAATGAAGGACATTAAATTTGGCCTTGACACTGAATGGTTTCACAGAAGACCTGCCGGCAGAGGGTTTGGAAACATTGTCAACCATTAATATTCAGTTGCTATTTTTCCAGTTCAAAATATTTTTTTAGTTACTGTTCACTTGTGGTCAGAGAACAGTTCTCCTTTGAGTAAAGCAACAGTCCTGCTTACAGACGTCCTGTGTGGGTAACGAGATTCAACTGCTGCATCAAAGACTTAAAAACAAACAAACAAAAACCTAAAGAACGCATGTTTTCTCTTTTCCTTTGGTTTTCTAAGAAAAGCTGAAATTTATAGTTCTAAAATTAGGCAAAATATTTTTTTATTTGAGTAGAGGGACAAATGAACACAAATTTATTTATAATAAAGCTTCATACCCAGACAATAACTCCTTAAATGTTAGCAAAATAACTATTAAGAATCAGTCAACACAGCTTGGATGTGCAGCTAAGTAGTTGTGTTCCCCAAACATTTTCATGTGTAACTGAAAGAACCCATACTTCTTTATGTGGTGTTTGCAATTCTATCTTTTAGGTAGTAGTCTTACGCTGTTCAAATTTGTGGCTAAAATAGACCCAGAACACATCTTAAAACACTTAAAGTATCTGCATGACTCACGCATGCTTGAAGTTCTGAAGTTTGGGAGCATTCTGGGGCTTGCTTGCCAACAACTAACAGATCATCTCCATTGTCTTGGAGTAAACGGAAGGAATTTACAAAACTTATAATATCCTGACTTCTTTAATGTAATGTGCTTTGTGTATTACTTTCCATTTCTGCTCCAGCCTCTTTTGAGTTCTTGAGCCATGAGATGGAGGTGGCTTGTGTAATCTACTATTTTTAGAAAGTTAGGAAAGCAAACCAAACAGTCTCTGAGAGGACCCTGTGAAATGGCTGTACCCTTCAGCTGTGCTGTTTCAGACTTTGGCTCGGCTCCCAGGTGACTTAGGTTTATAGCTGACTTCTGGTTAGAAGAGAATTCCTCTCTCTCTCTCCCTCCCCCTCTGCACTGCCTCTTTTTCTCTCAAGACACATGCACATGCACTCAAAAACTTGTGCACACTCACACACAAACACATACACACAGAGAAAACAAGTTGAGCATTAGAAAAGTGTTTATCTAAAAGAAATCACTAGTCATATTACTAGAGATTATGAGAAGAAATTAGCTAATAGGATTTCATTGGCATGCTGATAATTTTAAGTTTAAAGATTGAATTAAGGTTAAATGTAGTATAGTAAAACAGTTCTAGTTCATAATAAATGTGTTGCAAAAATGGACTGTGATAAGTAGCATTATGATAGATCTCTTCAAATGCAAATAATGAAAATACAAGATTAGTAATAGGTCAAGTGTATAAATTAAATAGCATTTAAGCACTTTATTAATTTAATTTTTATTTTACACTTGTAGCTTAAATTTATAGTCGTCTAAAAGTGAGTTCTAGCTATGGCTTGATGGGCTTGTTACTTGGGGACAGGCAGTAGGCACTTCAGATATTAAGAACAATTGACTGAGTACATCATTTTGTTCTGAAGAGGACTTTCTTTCTCCTATGGCTTATGAATGAAGTTCCAAAAGGGGGGGGGGGAATTACAGCACTGTAAGCTGCCAATAGAATGCTGCTGCATTTCAGACGTGGCATTTCCAGTGATATGAATGCTGGTATGATCTCTCAGCTTTATAATTCACAGTTTATGTGAAGAGAGTAAATGGATGGATTTTTATGTGATGTTAAATGTAGTCTCAAAAATTAAGTGTTTGCTTTATCATTGAAAGAAACCTCCAGTGTTAACATCTGGATTAGATGGCATGACTGATTTGATGTGTTGGCCCCCAGATTGCCACAGTGTATTTTTAGCAGAGAAATGGCTGATATCATTGCTGTTCTTGCAAAGGCAGCGACATGGTCTTTTCATCATGTTTTAACAATTTTTATTGTTTAAAACAAAACAAAACAAAAAAAACATCTTTAGGTTCCTGGCAAAATGAAATACAGGAGATCTGAAATTCTAGGACAAACGGAATTTTAGTGTTGTAGGTTCCCACCTACAGTAACTTTGATAAGCATTTGTTGCTTTTTCCTAATGGCATCTCACTTACAAAGTTTTGAAAGACTTTCATGCCCTGTATCTTGGAACTTGTGCACACGTGAACTCAATGTGTCCTTTAGCGACAGGTGGACCGAACAAATTCCTTTTTACACTGATGTCTTCAAGAAGGACCAACTGTAATATACAACTTGTAAAGCTGTTTGACCCAGTTGTGTGTTCTCACTGTGTCCAGTAAGCAGAAACTTCACAACTCAAGAGGCTGTTCCTGTGCCTGTGAATGCCGATTGTTGTTATCCTCATTAAGCTTATGTTTAAGCAGTCATGTTGATAGAGACTTTATGGGTGTAGCTTCTGATATTACTAGGGGGCGCAGCCACACAGCCAACTCCCTGATCTGGCTCTTCACAATCTTTCTGACCTCCCATCCTCCAGCACTCTTCCTCTGTTCCCTGAGCCTTAGGTGCAGGGCTGTTTTGTAGATGTATCCATTGCAACTAGAATCCACATTTCTGCATTTTGATTACTCATGGATCAGAAAACAATCTTTTAAGTGAGTGAATACTTGTAAACCGTCTTGCAAACAAAATTCAAGGTATAGAATCTTGCTGTATTGAGTTCTTTTGTCTGATTTTAGCCTACTACTCCTTTTTCCTCATTAAGTCTTGCTTCCCTGTGTTAGAGTGATCAACTAAAAACTATTTAAATCCAAGGCAGCATGGTGTGTAAACAGGATCAAAGTTTACCTGCATGTCAAACATCAGAGCTTCTCAAATTCTGACTCTGTTTCATAGCCTCATCACAATTCTCTGGGTGAGGCTTTAGGTCTCCGTGATGCGTAGGGGTACTGCTGAGGGAGTGGAACACGGTTCAAAGGAGCTGCGAAACCTGCAGTGCTTCTCAGCCCCAAGGACACCCAGGGGCCTAGACAGGGTGCTTATCCTGTCATTTTCCTTGCTGAGGATAAGTGGAGGATTTGAGCTATCAGCATTGCTAATCCGTTACCTTTCATGCTGAACAGTGTCTCTGCTTTCCCTCAGATCTAGACAAAGCTTTTTATTTCCTTATAAAGAGATCCTAATGAGGAAATTTTGAGCCCCCCCCCTTTTAGCTTTAGCAGATTTAGAAGACACATTCTGTGTTCTTAGATAAGGAAATAATTATCCACTTTATTACTTAGGTCAGAATTCATGAGAGTCAGTAGAAATGGGTAGCTAAATGGATGACCTTTGACTGCACTGCTGATAGAGATTAGTGTGTAGAAACTCTAATAAAAGTAACCAGAAAGTCTGGGTTGAGAACACTTAGTGGTACAATGTATTCTGTGTTGGAATAGTAATTTCTTGTAAGTTTCACTGAAGTGGTAACGCTGAGCAGTGTTAACTCTAGCACATAACTTAACACTTGCAGAATGCTAACCAACTGAAGAGTTTTGTAAATAACATTTCTTGTACAATTATCACCAAATATACATCTGCATATTTCAGCACTGTTCTGGCATTAATATTTTTTGATTAATTTAAATTTTGATTTATGCTTGTTTTGCTTAAAAAAAAGGAAAGAAACTTTTTTGTGCTACATGGTTCTGTGCTTGGAGAATTTAATGACAGTTTCCAGACTCTGGAACCCTTTATTTATTGTAGCTTGATTGGCAGTCCAGCATCAGGAAGTCTTTGGGCCTTGGGCCTTGTTAAGCTTTCTATTTTTGTTTCCTTCAAAATTTTTTGCACCTTTTCAACCATCTAGTTTCAGAACTGTTAGATCTGTTTGTTCTTTATGAGTCCCAGAGACATGCAGACATAATATAGACATTGGAGCTGTAAAAAATTGATGAATGCCCCTTTCCGCAGCATTTGGCATAAACAAGAGTGTGATTTTTGTCAGTTGTCTGGGCCTGCTTGGTGTCTTCTACAGTTCCCATTGCTCAGGGTCTTTCATCCTAAGGTCCTGAGAAACACGTGTCTTCTAAATTCAGCATTATTTCAGCACTGAAGGATAGCCTGGGTAGCACCATGCACCAGCCATATTCTTGGAAGCAGAAAAGGAAAGAGCAAATCAGGTAACACCCCATTACAGTCAAAATCAATCTACCTAAGAAAGGTCTTCTAAGCTTCACCAGGATTTTTCCTGACCTTATTTTCTGATTTGGTATTAAGGATTGCTGGAACTGTAATAGTTGCTTAACTATTCTCTAATAAAGACAGTTTTCAGGTAATGTGCAAGAGCAAAAATGACATTGTGTTGGCAGTCACCAGGATGAGAGAAAATTATGGAAATTACTTACCCTAGAAGTCTCCCAGAATCAAATAAACGTGTCTGGCAAGTACACGAGTATGGTGGCCATTAAAGGGAGGACCCTTTTGCGGAGGAACATTAGTACTGGTCATATACTAAAATGGTTATCATTTTGTTTTAGTGAGTTGATAAAAGCTGACATTGCACAAATTATTTACTTTTTACTTTTGTGGAAAAACAAAATAGCATGTTTCTTCTACTTTCCTATTAAAATGTGCTTTATATCTACAATTATATATATATACATGCCTATATGTTTGAAATACACACTATATGTATATTTATATACATACATATATACATACATACTTTCATGGTTTAGAGAGAGAGAGACCAAATGATTTTGTATGGCAGAAGATTTTCCTGTTACTCTAATTTTCATTTGAACTTCCTTTACAAATATATTTTTCATTTCTTTAAAGGGAAATGAATTAATAGTTACTAAATCATTCTGTGTTGATCATTGTTTTTACTCTATAATAAAATTAGCCTATTCAATAACTCTTTGATAATAATATTTGACAGATAGGCACAGTGAAATACAGAGAAACCAGGTGCTATTCAACTGGGCCAACTAGTAAGCTGTGGACCTGATGCCTAGTAGCCTGATTTCAATTTCCGTACTCAGTCACATTATACTAAACATTGCTTTTCAGTTTACATATCTGTGAGGAATCAGCATATAAATCACACATCAGTGCTTATACATAAATAAATGGTGCTTCAAGGTAAGTTGAAGTCATAGGACCTATAGCAGTAAATACACATAATTATGTTTTGAGTTAACAAGTAGGTCAAAAAGGGACTCTAAATTAGCAGGAAGATTGTGGCATCAGACAGAAAGATTATGAGTCTGTTCTAAAAGATAAGAAAATGAGATTAAGTCTAACACCTCAAGTAGTGATGCTGCATCAGCTCGATAGCTGCTCTGTGTGTGGAAGGAGGGGCTGAAGAGATGGCTCAGTGCTTATCAACACTGGTTGCCCATCCAGAGACCCCAGGCTTAGTTTCCAGTTCTTACACAGTGTTTTACAACTATACTCTAGGTCCGGAAGATTATATGCCTTTTTCTAAAACATGATTACCAGCAGTGCATGTGGTACATATCCATACATGCAGGCAAAATATTCATGCATAAAAATAAAATCAATGTATAAAATGAAAAATGACCCAGTGTTTCTTAATTGTTCAGAACCAGTTCAGTTAAATCATCAGGCCCACTCTGAGAAGCCAAAGTAACTATAGGGTTCTTGAGATGTGCTTTGAAACCTTGGCAACAAGTTAAGCCTGGGAGACTCCCCAGACACATTGCGAGCTCCCTTCTTTTTACAAATTTTAAGTTTGGTTGGTATCATGGACTCCAACTGCCTTTGTCAGAGTTTCCAGGAACAGTTTGGTCTTCAGAAATTTAGCTGGGCCTAATGTAGGGGGAGTAGCCTTTCCTGCATTTTGGGGACACTCAGCAAGCTAGCTCTTGGTTTTCTCAACTTCTCAACTCTCGATTTGGCCTACTCTTGTTTCTTGCAGAGGTCTTCAAGAGCAGAGGTAAAGGCAGTGGGCCTCACCTACAAGGGTGGAAGGCTCCATTTTCAAAGGATCTGCAATAAGCCTCAGATGCTGGTCTGACAAGCTGTGGGATTTATTGTTCAGCTCCTCTTCTTTGTCTTCCTGTAGCTTCATGAGGTGCTTTCTGTGCTAATCCCAGGCAGCAGTGGTGAAATAAGTGATGGAAATATTAGAAGTATCAAGCTCATGAATTTATTTTGTTTTCCTTTATTACCATTTTACTACAGTAATAGTTAAAGGGTCTGATATGAAGAACCAAAACATTTGGGAGTTGAGAAGGGATAAAGATTCGATAATTTAAAGAGGATAACAAGAATTTTCTGTCTCAGAATATGCAGAAGTTAAAAATGCTGTTTTCCTGGTGCTTATTGTTTGCAGGGAGACTGTGTTAGAAGTAGGTGGGTTGGAGAGAAGGAGCACAACTTCTCAACAGTAATAGTAAGGTCAGTGTGTGTGCAACTTGAAGAAGTGGGAGAGGAATGTCTTTAGTGGTTTAGCTTTACTTTTTTCCCACAACTACTGACTCTGAAACCACAAGTGGGAACAGAGTCAGAGAGTCCCCCAAAAGAAAGAATCAAAAGTCCCTTGCTGAGAGGAAACTTCCATTTTAACCTGAGGTCTCAGGTTCCAGGCCAGCAGAATGTTGCAGCTGTCTTGAGCTTATCTAGGCATCCATATGTTGTATTTTGGGTTAGTGTGAGTTTGAGGCTTAACTATTGGGTCCCCAAACTGTATTGCTTCAAAGCCCGTAGGACTGCAATATGCTTTTAGAGTTATCTCTCTGCCTCCAATTCAGATGTGGAGTTGCTGATATCTAGGCCCAGACTCTTCTTACATGAGGCAGGAAGCATCTGCAGTTAATAGTTGACAGTAAATTACACAAAATTTAAAAAATGGAAAATTAAAGTTAGCAAAACTGAGGAGTTTTTCTAGCATTTTCAATTTCTCTGCAGATACAGACATAATCAGTGTTTAGGATCTGCTTGTGATGGATAAATTACATCTGTAATTCATTCTTTTCCATGTTACTGCATTCAGAAGATAATTTGCTTTCAGAAATCATTGCTCATCTAATATTCTAAAATTGTTCATAGACTGAAAACACATTTAGTAGCAGGTCCCTTTCCAGTAAGGACTTATATCCATCAGTTTTAGCCTATGAAGAGGGATGGGGAAAAGCAGCCCACTTCCTCTTTAGTAGATGATATTGTTTCTCAAAAGATTTTTCTCCTTAGAGAGAGGCAACTCAGAAGACAGATGAAGAAAGAAAAACTATGAAGAAATACTTAAAGAATTAATTATTAAATGAAGAATCCTGTTAAGAATTGTGTTCAGAATGAATTATCTTCACATTATCTCATATCTCTTCATAGCTAAATGGTGACTAATGAAATCGAAGTCTAGCCATGAGAGGAGATTGTCATCATGCTTTTATTTATTGGACTTTTTCTTCCTCTGAAGAGCATTGCGTCCCATGAATCTTAGTAAAGTTAAAAATGAAAGGAAATGTTCATGAAAGAAATTCAAATATATTTTAAAGGAACAATCAAAATATACAAACCCGCAAAACCTCCAAATCTCAAAAACAGAATAAACAAAACTCCAAACATGCCTTAGCTCAGCCTTTGATGAACTATAAATCATTATTCATATTTAATAGTCATTAATATTGCAAATATTTTTACAGTGGAGTCTATTTAAGCAGCTCCAGCAATACTTGAAGTCTATGATTGAAGTACAGTAGCTTAAAAACATACTGTTGAGTACAAAGGCTTGAGTAGGCAGAGCAATACATGCAGAGTGGTATTAGTGTCTTTCTTAGTGACTACTGACTTCTATAACTCCTGCCAAGGATGAATAATGATAGGGAAGAGATTTTCATGAGAAGTACACATTTTGCACTACAGATTTAATTAATTACTCACAGGATTCGGTAGTTGATTGTGTGGGACCCAGCCTTAGCTATACAAGTGTGAAGACCGGAATCCCAATTCCAGATGGGGACAAAAGTAGATTCTGGAAGCTGACAGCAAAGCATAGCTGAAAAGGCAAGCTGCTGGTTCAGTGAGAGATGCTGTCTAAAGGCATCAAGGTGGAGACTGACACCTTTGCCTGTCAGTAGAGTCGGTGTAACCCCAAATACGTGCTACTTGCACATCCTAGCTGTAGGAGCATTCACTATTCTTTTACAGTTTATTACTTGCTGTACTTGATATTGTGAAATCTTTTTAAAAGGGTGTAAACCACACAGATTTTTGCCTCTTTGGGTGTTGGTAGACTAGTGGCTACTTTCAGACCATAAAATAATAAAATTTTGATTTTAATAGATTTGTTCTGAAGTACACTGGAAACATTGAGTCTGTGGAGGAGAAGCAGAATAATCAGCATGTTTTTATTGGCATGGTCACTGCTGGTTTTAATATGGCAAGAGAATTCTCCAAGATCATCATCACAGTCTAATTCTGTGAGATAAACTTGAGCCATATGGATTTTTAGGCAACTCATTTAGAATTTATTAACTTTAATCTACCCATTATACTAAGTGAAAAAGCTCAGAGCAGTTACTTCTCCAAGGTCACACAGTGAGGGGCAAGTTTCTGGGGCTTAACACAGGCACCCTGCCTTCAGATCTTACAGTGTTAGCCTATCTGCTGTGAAATTTGTCTGTAAACTGTTACTACTGAGCAACACTATAGCATGATGTTGTGCATAAAACTTGTATTTAATTTCCAGTGAGTTTCTATTTGAAAATGTTAGGCAAGTATTGGCTCAGTTATAGCAATTACCTGAATTTAAGATGAGGGTACTTTAAAAAAGTAATGCTTTCACATGTTTCCTTAGCAATACTATCTTGGAATAATTGCTAATAAGGTATTCTCATTCAAAATGTGAAACATTAAATTTTTAGCCGTCAGTCTTAGAGTATAAATCTCTGAGCAGATAACATTTGCATCTTTACACACCTCACCGAGAACGAATTAGGTAAAAATGAAGAACAAACACACCAGAGTTCCAGCTTGGTACTGATATGAAAAGGTATCTGATAAGGAGGCATCTCAGTCAGTTACCACCCTTATATCTTTTGATTGTGATGGAGTATCTTTTTATTTATTATAATTTATTCGCTTTGTAACTGGATGTAATCCCCTCCTTCATCTCCTCCTGGTCTTACCCTGTCTTTCTCTCACCCTCCCCTATGCCTTCCCTAGTCAGCTGATAGGGGAGGTCCTCCTCTCCTACTCTTTGGCCTAGCCTATCAGGTCTCATCAGAACTGTCTGGATCCTCTTTCTCTGTGGCCTAATAATGCTACCTCTTCAGGGGGAGGTAATCAAAGCTGAGATTCTCAGATGTACCTCATGGGCAGCTCAGTCTCCTTGGGGGTTCCCTGGTAAGGGGCGCAGGGGCAGACTCTGTCATGAACCCAGTTGCCTGCTCTTTGTTCACCTCCCCTTGGAGTATCTTTTTATGAACTGACATGTAAGCTCATGAAACTATAGAAGTCATTTTGTATGAGACTAAGGTTTCATCTTATTTTGTGAGTTTTCCTGAGAATTACAATATTGGAAGCAAAATACATACCTCAAAACTTTGTTAAGACTTTTATGTATGTTATATGACATTAGAATTTAGATGAAACCACTCAAATCCTTGCTTTCTGAAATATATGCTTGTTATATGTTGTCTTTATGTACTTATGACTTCTAATAGGATATTTCAGAAATTATCTAGGACTAAAACTTTATTAAATTTTTGTTCTTTGTATATCTTTAATATTTACTTGCTATACTAATAATGCCAAAATATCTAGATTAAGTAATTTTTCATGTAATACAAATAATTTCAGTACATGTTTTAAAACAGTTTAAGACTTTTATATCCCAGTTAAATAGAATAAAAATGAGTATAAATAAAATGATTATTGATTCCATTTTATCCAAGATGTGCCAGAAAGAGTGTGTTGTGTTAACATTTTTGGGTTTCAGAACATGAAATAAATTCTTATGTTTCTTAGCTATTTGATGAACATTGTATAATTTGAACTATTATTTAAGAGATATCAATCAAATATTAGTGCTCATACTCTGATCTTGGTGAACAGTACAGTGACACAAGAGCAGTTTACTTTCACAGTACTAGCTTGTAGGACAAGAACCCTTTCCCTATAGGATCAGCAGCTCATCTCCCTTAGCCAGTTTCTTGAATATATTGATTTACAGAAATAGCCAACTAAAAATATTTTGTGCAAAATTGAAAGCTGTATAGATTCATGGATTATGATATGCCAAACTGACTTTTTCTCTAGTACTACTTAATTACAGTGTGTGGCATTCTTCATCCTTAGATTTCATTTTTCTGGCTTCTTTGTTTTCTTTATTAATTTGTTATAGATTGTTATTTGTATTCTTCTTAGCTTTGCTGTTTTTTGAGTGTCTAGATTGGACATCATTCCATTTTCTCGGAATGATTTTTTTCTGAAAAATCTATTATTGGAAATAAATATTGATGCCAAGAATGATGAGAATATGGACAGTAGTGGTTCTTACTTAGACCCTTCTGATACCTCTGGAATCTTAGGCAAATTTGGATCTTCAGAATGATCATGCAAAGCCATTTGTCAAGAGTAATGCAAGTTAGAAACAAAAGAAACAACAAAATCCAATGTCTACAGCACAGACAAGACCTTGAAAATAACCCAGACGGTAGATCCAGCCAGGTCTTTTATGGCAGAAGAGTGACTTCAGTCTCTGCTGTCTCATTCTGTTTTTTCATTTATAACATGAATATGATGCTTCAAAGGACTGAGAGGATTCAATAAACTGTTACATTATATAAATTAGTAAATGTGTAGATATACTAGACATGAGAGCCATTCATATTGTTCTGGTCTGAATGTTGGAACTCATTCTGAATTATCATTTCCCTTTTTATGAGGAGCCTTGCCTTGGGTTAGAATAAATGTGACTGTTTTGCTTATTATACTGTAGGTGCATAACTGTGTGCTTTTTTATTGTAAAATGAGATATAAATGTGCATTCTTATACAGTAGCTTATTTACTTTCATCAACAGAAAACAACCCCCAAACTGAGCACTTGCATGACTTCAAACTAATGAGGCAGTATTAGTAGAATCACGTTTATCTGTTCCTAAAATCCACTTAATAAGTGTAGTTATCTATGAATGGAAAATAGTTATAATCATCTCTTCTGACATTAATCCTGTTTAATATAAATGTCTCTTTAGTTCTGTGCTGTTCTACAATTAAAAAATCATATTTTACACTTCAAATGCAATATGTAAATTTCCTACTAAAAGACTCACATGTTTTAAATTTTCATTTTTAATTATATATGTATGATAATGCATGTAGATATGTACATGTGTGAGTGCAGGTGCCCATAGAGACCAGAGGTGCTGGATCCCCAAAGTTGGAGTTTCACATGACTGAGCCTTACAGTTTAGGTGCTAGGAGCCTGGCATGTGCTCTTTATAAAAGGGATTGTGCTCTCAAACACTAAGTCCTCTCCCTAGCCCCATATTCTATAAGTTTTAATGTAAGGTTTGCCCTTATTCCATAAAGTTTCTGTACAAAATAACATCTACTTCAAGTCCATATGTCATATTTCATTCTCTTCTTCTTTGGCTCGTTTTATATTTAGGTGTAATCTTGAACCATAGATTCAGTTAGGCCTTCATTAGAAAGTAGACTATAAGCCTCAGGTCTGTCTACACTTTCTCCTTAATGGTCTAAAGATAGTACCCCAAAATATTCTGAGTATTCCAACCTCATTTTTCCCTCTTACTTGTAATTGACAGGGAACCAGTGTTAGTTACTGATAGAATCCAAGGTATCCCAAGGCATTAACCCAGTTCTTAAGTTTGAGGATTGACTTGCTTGACATGCTCTTTCTTGTAAACAAAAGGGCTGCATTATATGTAAATGTATGCACTGACTGATTCGGTGAGCCATGCCACACTGCCTTCTTGCTTAGACTGTCATTGGTTATTGCCAATGCTGTTGGCCATGTTGTGTATTGATTTTGTGTGTGGCAATGAGTTCTCTTCATTATTTGATGTTAAAGGAGGATCAACTGTGTTCGATGGATTTGCTAGAAGACTTTTAATTAAATAGGCTATTTTGGGTTTTTAACATGTTGAGAGCTAATTAAGAAAAAAAAGCATAGGAGTACTTCTGAGGACAGGAAAAATAAAATTTATTTTCAATTTCCTTGGTAGTTGCCAAAAGCGGTACAATCAGACCTGCCTGGAATTATGTAACCAGTCTATGGTTAGTTAGCAGATGCAGATGATTTGTAATTTCACTTCTGTGTTTCTTACACAAGTCACTGGTATAAACAACACAAAATGCTTAGGAGTTTCTCGAGAAGATTTCACTTGTTTTTAAGAGTGGTTTATGGTGAAACTGTTACAGGATCTGTAACAGGAGGCAAACTACGAAGTGTGTGTGTATTGATGTTTTGAGTGTTGTAGAGACAGGAAAGCAAGCTATGGGATTAAGTTGCAGATCAGATAAGGTGCTTTATTTACTTACTGGATTGTTTCCTGTTTCATAGTTTGTTTTTCAAAGTAGGATTACTTGTTTTCCTTGACACTGGTAATCTGATTTCCCAAACTTTTTTGGCATGTGTGTGTTTCTGATTGTCTGTGCAGGTATACACGCACACTGTGTGCACCTGCATATATGGAGGCCAGTTTAAAATTAGGTGTCTTACATCATTGCTCCAATTTATTTACTGAGGCAGGGTCTGCATCTAGGGCTCTCTGATTTGGTTTCTACATACAGCACACATTTCCCAGGTTCCTCATCTGTGCCTTTTGAGTGCACCTGAAATATAGACATCTAACCTACTTGACCGAGCCATCTCCCAAGCTCCCAAACTTTAGATTATTCCCATCTTTTTATATATAAAAGCTACCTTTAGAATGCTACCATGGTCACTATTGTTTGCTAATGAATGTTACTTTTTATTCTACCAGCTCACTTGGCTCTAATTCCATGGAAATATTTTTACATCCCATCAGCTCCAAAGTATGAGGCAAACCACAGTTAAAGAAACATTTTCAGAAGCCAGGTTTCTCTAGATAAAATCAGCAGCCAGATTGCATAAGGCTATGTTCACACTCCCTTTCCTGGTTGCTCTCCCTCAATGGAGGTATGTTCTCTTAATCCTAAGTGCCATTATGGTCCCAGTTTTTCTTGATGTTTTGGAAATTAATTCATTTTGGATGAATTGAAGCAGAGCTTGTACCTAATAGTAACGTGTACCAGGGCATTCTGACCCACAACCTTTTGCGACCCCTGACTTATTTGACAAATGCATGAATTTCAAAAAGTGACCAAACTTTTGAAATGCCTGTTACATATTGTCTTCAGTCACCCTTTTAGGAATTTTAACAGTAGATTTGTGATAGCACTGTCTTAAAGGTAGAGTATGAGAGATGACATGGGCCAGAGAACTTCCAAATGCTTTGGAGAGTCCCTTTCTTTTCCCTTGCTGAGGGACCAGGTGTATGACAGTTGCACCTACTTCATTGCATGGGAGTCGGTATTCTGATGGTTTTCCTGCCTGCTGAGCAGCACTCTGTTCTTTGCAAACTGTAAGGGATGTAGAAAAGTAAAGGACAGGATTCAGTGCACTATCCAGCTGTATGCTCCTGTCGAATAAGCCTTGCCTTACCAGAGCCCAATAGGTCAGCATCTAGCACTTCTGTTCTTAGTTCTCAGGCTGTACCAAAGCCTCTTCTGTTTGCTAAGGCTAAAGTGATCCAGGAATCTTGAAGTGCTTTAGACTTATATAAAGCTGGCTTTTCTTCTTAGTGCTGCAGATACAGTTTCAGAAGGCATGAATTTTTTAAAAAATATCTTTCTCATCTACTTTTTAAGCCAATGGATATCGTTATATTTTCACTTTAAAATATTTTTTTCTTTTTTGCTCTTTTCTCTGACTTTCATTCTTCGAAATATGAAAAGAGCATGATGTACACTGTGCTGAGCATGTACCCATTTAATATAAATCTTTCCTTGTTCTATGTCTTCCCTTTGGACAGTCAGCCATTCTGTCTGTAAGTGATATATACACTTTTAAAACACTATTACAATTTTATTCACTATAAATATGGATTTCCAGTAACTACCTAGCATTGTAGAGTTTTATATCTGCATATTTTATTTCATTTTATTAACCTTCAGATAATTCTATCAAGTTACATCAAAAAAAGCTTACCTAATTTTAAATTTCTAACTGTTTGTTATGTTTAATGATGCAGTGATTAAAACGATGATAATATCTCACAAGTTAAGGGTATTCCTTGGTTTATTCACTCTTTACTTTGACTGTAATAGATTTAAATGTACAGAATATGTGTAATCATCGGGGATCCTCAGACGTGGCAAGCCGATAGCTGTGTTCACATGGTCTTAGAAAAGTCCACCTTATGCATGTAGTCCAGCATAGCCCCACTGGAACTGTCTGCGTAAAGTGTGTGATGTTCTAGGAAACAAAAGAAACTGAAGGTCAAAGGGCATTTGAGCTCAACAGGACAGTTCTCCAGACTGTTTGAAAACTACAAAGGAAGAGGCTTCTAAGGAAGTCATGCTTATAATGAGTTGAGAAGGTATTTCTCTTAGTAACTAGTATAGAGAAAATCAGGTCAGCTTTGGGGTACAAAGACAAATCTGAAACTACATGCACTTTGAGCTCAATTTTACAAGTAAAATGTATTTACCTTGAAAATATTCCTGAGAGGATCCTATTTCATGCATTTAAATGTGATGAGTAGGTCTTGAGACCCATGAGGTAAATCTGTGATACCATTACAGTATTAGTTTGGATCTCATGTTTTAACTATGGCGATCTTATTTCATGAAGTATGTGTTACATTCTAGTAGAATAAATAAAACAGTATCCGCATAAGCAGAAAGATAATGTTTAATGTTTATAAAATTACTGCAGATTTCTTCTACTGTCTGGTTCAATACTGCATTTGAGTTAAAATAGGTCTTGATTGATGGAAAGTCATTTGCTTGTGGGTTTACAGATCTTATTCTTGGTAGTTTGAAAGATGCATTGCCCAGCAGCAACTGTTCAGCTACACTAGTCCTTTGCATTAGCTTGATAGATTTAGACCCTAGGTTTATCATTACTGCTTAGATCTCTGAAAGGAAACACTGCAATCTCCTTTCTAAACTGTGACCAGCTATTAAGCTAATCTGAGGGATAGTAATAAATCAATGCAGGCTCTAAGAAAATACACAGATTACAGCCAGCTTTCACATTATAATATCCTGGCTTGTCAGCTTTTCGTAACTATTGTGATCTTTCAGTATCAGGTCAGGGTTTGTAAGTGCACAGCTTCCTCTAACTCTCAAGATGGTGGTAGTTAGCATTATTTTCATTAGACAGAAAAAACCTGAGACACTAAGAAGTCGAGTGACTATATGACTATACAGTTTCATACGTACCAGGGACTAGATTTGGAGAGAGGGCTACTCAATTGCAAAGACCACGTTTTTACAAAACCCTGTGATTTACTAACTCCTGAGGTTAGTAAAGTCTCTTAGCAGCCAAAGCTAAGGGCTGCTGTTTGGACTTGATGTTTCTAATCACTGATGTCAGTAGGTATTTGGTTCTCTATAAACTCCCTCTTCTGTGGCATCTTGTACTACTCTGCTCTGATTTTATTCCTATTACTTTGACCAATACCCTCCAGTTTGTATGTACTACTGCTTTCAATGTCTTTGTTCTAAAACTTTATTCTCTTGTTGGGCAATGTTATTAACTCTTATGTTTTTGTTTGTTTGTTTGTTTTTGTTCCCCAAGCATCTAGATGTGGTAGGCTCTCAAGACTCTATTTTTGAACTTTACTCTTTTCAAAGTTCTAGGAACTTTGTTAAAGCCTCCTCAGACTTTTTTCTCATCACATGATATAGCCACCTCAACCTAAATATGTCAAAAAATATATATATCAACTGCAATCTCATTCATAATCATTCCCAAGCTTACTCCTATCCCCATCATGATGATTCTTTTATGTTAATCTTTTATGTTAATAAATCTATTGTGTTAGCTGGAAAAAATGTCTTAGAGAGTCTACTCTATTTTTATCTTACTAGAGAACAAGGTAGTAACATTTTGAAGTAACCTAGAAAAAAAATAAATAGTTCACTGGCTACGTGAAGTCTTTATTAGAGTAACTAGCAGAAACAAATCATTGAAATAATTAAAAAGTGTTTCAAAACCTTGAGATTGAAAACTTAGGTAGTAGATAAAAATCTAAGCTTTGTTTTTGTTTGTTTGCATTTAGGTTTGCTATTCTTTGCACTTACATTATTCATGTGTTATTCAGGAGTTTTATTTAGTGTCTAGAGATGAATTTTTTCCTTTGCCATTTTCAGCATTAAACTCCAGTGAACCTCAGAATGCTGTCAATATAATAAGAGGCTTAAAAAATGAGGACATGTGACATACCCACTTTATATATTAGGATAACAAGGAGTAGAGAGGAACAGGCTTAATTATTTTCATGAATTTGTCAAGGTCACCAGGACCTCTGAAACACAAGTACTTGCCAAGTCAAATAAAAACCTGATGATATTGTCTTCATTTCATGAGAATAGCATCATCAACATTTATAGCTGAAAACCTCTTAGGTTCAGTCCAACCGAAAACTTTTTGAGTAATCTGATGCCTTGTTTGTTGATAGCATCAAAGTTCATGGCATGTTTTGTTCCTCAACAACAAATTCCCCAAACAAATGTATGCACATATATAGGTACACATCTGTCTATCTATCTATCCATCTATCTGTCTGTCTGTCTATCTCTATTAATCATCTATCATCTATTAATCATTTACCTATCATATATATTATCTGTCTGTCTGTGTGTCTATACACCATGAGTTTTTAATGATTATTTGTACTTTGAAAATGTCAGACAATGTATTCTGATCCTGTTCATCACTTATTCCTCACTCACTTCCTTGTAGATCCACCCTCATGTCTCGATCTGCCCCTCAACTATTTGTCTACTTTGAAATATTTTAATGGCTTGCCAAGTCTAATTGGTGCTGTCTATATGCTCATTGGGTGAGGCCACACATTTATTCACTGAAGCATGGTAGGCCTACCAAGGCCCACACTGTAGCAAGAACTAGTTCTCCTTCCATCAGAAACCATCAAATGTCAACAGATTCTCAGGGATGGGAGTTCATGAGCACCCTCATCTCTGGAATATTGTTTGGCTTGATCTTGTACAGATTTTGTGCAAGTAGGCACAGCTATCTTGAGTTCATGAGTTCAGTGGTCCTGTCCTGTCCAGGAGACACTGTTTTACTCTGTTATGCTAGATCTGTAGCTCTTACAGTCTTTAACATTATTGCATTTCATAGTATAAGTGATACATGATAAACAGTTTTAAATTATTTCACTTCCCGGCTCTAGCATGTTGAATTGTCCATGGCCAGTAGATTCTTAAGGATGCTGTTTTGATTTTTGTCAAACTCTTAGATCTGTGACCAACTGGAATAATCCTCAGTGTACTCTTCCTCATGAAAACCCCCAGTGATTACAGCTACCAATAGAGACTTCTTCATGGAGTGGACATTTCTTTCTTCCATATTCCTTACATGTCATGTGTTAGAGAGTAGAATATCTTGTGTTGAATTCTGTGGTTAATCTGCCTGTTTTTCCTCATAAGCTGTTAGCCCTTGAAGATTAGGAGACTTCCTTTAAAAAAAAAAAAAACCTTTGTATATGTGGTTCTTTGATATTGATTGAATTGAAAGCAATATTTTTTCATAAACATGACCAATAATCATTAGCTGATCTTAAATGCTTTTAAATTCAGCTTTAGGGAATTTATTTTCCTGCAGTTATGAATCTCTAAGGAACACAATATACACTTTATGGGGGGAGACTCCTCCCATAGCATAGATACGTAAATCTCTGCAGAGTTCTCTGCACCTCTGACTGGTTCTGACAGAGTAAAGGATACTTTATTTTCTGTGAGTGGATTTCTGGATCAGTCCTCCCCTACCCCCTTTGTATATGTGTGTATATGTGTGTGTGTGTGTGTGTGTGTGTATATATATATATATATGTATATATGTATAAATATGTGTGTGTGTGTGTGTATGCCAGTTTTCTGAGTTACCTTGCACTGACTGGCTATTCATAGGGACCTGCCATTTTGGCTGTCTGTACATTCTATGTTTCTGTGGAATGATAAATTGTTCACTGCAGTGGCATGATTCAGTTAATTTTGATAAAAATAGTAACACCTGTTCATGAAGGCTTTGTTGGAAGAACTGTGGGGCTTTCAAGAAGAATGATGTTTAGCCTTCAGCAGCTGTATGTGTAGATGTGGTCACATTTACAGGGTTTACTTTCTTCCTCTGTTACGAATTTGAGAGCAGCTTTGATAAGTTTTGTTACATTACATGAAGAACATCTAGAGTCTAGTCTACAATAACATTACTGTTGCTTTTTATGTAGAAAAATAATACTAAAAAGGGTATATGACACTTTACAGAGATTTACATATCTATGCTACACATAAAATTCTCATTGTATAATAATAGGAAAAGAAAGGGTTTTTTTTTAAGTCTAAACATTTTATAGTTTGAATATTTTTTAAATTTAAAGTAGAAGAGAGAGAGTCCAAAGACACAAAATGCGTTACGACTCTGCTAAGTGCCTCTTTGCTCATTATTCTTAACCCTCTTAGACTCCTGAAGAGAGGTGTGGCGGAAGCCATGTTTTATAAGCCATGAAGGGTGCTAGAGATGAAAACCACTCCAGATAAGTGTTGGTACCTGCAGTTCTGGCACCTAAGCATTTGATTCCGGAGACATCTACATTCATCCACTTTGAAAAAGTATCATCAAAATAGATTAAAAATTTAGCACTTGAGGCTTATCAAGGGTTAGAGTGGAATAATTATTTATGTAGCTGAGGATGCTGCAATCCCCATCAGAACATCCTGGTATGTTGGGCACTTCCTGCCCATTGTCAAAGACACTCGCTGTTTTCATCTCCTTTAGAATAAGTCTTAGTGTTCCATGGTTGAGTTGGTCCCAGCTTTCTTACTGTGTACATTTTCAGAGAAGATAAACCTGATTGACATCCTGTGAACATTCAGCTTCATAAGCCTTCTCTCCTTGCTGTGCAGTACTTGTCTATCTCAGAACAATGCACCCTGTTCTTCTGATGCTCAAAGGAGATGAGGGTGGACAAGACCTTCATATTATATCCAGTTTGATTGTTGCTAATTATGTACTATTCTTCTTTTTCTAATCTTGAAAGATGGAAAATAAAAGGCCCAAGAGACAGTGGTAGTACGTGGAATGTTGTTCTTCATAAGGCCGTGAGGTATGCTGCAGTTAAGTGCTTTGGTCTTGCTTCCTGCTTGTGAGGCACACAGTAGCGTATTAACTTAAACAGAAAGTTCAGTCAAATCTACTTTTAAATTTTTGAGGATATTTGTTCTTTCCTTTTAAAATTGGGACCTATCAGGTTCTTCCTAAGAGATCCTTTTATTCCTGAATCTATAGCCTATATATTCTTGTTTTAGAAAAGCTTGGAAATATTGCCACAGTATAGAAATATTTTAAATATTTTATATTATTCTTTGAGATATAATTATATGGCTTTCCTCTTCTCTTTCCTTTCTCCAAACCTGCCCATGTAACTCCCTCCCCTTACAAATTCAGGACCTCTTTTTTTTTTTTTTAATTATTGTCATTGTGTCTTTGTGTGTATTTTCCTGAATACATACAACCAACCTGCTCGTCTGTATAATGTTACTTGTATGCATACTTTTTCAGGTCCGCTGAGAACAGGCAAAATAATCTACCCCAGGGGAGAGGATACCAGTTGGTTATCTAATACTAAGTGAGCAGCCCTGAAAACGATATAGATCATTTTAAAATGAAATGACATTTTTATTGTGTTAATTTGACTGCATAAAATTCAGTAAAAGAGTGACATATCAAAACATCATTCTACTACTACCTACCATTGTGAGGCATTTAACTCACTCCCTGTCTGGAAACATTTAAAAGCAAAAGGGATGCTTCACCTGTGAAGTTGCCTATTCAGCAGACTACCACAGAATAGGCTGCAAAAAGATACCATTTACTTGTGTTAAATATGAAGTATGGTGGACTGTGCAACACTATGAAAGTAAGTTAACTCTCACAAACCTTACTGCAGTCTCAAATTAGAATAACTATTTAATCCAACTCATTGCACTTAGGTCATATATTTCATTAAAATTTGAAGAAATCATGTTTTGAAAGCCTATGATATGAATATAGTGATGAACATAAAATGCCACAAGTATTTTAATTTAATGTATTTAAGTAATTTGAAATATCACAGTCATGAAAAATCATATATTTATATTCTGTTCTTAGTCCATACTGTTGGACTGGGAAATATATTGATTTAAATAGTGAAATTGGATGAATCATTTTACAATTAGTCAGTAATATTATGGATTGATTTTTTTTAAATCAAATCTGTGAGTTTTTCTCCCTAATGCAGAAAACTGAAAACATGACTTTTACCTTACCATTTAAAAGCATTAGAAATATACATCAATAATTAAATTGACCTCATAAAAATTTAGGCATCATATTATTGAGATTAAAACAAAACAACAAGTGTATCATGTATGGACACTTAATAAGGGTCAGAAATATTTTGTCATATAAATGTAATAAGTGTATAAGGGTAATGAATCACATTTGTTCTCATAAGCTAGTTGAGCACTGTATTCTGTTAAATCAGCTGTGGGCTTCTGAAAACCAGATTTAGTTAACAGCAACAGACTTGCTATATGCCAAAATGGGAACAAACTGGTCTTACTTCACCTTACTAATCACTAATTGTTTCTCTTTATTATCATACTCAATTCTATGAGAAAGATAATATTGTATTTAAAATATACCTAAATTATCTCATTCATTGATAAATAAATTGTCTATTAAGTGATTGAAGAAACTTATAAAGTGATAGGATCAATGTGTTAATAACCTGGCCTACTTTTATATACCTATAACATTTGCCTAAAGATACTTACTTATCTAATGCTCGTTTACATGTGTAATTAATGCTTTTAAAACAATAGTGTAAATATATAGGTATTGATAATTTGAAGTTCCTTGTGTGTGTATATATATATATTTATATATATTCATTAGAGTAAATAAGTTAAAAGGTTTTATACATACACACACACACATATATATGGAGAGTGAAGATATCTAGTTCTCTGATTTGCTGTGCTCTGATCATTTTGGTTAGTATTCATTTAACACTTGATATGTAATTGAAAATGTAAGACTTTCAAAAAAATCTCCTCTATCTGTTTTTTGTTGTAATGTCTGTTGTCACCCAGGTCAAATAGCTTCTTTCAGCCATGCTTTTGTTTTCAACTTCTCTAGATAATTACAAATCCTCTCATGTGCCCAAGAAAGAGTAATAGGAATAGTTTAGAAGAAATCACTCACTAATCATAGATTAGTAAGCACCTGCAGGAAATGCATTTTAAATGTCAAATGTCTTTAATAGAAAGTGTGTATTTCTTTGAGGAATCTCTTAATTACTTATCTTTCATGCCCTTGCCCCACCACAGGAGTCCCCTTAAAATCTTAGCTTACAGTGCAAATTTACTATTTGTACTGAGTGCTGTACACAACAAAGATAACAGTTGCACACTGTCTTTGATTTACTCATTATTTCACAGGCCTGTAAGTTTCCATGTCTCCAGTATTTCCCACTGGAGATTCTGGGTTGCCTGCTCATCAGCCATGTCTTACTGGCAGCTTAAAACAGGAGCCTACCACAGAGGGCCCTGAAAGACTCTACTTAGCAGTGTATCAAAGCAGATGCTGAGACTCATAACCAAACCTTCAGCAGAGTACAGGGAATCATATGAAAAAAGGGGGAGTTAATATGACATGGAGAGGATAGGAGCTCCACAAGGACCAAATTTATCTGGGCACAGGGGTCTTTTGTGAGACTGTTTCTCCAACCAAGGACCATGCATGGATATAACCTAGAACGCTCAGATGTAGCCCGTGGTAGCTCAGTATCCAAATGGGTTTCCCTAGTAAGGGGAACAGGGACTATTTCTGACATGAACTCAATGGCTGGCTCTTTGATCTCCCCAACCCCCAAGGGAAGAGCAGCCCTGCTAGGCCACAGAAGAGAACTTTGTAGCTAGTCCTGAAGATACCTGATAAAACAGGGTCAGATGAAAGGAGAGGAGGTCCTCCTCGACCAGTGGACTTGGAAAGGGGTAGGGAGGAGATAAGGGAGGGTGATTTGGGAAGGATTGAAGAATGGGATACAGCTGGGATACAGAGATAACAAAATATAACTAATAATAAAAATAAATTAATTAAAAATAAAAGAAAAAAACATTTGCTGTCGAAAGATTATTTACACCTTGGGATTTTACAAACACTAAAATCCAAGGACAACTTATTCTACAGAGAGCCCCTGTAAGAAAAGTCATTCTGTGTGGAGTAGCCATATAAAATTTTATTTTCAGATATGTTCTTTCCTCACTTTTAGAGTTATTTAGCACATAATTTACCATTCCATGTGTCAGTTGATAGAGAGCAACTTACTTAACCTTTCTGTGAATCAGGTCCTAGTCTGTAATGTAGAAATATCAGTACTGCCTTTGTAGTTGAGTGCTGTCTTGCTGCACAGTGAGCACTCAGCTGAGTCTACATTCCCTCTCTGTACTTCCAGTGATATAGATAGAATTTTAGATTTCTCCTTTTAGATAATTTATTTTCAAATACATACTTTTCCTAGAAGACAAGTAGGCATTTCCATGTTAAACATGTGAATATTTCCCCATAGATATAAGTACATTGATTTAGGCTGTCCAGGATAGATTATAAATAGCAAGGCTCAGCTTATAAACCAATTTTGTAACTTCAGAGTAGAAATCAAAAATACAGCTTGTTTTCCTTAGACATCAATTCTCTTTTTCTTCATGTTATTTTTGGGGGTGGTGTTGGGGAAGAAGAGGTAATTTTTATTATTAAAATTTTTGAACATATGCCAAATAAGACTGATACATTTTAATAACACGTAGGTATATATGTTTAAATTATACATAACATAAATAAGCCAGCACTTTGTAGGCTTGTACCTACATCCATGAGCAGTATCTTAATGCATTTTTTCTATCACTCTTCACATACTCTGCATTCCTCAGTTATATTAAACAACTCCCCACAACATTGCCTTTCATGCTTACATTTTTAGAAGTAATCTCCAAACAATAACATCTAAAAAATATAACTCCATTTTTAAATCAATTAGGCAGTAGTTACATTGTATTTTTTATGTTCATCTTTATCTACAGGGAAAAAAACACATCTGTGTGTGTCTCTGTGTGTGTCTGTGTTCAAGCCACTGTCCTGTAAAATGTCTAAAGTTCTTGATTCAACTTACTTTCTCCATAGTGTTTATATTTTCTTAATTTTTACACAGTAGACATTGAAGCCAAAGTTGCTTAGTTTTAATGCCATTTGCTTTTGTGAGCTAATTCTTACAATGTCCTGTATGCTTGTTATTTCATCATAGCAAAAGATATAATTTCAGTAGGGTGCTCAAATCTATCATTTCTTCAGGTTAGCTTGGGCAGAGACCAACGTAACACCCAGTATTGTTGTCATCATGTTATAGAACCATGATACTTTAATAACTCCTCCTGCATTATTGCCAGGATATTTCCAGACACTGTCTTTACTTTTATGATCAGGCACTATGAAATATACTTTATATCAGAAAATTGGGGAAATAAATAAATTTTACCAACTTCCACAATCAAATATAAACATTTAATATAAAATCTAGACAAATTTATACATATATTCATATTATTCTAGATGCTGCTGCTTCATGGGTGAAGGGTGACCCAAATTACCACAGGCCTTGAGTTTGATCTTTAGAACTGCCTGAAGTGAGATGGTGGAGCTCACAGGCCTGTCACCTCAGGCTCTCTAGAACTGGAAGAAGCTCATGCTGGCCAGCTGGAGTCTGTGCTACATCAGACTTCGAGTCAAGACAAAACAAAAGTGCTACATCAAATTATCCTGATTTCAGGACTCTTTCTTGGGAAAATTCTTTGAATGTCCTCTCCTAATCTTTTTTTAAGACAATATATTTTGATAACATTACTCTTACATGGTATCAGGAGTTCTCTGTCATTTCCTTTATGTTTAGCATAGACGTGGTTATTAGGATTTGACTTTATTTGTTTTGTTTATTATTATGATCATGATGCAAATGAAAAACATAAAACAAACTCAAAAACATTTCATATGTTAATCTGGTTTTCCTAATTCTAGTGTTTAGTGTCATACACTATATATTTAAGCTGAGAGTATTTTTAGCTGACTTCAGATTTCTTGTCCTTATTGTCTAAAGTTATGACAGTAAGAGGATTTGAAGTTGAATAATTCCCATTGACCTAAAGAAACATAAATGTCTGTTTCAGGCCTAGCATATTACAATAAAATAAGTTTCATTTAAACTAACTATTTTAGAGTAAAATTAGATTCAAGAAGACTGGAAATCCCCCCTAAAACTAATGCAAATGAAGATATCCTGTGAGGCTTCCAAGCAGTGGTATCTGAGCTTCATTTGTGTATTTTGTACATATTAAAAAAAGTTTGGGGTTTAAGATAACTGTTGGATAGTAAGCATGCATTATACAGAATTCATCTGAAAATGTGCTATGGAAATCTGGGATTAATTCTTTTTTGTTAGAAATATAATTGTCTAAACACATACCTCATTTATTATTTGTTTGTATGTGATGCATGTGTGGTTGGTTATGCCCAGGCATACTTTTGCTGATCAACTAGTTCTTGGGAATCAGCTCTCTTTCCTATAGTTAAGTAGACTAGACAGCAGCAAATGCTGGCACCAGGCTCATTCGACAGGTACCTCTACAAGTACAGTGGTCTCAGCAGCCCTGGAGATGAATTTCTGTAGATTTTAGCATGTATTAAATAGTGACAACATTCTTGATGTCTTATATAATCCAGAAATAGTTCTTTTACTTATGCTTAGGTACCATAATATAGCTGTTATGATTATTTGTTAATATAGAAGGCAATTTCCTGACATAAAGTTTATTTTGTAATAAGAATATAGACAGTATAAAAGTGTTACATTGAATTTACATTTTTTTTATATTTTCAAAGAAATAGAAGAGTTTTTTGGTTTTTTTTGTTTTCTTTTTTTTTTTAGTTTTTAGCATTTGAAGTTTTATTTGTGGACTTCTTGAGTAATGTTCTGGTATAAAGGCATAGAGGTTTCCCCTGTGCCTCATGGCCTTCCACATACACCTCCCTCTATTTCAATATCTCCCACCAAAGTGGTATGTTTATGGTCCGTGATGAGCTGATGGGTACACATTGTCACCCCAGTCCATGGTTCAGGGTTTCTTCTTAGTGCTTTGCATTCTCTGGGTATGAACAAGAGTTAATGACATGTAGCCATCGCTGTATCATACAGTGTAGTGACATTGTTCTATAAGTCCTCTGTGCTCTGTGATGACTTCATAGATGCTCCTGTGATGAGAGAATAGAAGCTGAGTTGTTTTGTGCTCAGTGGATTTCCTTACCAAGAAGAGCAGACATCCCAAGAGAGAGTGTGAAACAGGCTAGCCAGCATGGCTTCTTTGCAAGGCCTCTGCCCACAGTCTTGGCTCTTAATGGAGAATCCTCTCTCATATCTGCAGTTTCCTGCTACCGAAAGAGTATACATAAAGCCTAGAATAACCTACATAGGCAGATTGTTAGGAGCAGTACAGTTTGTATGCTACACAATTTAAATTTGATTCTTTAAAAAAGAGGGGATATTTTAAGTGCTGTGGTATGTGTATCATTTGCTGGCCCTCCTGAACATTTCAACAGAGTAGGAAATATATAAAGAGCTAGGTGTTGTCTCTGACAACACTAAGGACTAGCTGAATTTAGCTTTAAAGATCTACAAATGGATATTTATTGATGTCCTTCAAATAGAAGTTGCAATTCTGCCTGGAGGAAGTATTTTCATATGAATAGCATGTAAGTTGATCACAAAGTTCGATAAGACATACGTAATGAGTGTTTTATATCATTGAAAATGGAAGGCTAGCCTCAAGGAGACATAGGTTCCAAAAAAGAGCTGGCAAAAGACAATGTTATAGAACACAGAAAGAGGAAAAACTGACAGTGCAACAACAGGAAGATTAGTCACTTCTAGAAGAGGGAGGGGTAGTTCAGGGAGAAGAGTATTTCAAGCAGGGGTGTTGACTAATACGCAGATGAGAACCCCTTGGGAGTCACACTGGCCAAAATGGGGAATGCCAGTAGCACTGAAGACTGAAATACAAAGTTGCAAAAGCAGTGATTAGAACAAAAGTGGGAAAATGTTAGGTTTGAGTCTAAAGAAGTTTAAAGTAAAAGGCTGCTGCTTTGCTGAGCTGATTGACTTGTGGGAAAGAGAGCCTTCCATGCCCTTCACAGCAATCTTAGATTCCATTCAGACATTACATGAAAACCAGAGCATGCTGGGTTTCTTGTTCGTGTGTGTTCTTTGGAATATCTTTTGCTTCTATAGACTATTTGTCCACAACTAAAGAAGTACAGATATCCAGCTATTCTAAGAATTATTTCTGTAAGTTCTTAAAACTGTGAATAGTAGTTAACCTATATATTTTACAGCACGATACTTTGGATGCTAACTGAAAACCAGAAAGTAGACTGCATGCATATGCATTTTGGTGAAGTTCTGTTGGTTTCTGATTTGTAATAAAAGGAGTACAGATATTCGAGACATCATGTACATGTCAAATGTGAATAATGAAATGCCTGCCTCGAAAATAGGCAGTGCTATTGGGCTGAACTGGATGCAAGAATATAGACCTCAAATGTCCTGGTATTTCCTTGTTAGACTCTTTGCCTAGTATGGGCCACTGATTTCCATGACATTTCTAGCTCAGGAAAGGATATTGTTAGTGAGGACACTCTTCTTATTCCACCAGTGATGTTTTTCCTGTGTGATGCACCTATCCATATTTAATAGATATCTGATTCTTACTTGTATATCTATTAGTAATTCTTATAAACTATATCAAATATTTCTAATTAGATACCAGGACACAATCTGCTCTATTCAGAAAGACATACCCTTTTCAGTTAAAAGTAAAAATGAGTGACAAATATTGAAATAGAGTTAGAAATTTCACTTAATTTGGGGATCTTAGATTTCTTTGTATTTTGTATTATTATATGGAATATGTAATTCTCTAACATTGTACTCCTAGAAATACAGAATGAGTGAGCCATTCTGCTCTGCAGGTTTTGTTACCAGACACAGTATTTTCATTGTTCGTGTGCACAAAATTTGCAAATTCAAAGGTAAATTCAAATGTCTAACATAACCAGATAGTGCAAACACTAAAAGTATGCTAAAAAAAAAAAACAACTAACTTTCCAGCCTTCCCCTTTCCCATGCATAATAGAAAAGGAAATGTTTATTTTCTAAACTCTAGAAGGCAAATGCTATCTCAAACACAGAAAGTTTTTCCTTTTCCTGGAGTAGACACAGTAAGTCATCCTGAGTCACTTGAGGATTTTATTTAGCCATTTTTATTTAAAGCATAAAATTATGAGGAAAAATGACTCAGTGGTGTGTTTGTATAGTTAGACTTTTTCACTTTGAGGCCACCAGTTCCTACACAAATCACACCCTATTAAATATTGGTGAATCTTTTTTTATCCGTTACAGAAGTATACTAAAACCTCACCTGTTCTAACTTGTATGCCCCTTGCATGTGCATATTAATATATTTGTTTTCATATGAAGACTCATTCAAGGAATTAAGTCAAAGGATTGGGCCCCATAATAGCTGGTGAAAATAAAGGAGTACTTAGCTTATTTATCTACAAATACTAGCTTTACTGATTTTTAAAGTGAGTGAAATGTTTATATAACTACGCCCTTGTACTTCAACACAGTACCTGCACTGCCCCTGTCATCAGCAAGAAATAATTATACGACAGATTGAACAAGTTCCAAATAGACTGAGAAACCTTAATTTATATGACTTTGTCTATATTTATATATGTTGGTATGACAGCATAAATGACTGATGGATTTTCCTAGGTATCACTCAATAATTCCAAGATAATAAAATCATTTGCTCAAGAGTGCAGTCGAATGGATTTCTATGCCTGCCCTATCTCTGAATAATGACATGGAGATTTACCTTTAAAAAAATAGCTTTGGGCCTTAAGGTGTGCTGTTGTTCCAAACTAGCTAATTGATCTGTCTTAATCTATGTTTAATTTATGTTCTTTACCTCTCCTAAGTTTCATACATCCAACTTCTTCCATACCTCAATGGCAACTCCCCTCATGCTCATTTCTTTCCCAGACTTCCTCTCTCTGCCAAGAAGTTCTGCCTCCTAATCCTGCCTTAGCTTAATGGCCATCATATTTTTATTAAAACCAATCAGAAGGTGATGGAGAACAAAGTCTACAAAACTTTGAGACAGGAGATGCTTTATAAAAATGCCAATGCCAATGTCTGGTCTGTACTCAACTCTCTGGGTACAGATATCAGTATTTGAATACTCAGTGCACACCGTTCCAACATAGGAGGATGGATAAGAATATCAAAAGTTCAGTACCAACCTGGGCCTCGTCATGAGATGCTGTCTTACAAATAAATCCTATAATCCATCTTAGGTAAAACTTTATGTAGTTACTGTATTGTCTTTACCAAAGATGGCAGAGTGCAGTCTTTAGTGTTCCAAGTAGAGGCTGAGAGAGATGTCAGTCTGTTACTAACGGACAGGTGAGCAAATCTAGCTCATTCCATGTGATATGTAGCATCACTACATGCCCAGGGCTGCTGCAGAAAAGGCAGTTAACTAGAACCCACTTAGAACTACATACCTGCTTTTGTAGACACTTGATTTTAGAAATAATTGAGACTAAATAAACCCTTGCATGGTATGTCACGCAGAGTGAGGCTACAGAGGCACCTAAATAAGTTGTCAGTAAATGTGGCCCAGTGTGGTGTATGGCTGAATCATAAACAAGAGACGGTACTTTCATCAAACAAATGTACTCCTGAAGTTTTCATAGTTTTTTTTTTTTTTTCAATTTACTAAGTTGTACCTAAACAAGCAGACGCCAGCCCAAAATAGCCAGAGTTAGGCTTATAGCCAGGAAGAGAAATGGGTAGGCTTCTGTGTTATTTTTTCCTTAACATTAGTGCCCTGGCTGCATGAATTGAACTGTCTGATTTGATAACCATGTGTCCTCAGCAACTGATTCAAGGAAGGCCATTTTAGCTACTGACAATTCAGGGAAGCCCTTGGTCAAAGTTGGTTTCAGCCCATATCTCATGGGATGACGGCCCTTAAATTTCTTAAGCTCCATCTGAACTCATAATTATTGTCTCAGCCTTGCACATAATGAAATGCATGGGCTGAAATGGGAGTGAATATAAGGATGATTGCATCATTGGTGGTTCCCCCAGCAGAACAGGCACTGCCGGTAACAATGCTCTATTCCTGCTGGGGCCCCTGAAGATAAGATCCATTTAGAAAACTGTGACTGACAACTGGATTAGTTCTTGACATTCTAACATCTGAGATTCATAAAACATGTGTGAGGAATATGTTCACCTTTGTAGACATACATTCATATTTGTATGTCCCTGAAAGGGAGTGAACCTTATCAGACCCTCTTTCCACCACGGTTCAGCCCATACACAGTTACTCCCACCCTGAAAAACTCGGATTTCAAGAGAATGCAGCAGATGGGCAGAAGTCTACAGTGTTGTGGGTGAATTCCCAAACCTACATTTTTCTTTTACATTTTTGCCAGGGTTAAGACCTTAGGTGACTTCTTAGGCCTAGCATACACCTTGCTGTATTGATGAGAACATGTCTTAGTTTCAAAAGTAACGGTAGTTTTTTACTATGTATAGAATACATGCTCCCACGTTTATAATTCTGTAATAAATCTGTAGTTGGAATATATTGATCCTTTTTCACTCCCCTTGAAGTGTTTAAATTTCAAAGAAATCTTCTAGTTATCCTTTCTGTCTCTGGGATTGAACTTCTAGACAAATCATCTAAATGTCTTGTTAATGGTCCTATAAGCCATTGTTGTCCAGTCATAATCTAGTGAAAGAAAATAAGTGAACAATAACATCAGAATGGAAATGAAACATGGAAACATACAGATTGTTCATTCTGTAAAAAATCAAAAGAATTGATGTTTTCTCATGCAGGTAGAATGTTGTATAGATAATGAAAACAGTAGCCTTTGCCAAAAGTGTTTCTTGCCAGGAAGGCAGATAGAGTATTATTTTTAAAATGAGCAAAATCTCAGCGTAGCAATTTTACGTGGTAACTGTCTTTCAATGACAGGTTTCAGGGCAGTTAATTTGCTTAGTAGGAATGAGGAGGAAATAAAGGAACCATGAAAGGGCGAGTGAGGTTGCCTTAAGATAAACTCTTAGGAGCAGTTTTGTGTATAGAATTGGAAAGTGGGTATCTCATAGTAACAGTATTTGTATCACTTGATTGGAGAGGAGATTTAAGTACGATCACGGGGAAACACCTGCTTTGACACTTGGTGTGGGATCAGTGCAAACACACGGGCAGTTTGTGTGGGTGTGGAATAAGCGTGAATGTTTTGGCCAGCATCCTACAGGGTGAGCATCTGACAGCACTGCTGCTACCCGCTGCTGCTAGTTCTGTGCTAGTTCTGTGGGAGACCCAGACTCACCCCTAGAATTTACAAACAGGTGGAAGGACAGATTTCACAGCAGTGGCCTCCGCCTTCCTTGTATGTGCCATGACACATGCGCCTCCACATACCACGCGCACACACACTTACGCACGCACGCACGCACGCCCACTCTCATACCCACACCCACACCTATAACCACACTTTTCTAAAACTGAAAATTGAAATTCTTTATCCTTTCCCTTTTTCAAAAGCCAAATTTCTTCCAAACTAAAATGATTCCTTAATGACAGTTGGCTATACTGTAATATTGATATCATTTTTATTTTATAACAATATCTAGTCTTTGTTGACTTATAAGACATAGGTAGACTTACCCTCCCTCAAATAAACAGCTTCATTTCATATATTGTTAACTGTGTATATTGGAAATGAGGAAGAAAATTAACTCTGGTTTAAAAGTTAATTTTAAAGTCATTAAATTACTTAACTTTTACATACCAATAAATGGAATAATATTACATTTTAGTAATGACACCTAAAGTGAAGAATTACTTACATATAACTGCTATTACGCAATAGAATGTTTTCATACCTATGTCCAGATGTGCAAAACAAGTCTAACGTACTGTATTGTTAACTTGGTCCTAATTTTTAAAAAGTGAGAATGCTTAAGTTATCTCAGTCATTTTCATTCGATAGATATTATTAGCATCTTTTCAATGCTTATACTTAGTTTCTAAGTTTCTTCCAGCCTACCAAAAGAGAGGCCCCTGAGATCTGTCTCCTGCTCAGCCTAGAGGTTCATAGTAAGCAGCTCAGTGTGAGCTCCTCAAGACTTGTGAGCATTGAAGAGCTGTGCGCCCTGAGTACCAAGCTCTCTGCCCCTTTGGAAAATGCAGCAGTGTGAGGCATGGGTAGTCACCAGGGGGTCTTGGGCATTAGAGATTCACCCCACTGAACTTGCCTTCCCTGTCTAGTTTTCTTAGGCCTATCTCTTGCTTTTCTCAAGTGTGTGTATTTCTGGATTACCTGCCTCTTTTCTATCAAATTCTTTTCTTCATCAAATTCCCCATTCACCCGCATCTGGTTCTGGTTGAAAGTGATGTACTTGATGAAATATGTGTTGCACAATTAGAAAATAATTATTTTTCTCAAGTAGTTTTTTAAAAAACTAATTGAGTTTAATCTCTCTGTCTTCCTATTTTCTCTTCCAATTCCAGATAGCTTTGCCTTTCTACCTCTTGCCTGTGGACCAGCTTCCTGGGATTTTTTTCCACATTTATAAATTAATTTGATATGAAGGTTGCAAAGACAGGGTATAGTAATCTTATGCCCCTTTTGGAATTTAACATTCGTACAGCAGGCATGCTATAACATGTGTCCCTCACTTCTCTTTCTAGAACTACATTTCCATCCCTCTTCATCCGTGTTTTGGCTTTCTGTGGGATGCGTGAATGGCTGCTCCCATGTATTTTGTTGCATTTGTCCATTGCTTCTTGTGTTCTGGTGGGAACCTTGGTGATTCTTCTCAATCGCTACCTGAGCTCTGTGCTGGTTGCTGCTCTTCTCCCAGGGTCTCATGCTGGCTGGCCATGTCTCTACCTCCCTGGCACTGCCGCTTGGCAGAACCATGGTCCCTGGATGGCTGCCTCTAAACCTTTGTGAGGGTGGGGAATATTCCTCCCCCTGCTGCTACAATTGAGCTCTGTGCTGGGTACCACAGAGCCCTCTACACTTGCTTTCAGTTGCTAAGGCATCCCGAGCTTTGGCTGTGGCTCAGTGGTCCTGCTGTCCAAACCCTAAAACTTTCCTAGCCTCGACACTCAGTGGTAGCAGCAGGTGTTGGGATTTCTCCAACTCCTAAGGCCTTGGGAGGAAGAGAGTGGCTGTTGACATAGACCTCAAGAATTTTCAGAGTACTCCAGGAAACTTCTCCAGAAGATATGTAAAGGTAAGAATCTGATTTCTCTAGGAAGCAATTTCAGAAGCGTAGAAACAAAACCTCTGGCTGGGGGTTAATGTAAATGAATTTTAGTAGAGAAAACTTAAAGAACTATGGTAACTTGTTCTGCATTGGCCCATTACTTACTGCAAACTCTTCTCAGGGGTGGCTGGTTCTGTATGAGCTTTACATTTCTATCCTATTTTACTTATATTAAATTTGGGTATTGGACAGATTTTAAAGCATTTTACTCCATGATTTGAAACAGAATTTTGAAGCATTTTGTTTTTCCATCTTCCAGTCTTGATTTTGTATTTAATAAGATTGTTTTTGTGATTTAAAATGGTAAAAAATAAATGGTAGTCTTTTATTTTACCAAAATGCCTATATTTTAGTTACCTCTCTATTAGTATTTAATACAAAAAAAATTAAACATGTGTGTCCTTGCATTGTTGTAACTGGGAAGCAGCCGTGCACATGCTTGTCACTCGTTGCCACTCATCCAAGCAATCTCATGAAGCAGCAGCCTCTTTCCTCTCAGGGCTTTTTTCTCCCTCTCCTTCTTCCCTTGTCTCCACTTTCTCTTCCCCTATCCCTTGTATTTTTTTAAGATGGTCTTGCACTACAGCACAGGCGGTTCTGAAACTGACTATTATAATCCAGGAAGCCCCAGCTTTTAGAGACCTGCTGTCTCCCAGTCTCTAGTCCTGGAATTACAAGTGGGAGCCACAGCATGGACCTCTTTGCAGCTTTCTTACCATGTGACTCAGTGAAGAATCTGTTAGTGTTTCTGAGTTGTGGGGAAGAAGCAGTGTAAACCATGTGTGCAGAAGTACAGTACCACGCCGGTACTTAGCTCATTCCTAACTTATTCTTCACCCTGCTCTTCACAGGCACTAATCTGTGAGTTCAGCATTACCATCAATCTGTAACAACCTTTTTAATCCTCTTTGATTTTTTTAATATGAACTTAATATCTTAATCAGTACTCTATAGTTGAAATGAAGGTTTTTATTTCCACAACCAAAAGCCAACCTAAACTTAGTACTAAAGTTAAAATATATGCTTACTTTGTAAAATAGATGTAATTTTACAAAATGAAAATATATTGGCTAGCATATATTTCTATTCTATGTTGTATCCTCTAAACCTCAAAGAATAGCTAAACAGAATGTTTTAAAGTCTTCATAATGACTTAAAATGCATATTTGGCTCCTTATGCAATAACACAAAAATGGCATTTTATTGTTCTTATTTTACAGGTTATAATGAGCTTGCAGTTTAAAAAATTGCAATTCATTTAAATATTTTTTAATGACTCGATGTAGGCTCCAAGACTAGGAGTTTGCATTATGGTTAAGTGTACCTTGAGTACACTGCTCTTTTATTTCTCCAGAAACTTATTTTCTCTTGGGATGAGAAATCAAATGAATATAAGAATGTGAACTCTTAGAAATAATGAAAATACTTGTAAATTTATTACTAATCCTGATTATTTCAGTATGAATTCCTTGCTGTTAGTAAGTCTTAGGTACATGTGCCTATTCTCAAAATAAGGTCGAGAGTCCAGTTAGAGTATTTCTCTATGTCTCAGCTCAGCCTGAAACTGATGCCTGGCCATCCCCAGGTTTCCCCTCCCTCCCTGGAGTGGAGACCTCCAAACAGAGGAGAGGTGGGCAGAACATTTACAGCAGATGTTGAATTAAGCAAATACGAAGTTTTTAAGTTTTGTTTTTCTTTATGGAATAAGTCAAAGTCTGTAAGCTTCATTAAACATGTCCGTGTAGAAAACAAACAGAAGAACAGACCTGTGCTTTCTCCGAGCAACTGAATGGAAGGATAATGAAGGGATATGACCAGCTGCTGACAATTTTGATACTTTAGACTTTTGCTGCTCAAATGTAAAAGATTCCTATTTATTATTCATTTTTATGTGGAACTAAAAGGCTATTGTTAGTTTTACAGAATTAAAATTATATTTTAGTTATTTTTCATATTTTATTTATTGTCTACCTTAGAATCACTTTTTTTTTCTAGAAAACTTGAGATATGGATGAAAGGAAGGTTAGATATAAGTAGGAGAGAGAGGGTAAAGAAAGTACAATTTATATCTGTGTCAAATTGTCAACTATAATTAATAAAAAAAGAAGCACATCGGATACAATTATTACACCATGAGGATGAGGAAACTGAGGCTTTATGAAGTTGAATAGCTCACTGTGGCCTTCATTCCAGTGATCATTGGCCCATAATGATCTTTATTTCAGTGCTCACTGATGATACCAAAAAGTGTATCTACCGAAGCTGTCTCAGGATCCCTGCTCTTTGAATATCCTAGGCATCCAGTGCTAGCCTCTGTACTCATCCTTGGGATAGCTCAGCACAGCCCCCATCCAGGTCATTCTAGGCTGCTATTCCATATCTAGGTTTGTGACCTTGGGATGTTTACTTACAGTCTTCTCTCAGCTGTAGTCTCACCCTCTCTAAAATATGAATAATATTATCTCCTTGTCAGAGTTTTTATGGAGACTTAATTTAATGAGACAGTTTGTTCCAGCACTTAGCACAGTGGCTAGCATACAGAAAATGGTGACAGTGTGGATGCTACTATGTAATTTTTCCAAGGTCACAAAGCTAGAAAATGATTGAGTCACAATTCAAACACAAGTCCTTTGGAATAAAAAAGTAAATAAAATTAGAACAGATACATACCTAGCATGTTTCAGAAACTACAAAACAAAGGTCATACTCCTAGACCCCAATCTCCCTTTCAACTAACCATATATATATACCTATATATATACCTATATATATATATATATATATATATATATATACCTATATATACCTATATATATATATACCTCCAGTGTTCAGAAGCTGTGATCTTAGGCACTTTCTTAATCCTTATGCTGTTTCTTATATATTATGTAAAGAGAAATAAAATTTAAAAACATTGCATATGTTATCACAAACAATGAATTATACAAATTGATATCACATGCTCATATAACTGTTGGTTTTTATTAACAATTGACCAAGATGTAAGCATCTCTTTAAAAGCATAAGGTCTTTATCAAATTGACAGATCTGGTTAGTGAAAACCATTTACAGATGGATAGGCCCTCCATTTTCCAAGAACCAAAATGTTTCCTGGTCTAAACAGTGTCAAGACATAGACTGGCAGTGGAAAGGAGAGGAAACATCAAGGAATGAACAGAATAATTGGAGCAGAGACAGAAGTTCATTTCATCCTGCCTCATATTTGTTACTAACAGGGGAGTGTCCCAGAGAGAGTAGTACCAGTTACACAGATAGTACAATATTCTTTCAATCTTTATTCTCTGATGTAGAACCCAAACTAGCAGTGGGGGCTCATCCTGAAAGAGAGAGTCATCAAAATCAAAATGTCAGAGCTAGGTAGCCATGGCAAATATTGGATTTAAGGTGTTGGTAATTTCAGTGAAGTCCTTGCTGCTCTTTGATATCTCTTACTATGAAAAGATTGAGGCCAGAGATGTTTATGTATTGATTTGTAATCTCACCATGATGTCTACATATTAATCAAACATAATGTATTATTATTATATTATAACATGAACTGAAATAATAGTGCAGAACTTGGTAAGGAGACTGACTTTAGAAAGGAATGGTTCCAAAGTGATTAGAGAGCAAGCTCTGGTGAAGGAGATGTGGAGACTCAGGACTTTGTCCATATAAGAGGCAGATACTACAGGTTGGGGAGCCAGATGAGGAATGTGTAGGACAGCTGTTAGCACAGGAGTAAAGTGTTCAAAATCACTCATGAGCACACGACATACTTACAAAATGGAGAAGTAAAGGAACCCATCTACATTTCATTTATGTTTTTTATGCTGAAAAAATATTTCTGGCATTAGAAACTCAATTTGATGACAGCATATGGAGGGGAAACTACCAGAAATATATTATTTTTGTATAGCTTTAGGAAGATATTCTCAAAATACGGTTTAAGTGCACAATATTGTGAAATTGAAATTTGCAACACATAAAGTAATTAGGTGGGTGACAGAGAAAGTATAATTCTAAAAGCTGGAATACTTGTGGGGAATTATTGGAATAGCTTTGATGTCTGTTTTGTGTTAAAAACCCTAACTGCTCTTTTGATGTTTATTCACATATAGTAAGGTAAAGGAATCTCTCATCCTTTATTAAAACCATAAAACTTAAAAGAACAAAGGAAAATGAAACATGTTAAAGCAGACGCTTGTGTTGATAGCTCTAACACCACAAGGCAAAAATCGATGCTCCTTTCCGCTGCTCACCTTCCCACTAGGCTCTAATCACACACTTTCTGACTAGCACTTGTGGCTACACGCAAACGGGTAAGGAGTAAGCAGCACCATTGGCTGGCTGCTGCAGGAGTGTTTTCAGTTCCATGTAAGAGGCATTTTAATGTCTAAGCTACATGCATTTGTTTCTTGTATCCAAATCCTGGGGAGTGTATGCTGTCACCAGAAAAGAGCATGTTTAGAAAATATCAGACGAGAGTAAAAATCAAACCACATGAGCAAATGTTCCATGAACATTTGCGTCTTAATTTGAAGAAGACCATATGTTGCAGCAGCACTTCAGTAAGATTTAGATAGTGCCGAACTTTCCAGCATATCATCAGAACAATCTTAAATTGAGTGCACACTTCAAAATATTTTGCTATGAAAACATACATGGATGTGAAGGTAAGTATAGGATTGAGTGTGAAGGGAGTGAAGTTAGAACTAACATATGCACTTCATTTTGTAAAATGTGGGGGTCCCTTGGGCCAGTGTTGTTTTCAATTGTGACTATGTACAGGCTCCTCTATTTTGCTTTCTGGCTCTGATATTTGAATTAACTAGCTGTGCTGTCTACTTCCCATACCCCTGCTTTGCTTTGTTTTTTTCACTTTGTTTCTTACTCTGTAGTGCTCTCTTTTCGTTTTTGTTGGCAGCTTGCTGTTTGTGTTTTAATTAGGTGGTAATCTGTGGATATTATTGAAGTGGTACATATTAACTAATAAAAACGAAACTATCGTAAATTCTGTCACACATGAAGAAGTCTAAGATAAACAGTGTGCAAGCTTTCCCCTCCTAATTTTTTTTGTCATAGAATGTGTTCATGGCAGATCAATTTGCTTTATTTTTATCCTGCTATAAATATGTAAGATAACATGGTGAAAATGAAATCAGTGAGGTCTTCTCCCTAAGGAGAATTTTGTCATGAGAAGAAAAAGTTTCAGTGCTAAGGGTGAAAGTATTGTAAAGTGAATATAGATGTTTAGAGTATATGAACTATAAATTATAGAAACTTTATGGCATCTCTAATAGAATTAGAAATGTTCTAGTTTAGCCTTGTGATTAAAATGTCAGTTCCAGAGCCAGAGAATCCTGGAAACCATTGATTTACCATGTAATGGTTGTAGTACCTTGCGCAGTTACTTGATTGTGCTACACTGGGGAACACAAGAGTTTGTGCATATAATAATAGATGATCGGATTCTCTGAAGATTAGATAGAAACTGGAATCACATCAAGCCATGCCTAGAACACACCACATAGTGAGTAAGCTGTTGTTCTGCTTTAACTTCTTTTATAATAAGAGAGAACTGAGTATGAAATGAAAAACGGAACATAGTAAGAATCCATTCAGCCAAGACATTAACCGGGTCAGATTCATAGAGTAGCATGAGCTCACAGTCATGGGGGAGTGAAGAAAGAGCTAAGCCAGAGACAAAAAAGTCACTGGAGTTCTTGGCAGTGGCTGTTTCTGTTTATATAGTGCCCCTTTGGAAAATGTTACCATTCCCCCACTGAGCCTGCTCAAGATCAATCAGTCCTGCATGTTTACATCACATAGTTGGGCTTTGTCCTATGGTTACCTTCTTATAACCCTAAATAGATGTTTCACATATCACATGCCAGATGCATTGATTTTTGAGCATTTCTTATTTGTGTTTTCTTCACGTTGTCCTAAATTTTCCTGTGCAGGGTTCTTTTATAGATTTTTGCAATTGTCATCTGGAATAAGCCTAGCTTCTGTCACACTGACCACATACACAGTAATACTAACATTTTTCATGGAGTAACTCAAGCATTAGTTTCTTGTTAGACCTCTTGATGGCTATTTTCAGGTTAGGAAAACATGGCTCTGCAGTTATATTTTGAAGTCTGCTTGGCTATTTGAAGGCAACATTATCATCTACTTCAAAAAGTGGAGGTAGGGCCAGAAAGGAGGTCAGAGACTCTCCATTAAAAACGCTGACACTGCGAAAGCGTCACAGGCTCTCGTGTTTTCTGAGCCTGTGATGGTAAGCCCTCATGACTGCTTAGCACAGTAGATGCGGTGAGTGGTCCAGCCAGTCTCCACACAGGTTTTTGTTTGATCCATAACCTGGAGAAAATAAGTATTTTATTTTGCATTTTCAAAGTCTGATACTGAAAGATTGGTCTACTTTCTCATATATAAGTATAGCTTTGCAAATACTTTATAAACTCAAATAACAAAAAGCAATATTAACTTTACTCATATACTTTTAAGATTGCATTATTAGAAACAGATTCCTTTAAAAGGCCAATTCAGTCCAGAGGTAGTTGATTTAGAACCATTCTAGAACAAAAATTACTGATTTTTGTTTTGTTTTGTTTTTACTGAGATCAGAGTAACATTTAAAACAAAGAACAATAAAATTTGAAGCTAGGCTTAATGGCACAGGCCTGTAATCCCAACTAACATGGGATGCTGAGGCAAGAGAGAAAACTTAAAGCCTGTTTGGGCTACAGATTAGACTCACCATCCTGGTCAACTCCACCAGAAGCCTTGTCTCAAAATTTTAAAGAAAATTCTTTTTTTAAGTGTTAAAGTTAGACTGTGGTATAGCAACTGCCTGACATTCACAAGCCCTAGATACAAACCTAGAACCCTACACATCCATAACAGTGAAAGAGCCAAACAAAAATAATAACTCAGAGACTTGATTATTCTTTTTTAGTTTTTATTAATTTATTTATTTTACATCCTAATGGTGGCCTCCTCCCTCATCTCTTCCTGGTCCCACCCTCCCTGCCTCTTCCTTCCTATCCCCATTATGCCCTCCTCACTTACCAAGTGGCCCCAGGCTGCCAAGTCTCTTTAGGACTGTCTGAATCCTCTTCCTCTGTGGCCAGGCAAGGCCAC
>CM053766.1:20600803-20686018 GCA_028658305.1 Pachyuromys duprasi | reverse complement strand
TTATTCTTTTTTAGTTTTTATTAATTTATTTATTTTACATCCTAATGGTGGCCTCCTCCCTCATCTCTTCCTGGTCCCACCCTCCCTGCCTCTTCCTTCCTATCCCCATTATGCCCTCCTCACTTACCAAGTGGCCCCAGGCTGCCAAGTCTCTTTAGGACTGTCTGAATCCTCTTCCTCTGTGGCCAGGCAAGGCCACCTTGCCCAGGGGAAGTGATCAAAGAACAGGCAACAGATTTCATGTCAGAGACAGCCCCTGGTCCCCTTACTAGGAATCTGAGCTGCCTGTCAGCTACATCTGAGGACTTAATTATTTTAAAACTGATTCTGTCTTAATAAAAACAATATTTTATAGTTCTTCAAGTTGGATTGAAATTATCCTTTTAACTTATAAATTAATACATTTTCTATTTTAAAGTTACATTGTGTTGGGTTTCCGATAAATGTCTTCTGCTAGGAGTTCATATATGCTGGTTCTATTTGGAGACAGGTTAGTTTCTATTTGAAGGTTTTTAATATACTTGGAGAATTCAGGAGCCTTACAGTGAAGGAAACTGGAAAGCAAAGCCTGGATTACTTTCTAAGGCAATTTGGGGTCCTCACAAAGCTGCCTAAACAGTTGTGTCCTTTGGCGATTGGCCAGCTTGTGAACTCCTGGTCTAGTAATGGGCAGTGAACAGAGGTTTAAAAGACCACTTCAGCCAGTCTTTTCCCTCAGTTTTACCATTTCTTATGAACATTAAAATGGAAGGATAATTATTTTTAGAATTGTTACTGTGAACTTTAAACCTGTCTAGAATAAAGGAGAAGAGTTCAAACTCTATTTTCCATTTAGCCAAGTCATACATGTTGAAAAGGCAGGTGATATTTAAAATTTGGTCTTAAAAAATGTCACACATACTTCCTAAGTGAGAAAGTAATGTAATGGGAGGAAAGGTGGGATACAGAAGACAGAGCCATCTGCTCCTTATGGATAAAATGTAATTTTAGCCAACGCTAGAGAATATAGAATGTACTTGATCAATAGAGACTTTCCTGAAATGGCTGGATATGCCAAATGTGTGTTACTCGATAAATGAATATGTAAGGGAAAATTTATCTGGGTGAACAAATAGATGACTAAAATTAGTAGGTTGTGTATTCTTATGCTTTTTTATGTTTTTAGGAAAAGTACTCAGTTTCAAGCACTACAAATTTTGTTGAAAGATGTTAAAGGAAAGTCTTTGTTTCTTTGTGGGTGTTTCTAGTTACTGCAGTAGGGCCAAGGTTGTTTGGTTGATATTGCTACTGTAGGTTGAATTATCCTGCATCTATAGAGGTTTTAGAATAGAACAAGAAAACACAGATCCTAAGCCAAGGAGCTATTTTGAGAAAAGTAAATACTAAGTGATCACATCCTAAAAACAAATGAACAAAAAAACCAAGTAGAAATAGATTAAGAAAATGACATTGACTTAAAAGAAATTAGTGTGTTTTACCTGTAACATTTGGTTTGGTTGGTGATTGTTAGAGCAATTGTTTGTAAACAAAGGTTGAGATCATAGCATTACTGTTAAGCAAGAAGACCTCATTGAACATCTCAGGACCTTAGGGAATGGAAAAGAGTGGCTGCAGAGGCAAACCAAGGTTGAGTGTTGAGGAAAAGGAAGAGGGTTGCTGAGTGTGTGTTAGAAGCTTGACATAGTGTGGTTATGTTGAGTGGAGTATATAGCTAAAGTGTTCTGGGGACCCTGAACCACCTAACATTTCCTCACTGCTTGCTATGTGAGTATTTCCAACTTTTGTCTGTACTTAGCTTGCTATAGAGTTAGGTTTTTTCCATTGTAAAGTACCTATACTGTCTTGATTTATAGCTGGATAAAATATTAAAAAGGAATACAGACATCACTGTTAGTAACTAGAGTGAATGAAAATTTACTTCTGATTACTCTAAATTAGTAGCTTATTTTAAAAGGGAAAAGAAAAAAAGATTCCTTGGATTTCTACATAAGCAGCTTGTCAAAATCATAGCTTTGTTTTTATCTGTGCTGTGCTGTAGAAAGTTCTTAGTAAGAACTTTGTTCCTCCTAGAGGAAAGAGTTAAAAGAGAAAAGACTGGCTGTCATTTCTGACTCATCCTAATAACCTGCAACCACTTAGTTCCTATTTTTCCTGTCATCCATCCTAATAAAGTCACTCAGTTCACTCACATGTAACCGAGGAAAGCAGTGAGTGCTTTGAAAATGGTAGGTGCAGGGCTTGCTTTGGCAGCTCACAGACTAAATCTGAAACGATACAGCAAAGATTAGCATGGCCCTGTACAAAGACACCCCAATTCATGAAGCATTCCATATTTAAAAGAAAAAAAAGTAGGTGCAGTAAATGTTTTGTATTATACTCCTGTTACTATCGGGTCATAACCCCAAGGATTAGAATGTTGACAATTGGGCCTGGAGCCCTGTCTTTTCCTGAGATAAGAAACATTCAGAAAAAAAATTATTGAGGAATTAATATATGAACACTGTGTTTATAACAGTTCCCTTCTCCTTCCTCTAATTTTTCTCGTGCTTTTTCCACTCCTCAAATTCATGACATCATTTTCTTTAAACTGTGTGTGTGTGTGTGTGTGTGTGTGTGGTTTATAATATAACCTGTTGACATTGTTTAGTGTTGCTCATGCATGTTTAGAGCTGACCTCTTGGGTCCTTGTCTCTGCAGAAGACTAAGTTTTACCTCTTCAGTAACTTAATTTCCTGTAGATCTTCTGGGGTTGAAGCCTGTAAGATTTTCTTCATTCACATTGCCATGTGAATATGGTGGTATCATTTCTTAGATATTGTTTAGGAAGAAAAGTGAGTGTCAGCTGGGGAAACAGTGCTGAGGAGAAAACTGTTAAAGAGTAGTGGAATAACAGATATTCCCCCTTCCCCAACTGAGTAAGGTCACAAGCATTAGTGGAGAGCCAATGCATGACAGATATCTAACTAGAGAAAGTGGGTGAAGTTGGGGCTGGATCAGAAAATTAAATCATGGAATTTGAACTTGGAGATAACGCAGACACTGACTCAGGGAGACCATGAAGGAGACTCTGGACAGTTGTTTTTCTTACGTTATCAATTCAAAACCTCAAGGGCCTTGTGCTGGTCTGGTTCACTGCCTCTGCCCAAGCTCCTTTAGTGGATTGCTTTGAAGCCTTTTAACCCTTTGCTTGCTTTATGTAGCCCCATGTTGCCATGATGTTGTGAGACAGGGTGTGACCTGTCCATATATGCACAGGCAGAACCTCTCCATTCATGGGCTCTCATGGATTTCAGAAACAGTCGATGGGAGTTGACTGTGAGGTGATGAGCCTTACAGGCCTGTCTTATACCTTAATGCGAGGCTTGGAGGCTACTTACCTAAGTGACCTCAGTAGCTGTTTCCAAAACAACTCCTTAAGTTCTAATGAACAAGACAGGGTATAATAACCTGTCTTGTTCATTAGAACTTAAGGAGTTCTAATTTTTGGCCTTGCTAAGAACATTACAGTATAACAAAACTGCACAGAGCCAGGAAGCAGATAGGACCAAAGCACATGGTTCACTGTAGAAAGTGGAACCCTCCACTAAAACAGAAAATAGATAAGACTAAAATTTGCAAAACAGATAATTGCTGAATACTGTTTCTAGCAGCCACAACAAATAAACAAACAAAACCAAAAACTGGATTGTCACTGTCTTCAGTCTACACTCAGGTAAGCACAGACTTTCACTAGAAGCCATGCTGCCTTATGGTAGGAGATGAAACTGAAGGTTGGGTTTGCCTTAATGATTGTCATTTTTTTCTGTAAATTAAAACCTTGTTCATGTTTTGTTACAGTGTAGTTAAAAACTTGTTCATGTTCTATTACAGTGTAGTTTCACAGCTGAGTTATATGCATCTTACATTGTAACAGCTTCTCCTTACAAATTATGATTATAATTCTGGATTCTATTTTGAGCTTCAGAAAAGTCTATTTGTGGTACCCGCTAGCATCTCTCTGAGCTTCTGCTTCATTTCTACTTGATAACATACTGGTTTTCTTGAAAAAATAAGTTTTTAGACTGTATTGTTTTCAATTTTTGCTTCAACATTTTATTTAAAGTGAAAAGAATTGCTATTAAATTTTCTAAATTGTATAAAGCTATAGATTTTTTAATTTTAGACATTTGATTTTATTCTTTCTGTAAAACTTTGCTCTATTTCTCTTTAAAGTAGTAAAGAAGGAAAAATAAACAGAGAAGACAGAACATTTAGTATGAGTAAAATAAAGCTAATGACTGCATTCACTTATTCATTCATGTGCGTCTGTTGCTACTGGTCATACTTAAAAGACTGGTAGATCTTGACTGTTGTGCTGTTGCATGAATCTAGTTCTTTTCAGATTCTCCCCAGAAAGCATAAGAGCAAAGGCCCCTCTCCCACCCTGGAAAGTGAAACACTTTATAAAGTAATAGCCATTTTGCCCTGGCTTCCCTCTCTGCCCTTCAGCCACTCTCTTAACTAGTCTGCCTCCCTGGAGTGTTAAAAGATGCTTCTCGTACTTTCCTGCTTCCCACATTCTGTTTTATTTCTTCATAAAACCTTTTCTGAATGAGGACCCACAGCACAGTGAGCTCCTCAGAGAGCCTCTGTGCTCAGACACTGAGGGATGTTTCCACAGCATCCCATACCAGTTTCCGTGTAAGTGCTTATCTGAGATGCATGTAGAACTGATGCTTCATTGTGCTGGAATGTCCTTATTCTGGAACAGCTGTTTGGTTTTTGGCAGTAAAATATGTTTTATGCTTATTTATTTGGACATACATGGGCATAATATTTTGGGTTATGTCATGTGTTATTAAGTCTGTGTAAATCGGCTTTATGAGTGGAGGGTGAGAGGTGGAGACACATTTACTGATGAGTGCACACTCAGGGGCCAGTTGAGTATCCTCTCTTGCTCGTCTGTCCTGTGAAGGCTGCAGTGATCAATGTGCTAAGCTTTTCTTACAGCTGTCCTGCAGAGATGGCAGTGATCTGTACTAAGACATTATGTATTTAATTTTTCGGGTCATAGAGATTAATGAGAGCACTACAAAACATTTCCCCAGCTTATTTTTTTTATTGGGGGTTTCCTTATTCTTTAAAATTATAGAGCAAATATTTTTGTTTTCTTTTTTTATTGAAGCAATGTGGAAGCAAGAGAGGGAATGAATAGACAAAAAAGTGCTGTGTGTGTATGTGCCTGCTCCACTGCCCAAGAGACAAAATAGCATCAGAGCTTGAAGCTGGGACTGTAGAACCTTGCTTTCTCAGTTCGTCAACCCGAGTGGTGAGATCACTGTATAGCTTGACTGCTCTTCTGAGGATTTAAAAGATTACCTTATCAAACTCTGAACCATATCTATATTCAGTTTAATTTTGCTTCTTAGTTCAGTGTCACAGTGATGACTTAAACTGGGCATCAATATTTAAATAGAAATGAATAAAAATTAACACAAGTAATCACTTATCATGATACTAATTAAGTACAGCGAAAAAAGCATTTCAAATTGTGGTATATTCCTATGTGTTTTGTTTAATACATAGTAATTTGACATAAAATATCCACTCCTTAAACAGCTGATTCCTAGATTGTGTTAGGAGCTGAGGCACCTGCTGGATGATCCAGGTTGGCCTGAAAAGCGACTTAGCAAATTTCTCCATTTAGACATAAACTCCTTTCCCAACACACTTGCTTTTCTGTAGTTCTGAGACCTAAGTAGTATACTTGTACATCTGAGAAGGTCAAATTTAGGTGTCTACTACCTAAGAAATTACAGATTTTCAAAAACTCTTTTTTTATTAGGATTTTTCATTTTTTATTTAATGTACATTGGTGTTTTGCCTGCATGTACATCTGTGTGACTGTGTTGTATCATCTGGAACTGGAATTACAGACAGTTGTGAGCTGTCGTGTGAGTGTTGGGAACTGAACCCTGGTCTTCTGGAAAAGCAGCCAGTGCTCTTAATAGTTGAGCCCGAGAAATTACAGATTTTATGAAGTAAAATAATGTAGCCTTTTTGGACCTTTATCTTTATCATAGAAATAATTTTCTTTTTCTTTCACATAATAAAATATAATTATTTTATTCTTTTACTGAAAGAACTATATGCATATGAGTATGCATGTCGATATTCTTAGAAATCTGTCCTAATATGAAATCATATATTTCCTATATGATTACCATACAAATAATCACACCAGTGGCAATGTATTCTGTGGTAGGCAGGAATTCTGAAAGTGAGCAGACCAGATTCACTACATACATACATACATACATACATACATACATACATACATACACACACACATATAAGCTTTGTGTGTGTGTGTGCGTACACACACATGTGTGTGCTTGCATGATGCCTATTCCTGTTCAGAGGTCCAGGATCAGACTGAACGTGTATTCTATGAGCTTTAGTCCACCATATTTATTTTTGAAACAGATCATTCAGTTCTAAATTACAAAACATGCTGTGCTGTCCTTCTTGGCTGGTGTTAGACTGTGACTATAGTGAGCCCAGGACTGGGCCCATTAGGAACTGGAGTAATGGTAGCTATTGTCAGTGATGCTATTAGGGACTGGTTTCTAGAAGTCCTTGATTATACTCAAGTCCATCCCTGCTCATCAATTATAGAATCCTTGATTGGCCATTTCACATCTTGGAGCTGATTTTCTTACCTCTGAAATAAGGTAGCATCTTCCTTAATTACATTCAATGACTGTTGTGACATTTATAGAAAAGAAAACAATAGTGTGCTGTGTCAACAAACAGTTGTAGCTTCCTCGTGCTTTCTTGGTACCACATTCTCAGTCCCAACAGGTAGTCTTGTTGTGAACAAGAGTTTCAGCCAGACAGTTGTGTGGGAAGGCATAATTAACATGGTTTCATGGTGTGATTGAAGTTCTGGGAATATGTGTGTGTAGGGGACTGAGGTATAACAGGAGAAAGGTTATGTAGACAACAGTGCCCAAGAAATGGAAGCTCAGTGGTAGGTCTTTCCGTTTTCTCACCTAATCTTCCCTTTCTTGAGCAGCTGTTCCCATAGGACTAAAGCTGAAGATTGCGATACAAGGGAGTCAAGTTCTGGAATAAGGAAATCTAAGCTTCAGTGAGATGATAAAAGATGAGTACATCGTAGCTGCACAGAGTTAGAAATACAGTTAGACGTCTGATGTCACTGACTGTCCTAGCAGAGAGAGGAGGAAAATTCACATTGAAATGAGAAACATGGGAACTGAGGCATCCATGGAGCAGAAAATACTGAGAAGTGGGCATAGAAGACTAGGGATTCTTATAGGCCATATTTAAAGAAAAAAAAGAGTTTCAATTTTAGAATGCTGGATTTTGTGTGATGGTGTCCTTCTGGCATGCCATGAAAAGTCAAATGTGAATAAAATAATCATTAAACTTAAAAAAATTAATGTAAAGAGTTGTGAGTCTTTTAAACGTTTTTTCACTCCTTATCATTATATTTGAACAAATATATTTTATTAAAGGTTGTATTTTGTTAATAATCAAACAATTGTTAATAAAGATAATGATAGTTTGTTAAATCACTGACTTATTAAGTATTATATAACTTAGATTGATGAACTAAAAAGAAAAGAAAAAATGATGAAGGAGATGAAGTAGAGTAAATATTAATGTTGATATTTAAATGTCCCATTAGTGCAAATGATAAGAAAGAGGGCAAAGTAAATTTGAAAAACATTTCATTTCACTCTTAAATATACAGCTTCAGTCTGTTTTCTGTTTAACTATGTCTTTCCTTCTAAAGGGGAAAACTAGTTGAGATAGTAATGACTTTTTATTCATAATGATAAACATTTTTAGATTCTCTTCTGATTATGGATTGAAAAAGAAAGGACAACTATGTCTTTTCTGTCAGAGGAACTGGGTTTTTAAAAACTAATAAATTAAAGAAGTGACATTTGCTAAAAGCAAACTGATGAATGCATTTGACTAATTTCTTTGGAAAAGAAAACAATTTGATTCATTTATAAAGTATATTTACTACGCATAAACAACAACTAAAATCATGGTGGAGATTAAAACTTTAAACATCCAGACTGACACAATTTATGCTTTTACACCTGTTTTGTCATTTGACCTCAACTACATGTATAAGCAGGAAACGGTTTTTGCTTTCATCTTTGCTGACAGTAGCAAAAACCACATATATATTGACCTAATCACTTGGGCAGGACAAATTACATTGCGGATATCAAATCATTTGATTTACAAGAGGCATCCAAACTGATTTCCTTGCCAAAGATTGCTGAACTAAATTTCAATAAATAAATACAATCTAAATTTCTCATATTTTTCAGTCTTGTCATTAGATTGTTGGTTTGGTTCATGGCTATTGGGTAGGAATGTTTGCAGTGGCATGTTGATTAACAGTTTTTTCTTGGAGGGCACTGGTTTGTTCAGTCACCTGATAACTGTACTGCCAGTGGCTCACTCTGGTACTGATTTCACACTTCCAAAGTGAAGTGACTCAACCTGGAGTTGAGCAGGAATGCCTAGTGAGCTGTGGACCCCTGTGGACTGGCCCTAGTATACCTCTGGAAGGGCTGACATCCCAGGAGAACATTGGTGCTAAAGTGTTGGCTCAGGATACTTCCAAAGGTATTGTTGCAGTGGTTCTCAACCTTCCTGATACTGTGACCCTCTAATACAGTTCCTCACATTGTAGTGACCTCCTAACATAAAATTATTTTTGTGCTACTTCATATCACTAGTTTTTTCTACTGTTATGAATCATCATGTAAATATCTGATATGCAGGATATCTGTGAAAGTGTTGTTTGACCATTAAAGAGGTTATCACCCATAAGTTGAGAACCACTGTATTAGATGAGATGCTTTTGTCCTAATGGAAAGTTCCTCAGTGCCTGATCATGATTTGAAAAGCTTGATGAGAGTCTAGGCATTAAGTAAACCATAGCTAGTTTATATTACCTAACTGCCTCATCTGCATTTCCACCAGTTTTATGGTATAAAGTGAATGTGTCATGGTATGAAAGAATAGGATCTTCCAAGGTCTAGCTCGGTAGCCATTCTTTGTATGGTTCCTCTAATGAGGTGCCTCTCTCTCCCAGACCTAATTAGGGTTTCCTCTTCTGTGTTTCTCCATGTGGTTCCCAGTATGTTCTAATAATGCTTCATTTCCACATTTATTATTGTAACTACTGGCTATTTTGCCCCTAAATGTTACTTTGGAAAATTTCAAACCCAATCAAAAATCACCATTTTAGTAGAAAGAACTTCTATATAGCATTCAAGTGAGTTTATTAATTGTTAACATTTTGCCACTTTTTAAAAATTTTTAGTGTGTATATGTATTGTGTGTAGGTATATATGTGCGTTGTGTGTACATGCCATGTCATGCATGTGGAGAGCAGAGGACAGCTTGTAGGATTAATTTCTGTTGTTACAGTGGGTGGGTTCGAGAGACTGAAGGTGCTAGGCTTGGCGCTGAGCACCCTCCACTTGACTCAGCTCACCAGCCACATTTTGATAATGTTGTTTTTTGGATCTTTGAAAGTATTACGTGATGCATACTGATTTGTTAGGTAACTTTACCCAGATGCCACCATGTTTGAGTTATACTTCATAATTCTTGAATATTTGATTTTGAGTCATTTTTAATCAAATAAATAGAGCTATTATTAACAGGAACTGAAGCTAAGCCATGAAGTAGGCAGCCTGACTACAAGCCGAGATTGTGTGTGTTTGTGTGTGTGTGTGTGTAAGAGAGAGGGGGGGGGAGAAATTGAGAGATTTATGCTTCAGTTGTAAGGATAATTATTACCTTGGAATGCAGTTGAAGGAGCCCATATGTTTTACTTGTCATTTATCCATTCACTGCTTCCTTTATTCAGTCACCATCCTTTATCATTTACATTGTAACATGTTCTGTGTGTGCAACTAAGAGTCCTTGACTCTTAAGTGCATATTTTGTCCAAAAGCAGAATAAATATTTATTTATGGGAGACCCTAGATAGTATAGAAAGAGAAGCAAGATCTGTCCCGCAGTGTTTCTGGTAGCAATTTGTAGTGTGAGGAGGAATGAGCTAGGCAGATAAAGAAGGCACCAACAAGCCAAAGAAGCATGAAAAGTACAGAATATTCTGAGAACCTAGAGCAGCTTTATACAGAGTGGCATTTGCTGGAAAGCAGTCTTCAGAAAAGGAAAAGCTGCTGCAGAGATTTTTGTAATTCTGTGCAGGTGTGTAAAGTGGCCCTGAATGAGCCTTGTATGATAGCGACATGGGAGCAGGTCTCTATTTCCTTAATCTTACCCTCAAAACATCTGTGAAAAGGACTGATCTGGCAATTTTTAATTCTAGGAGATGAAGCCTGTTTAATAGCAGATAATTCTGATATTACCTAGCTCTGCTACTTTAACAAATTATGTCCTTTTCACCCTTTTCTGAGAAGCTATTTGTAGTTGATAGCTGCACGAGGAACAGTCTTTCTTCACTGAGAATGTGGCCACTGTTAGGTGTCCAGAGCTTCCGTGCATGACCCCATGCCATGCACACAGGGGCCATGCTAATTACATGGAACTAGTGATTGATGGTTTGTTGTTGTATTTATTTGTTTTTGCTTTAAAAAAATAAGAAAGCATGAACTTGGGAAAGACAGTGGTAATGAGAGATTGAGAGCTTATGGAAGGAATTGTGAATAAGTGGGGAGCGTGGGTGCATATAGTAATATCTGTTCTCAAAAAACAAAAACGATGTTTGTTTCACAGTTGCATTAAGAGAGTGCAATGACCAGTTTACAGGCATTGCCTTTTGAAAAGCAAACCATGCATTTCTGAAGGATGTAGCATTGTCCTGGGGTTTGATGCTTCTGCAGTGTCAGTGTTGTAGACTTAACGAGTGTTTGTTGTAGGTCCATTCTTTGCTTTTGTAGAGTGCTTAGCAGCATCCCTAGGTGGCCTCTACCCACAACATGCTAACATACTAGCAGTAGTTCTCCTCAAACCTCCCAACTGTGGCACCAAATATGTAAAGAGGTCCTCTTGTGAACAAAATTGTCCTTGATTAAAAGATAGGCACCTATAGTTATAAAACAAGAAGAATGTGGTTTAGCTACCTTCCTGTAGTTTTACTGTTTATTAATTTTATTGTGTTGCATTTATCATTGTGTGTGCATATGTGTGTTACTCATGTATGTTTGCTAGGAATTGACATTGTCTATGAGCTATTATGAAGTTTTTATAGATTTTAAAGAAGTATCATGCCAGAACACAGTATCTCAGAGATGCACCTCAAATCAAATGCATGATGTTCTGTAACAGCTCTACAGGTTCATAGGACAGCAGCAGAATCAAGGAAGAATGCAGTACTGGGTAGTCAGGTGTACCATACTGGGACCGGACATTTGTTTTAAAATTATATGTTTATTTATAAACTTCATATTTTTATTTGTCTACATTTTGAAAATTATCACTAAGATCTGCAAATGGCATTGAGGGATATGAGTTGAAATTGTTATGCAGATCTCACACACTGAGAGCCCAATCTTAATTCTAAAATGTTAACTTATTAAACCCATGGATCCACAAGACCTTTTAGATCACTGGTTCTCAACCTTCCTAATGCAGTGACCCTTTAATAGAGTTTCTTATGTTGTTGTGACCCCAACCATAAAACTTGCATTGCTGCTTTGTAACTGAAATTTTGCTGCTACTTTTTACTTTAGCCCAGTGTTAAGCTATTTTCCGTCTTGTCTCTTCTCTCCCCCCGCCCGCCCCCCTGCCCTTTTCCATCTGCCCCATTCTCTGAACCAAACTCAAGGTCTAAGCACATCAAGCAGTTCTTTTCAGGCAGTACTCTAACACTGGGTCACACCTGACCCAGTTACTCCTGATTTAATGATCTCCCAAGGATGATCCACCGTGGTTCTTCTGATAAGAAAATGACAGTATTTGCCCTTTTGTTTCTTAACCAGCTTAATGGTAAGATAAATTTATCACACAACTAATGGTCCAGGAAATACAACCTATATAGACAAAGTAACCATATTCTGTCAAAATCTTTTTCCTAAAATGGATATGACAGATTTTTTTTTAATCATAGGATTTCCTTACTCCATGAATTCCTCCTTCCTTTTATTTGTCCATCTAATCCAGTGCTTCTCAAACTTTGGGTCATGAGCCCTTTGAGGGTCACATGTTGGACATCCTATCTGTCAGATAATTACACTACAGTTCATAACAGTAGCAAAATTATAGTTAAGAAGTAGCAATGAAATATTTTATGGTTGGGAGTTAATGAAACATGAGAAACTGTATTAAAAGTTCTCAGCATTAGGAAGGTTAAGAACTTCTGTGAGGAATACAGCCTGCAATGTAGTATTCTGGTTTAGTATTGCCTAAATCTTTTATTAGTGTTATTATTGTTATTTTTAATTAAATTTTCATTTTTATATATTAATTACAGTTTATTTATTTTGTATCCTAGCTGTAGTCTCCTCCCTCATTCCCTCCCCATTTCACCCTCTCTCCCTATCTCCTCCCCTGCCCCTCTCCAGGTCCACTGATAGGGGAGGTCCTCCTCCCCTTCCATCTGACCCTAGTTTATTAGATCTGATCAGGACTGGTTGCATTGTCCTCCTCTGTGTGTTGTTATTATTTCGCAAAATTTTGGAATACAATTGACACGTGTACGCAGTACAGCTCGTGTGACTTACAATAACTTTGTGTCTTTATTATCTCAGAGATCACTTGCAAGGACACAATACAGCCTTTGTAATGACTGTTAAATCCCTGCAGTTTTACATGTGGAGTGAAGTGAGGTTAGGAAGGAGACACTCATTACATGCTTGTTAGCAGAAACTTACTCACTTCAGAACACAGGAGGAAGGGGCAACCAAACTGCCATCTCAGCTGTTGGGGACTTGAGTGTCCTCCCCAGCTATGGACATTTTAAAGGACACTTTAAGATTTGAAGATGAAAATCTAAGTGTTTGATTTGGAAGATTTTTTTCTGCTAGCTTGTTTTCTGAACACAGCCCTTTGAACATAACTTTTCACAACACGCTTTTTAAGCTAGCTGCATTGGGTTTTGACAAAAACCTTTGACCTGAGAGGGTGGAGGGTGGGATCAGACACAGGGACAGGCTGCAAAAGAGTCCTTGAGAACTTATTATTCCAGCAGCTTAAGGAATCCAGATTTCAGTATTTTGTCCTTCCCTTTGTTGCACATAATAATTTTGGGGCTGTTTGTAACCACCCAGGGCAGGCAGTTTTGGGACATTGCTTCCTGGTATTCTCGGTCTCTGGAAATCAAATCACCTCGTGTCCAGCTGGTTAGCCACACTGAGCTAACTACAGTCTTTCCTAATTGGCCTTTCCTTGGGGAAACTTCTGATAATTTTTATAAAGAAAAATACCTTCTGATAATTTTTTTATCAGATCCATTTTATCATTTAACGAGTAGAATGTGGTTCCATGATTTAACTCTTCTATTCAGATGTCATTAAAGAGCAAAACATGTTTTAATATTTGCTGTTTCTGCATTGCATCACATCAAGACAAAACAGCTCACATGTTGATATTGTCAATATCTTTGTTTCAAATTGTTTAAGCCCTTTCATTTTCAAAATTTGATACCTCAAATTTCATATATCAGCTGAGCCTTTAAATTGAGTTTATCTTTTCTGAAAAACAGAAGTAGCTGAGCGTGTACCCATGGTAACTTGGCTTGTTTCTCAGTGAAGTTTTCTTGTTTTTGTTCCTTTTTTTTCTTTCTTTCAAAAACTATGAATTCTGAAAATGGAAAGAGGAAACCCTTCCTTAGCTCCAGTTTTCATCCTAACCTGTGTTTGGACACTGATGTAGCTGTGACAACAGCACACATGACATTGTGTCATTTCCACTGGGGATGTCTGTTTAGCATGTTTTCTTTTTTATTTTAGTACCTTTTAAAATTTTTTGCATTTTAGCATTAAAATACTCAAACGTATGCAAAATATAAACTAACAGAATAACTGCCACAATACTCCGTATTCAGGAATTTTTCATATCTGTTAATTGGATTTTTGAGTTAGTGTTACATACAATGTATTATATATCATGTTGGGTTTTTTTTTTACAAATACTTTGATGAATGTATAAATTATTAAGATTTCTTTCAAATTTGGGGAAAAACACTATCATGTATACATTAATACTTTATCTTTTGAAAGTTTATAATGGCTTTAAAATTTCAATTAATTCTGAAGTCACTTTTTTTCAGATTTTCAATCAACATAAATGAGTGTGTGTGTGTGTGTGTGTGTGTGTGTGTGTGTAAGATAGAGAGAGACAGACAGAGAGACAGAGAGGTGTGTGTAAGTAGTGTTGGACTCAGAATGGAAACTTGCAAAGGCATAGACAAAACAGTCCGCGTCAGGACCAAGCTCCAAAGAGGAGGCAAGACTTCCTTCCCATGAGCCTTCAGTCCTTCGTCAGCAAAACGCGGCAGTCGCCTCACATGAGTACAAGTCTTCAACTCCAACACTCCATGACAGTACTGGGGGAAAGAGTTATTTCAGTGATTCTGAGTCTGTGTCTGATTTCAGGGGCTCTTAGAGCAGGTACCCAGCTTTCCTCGCATGCGAGTTTTACAAGTTGACTTTTAGACTACTTAATTTTGTTCCTCTTCAACCCATTTTTCTTATTATTTTGCTATGTGAGTCATCTTCCTCAGTTCTTCAGATTGTAATGACAGAGACGTTTCCATACCTGCATTTAGTTAGTGCCTCACTTTTGTGTAAGTGGTCTCATTGTTATATTTTGGAAATGAATCAATTTGATGCTTTGGAAGGAGGGGCCTACATTTTAACAGATATGGATTGCAGTTTAAATACATAGGCACAACGTAGAGGCAAATAGCACATCCAATTAGGAAGCTGAGCAAGCCTTTGAATGTCATAGACATCTTTTGTTATTGTTTATTCACTAAGAAAATGAGGGGCATCAGACTAATTGCCTCCTGCTGTCAGTTATTTAGAATGGTGAATAAAGACAGCCACTTCTTTAGATAACCATAGCATTCATTTGCCCAGTTCATTACTGATGCTGTAATAGACCACTGTTAGGAAGGAATAGTTTGCCAAATATTAGAATATTTTATGTAGTAAAGAGAATAAATTGATACTGTGTTCATAATTCAGAGATGGAATTGAAGATGTATTATATATTTACTTAAAATAACCAAAGCTGTAAATTCCACAGTAAAAGTACATTAGGTATAGTTTATATTTGGTCTTTTAAGTTATTTGAATAAATGTAGGAAAAATGTTGATCTTCGAATAGAAGGAAAACATATTCCATTCTGTAAATGGGTTTTGAAGTTTAAAAAGTTAATGTCAAAATCAAGGTACAGTGAGTACTGCAGTTGATGATAATACACCGTGGACAGCTTCTAGGATTTCCTGATAATAACACACCATGGACAACTTCTAGGATTTCTTGGTCTCACTGCTGTTATGCCCGTACTTCATTTTAGTTTAGCAGTAACATGTTGAAGTTTATCCTAAGTGCTGAATCATTTCTACTGTAAATGTTATAATATTTGTCTTATACACATAAAGGCTTTGTTAAAATGAGCATCTTCTTTATCTGTCTTAATTAAAATTTAATACCCCGAGACCATTTATATACTCAGTTGCTATTTTAAATAACTGGGTAATGTTGCAAGCTATATTTCTACAATTCCGGTGAAAAACCTAAAAATCTGAGAGGATTTGAATGACAAAGGGAATTTTTTTGTCTTTTTTTTTTTTTTTTCAATAATGGTCACTGGCAGTGACCCAGTGAGAACAAAATGCCCAGAGCATCCTCAGCTGGGACATCAGCATCCTTCCAGCAGGAGTGTCAGCCTCCAGCATCTCCCAGCAGCACTGCAGTCGCTCACTAGCACTATTGTAAATCACTGCTCTAAATCAGTGCCATCCCGTATCTTCTCTGATATGTCGTGGCATTTCCCTTCTGTGCCAGACAACTTGGAACTGAAGTAAACTGGAAAAGGGACATGCTTTGATCCTTAGGGAGGAGAAATTGATACATAACTCATGAATAAAATAGGTAAGTTTTACCAAATGAGTGAAGTTTTTCAGTGTGGATCTGAGCATGTGAAAATAGAGAAGTGGAGTGCTTGAACATGCACACAGTGTTAACAAGACCGATGTGGACATACACACCCACCTCCTGTCCATATCTCCTAACTCAGAATAGAGCTTGGGATATGAGAGTAATAGTTTTGCCTGTGGACAAAGACAATTGGCATCCATTGCAATATAAAAAGAAGAGAATTTCTAAGACATGAGCATTACAAGGTGTTGAGGTTATTGCACCTCTTTTAAGAACTACCATTGGTACTCTGTGGTATTATGTCTTCCTTATATAAAGCAATGATACTGAAACACTCCTCTTGGCAACCAGCTTATAATGTTTGTACAATAGAGTGTAGAGGACTGAAGATTAATTTGCTAAAATTATCATGTGCTGCAGTTGGTAGATCATCACTCAGTCAAGAAATACACTTCTGATTCCTCACTGAATTATGCATATAAATATTTGTAACATCCTGAGTAATTAACTCATAAAAATAAATAATTATAATGGAGATTGAGTGAATTTCCATATATTTTCCACTTCTAAAAAAGTTGTTATCCAGCTGGTTAATAGTATTATATTTCTTAGTAAACAATATTTGAGATATAATTTTGGGCACATGTATTTCCGTGGCTTTAGAAAATCTAAAATAAAATAGAAGTTATTTTGTGCAGAAATCTCCACATGCTTTTATGTTGTGATATATCTCTGTTTAAAAGCCATCCATCAAGTTGGTCTACCACAGTGTTCTTCTATATAGAGGACATACTGCTACTATCACAAATTAGCCATAAGGTATAATAGAAAATACTTCACATTTTTAAATCCTCGAACATTTAAGTGGCTGGAATTTAAAATTTTTAAATATAAGGTTTTCCTGAGAAAGATTACCATCTATTAAATTGTTCAGAGAGACAGTGTGTAGGTATTTGACTCAGATATTTGAGAAAAATACTTTGACATTTTGTAGTGAGATTAAATAAATTGTATTTTATCTCTGTTGTGTTAATATTTTCCTAATATACTGATGCTATTCTGTACTCATAATTAAGCTCTTGTAAATTAAAATTTTAATTATAAGTGCTAATGTTGTTTTTTATGTATACTTGATAGCCAAATCTGCTTCAGAAGCAAAATGAGATGTTTACTGTGGATTTGACTTGCTGACTCATAGCAACTGGAACCTTTCCATTTGTGAGATAGACAATCTTGTTTCCTATATTTGATCTAGCTAAAAGCAGAGCCAAACCCTGAGGAATATAAAAGAACATTTTGTTGCCTATTCTTGTATTTTCAGGAATAAAAGCTGTGATAAAGGATCCAAAGACTAACAAGTCATGAGGCCACACCCCTCTCCTGGCAGATGGTCTAGGGGCGCTATTCTGTATCTTCTTGGGGAATTCCTGTTCTTGTGTTTTTGCTAAAGGCCTGCCTGCTGCACACTCCCATCTTTTGTGTGTCCCCTTTTCTCGCTTACACTTTCCTTTTTCCCTTCCCTGTTTCTTTAAACACACAGTGTTATTCAAAGTAGGATTTGTGGTTGGTGATTCACATGTTTACTTCCTGTTCTTTTAAAATGAAACTAAAGTCCCCTGTAAAGGGGGGTGGGGGGCTGTCATGAAGCCTTAGCAGTGAAGCTTTTCCCAAGTCATTGAAGCCTCAAAGAAGTGAGAAGCAGTTACTAAGGATTATAACTGTTCTTCAAAAGGGTGTTCATCTTTGGTAGGATAGTATACTGTGTGTGAAAAACTGTGCTTCATTGTCATGTTTGTTCTACTGGATTAGCCTGGTGTTGCTGCTAATGTGGGCCTTTGAGCAGAGCCAATTAAAACTACCCACTCCTTGCTTTTAGTATGAGCCAGAGAGCCTTGAGCTAGGGTTAACAGGAGAGAATCAGTATCTGTGACCCATGGGTTGGTGACAGAGTCCAACTAAACCCTGATATGTCCACATAACCATAGAGCATTGGCAGTTCAGTCTGTTTTCATTTGAAGCCTGTTTCTCTTCCAGCTTCTGTTACTTGGAGATAGAAATTGTGCCTCCTGAGAACTGTGAAGTCTTCACTGAGATAATGAGTATATAGCATGTAAAACCATGCTCAGCAAGCACATTATGTGACTGTAAATGTATATTGTCATTATGTGTCCCAAAACAAAATTGTTAATAAATTGGAAACTTGGGTTGTGGAATACATCTTTGTATTTGGAGATCACATTCATGGCTATGAATCCTTGGCATTTTCTCCATTAGATTAACCTAAATGTTTGCATTGCATACCCTAAATGTTTCTGTGATCAGCTCTGTTACATTAATCAGTTGTTCCGTAAAATCGACAGCTGTGAAAGGATGGGCACAAAAACAAAGCATTAAGAATATTCCATCTGAAGCCGTGCCTGGTGGCGCATGCCTTTAATCCCAGCATTCAGGGAGGCAGAGGCAGTCAGATCTCTGTAAGTTCAAGGCCAGCCTGGTCTACAAAGGGAGTTTAGAACAGCCAAGGCTACATAGAAAAAACCTGTCTAGATAGATAGATAGATAGGTAGATAGATAGATAGATAGATAGATAGATAGATAGATAGATAGATAGATAGATAGATAGTGTTTGTCTACCAAAGAAAGATACTGTAGTATATGTATAATGTATGTATAGTATATATAGATACTGTAGAATATATAGTATATATGTAGTATATATAACATATATAGTATATATATTATAATATAACAATATTATATTTTCCTTATAGTTCAGAGCCTAGTCTGTATTTTTGATATCTAAATTTATACTTTATTACAACATAATACAAACTTGTCTGCATTGCTAGTACTAGTCTGAATTTATTTACATGTTCAGTAGTATATTCTTACTTGAATTTTATGAGATAACTAGACAGTTAATTGTTAAAATATTTCAAGTATATTTATGTCTTTTTTGCTATGAAAGTATTTCTTTTAAATCTTCCTCAATTTTTTTAAATAATTCAAATAATGTCAAGAAATCCTTAATATGCTATGATAAGCCATTACTAGGAGTTACAGTGTGTATGCAGTGGAATAAACAAGCTAACAGTTGTATTTCTAATTATAAAATGCTTATGCTACTTGTTTAACATGCAGTTTGGAAACAATGGAAACAAAGTAGAAAACCTTGTTATATAAAGTGCGACTGACATTTTGGATTCTGTGGAAGGATATAAAACAGTGACAGAATGTATACCAAAGCAGCACTTGCTATACAGTTAGCTCTCTACTCTCAGTGTATCTACTTCTCAAAAGTTTAGGCAGTGGTCATTAATATTGGATAATTACATTATAGCATGTATCTTGCAATAGAAATTTCCTATACAAGCATAACAACTTTTCTGAGTAGTTTCAAAAATTAAAGCCATTTTAGCTTTTCTTTCAATCTGCTGCCTTGATTCTAGTTTTCATTTTTGGCAAGGTGCAGTTTCCTTTCTTGGAGCCTTTTCAAATTGCTCAGAATTACCTTTATTAAATTTTTCAGAACATGGATTTTCTAAATGCCATTTACATTTAATAATTGCTGCAAATAGGCACTGAAGAATTGTGTGTTTGATTCGGAAACCCTTCAGATATTCATTGATGACCAGGTATAAGCCTCTACAGGGTTGAAAGATATCTTGTGCTTTTCTGTCCTTGTTCTTCACTTGAATGCGTGGGATTTATGCACCCACATGGATTATGTCAAGTTCTTTCTTTGGGGTTACCACATTTTTACATGATGTGCTTTAGTTTAAGATTCACACATATTTCTGTGTTATCTATACTTAGTTATCTTTACTCATATGTATTGAATTTTTTTAAGAATCAACTTACTATTTTCTTTTCTTTTAAAGTACTGTTAGGCCTTAATTTAATGTTATATAGGAAGATTGGATAAAAAACTATATATGTGTAAGTTCCAAGGTATTTTTACATTTTTGTTTGTCTTAGCTTCTAGTAGCAAACTATTATGATTTCATTTTTGAGACTGAAATCGGGAGTTGAGGACTGGCAATAGAATGAACTGCTTTTGCTTCAGATTAAGTTTGCTTTTTTTTTTTTTTTGGAAAATTCTAATGGCAATGTATGTATCTGTTCCAAAACCAGAGCCTTTTAAGAGTATTTGTATTATAGAAAAGGGAGGCCTAAGTTCCAGATACCTACCAAATTGTGTGTAAAAAGCTCAGGTTGAGAACAGTGCCCGAGTCTTTGGAGAATGGGCAGCCACCTTCACCTGTGAAGGAGAGGCGGGTCACAGACTCCTGCACCTTGTGGGTGTCCTCACACTTAATGCCGAGCTGCAAAGCCCAGCTTTTCCTTTCATATAGAGGAGTCAGTGGAAAGTTTTGTTGTCTGATGTCAAGTAATTGTTAAATGGCTCATACTTCAGGTTCTGTTCTTTTGACAATCTAATCTGCTTCAGTGAGGGAGCAGTCTCTTTATTCTAGGGACTTATTAGATGTATTTGTTAATTGACTAGGAAACCACTTTAGTTAACTAAGTAGGTAGTGGACATTCCCCCTGTCGTACTTACTACAAGGAAAGTATATTTAGATGTGTTTAGTGAACAGAAAGGATGCTAACCAGTTCAGCACACCTAAGCATGAAGTCCTGACACTCTCACCCTATTTGACCGTTAAGCCTTGCTTCCATTTTGTCTCTCAGATGTCATATGAGTGGTGAGAGAGGAGAGTAAGCTAGCTTTCCGTTTTTCTGATGCAGTACACAGACTAAATGTGTTCAAGAATTTATAGAGCATAAAACAAATAAAACAAAACAAAAAAACCTTTTTTTTCTTTGCCAAATCCTAATAAGTAAAATAATCCAAAAGGATACATTGTAGAATATGTGCTGCTAGTTTGATATCAGGTCATATAGCTTCAGAGGGGGAAAAAGGTAGAGAAAGCACATTGTGCTGGTTAGAAAATGAGAGATAAAGTAGAACTTGGACTTCTCTGTGTTTCTCCTCAGTGGCAAAAGGAAGAGTTGTACAGAAGGCTTTGGTTGCCATGTTAGTGCACTAGCAAGGCCTGTTCTTCCTCTGGCTTTTCCTCATCTATTAAAGCCAGCTTTTCTCACCTTTTAGCCTTGCGTCCAGTTTCATGTTATTGCTGCTTTGTGCATTCCGGACAAGGGACAAGGAAAGAGAACTTTCCCTCGAGTGTCACTTCATACTTAAAAGGTATATTCACAACTCCTGGTTGCCTCTTTCTAGAGGACTGGTTCTCAGTCAGATGGAGAGACTGTCCAGACTCATGCCAAGAGGAAGCAAGAACTGCTTTGTGGCCACCCTGGACAAAAGGAGCCCCCTAAGCAAATGTTCCTAGAAGGTAACCCCAGGCTTTGGTTTTAGCACCAGTTTCTGCACTGTTTCCTCCCATCCCTCCTTAGATATCCATGCAGACTCCTGTCTCTGAGATTGCTGTCAGCACTGATTCAGTGCAAACTGCCTTGGTCTTGGGAGTCAATAAGCCCTAGTTTACACAGTCTTGAAAAGCATCTAAAAGGGCTCAAATTTAGGCCCACCTGAACCTTGGGATTCTTAGAAGAACACCGAGCTCATGGTGAAAACATAGTTGTGGTTGGAAGGTTTTAGGGTCTGCTGTCTTCTACAATGCCATGTGTCATTTTTCTTAGTGACGCCAGATACAGAAGTTCGCTTCAGAACTGTTAATAAGCACTGTGCAGAGCCAGTGTATTCTGATAATAGAAGAAATCTAGAAAGTTTGTCCACAGAGAATGATTGTTTCCTGAGTAGGGGATACATCGTGTTAAACTGGGTCCTCTGAAGGATCTATCAGGTAAGTGGAGATTTCTTATCTACGAGAGCTGCTGCCATGGATGCCCTGGCAGTCCCTCCAGCTTAGTCACAAACATCCTGAAGGTGCCTCTTTGCTGTGTGATGCTGCTCTGAGAGTTGCATGCGCTCCAGGGTCCAGGCATGTCATGAAGAGTTTCAAGCTGTCTGTTGACAATTTACAGTTGTTTTTGAGGTAGGATGGCCTGAATTCCACATGCACCAATGAAATCAAGCTAGTTAGCATACACATCGCTTCAATTGTTGTTCCCCACCCAAAGAGTGCACCTTGTCTCTGTCTAGCACTTTTCATCATGGTCTGTGTTAGTAAAACAGTAATAAAAATGACAGAGTAGTCCACCATGTCAGATCCTGTGGCTGGTCACAGGCATCTGGTTGCAGCCTGTCCCATGTTAATCCTTTGAGTCAACAGTTAGGAACATTCAGTAATACACTTGAAATATTTTTAACATGTGGTATTTAGAGTGTTTAGAATGTCAAAGAATCCTTTGTAATGATCTTTCTCTTGGGTGGGTCTAAAGGTATTTTAAAGGACTATGTATCTGAAGACTTTTATGAAATGCTTTGGAAGAAAAGGAGCTCAATTTTAGGGGAAAAAAAAAACATACCACACACTTCAATGGTATATTAGCCAAATAATCTCCAAGAAATTCACGAGAACAGTATGTTGCTCATTTTTTTTTTCTGTGATAAGAGAATGTGTTTGATGCTCCCTTTAGGGAGCTACACCTTTCCCTGTAATCGTGTCTTTCACATTTTATGTTAAAATATAAATGATCGAAGAGATAGCATACCCTGTTCAGATTTGTCTTAGACTATATTAAATTCAGTTTCTATGGCAACGTTTTTTAATTGGCAACTCCTATTCTGCTGGTACTCTCAAGCCTATTTTTCTTGGGTATATAGAATTGTCAGAAATGTTTCACACAGTATAAGTTAAACTTAATAGTGATCTTTGACAGGAAACATGTTCATTGGCCAGGATTTATTTCATTAATTAATTATCTGTACTATGGTTGCATGGTTGGTTGCTGTGGCAATTATGTGTTGCGTTTGACACCTGCCTTGTGTCAAGAAACCATTGAGGACTGGTATTTTTGTCAACACTTTAGGCTTGCAAATAGGTGACAGCCTTTCTTACCTGAAAAAATAAAGGTGTTCAAAAAAATCCCTGAAATCCATTAAAGCAGCATTTTAGGTGGTTGAAACAGTTTATTGATGGATTTTTGTTCCTTTTATACTTGACTGTAGTAGAATAGGCTAAACTGATTTATCAGAAACACAGTATTTGGTGTTCCTCTCACACACTTTGTCTCTTGAATCAGTGTGGTGCAGAATGTTGAAGCAGGTATTTGGTAAGCTGGATTTGGCTACTGCAGTGTTATAAAAATAGATTAAGTAAACAGACACAGCAGGCCATTGCAGCTTGGATTCTGAATCCTCCTGAGACTTAGTATAACTTTAATAGGCTGTAGTTCTAGAGAGAACTATGAATCTCTAGGGTGGTTTCAATATTATATAATGAAGGAGGAGTTGTTTTATAGCAAAGAATCCGGTGCTACATCTTTTAAAATAATTTCAGGGAGGTTTGTCTGAGAGCTCAGTTTTTAGGCTATTCCAGTCTATTGTGGACTTCCTTATTTTTTGCCTTTGCTATTTTTATCCCCCTGCAGTGGCAGAGCCCTGCACCCCACACAAGGCAGCACGGCAGTTGGTGTTGTGTATAAAATTGCTGTTAGACAAAAGCTAGCAAAGCAGCAAATCCTTGGAAAGAAGGAAAGTGTCTGCAGTTAAGGACCAACAGTATTTAAATCAACTTTGCAATGTAAAAATTAGAATGCAAAAGAATAAAATGTCTGCGTCCCCCTTCAGAAGTTGTGAAGGTGTTTAGTAGAGAACCAGAGTATGTGTTGTTACTCACCTTAACCCTTCGCTACTGCAGATGTTCTGAAAATGTGTCCCTTTCTTAAACCTGGTCTGTGGCCCTTTGGACTTAATCCTTTCATCAGGGGTCATGGAAAGCTTTTAGAGCTGGATATTTCAATTTTACTTCATTCAGGTTTCATTATACATTTTGGTTCCATATGCTTCCTGAATAATTTACGGCTCCAGTGGCCTAATAGTCATACATATTTATGAAATAAACAACTTGTATGTGTATAGATATCCACGTTTTACCAGTTGATTTGACTTATGCATTTATTTCCAGTCTGAGAAAATGAGCAGCTGTTATCAACTAATAAAGGGTTAAATCATCCTAAAAGACTATTCTGCAGAGAGGTATAGAAAGTAATGGAAACATGGTACCCTGTCACTTCTGCGGAATGAACCTTTCTCAGAGCTACAGGCCCTGCACATGATTTTGTGAACAGAATGATTCTATTAGACTACTTACTACTAGTTTACCTTTCTGGTTTTAAATATTCAAAACAATACCACAGAGTCATGACATAAAATTGACTGTGTTGGTGCTGGAGAAGAAATTTAAGCCAGGATCTCTGAGTTGGCCTCACGCAGCTAGTTGGCTGTCAACCTCAGTATGTCTTTGTTTACTGTTCAAGTAAATAGTAACCCAGATGAAGTGGAGTATTTGGGAAATTTGGGGGGTCTGGGGGCACACTGCATCAGATTATCAAGATTCTTCTCATAACCATGCTGTACAAGCAGCACTTGATAAATTAGTGCTGAAAGGTTAGCGGCTGTAGTTTAAATCTTTGGCTTTTTAACCCTCAGCAACCCAGTCTCATGGTTGAGATCAGCAATATGGCCAGCTGCTTTCTGTTTTTTCCAGAAGTTCCTGTGCCTAGAGCTGTTCTCTTGGTTTTGCAAGTGTCAGATTTCCTGTTGTTACATCTTTATCCAAGCCAGTCTGATTTACAGCATTACTGCCTACATACCCTAAAAGGAAAGAGTAGGGAAGGAGGAAAAGCTGTGCCTCTAACATGCAAAGGATTACCGCTCCAGACTCAGCAGGCAGAACAGCTGCACATCTGGAACCTTGATTTACGGTGTCATCAGGTGCAGGTGCAGCACATCTGCTGGACTCCAGTTGTATGACAGGTAAATAAGCTGAATTAGCAAACAGCTTTCTTCATCACCCAATGTTCTATGTGAATGACATAGAATGAAGGCAAGCAGGCAATGAGTTTCAAAGTTACTAGAATAGGAATGTGGTATAAAATGTGACAGCATGCTTTCTCTTGTTGCTAACCTATTTTGGTTCCTTTCATGTTTCTCCACATTGATATAAAACATATTTTTCATATTTTTAGACCTTGAATGGTACGCAGTCTCTGTACACACCCTATTATTTAAAGATAGGCTGATATCTCTCCTGAGCAAACACACTCCAGTGCACATTTGCACACACATAGAAGCACACCTTTAACATGCTCTGTGTGTGTATATGTGTGTGTGTGTGTAATAGGGAATTACAGCCAAGCAGCAGTTGGAATCCTTACCAGTTGGAATCCTTCAGGCAGGAAGAGAGTCTTAGGGGAGGGCCAATTGATCTTTGTCTAGACCTCTTCAGAGTAGAACAGAAACCAGCACTTTGTATAAGGTTCCAGTTGCAGCAGAACAGCACAAGGGTCTCTGAAGTGCTCAGAGTGACACTGGAAAAACCATCTAACAAATGCAAATAAACCTGCCACATTCCCTTGGTGTTCTCCAAGAGCTGGATGCTTAACCAGGGCCTGCCCACAGATTTCCACTTAAACATCCCCTTGTCACCGTAGCAGATAAGGTAGATAATGTCATTATTACCATTTTATTCATGAAGAAATTGAGGACCAGAGGATAAGTGATAGGTACAGAGTCACAGGGTTGAAAGTGCAGAATTCATTGTTTGTTTGTTTTTTTAATTTATGTGCCGAATTTTGCTTCTTTGAGCCCTAGTGTTTAGCTTTATCCCATATCTGTTTTAAGGAATCGTGCCTTGAACATCAAAAATGAGAAATGACAGTTCCATGTTTGAAGAATAATGTTTCCATGGCAGTGTATGCTGCATAACTTTCAGATTTGTTCAGTCTTTGAAACTACCATTAAATTTCTGCCTTTCTCCTACATTTCCATTTCTTCTTCCAGCTTCTCATACCAATAAGCATTCCTTCCTTTGACTTTGTCATTTCATTAGAACACTTGGTCCTTTGGACTTTGGAGTGTCATCAAGGGAGCAATAACTTTTCTTCTAGATCCTCAAGATTTAGAGAGCTGACCGTCTTTGAGGGCTCAGTTATTGGATCTATGTAGCTCTTGTTTGATACTGTATTGTCCTTGTAGCACACTGATAAGTTACCATGATAGTTTCCAAGTAAACACCTTGACACACTTCAGGTTGATGCACAGTACATGTGAGAGCCAGGAGAGCAAATTAACCAACAGAGTCCTTCCATCCTAATGGGAGGCAGTGAGAAACAGCGTACAGTTGCCTGAGTATGTTTGCGCTTCCCATCCCCACTTCGGAGGCTCACAGCAAAGCACATTTTGAAAATTCTGAGGAATCCATTCCAGTTCTATTTTGGTGGGCAAGGCAAATTTAGAGAATTGGTAATGAAGTATTGCCAGTTTCTACTGTCATCTCAATGAATTGCAAACATAAGCTTCTTTTATTGAGCAGGGATTACAAATACAGAGAGAATCATTGGGTCTAATTTTGCTTTTAAAAATATATTCATTCATAATGGAGAGAGTTGAAATCTATACATGGCAGTGGTAGCAAAATGACTTCTCTTTGCTTTTCAGTATCAGGTCACAGGAAACATCATCCCCCCCCCCAAATTCTGGCATCATTCCCCTCCACCCTTCCTTTTTACTGTCAGAAGGGACAAATGGCTACCTGTGGTGCCTATTAGCAAGCCAAGACCAGGCTTTCTCAGTGTCTCAGCTAACTGTGGTTCTTCTCAGCAATTCTGATCCCATCACCTACCCTAAACTCCTCTGGCTCTTGGACTTCCCTCCCCTAGCTTCTCCTTTCCATATACCCCTACTATTTCAGCTGTTCTCTCTCACTGTCTCTTTCTCTCTCTCTCTCTCTCTCTCTTTCTCTCTCCCTCCTTCCCTCCTTTCTCTTGCCCCTTCTCTTGTCTCCTTTGCCAGCACTTTCCTTTGTCTTCTCTCCCACTGTTGACTACATCCAGCCTGTTGGCCATATTCAATCTACTACGTTCTCTTCGTGCTCTGGACTCTTCCAGATGCCTCTGGCTGTGCCCTCCCTCATATCCACAATAAAAACCTTCCCCTCAACTCTGAGTTTGTACCTGTGGTGCTGAAATCTCTGGGTGGTGCAGAAATAGATTCCTTTCAAGGGGCCTTGCCTCTCCTAAGCAAAGCAAGCTGCCGACTTGATACTGCTAAGGTAGGTGTGCATCATTTGATTCCACTGGCTTCTACAACCCTCCATTTATGGCTCCAAATTCTAGAGTCTACCTCTTCACTTGCCGCTTTCCTCCACCTACTCTGCTTCACCAATGTGATTCAGGTACCTCTCAGTCTCTCTGGCTCCTGGAGCCTGCTTAGAGCCTGCATCCTGTATGCCCTTCACAGGGAAAGACTTGTCTTTCCCTCCACCTCCTCTTCTATCACTGCCTACTTTCTTTGTCTTTGTCTCTGTGGGGCCTTTTATTACTATAAAAGCCTCTCCTTCACCCCTCCTGGGCCCCATCATGTGATTTGAGGCAGTTCTCCTCTGACAAGTCTCTCAGTCCACTTGGGCATGCCCCAGATTGGAATTCTTGTCACTGGAACACTTCTCTTTGTCACACCCTTTTCTCCCTCCCTACATGTTTTCAGTTCATCCTGAAGCTTCCTCTTCTTCCACTAGGAGCTGCTTGTTGCCTTCTCTCTCCATAGCCTTCCGGGGGCTGCTTTTTCTTCCCAATGCCTCGGAAGGCCTCAATGATATAGAAATCCTCTCTGGGGTGGAGTTCCTGTTTGCAACCCTTGTCTCTCCTGTCTTTCAGCTTCATCTGGAGCTTAGTGGAACCCCCCCTCTGGTGGAGTTCCTGTTTTTTGACCCTTTCTCTTTTCCTACCTGTACCTAGAGATTGTATTAAGCCCCAGTGCCTGATTACAAAGGCTTGGCCTCAGTTTAGCTCAATGGCTACAAACTGGCACACTTGTTTTCCAAGTTCTCACATATTGTAAAAACTTCTGCCACCACACAAGCAAATGATCCCAAAGTCTCTTATCCCTAAGCTTATTCTACTTTCCACTCTTGAAAATCTTTTATCTCTATGTCTTTTGCTCTTTGCTCTCAAAACACTCTCTTTAAAACTATTGTGTAAACTCTATAAGTTTTTAAGTTTATTGGATGTGGTTTACAAGAATGTATAACAAAAGTTAGCTTAAAACTTGAAACCAAAAGCTAATACTTGAAAAAAGAAAGAAAAGAAACCTATTCCTAGGTAATCTTAATTTTCTTTATCATACTACATATGTCACTTGGATTCAACATGTTTAGCAAGAGTAGATCTGTTATAGCATACTATATATGTAACTTAGATTCAACTCTTGTTTAAGAAAATAGATACATTTAAGTAGCAACCGTGTTGCTTGCCTCCATGTTGGTGAAGAACCCATCATAGGAGCAACAGTGTGGCTGGCAAGCATCTTAACTAAGGTTAGAAGAAAGTACAGGCAGCCAGTTGGGGATAGGGGACTCAACCCTGTAATCCCAGCACTCAGGAAGGCAGAGGCAGAGGAATCTCTTAGTTCAAAGCCAGCCTGGTCTACAAAACAAGTCTAGGACAGCTAAGGCTACAGAGAGAAACCCTGACTTGAAAAAACCAAGGGAAAAAAAGGAAGAAAAAGAAAGTACAGGCCATCTAACTTTACCACCATTTGATTAAGGTGACCACAAAGCATAAACCAACTAAGGTAGCACCCATAAAACCTCTTAGACCTACTGAGTCCTCTGCTTATCATTCTGTCTCCTTTTTAGACCGACTAAAGAGGCAACAGCAGGTCTCCAAGATATTTTGGATTAGGATGGAGAGAGTTGAAATGTATAAATGACAATAGTAACAAAGTGAGGACTTTTTTTTTTTTTTTTGCTTTACATGACTAGAAACAGCAACTCTGGGCAGATGGACCTGAAAAGGAGCCTTAGCTATTCTTATAATGTTTCCTGTCTTAGGAAGAGAAAGAGAGCTTTAGGAAAGGCGGTTGAGGGGGTAGATGGAAAATGAACACACATGTATTTGAGTTTTTATTGCTGTATAACTTATTTTATGAAATAAAATGGCATGCGTCTTTCTAAGACAAAAATTTAGAACTGAAATTGCAAAATGACAGAGCAATATTAATGGGATACAAAGTTCAACAACATGAGCCTTTGTACATATTTACATTTTATTTCAAGTGCTGCTTGAAAAGTTAAAAAGAAAGAAAAAAATGAATGGAATTCTCTTGAAAGTCAGCATATTTATCCTACCTCTGCCTCTGAATAAACAACTACCCCAGAAACTGTGTCTTTGCAAAGCACAAAAGGGGAACATAACACTCAGTGTTAGTCACTAGTTTTTGAGTAATAAATGTCTGATTTAACTTTTTCCTAACCACTTTCTAATTTTAGTACTCCCTGGCAAATTGCGTAACAGCCATAATTGGGCAAGCTGTAATCTCTGTGCAGGGAAATTACTTAAGAAGGCAGATACATCACAAAAGCAGCAGCTCAGAACAACTCAGTGTTCTGGTGTTCTTAGGAAAAGGCAGCTACTCCAGCTTCTAACAGTAAGGCGAGCAAAGCTTCTAGAAGATGCAAACACATTCCTGAGAGAAAAACTCTCCCTGGTCCACACTGCTGTTTGGGGCTTTTTTTAATGTCATATTTAAGAAGTGACTGCCTATAATTTTCTTTCTTCGTGAGGTATTATAAGTGATTTCTAAGTTTTGATTTGTGCAGGTTCAGGTTTGTCTCATTATTCATCAGAGAATAATTGTGGTAATGCCTTACATTAATAACTTGAGCTTTCTCTGGTGTGTACAGTGTCAGGATGGCTTGTCCCACCTTCCTTGATTAGTTTAAGCAGCTGTTTTTGCCCTGGGTCATTAGGTAGTAAATAACCATACAAACTGCTTTTAATGCTTGGATTTGTTTAATGAGTGCAGGCTTTCCATACCCTTAGGCCATCTCACCTGGCCTGTGTTCCTGAAATCCAAGCAGCTGCAAAGACATCAAGCAAAGGGGTCATCTTTGCTTATATTCAGGTCCCTTACTGCTACTTGAGTTATGCCCACAATACTCTGCCTTAACTCTTTGACCTAGCTGCCCTGAACAAAGCCTTTTCCCGAGCCTGATTGTTGTATCCACAGTCAGCTGACTCCCCTGAATGTTCTCATCTATACCGTGCTTGTTTTTCCATCTTTACCATGGAAGCGTCCTTGCATTTTGGATTTCTGAGATGTCACTGTGTTAAAAGAAAACACAGTTATTGCAAAATTAGTATCTAGACGTAGATTTGAGAACTAAATTGTTTACCACTCTCTGACCCTGCGCAAGTTATTTGTCTTCTCTGATTTATTTATTTATTGTAATTTAATTTAATGCTGGATGGGTCTTGTTCAGTCCTTGTGGGGTTGACTGAAGAAGCTTTGAAAACTTCACTAGGCCACAATTTATTTTTAATAGATAAACATTCTGTGTTTTGTCTCAGGTACCCTAGTTGTCTATATAGTCCCTTCAATACTGTTATCTTGTTATTTTAATTTTTATCTTTTACATTAATTATAGTTTATTCACTTTGTATCCCAGCTGTAGCCTCCTCCCTCATTCCCTCCCAATCCCTTCCCCCCTCATCTTCTCCCATGCCCCTCTCCAAGTCCACTGATAGGGGAGGTCCTCCTCCGCTTCCATCTGACCCTAGCCTATCAGGTCTCATCAGGACTGGCTGCATTGTCTTACTTTGTGGCCTGGTAAGGCTGCTCACTTCCTCAGGGGGAGGTGATCAAAGAGCCAGCCACTGAGTTCATGTCAGAGACAGTACCTGTTCTTATTACTAGGAAATCCACTTGGAGACTGAGCTCTTAACAAAGATTTTAAAACTTCTTGGAGGGGGTGAAATTTAAGCAGGGTCTTTATCTCTGTTAACAAACTAGCCAACAAAAGGCATGGATGGATGAGGGGAGAACAGTTATTGTTAGTCCTGTTTTCCTCCATTTTATGCACATACTGTTGTAAATTAACCTCTAATCAGAGTTAAAAGTTACTGAAGTCAGAACTATCTGTGTAGTATACCTGACAAAAAAAAAAAAAAAGACGAAGAAGAAGAAATTGAAAAAGAATGCATGGAAAGGGACTTCTGAAGATGGTCACTTATAATGTAGCCAGTGAAGACAGTTCTTGTTGTCAGCTCACTTTAAGAGACTAGTGCCCAATTTCCTAACGTGAAAGGAATGAGCATGAGTTTGTTTTTCCTCTGGGCACTAGATACACTCAACAGCCGCCCTGCCTGGACACAGTATCCCAGGCAGAGGCACCATTTGCTCAAGAGGCTGAATGCCTCAGTGAGTCCCCACCGCCAACAAGTGACAGCCTCGAAGTGAAGAGTAGCAACAGCAAACAGAACCTTGGCTCTGGGGAATTGTCTTTCCACCGGAGACTGAATTTGTCATTTGAAGTCACTTGAGATATAGTGTATGTTTGACTCGTTAAAAAAGATTGTAACTTTGTGAAGGTCTGGAAGGCTGAAGTATGCTTTAAAAAAAAAAAAAGTGTTTTGATAGAAAGAGGCCCTGGTGATGGAAAGGACGGGATGCAAAGTTCCAGTGATGTGGTGACTGGGGTCTAGTCACTTCCACATACTGTCCAGACGACAGCTGAAGTTAGTAGTCATGGGGGAAGAAGTTGTGTTCAGACAGCACTTCTAGTATATGTCAAAAGGTGAGATGTGAATAAAAAGCTGGCATGCTTTCACTTTTCCACATCCACTCTGGGAACCATGTGGCCTTCAGGTTGTTGTAGGTCTAAGCACTTTAGAAGCCTAGGACACAGCTGCATCTACTGAGTGGCCGAGGAGCCAACCTGCAGGCTAGCAAGGCTGTACTTGGCCAACAGTGGCTAATTAACCAAGAAAAGGGAACATAGGATAGGAAATCAGAGCAGAAAGCATCTCCATTCAAATGAAAGTGTTTGAGAAAGGATATGAGTCAGTAGAGGTCCTAGAGAAGATAAAGAAAAAAAAAATGTTGAGACTCTTTTTCAGCAAAATGTCCTTTTTGAATGGACCCACCAGGGATTGACTTTTTTGATGTGTTTTTCTCAAGCCCCACAGACTGCTGAACTGTGAAAAATAAACTTTTAGTATTTGAAAGCAATTCAGTTTACGATATTTTGTTATACTCCAAAGAGACTAAATACTGTGATATAAAATTAATGGGTATTAAAACAAGCGCCATTTTCAAAACCTTTCTGAAATACAGCCAGCCACTCAGTATCTTTGACCTCCTTTACCTGACCTAGGCTGTGGATACAAGAGCTAAGAGGCGTAGGAAGCCCCTTCTGGAAAGCATTTGCCAGGGGAGGGAGATGGATAAACAATACACAGGTTGATGAGAGGGACAAAAAATTCTGTTAGATGCACCTGGTTCAGTGAGAGGTAGGATGTAGAATGGCACACGCGCTACTCCGGCACAGTACCCGGTACGCAGCACATCAGCCTGAATATTGAAAACTAGAAGAAAAGCATCCTGTGGCAACCGTATGCTCCTTTTCTCTTACATTCACTTTTTAGCTAATTACAAAAACAGCGTCGCCATGTCTGCCCTCTTGCCAGGCTCCACAGCTCCATCCTTGCCATCCTAATCACCTAAAATATTCTCTGCAGCTTCAGGTTGCCATTTAGAACATAGAGCCTTGGGATGACTAAGCTTTTTTTGAATTTTTTTGAGTTTTCAGTATCAAACTCATCTATATTGTTTTTTTTTCTGCTTTTAATTTCTGTGTTTTCTGCCTATTTTTATTATTTGCTAATATGGAGCAATGTCCTCAAACACCAAGGATGTAAGATGTGTCTTTGTAGTGTTTTACCCCTCGAGACAAACTTCAGTTAATGTTTGCTGAGAGCTACTTCTGTAGATATTTGAGGGTCTTCTCTGGGAAGCCAGTGGGAGATATGAGGGTTGGAAGGTTCACAGAGCAGGAGAGAGGCTCATGTAACTTGTATTGTGATACTGCTTTTTGCTTCAAAATCTTTTCCACCCAAATTGCTTATGCTGCCATAGCCAGCACCCAATGGAGCCATGTTCTGGGCTCATGAAACAATCTTCTCATTGCAGTCTCAGATCAGAGCCGAGAGCTATGCACAGTTTTAGTAGATTGTCATGGGGAAGGGAGGAGGGGTGTATTTTCCCCATAGGAACAGAACCAGTCCAATTAGACACATTTTGTTCAAGTACAAAGTTGGTCTGTCAAAAGGAGACACTGGTGAACCAGTGCTGACACACTGTCATCTCACACTTTCTTCCTTCTCTGTCACTGTCATTTGCAGTAGCATTCAATGCGGCCTTGTGCAGCATTTTTGAGCACAGAAAGTATCAATGAATTTTCATTTGGGGAATCACATATGCTTACAAAGGACTGCCACCGGAATATTAGGGGGGAAGGAATCTCATCTTTGGCAAAGTTAATGATGTGTGTAAAGCCTGGAGAGGAGTGTGGTGAAGAGATTTTAGTAACTAAAAGCAGCTAAAACCATTGTGTTAGTGTAACAGATTACTTAAGGAACAATTCAATACATTAGATATCTTATCACAGCTAGTAGATTTTGAAGATTTACAGTGAAAACAGTATTTGGTGAAAATATGTAACATATTTTGAAAATTGTTATGGCAAAATAATTAGTACCACTTTAGTATATGAAAACAAAATTTAAATATTTGTAGGCACATTAGAATCTAGCAGGAATAAGTGTGGTATCTTTGATGTATAAATGAAAACAGACTTTATCAAAATGTTACCACTCTGATTTTCATGCCCCCTAAAGCTCACAATGGTGTATTTCTCTCTCTATGCTCCACATATGTATGTATGTGTATATATATATATATATATATATGACTTTTATATAATTTCTGATGTATGCAAATCAAAGGGGTCCATGAAATACATGAATAATTGACTTGCCTCTCGCCACTCAAAGTGTCTTGTTGAAATGAAGAGTGTGGAGTATTATTTGGCTCATTGGCAGTCCTTCCTCCTGCACTCTACTCTTGGTCCTGTGGAAGGGCCAGGCATGACAGATAAGCTGAAATTTGGAAGCACATCTCATTTTTTTTTTATAGTTTGGAGCAGTATATGTTTTTGACTTTTAAAATTAGTAGCTTACATCTTGGAATATTTTTTTTTCCTTTGCAGAACTCAAAATGGTGGAAACCTTCATTTAGCTATGACCTGTTCTTGCTAGAGCCATTTGTAGTTTTATTGTGAGAGGTTCGTGATTAGGTATTCATTTTTAATGATTAGCAAGCATAATGCCCTTGGTGTGAATGTGGGTCTACTGGGTTCAGAGATGTTTTTATGTACAACTCACATATACCATCTGTGCTTCAGCAAATGTAACAGAGACTATGATGCTGGCACAGTAAGTGGCCAATGTCCATAGAATGTGGTTGGCGTAGTGCTTAACATGGGAGCATCATGTGAGCTTTAGTATTCCCTTATTGTAATAAGACACATCTATTGGTTTAAAATCAATACTTTGAGGAGGGATGATTATAAGGTAGACCAGGAACTACCATGTGTGTACAGACACTTGCATTAGTCAGTCTTCTATAAGAGATGGATATAAGAAGCATGCATATATTTCTCTCACGTTTACCTCCTTTTTATCTGGGCTGTGTTATAACCCAAATGGTAATAGCACAGTGATGGGTGTCGGTAGTTTGTTAGGAACCTTCCATTCTTCAGCTGGAAAACATGCCTACAAACATGCCCACCAAAGATTATTATTCAAACATTAGGCTTCTTGGTTATTAGCTGGTTTCATTTGAAATCCCTAAAATGGCACAGATGTTTTGGCTACAGTTCAGAAGTCTGATAGTCACTGTGCTAAAAAAATAATTGAAGTAATTGAATCTATTTACATATATATGTATACATTTATATATGTGTGTGTATATATGTATATACATACATATATACATTTCCAGTTTTATGATGCTTTAGAAAGGCAGCCAGCATATGTTGGACTGGTTAATGGTACCGGCACCTACCAAATATCACTGGACTTCACTGAGGTCATAGAAACTCCACTTTGGTTCAGGGGTGCAGATTGGATCCATCTTTGGAGCGCATGGGGAGTGTGGAACCAGGAAAGTTGGTGCTGGTAAAGCCTCCACTGCCGTATTGCGTATATGTCGTGTTAGCAGGCCACACGTCGCATCAGAGGCAGCTCTAAATAGATCTGGATTTCTGACAACTGTGCAGATGTAACTTGCTGTCACAGTTGCATGTGTATGTGATCTCTCACAAACAAAAGCTGCTGGAGGGAGACATGATATTTTAGTCACAAGAATGTCTGTGATTTGCTGCCTTTCACTTTCTCCCTCTATCCTCCAGGGAGCCAACACCAAAGCTTGTGCATTTAGGACACTGAGCAGAGGTATAGAGTTTCACTTTTGTCATTTCCAAGTTGATTAATGGAGTTGTGCAATGCGAGCACTCTGGGAAAGTCACAGTATCCCAGTGAGGTAGAGTGTCTTGATACTGCGTCAGCAAGCAGGATATTTTGGGATATTGTAAATGTCACTATTGGTTTTAATATACAAGAATCTTCATCATCAAACCTTAGGAATGTTCTACAAAATACTGCCTAGGACAGCTATTGAGTTCTGTAAATGGCTCTTTAAATAGCTAAAACCTGTTACCTAAAATCTCCCATTTGTGAACCAGTTGGATACTGATGAGGAGGGAGTATAGTACATATTAAATGGAACTAGGATTCCTTCAAGATAAATTATAAAGTCCATGGGCTGTGTGTGAGTGTTGGTGTATGCATGTATTTGTGTGTAATAAGAGCTTTTCATGGGTTAAAAAAAGAGGAAAGCCTGAATTCCCAGTGAGTTCTGCTTCAGCTGGATACATATTTTGAATCTATAATAATTACAAGAAGTTGGAACATAAGTTATCTCTTGCTAGCCTCTAGTAAATATCTTAACTTTAGACTCTTACAGAAATACTCAGGGAAAAAATAGATTAAAAAATTGCAGCTGTTAGTAGTTGACTAGGATAGAGAGAAACTGGTTAGCAACCTGCTCCTTTTTCTTGGCGTTTCTCAGGACAAACTTAGACCTTTATGTTTGAAGAAATTTCCAGAATAATCCCCTTCATTTAAAATGGTGAAATATTTAAAGTACATACAGCTAATTTTCAATTATCAGCTATTATTAATTATATGAATCCCTGTCCATGCAGAATTACTAGACTTAAGTCTTAATCCCACGGTATATTTGCAAATAAAGCCTTCAGGACAGAACTAATATTAAACGAGGCCATAATACTAGAACCATGACTAGTAAGATCAGAGTGGGCTTATTGTGATAGTGTCCCTGTCTCCTCTTCCCCAGTTTCTATTCTCTTCCTCCTTTGCTTTCTTCCTCCCCCTCCCCTTTCTCCTTTTTCTATAAACACTAAGGGGAGCTGAAGATATGGAGCCAAAGACCGAGATGCCCGTGAAGAGAGTGCTGATTGAAAACTGAATAAGATCAAACCTTCATCTTAATTTCCTAGCTTCTAAAATGAAGAAATGAATTTTTCTTAAATGCCCCAGGCTGTGCTGTTTTCTTATGGTATCCCTCGCTGACTGATAGAGCCTCCATTATATTCGCTGGTTCTAAGTCAGTGCTTATCTCAACTGGTGATCATCCTAATGACAAGCACTGCTGTCACCAGCTGGCTGTGATAGTCTTATGAGAATCCGGTGCAGCAAAAACATCCTATAGTACTACAGCCCACACAACATTTCTGCATGGCCCCAATTGTCAATAATACTGATATTGAGAAAGTTAGAATGTCTTTTTAGGGTACAGGCCTTCTTGCAAATCAATATAAGCCCTCCTTTGGAACAAGTGAATTATAAAGAAATACTTATAAACAGCAGTACAATCTATTGTTTGCATTTGTTTTCCTCTACACTTACAAAATCACATAAAATGATTCCTAGTGTTAATTAAATACACACCCATCGTAAAAAAAAAAAAACTGAAGGATTTATGTATGGGTGTTGGAATGTATAAATAAAATATATTTTCTTAAAGTAAATTATATAGACTTGTAAATTTTTTACCACTAAAAGGTGGAAACTTATTATATATTTAGGGGATGGAGCAGTGACTCAGCAGTTAGGAGCACTTCTGTGCTTGCTGAGGGTCCAGGTTCAGTTCTCAGTACCCACGTGATGAATCAAGATCATCTGTAGCTCCAGGTAAACTGGGAACCTCTGTGGTCCTCCATGGCCTCAGACACACACAGTACAAGAATAGACATGAAGACAAATGAAAATAAATCTAAACTGTTTTATTGTCACTAATACATTATAAGTAGCATTGGATGAATAACTAGACAATAAGGTGGATTCATTAAGAAAATGCTTCTTGGAAGTGAGAAATCTTACCTGTTGGTGAACATTAATAATCTTATTTGGGGAAAATATCCAACTGAAAAGAAAGCTGGTAAGAAGTTTCAGTAGGTAGCTTTCAGTTTCATAGTCAGATTTTCTGTCCAAGATCTGAGCATTGAATATCTCCAGAAAATGCCTCAAAAACATTGCTTGTCTCTGCTGTCCCAAGGGAAATACTGGTTTTGTTTTAACCATTGAAATAAATAGTTTTAGTTTGAGGAGCCTTACGGAAAATCCAGTGTTGCCTAGGAAGCTGGGAAAGACTTTTGAGGTGGCCCCCTTGTCATTTGTTCATTTCCTCCCTATTCTAGAGTTTACCCAGACCTGATTGGGTAATTTCATCTGATCCATCCGTACCATTTGGCAGCATGATAGTATGCCTTTTTAGATTCTCACTACATAAGCCATAGTAATCCTTTTATCAGGTTAAGGAAAAACAATGAAAATATAACTTTGACCTTTTTCATGTTAGTAAATTCACCCAAGCCTTCTAACAAAAGTACCATTTTATTTTTAATCATTAGGTTTTTAAAATAAATATTTAATTTTAAAATCTCTCAGAAATAGCATTCCTCTGTATCCCTGTCTCTGGGCCCACTCAGTTTTATCCTTTCTAACTTCTTGCTGGTTGCCTGGCACTCACCATCTCCTGCCCCTTGTCTCTTCGTGCACACATATCATGTAGTCACTGCATTTTCACATACACATAATTATTTTTAAATGTGTTTTTATTGACTTGTAAGGTTGAACAGCAATCCAGATATTTGTTTTTAGTACTAAACAGTTACGTGAAACATAAAATTTCACCCATTTTAGTAATGAAGTTTGTTGTAATTTTTAAAGCTAAGTGAGCTTATTCTTAAATTCAGAAGCAAAAAAAATTAATATCAAAATTAGAGTTTGATGTTTTTAGTCAAGGCTGTTGGTATCATTTGTTGAGCAGTTGTCTTAAAATAAGTTTGCACTGGAATCAAGAAATGCAAGGCACAAAATTCCCACATTAACAAATGGAAGAGAATGGAGTTTTTCTTCGGTGGGTGGTGATGAAGGCAGGAGTAACCTCTTCGATATTGGTGATTGCCATGCATTGTCACAGGGTTCAGTGCCTGTGTTGTTTTTAGCACTTTTTGAAAGATACAGCGCTTAAGTCAACCATTTTGCTTATTCTCATTTGAATTTTTTAAGGAAAGAGAGAAAATAATCAAAATTATTGATGGCCCGCTGTGCCATTATCATGTGTAAAGCTGACCTGTATTCTTCTCAGCTTCCTTACCACCATGGCAGAGAGGTGCAACTACAGGGTACCTATAAAACCAAATACAAATGTATTTTATGGGCTGGAAACTTGGCTCAGGAGGCCTGCAAGGCAAGGATGAGGACCTGAGTTTGAATCGTGAGCACCCACATGAGAAGCCAGGAGTGGCTGTGCTTACTTGTAATCACAGTATTGGGAGGCAGGAAAGGAGAATCTCTGCAGCTGCCTAGCCAGCCATCCTGGCCAGTTGGTGTCCCAGGGTTCAGTGAGAGACACTGTGTCCAAAGATAAGGTAAACAGAAATTAATGTGAAGATATTGCACACCTGTACACATGCATACCACACACTCCACATATATGACACACAGTTTTTATGTTTTCATATCCTAGCAAGCCAATTTAATGTGTGCCGAGGTAACATATCTCAAGAATGGTAACTCCTACAAATTTGGCTTTTGGCCTGTAGAGTGTATTGTCTGTTTCGGCATTTTAGGACACCAAATGCAAACACAATGACTGTGCGCGTGGATCCCTGTCCTCCACAGTCTCCTCACCACACCTTCTGCATGTGTGTATACTCCAAGTGTGCACGTGTGAGTGTACGTGCATGCGTGTGTGTATGAGTGTCTCTGTCCTTGTATGTATGTGTGTGTGTTTAGAGGCTTGTGATGAATTTAAATTGCTGTCTAGCCTCTGAATGAAAGCAGTATCAGGCCAGCATAGTTCAAAATAGACTTGGTGTTAAATTTAGTTTTTACTCCCTAATATTCACTAGCAGTGGAGGAAGGTTAGAATGGAATTCATCTTTGAACATGTTAGGAGCAGCAGGACCCTCTCACTGTGAAGCTGCTTCCTGAGGGGCACTACTAGGGAGATGGACAGGGATGATAACTGGTTGTGGCTTTCACCAGAATTCCCAAAGGAAGCTATGCTGCTGGCGGGTTTTTAGGTTTTTAGCAAATGCTCTAGCATGGGTTGTTTATTCTGATTTCTTCTCAGGCCTTGTATCTGTGGAGCTGCAGTCACTCAGCACTGCAGTCAACACTTAACCTGAACTCTAAAAATTGAAGTTGATGAAATATCTCTTGCATGGGTTACTGTGCTTATCAATGCAACTTCCTGTGGCTTTGTATATATACAATGCCTTCTATAGTGTTTTCTATTATGCCAGAACCATCTAAATGCTTTTTAAAATTCACACCCATGACCCCCAACTTGTCGCCACAGGCACTAGGAAATGACCCTTAGTCTTTCTCCTGTAAGTAAGTCCAGAAAATACATTGGTTGCCCAACTTGAACTTTGGTGGAATCATTACTTTAGTCTGCATTTCTCTATCTGGAATGAGTGTGCATTTATTCCAGTCCTCCTAGGAAAGGATGAGTAGGAATGTCATGTTTAAAGCATATGCAATTGAGGTTTTTGCAATTGAGGGTATATGACAATAAAATTAAGTGACAGGACATGTAGTCAAGTGATACCTTTCCTTCCTGAGTGGCTACATTAAATGCAGAATGGAAACCATATGTCTGAGCTTCTCAATTTCAAGATGAATGGGCCAAAAAAAAAAAAAAAAAAAGGCTCAGCTGGTAAAGGTGCTTGCTGTCAAGACTGACCACCTGAGTTCCAGCCCAAGAACCCATGTGATGGAAGGAGAAGACTGACCACACAAGTTGTTCTTTGTCCTCTATAAGCATGCTGTGGCATATAATAAATACATGTTTTATTTTTAAATAGTTTGAAAGGATGCACTGAGGCAGAATGAGTAGCCAGTGCATAAAATCCCTTTCCATTATTTCAGTTCAAGGTGTGTTCATATGTAGAGAATCTGGGTGATGTGTGGTCAGGAAGGTACTGAAAAAGACCACTGGGGACAGCAACTGTTAGTGTTTGTCTGGCTCAAAGCCCAGGCTGTGTCTGTGCTATTAATGGAACTGAAGCAACTGACCAGAGTGAACTGACTGACTGAATCATCTGGGTGGACATGCCTTTCTTATTTACACTTGAACCTAGTTGTAGTGAAAAATATGAGGTGGAGATAATTGAGAGCCAGAAATTCTGTTGGAGCAGTGGTTCTCAACTTTTCTCGTGCTGCACCCCTTCTATACAGTCCCTCAGGTTGTGGTGATGTCTAACCATAAACTTATTTTCATTGCTACTTCATAACTGTAGTTTCACTACTGTTGTGAACTGTATGTAAAATGTCTGTGTTTTCTAGTGGTTTGGGATGACCCCCAAAGGGGTCACTACCCACGAACCACAGTTATAGCGAAGCTCTCATTTGTATTGAAACATCCTTTCCATCCCTGGGAAAACTCAGCCTGGGATCCTGGAAAGAAGAATGTGTGGCACTTGGGAGGTTACTTATTGTGGCCAGTCACATGATTTCAAATTGATTTATCTGGTTTATCATGTGGGTCTAAATTGTTTTTGAGGTTGTTTTTCACTAAGATACTTTTAAGCTAACAATGTTCTTGTGAGATCAACATATATCAAGCACAGTTATTTTACATGAAATAAGCCACTTTCTGAAAGTATGAGTCTATCTGTGGACTTATCAAAAGCCATAACTAACAAATAATGAAAAAATTATCTCTTGTCAGTGTTGCATTTTAGTTCTATGTGATTTGCCTCCAAGTTGTGTTGGCTGATATGTTTATAATCATGCTGTACTGGACAAAGGGCTCAAGGATTAAAGAAGTTAGTCTCCTATGCAGTTTACACAGCAGGTGACTCCATAAACTGAGAGTTTAGGCATCAGACGTAGAAGTCAAGGAGATGTCTGCCCCAGAGTAAGGTGAAGGGGATGGTTTTTCTTGTAGATATAATGGAGGGTGCATCCAGAGGCATCTGGAAGAGTCCAGAGCATGGAGAGAAAGTAGTAGATTGAACATGACCAACATGCTTGGCAATGAGGTGGGTCAGTCGGGAGCAAGAGAGGAAGACAGAGGGTGCGGGCAAAGGAGATCAAAAGAGAGAAACAGAAGAGAGGCAAAGGTGTTAGAGCAAAGAGGACAATGCATGGCCAAACTGGAGGGGTCATATGGGAATAAAAAGTTGGAGAAGTTTAGGGTAAGGCCTGGGATCGGAAGAGCTTTGAAAAGACACAGGTAGTTGTGCTACTGAGAGAGCCTGAGGCCAGCACTTGTAGTATATGTTGATAGGCACCACCCACGGCCATTTGTGCTTTCTGACACTGATAAGGAATGACTCCTTTGGACCCAAGAATGACTGAAGAAGCAGTAGGCTATTCACAACCCTAAACTCACAGGCAGTGTCCTTATTAACAGAATATAGCGACTTGTCCAAAAAATCTTATATAAGAACCTAAATAGAACATTTGACTTAGAGTCATTACAGATTTTTATCATAACGTCTGTTTTCCAAGTCAACTATGCAGAGTAAAATTAAACATAATTTGCTTTTCTGTAGAAAAAAAGGAGTAAAGAAAGTAATTGATAGCTTAAACTGTGGTATCCTATAAAGAAACAAGTAGTTCCGATTAGATTATCTGGTGAAAAGTTTTCAAAGTGTTAAGCTTGACTAACAGTGTGTTCTTCAATATGAATAGAGTATGTCCCACATTATGGCACATTGTAGGCTTTAATACGTGCTTCTGATAAGTCATCCCCAGAAGTCATCCCCAGATAAGCACATTCTTATGGTTATTACGCTTTAGTGATATACTTTGTTTCTGCCTTTTCCATTGCTAGTTCTTTGCAGAGTGAGCAAATCCATTTCTGATTATTTTCATAGTTTGGGGTCATGGGACAATATTTGAAAGGTTAAAGGTTCATTCCTCACCAGTATTCGATTATCCTTTAACTCTCTATTGCTGTGAGAATATGGATGTTCTCTTTTCTACCATAAAAATCTGAATGCATGGGGCTTGTAAAAGCTTTGTAGCAATTCTCATTTTATTTGCAATGGGGTCCACTTGGGAGCATGTTCCCCAAGAAACAGTGTTCTGTAAATCCTCTAAGCTAATTTGTTTGAACTCAGTAGCCATAAAACATCAATGATAAACTTTCATGATTCTTTCTGTGACTTCATGTTGTTAGTGAAGAAAATGTTGTAGCCAATATTCCAGGTTCTTTACTTGACATTATGTGTTTTAGTCTTACTCTGAAATCAGTAGTTTTAAGCTGGAAATAGTAACACTGACATTATTAAGGTGAAGAAACTTCATTCAGCTTTTAAACTTTCCTGATTGTATTAAATTCTCATTTTGATAATACATTTGTGGTTGAATTCATTACTTTTTCTCAATGTGTGAAGATGTGGTGATGAGAAATTGTAGGACTCGTAGCTGTCTTGTTCATGTGTCGTCTCTAGAACTGACTGCTTTTGCTCTGTGTAACAATGGCTGCGGCCTCTGTCCTTGTTTAGGGCCGCTGCTCCAGGGAGAACTGCAAGTATCTTCATCCACCCCCACACCTAAAAACGCAACTGGAGATAAATGGACGGAATAACTTGATCCAACAGAAGAACATGGCCATGTTGGCCCAGCAAATGCAGTTAGCCAATGCCATGATGCCTGGTGCCCCATTGCAGCCCGTGGTGAGCATACTTTCAACCCCATCCATGTCTGTGCGGCCATGTGTTCTGTGTCTGTGCTGAAGCAATGATTGTATGTAAACAAAGGCAGCAGTGGCAATTGCCTAGTATTTTAACCCTGTGAGGTTACTTACTTTCAGGCCAAAGGACTGTGGCAATTTATAGTGTAGCATTGCTTCCCCTAAAACTCTGTTCAAAATTAATCATTCAACTTGGCATTTGTTAAAATAGACGTCAAACTCAGTTTAGTTAAAATACATTCTATATTACCTGTATATGTGGTAATAATGATTTTCTTAAAAACAAAAGTGAAAACATATATATTAGTCTTTTATTTTGAGGCTATTTCCTTTATTTTCTCCTTGAAGAGAATCCTTATAGTTCTTTCTCAACAAGGAGACTTTGTGAAAAAGTTAACTTGAAATTATTCTGTATTCACAAATGCTAGGCAATTTTTCATAGTGGTGAGTTATAACCACTGAATTGGAAGTCTCATCAGAAGAGAACTAATTAAAAAGACAGAATTCCAAGAGCCTTTGAAAAGTAGCTAAGTTTCATAAGCTATGAGTGAACACAGATATTTAGTATTTTCCTAGCCATGTATGTGGGTAACTTGCTTATGAATACACATACCTATTTCAATGTTTACATTTTTATATGCATGTGGTAAATGACTAATTTATGGCATAGTTAATTTTTGGTTGAAATGGTGTTTATGTTAATTATTGTATAGGAATCCTAACTTACTTACATAAGTGATGAAATTTGTAGTGATCAGAATATGTCTAATTTATTGCTAACATATTTTGAACTGTTGTAAGGTCATGAGAACACATTTTTCTAGTTTGTTAATTGTAACATGCGTGCTAACTGATTTTTTTCCTAATACATTTTAACCCCTGAACTCAATGTAATTATTATTCTCTCTTAGAACTTAATGCAACAGTCATTCCAAAAAAGAGGGGGGGATTGCATTTCGAGGTGGGAGGGATCCCCATATTACACCGGCAGTGATACCAATTATCAATACTGTACAGTCGAGGTGAGAGAATATTATAATTAATTATCATTTTAATATGATTTTATTTTATTACATTATTGTGGGCTTAGTTAAAATGTGATATCTTTATTTTTATGGCATCTCCTAATTTTATATGTCTTTATAGTGATAACATAAATATTTTCATTTGGTTAGAAATGTTTTGTATAATCATTCTTTCTTACAGAAAATTCAATTTAAAAAAAACTTGCATTTGGCTGTCTTACATGGTTTCAAAGATCTGGGACAGTTTTTACTTTAGTGTATAAAGTAAAGTGTATAAGGTTCCCTCTCCTTGATGTAAGATCCTTTTTTCCACTTAAACTTGTAAATCATACTTACTGATGTTCTGTGCTCTCTGCAACCCAGAGCACCTCCGAGACAAGCAAGGGAAAGTCTGGGGTGGAGGAGGTTAGTCCCCATCATGGTAGTGAGAAGCTCTCTGTGAAGTCTTGGCCCATCTCCTGACCTTGATCTTAAGTCCTACCCTCTTAGCTGATCCAAGGTCGTAGATGCGTAGCTCTGAGACAAACTGTCCAAGACCCTTATTGTCTTTGAAATGCTAGTGACGTATGTGTTTACATAGTCACTAAATCATAGATTTCTGAAACCATCAGTACTTAGATTTCTTGTACCTTTGTTAAAAAATTTTTCTGCTTAGACAAAGTGATTATCTGTATTAGTTATAAGCACCGGTGTTATGTGATTTTTCCCCCTCACGCTATTTCATTTCAGTGGGAATCACCCTCTACAAAGGTATTGTGAAACCACAGTTGAAAAGTCTCTATTCAGGATGATGTTTTTGTAATAAGTATTGAAATCACTTCAGTTATTCAAACCTAAGGCATTTTTACTGTAATGACTGTAGAGAAGGCTTTAATCCAGGAAATTTGCCTTCGAAACCCGACCTGAGACTTTCTGATCCTCTTTATAGTCAGCCTTGCTTCCATGAGGATAATGACACAGGACTACAGAAGCAAATAGGGTGGGGGTGACCAGCTGGTCTCTGGGACTTCAGTTGGGGCTGCCAGTAAAGAATAAAACTGAGCTATAAGCTGCACTGTTGCTAACACAGAGAAGGACTGTGGCTCTGAACACACATAGGAGTGCTGAGGACATGGTACAACATGGACACAAATCAGGCAGTAGTGGTGTGAGATGGAATTTCTGTGGGCAGACCCACAGTATCAGAACATTGGGGTGTCAGAGCCTATGAGGAGAGACAAAGATTGCAATCAAACACATGACAAGATTTTAGTTCTCAAGGGTCAACCAATTTAACACCAAACTTAATATAAGAAATATATGTGAGGAATAGGGAGGGGACATGGGTGAAGCGAAATAAAACATACTTAAATGCAGCCAGGATTGTGTTCCTTGCCTATAGAAGAGGTTTGTAACTGGCACACAGGAAAAGGAAGGAAGGAGATGCCCACATGTCTGTAATCCAGACTCTGCCATGATGATGGAAGGAATTGTAACTCAGAGCCAGGGAATAAGCCATAAATGGCAGCTCAAATGGGCCACAGTGTTCGGCACTTGTCAGCTGACTGCTTCCAAAGGTAACTGAGGTGACTGTTAGCCATCAGTCACCATACCACCAGTCCATGACGTGCTGCTAACTCAGTTAATGGAGGAGTTTACAGGAGATGTTTATGATTTCATGAGATTGTTCTCATGCAATATACCAATTAAAAAGGAATAACATCTTTTGAGAACAAGGTAACAGTTTTCGGATGTCTGTGGTACTCAGTTTTGTATATGCTGTTTTTCACAGCCTTCCTGTGAGCAGGAGATACTGTGTTAATGGAGAATAAGCCCAAGAGGTTCAGAAAGGCTAACTGTGTAGCTTGGGTTTCACACCTAATTTTAATCAGCCCTGGCCAGATGTAGAGCTCATGTGGTAAAGGCATACAGTGAATAGGCTGTCTAACTACTTTGGATCTCTTGCTGACTGTTTAAGCTCTTTGATCTTTAACATGAAGATAAGATGTTAAATATATTGTCTAGAAAGTCTTTAAAATTATACAAACATCATTCACATTTCACAGGATTAATAAAAAGAGTTGCATGTAAGAAATGCATTTTCTTTGTAGGTCTAATTCATGAAAGTTCACGCAATAAATTACAGAATTTTGACATTAACTATACTTGTCATCAAGAGTCCTAATAAAACTATAAATATAAAAATATCATTAATAAAAATTATTTTAAAAATCTTTTTATTGTATATGATCTTTGAGGAAAAATGAGATCATAGCACTTAGTTCTCAAAATTAAAGAAAACTTTCTGCATTCTTTCATAAGTGCTACATCATGGTAATAAGAAACTCACATACAATCTGACTGACTCTGGATTGCATCTTCCAGATGACAACCTGGAAGCACCTGTTCTATGGCTCTAGGCCCAGGATGATGCTCTTTAGAACCTCTGTCCCTCCAAGCTCTCTGCGTTGCAGAGAGTCTGCGTAATCAGTGAGCACTGAATGTGAGCTCAGGAGCTCATTAATGTGCCCTTACCTGCTTTACTTGAGGTTAGCAGTGACTACCCAACATTCCTCGGGTAAACCAGCACCTTGAGACATGTAACCAAAGAGATCAAAGGCATTTACTGAATCTGGTGTGTATATGTACGTGTGCAATTCAGGGTTCTTAGATTCAGCTCAAGTTTCAAGAATGGCTTTGTTTCTCTTGTCACCTTGATTTTGTCATCCTTTCATATTTCCAGTGTTTTTTGGCAGTGGAGTGAAGAATGCTTTGAAGTCATCATTTGTCACACTTCCAGGAACACCTAGAATTCGCCAGTACTTTCTGTGCTTTACTGTCTTGGTCTTGGTCATCCACCTCCTGACAGGAGATAGGGCCAGTTCATTCTATAGTGTCTCGAGAAAAATATTTCCCCATCAGCCACATTGACTTGTTCATCTGTCATGCCATGCATCAGTGAGTCTGTGAATTTTCAAGCAGCTTGTAACCAGGCTCTGAAGTGTAAGAATAGACTTGTGCTCATTTGAAATCTTTATACTGATAGGGTCTCAAGTGACACTTCACTATTTAAATGTTTATTTCAGTAAAGCTGGGTAGAGGAATACAGTGAAACAAAGAAAACATTCCGTTCTCTTCCCGTGCACAGCTGAGAGTAGAGTCCACAAGAGCCTTTATTTCATTCTACTCAAATGCCACATACTTAGACAAAAACTGGAATATGAATTTATTGTTAATAATTCCTGTTAGCTTTGAGTGCTGCCTATATTATTGCTCACTAAGACTAGATTTGTCTCTATTTACGAAGTGGTGCGTACCTAGAAACAGTTGCCCATACTTGGGATAGCTTACTATTTAAAAGGATCTTTGCTTTTCACTACTTGCAAGTAGAACTGAAGCATGCCTGTGTACACATATGCACATTCTACAAAGCATACACATGTACATACGAGCACATTCTACAAAGCATGCATTCTACAAAACATATATACACATATGTTTCACATTCTACTAAACATATACATATACACATGCATACATTCTGCCAAACACATACATATACACATGTGCACATTCCACTAAGCATACATGTGAACACGTGCACATACTCTATGAAAATCTGACTTACAGAATTTCTGTTTCGTATGTCCCAAAATGATAGATTTTCCATTATTATATATGACCCTTCCATTGTATAAAAACAAATACTATTTCAACATCTTAAAATAAACAATCCTCTGAAGTTTGCAGTATTACAGAATAATACTTATAATAACTAACGTGTAATGTTTAACATAAAAATTATAAAACAAAAAATTGAGCTTTTAAATATTCATTACAAAGTAACGACTAAATTCTGAGGTAGAGAAATATATAAATAAGTCTCCTTGGCATTTCGATATCTGTTCTAGAAAATGTTTAATGTATTTGCTACTTTTTCTAGCAAAGAAAATCAGGTAGCAAATCTGTAAATGGATATGTTATGCAATATCATAATGCGTATTATGTGGGTACAATGTCAGTTGCTTGGAAGTCGGAGAAGAGGAAGCACAGGTGGCTTAGGTATCAGTGCTATGTTCACATGAGGGTGAGCTTTATGAAACAGGGTTGTGGTATGGATCCACTGGGAAGACTTCAAGAGGAAGTGCTCTGGTTCCTGAAGCATATCTAGGAGGTAGACAGGTGGGCAGAGAACATTCAGTATGGACAGGAACGCACATTCATAAAAAGAGAGCCACGAAGAAACTTGTCTCCTTGGAAACCTTATGTCCAATTGTAAAGGAAAACTGTGTCTTTAAATACATGGGAATGAAATTACCTAGAGGCTTTCAAAACTGCTGTTACCCTTTAAATACCTTTCCCAGGAATTCAGATAAGGGGGTATGGCCTGGGAAATCACAGTTTAAAAGTCTGCCAGGTCATTTTAATTCACGCTTGGTCATTATGTAAGAACCAGATTTTAAACCAGATTGGAATCAGACACAATCCCTAACCTTCCATTTGTTCATTTATAATGATGAACACATAATCTTTTTGAACATCTTATTTAGAAAGTACATATAACAACAAATATAAAGTAAATATAACAACTTTATTAGGGACACCTTTTACAAAGTGGGCAAGTCATTCATTGAATGCCTGCCGTAGGCCAGGCATTGTTCTGTATTTTAAGGACCTACAAGGGAACTGAAAGATATCTTCCTACTCTCCTGGTGCCTCCCAACCAAAAAAAGTTCAAAGGAAAAAAAAAGCCTTATGTTAGAAAATTAAATACAAGTAAAGCACTTATAGCAAAGGCTGGCATGCCACAGATAGAAATCACTAGTAATAACCACATTTGTATAGTTAACTAGGATCGTAATGTAAAATTGATTGTATTCACTTATAATGAAGCCTAATTACTATAACGTAACAAAATATCTCATTTAAAATAAACAAGTGATAATAAAAGTCCTGAAATTAGTAACTGGAAAATGACCTTGGAAAAGGTAATGCTAAACTAAACTTCTCTATACCTTTTTACAACAAAGATACCTGCAAGACACTGTTACAAATATGCGCTCGGTATCAAATACTCCAGTTATATAGTAAGGGCTACTTCAAATACCAGTTTATCAGTTCCCATCTTTGCGATCTTATGGGCCCTCTGCAGGACAAATCTGGTAATGCAGGAATGGCCATGGTCAGGAGCCCTCTAAGGATTGGGGTCCTCGGTGAGTGGCTACCAGTAACTACCCCCAACACAAGATGCTCATAATTTGTAACAGCTACATTCTACATTATTTATTAGGTTTTCACTGTATTTATTTAATGAGATTTAGACAGGCTGAGTTTTATTTGTCTACTGTCATTATATTGTCAAGTCAGAGAACAATTTCTTCATCCTGAATGTCTTTATGAATACATTAGGCTTAAGTAATTACTATAGTGTACAGTGACATAAACATTTTAATAACTTTCTGAAGTAAGTACCAAATGGGCTTTCTGGAAATCTGTTTTAATTTACAGCAATGGAATGCAAAGAAGAAGGATATTAACTTGCTCCCAAATCTTTTAGAACTCTGCTAGATTATAACAATTCTTCTATCTGGTTATAGCACTGGCCTGGCTGGGTTTCCATGCCTTATATCTGAATGTGTGCACCAGAATACAAATTTGAATAGAATATTCTTGGACAGAAGTTCAAGCTTAATGTATGATCTCCATGTAGGACTGGCCCGTCATGGTCTGCCCTGGCCTCTAGTACAAGAGGAGAAAGGCTGAAGTCAGCTGCTGTTCATGGAATTGTTGAGAGAAAGATGAAACTGAACCCAGTTTTAGATACAGATGTTGGTTGCTACTAGTGTAACACATGAACATTTTCTATCGCCTAAGGGCAGCTGCTTTGCATTGTTTGGAGCATGAAGGCAAAGTTCTTATTTTAGGCTACTTCATTAGACAAGGGCCATTGACCAGTCAGAGTAACTAAGCATGACACTCAAAACCACGTGCTTGGAGGACTAACTTGAAAATATCAGTGTTGGCTATGGTGTGTTACAAATTCTTACTAGTGAATCAAAACATGTATTAAATGTTCTGTTTTTCATATTCTTCTTAGTAGAAATGTGTATACAAGGCAGAGCTGTCATGTAGGACACATGGTCAAACATGCCATAGACTTATGAGACCTTATGCTTTCATATTGAAGAATGTAATCTGCATGTAGTAGTATCCCTGGATTTTCTCCGCTAAATGCAGTAGCACCACCACAGTGTGACAAAAATGCAGATGTTACATGTCTCCAGGGAGGCAGAGTCACCCAGAATGAGAGCCCCTGCTTTTTGTGGAAGTGACTAAGTAGACTTCATTTTATTCTTCTCCATGCTTAATATCATAGAAAGAGCATAGAGGTGACATGTTGTTTAATTTCGTGTTATAGGAATAACATTGTAATATAAATCTTACATTGCATAAAGTTCTGTTGCAAAGCTTTCTGGAATCTTCCTGTACTCTGGCACTTTCTAACTCTTACTATCAGAGAGAATTGGCAACACTTAAGTCTAATGTCACCTTAGTATAAAACTGTTCCATAGGTCTATTTCTTACCAGATAAAGAAACTAAATTGTTAAGAATTACCTTTAAGTACAGGTACCATTTTTCCATGAGAGGGAGAGTGAAAGACTTAGAGACAGACACATAAAGAAAGCAGAGAAAATAATTGTTAACAGAGATCATTAAATTTTAAAACTTGAAATTTTTGAAAATCTACAATCAGTAAAATTGAAAAGTATGTCTTGTTACCCTGAACATACTGATAAAATAGATTTCAGCAACTATTCAAGACCAGATCTATCTTGTAGCATTCAGATTTGCATATCAAAAAGTAACCAAGTCTCCATCTACAGTCCTGTCTGCCAACAGCATCCTCTGTTGCCAGGTGTACTTCTTGAGTTCTTCTGTGGCCTTTTCTGGGAACTGTTCTGTTTCAGTCTTCACATTACAGACTTTTTTCTTTGAGGTGAGGCCGATCCCATTGCTGAATGCCTCAAAAGGATGTAACGAACTCTTAGACAACTGACCATTTCTTCTGAGAAACTCACACCAAGTGACTAGGCCAAATGCTCTCTCTTCTGTGTTCATTGCCTCTCAGAGCCCACAAGCTTTGCTGACTGTGGGACTCAGTTATGCCCGGGTACTTCCATAACTGTTCCAGTGATTGGCCCTTATAACCTGTTAACACTTGCGAACAGACCTTTCACGTGTATCTGACACAGGAGTTATACAATGTGTGTCTCAGACACGTTTCTAGGATTGAGTCACAGCAAATGTAGAGACTGAGTGACCACAATTGTATCTGTACTGAGCTCTTCAAGATGAAATCCCAAGTATTTTAGGTGCCAAGCTTCTGAATCCCTGTGGAGGTACTCATGCTTACTCTGCCTGCTAGAGTTTGGGGAAAACAATGACCTAGTGAATGTCTCCTTTCTAAAACCTTTGTCTAATTAAAGACAGGATTAAATAGAAGTGAAGGAAGGAAGAATGAATGATAGATGAAGAATAAATGATAGTTGTATAAAGTAGTGTAACAATTTGGACTTGAGGCTTGCCATTAAATTTTGTTTTTTGTTTTAATTTTCAGCCAATGTTTTCAGTTGCACCAAGCTTAGCCACCAATGCATCAGCAGCCTTTAATCCCTACCTGGGGCCTGTTTCCCCAAGCCTGGTTCCAGCAGAGATCTTGCCCACTGCACCAATGTTGGTCACGGGGAATCCTGGAGTTCCAGTGCCGGCAGCTGCTGCAGCTGCTGCACAGAAGTTAATGCGTACAGACAGACTGGAGGTAAGGCCAAGAGTCGGCTCTCGTAATTTCCACTACAAAGTGTTTATGGCCAGAATGTCTTTAAAAACTGAAAGCCATCATGTGTTTCGGGATATACAGTATTTTGTTAGAATCGGGTTATGCTGTTTGGATTAATGTAACACATTAAAAACTACAACAGCCATGTTTGGGTTACTAGGTAAAGGCTTGGAACGAGGATCAGGATGCCTGTTACTTCACTCTGCCTCAGTTTTCCCGAAATCTTGCACATGGTGCTAATAATGCTCATTCCTTAAAGAACTTAACAAAACAAAACAAAACAAAACAAAAAACAGTTTGGCACAGATCGGCTACCTCTTGAATGTCTATAGCAATCAAAAAGAACAAACGATTGATGTCTAAAGGATCTCATAAACATGGAATGCATTGTCTACTGTACATGAAACATTCTTAAACTCACTGCAGATATTCTCAAGCTCTAAAGTCCTTGCACTGAGACAAGCATTTTTATGAAATTTGCCCTGATAAAAACTTTTGTGGTTTTTTTTGTTTTGTTTTGTTTTTTTTGTAGAACATCATTTGATTGTCAGAGCCTTGAGTTAGAGGATGAGTAGATACAGATGCTTTACTGTTGCTGTCTGAAAAGGAAATTAAAGATATACGTCCTAGTTTGAGATTATTGTTCAGAATTTTAGCATGGCAGGAATTAACAGGCTTGAAAAACAGTTTATGGAGGAAAATGGCCTATTAAGTAAAGACACACACTGAGCTGCCTTCCTGCTTGTCTGCTTAGGAAAGACTTGGGACTGAGATGCCCTGCATATACTAATTAAAGAGAAAGTAGCAAAGTAGGGTGGTACTTGACAGCAGTTGAGTGTAATAACTTGTCAGGCTATCAGAAATATAAGTGCCAATATCTTACTTATTCATTAAATTTTATAGGAAGTGTTAGAAAGTTATCAAATTGCAGCTTTTTTATCAGGTTTGCCAGGTATAGGCATCATACCTTCTGTCCTTAGAACAACCTGTCATTCCCATTGTTTTACAGAGAAGTCAGGTGAGGAAAAGAGGTGTGTGGTTGCCTGTCCTTGTTACAGAGATGGATTCTGGTATTTGGCTTCTCATTACACAAGTGTAGTAGTTCTTTAACAAATGCTGTCTGCAAATGAAATAGGGCACCATTTGAAACAGTTTCTTCCTCTGATCTTCCCAAAGCAAACTCAGGATTTTTAATGCATGACCAAATTGATTAATGAGACTCAAATAGTCTAAGAGGAATGTCAATATGTTAATTATTAATAGGTAATAATATTCAAAACACTGAGAGAAAGGACTGTTAAAACTGAGCTACATGGTCAAAACTCTGTTTATTCCCTTGAAGTTTTAGGTAGTTTTTTTTAATAGTTGCATTTTGTGGTTTTGTTTTCCTTTCCATGAAGAGCTGCTTTTGTGTTTTGTCATTTGCCTTTGCTACTGCTGAAACAATCCCTCCTCCTGCTTTATGTGCATACCCTTGCTTCTGTTGACAGCATCTGAGTCATTGTCACAGTCACAGTGAGATATGTGCATGAGCCTCTTTCTGATGTGCATTGTGATTCCAGACCCCTCCCACCCCTGTACCTTCCTCCCCTCACATCCTGCCACCAGTGTGCACACTTATTTTTAATGTATATGTATAGTGTGTGCACATCACAGATGCACAACTTTTTTATTAATATGCTCATCCATTTGTTACTGGATTTTTTTTTCAAAGAGTGTATGTTCTGCTCTATAAAGCTCAGACTGGTTTTCTCTTAAAGTGAGGCCAATATGTGGGTCACTAAAAAGATGCTCCTAGACCTGATAAGCTAGGATCAGAGGGAAGGAGAGGAGGACCTCCCTTTTCAGTGGACTGGGAGAGGGACATGGGTAGGGAAGAGGGAGGGTGGGATTGGGAGGGGAGAAGGGAGGGAAGCACAGGGGGAATACAAAGTGAATAACCTGTAATTAATAACAATTTTTAAAAATTGAGGGAAAAAGATGTTCCTAAAATTCTCTTTTGTGACCACAGGATGCTTTCTGTAATTTCCAAGCATTGCTTTCATGCTCAAAGTGCATTTTAAGAAATTATTACAGTGTGTACAGGTATTAAAACTTGCTGAGCTTTAGGTCATAGCTATGCCTCATTACAAAGCATTGATAATAATGTAAGTAATTGACTTAGTCTAAAGAATCACAGTAATATTTCATGGTGCACAAATGGGTGCATGGATGCATTTATTCTACAATACCCAGTAGATAACTCTACTTAATGTCCTTCAAGTTAGTGGTGTTGTAAATATCCATAAAGCCTTTTACTTGATATCTGTTATCAAGGGCAAGAAAGGGCTCCCTCATAAGAATAAAATTCAGCTCACAACTGCTAGCTTGTAACTTTAAATGTCAACCCATCAAACTACTAGTAAATTAACTAGTCACAGAAAGATGTACTCCCACACTGAGATCTTAGGGTAGGATTGTGATATAAGACATGACAGTTTTGAAGAAATGTGTAATCATTTGTTAACATCTTTTGGGGGGAAATGTATGACCATTTCAATTACAAAAAGGGTTGACTGTGCTTTTGTGCATGGTGCAGGGATAAGGTCTGACTTTATGGGGACTAGGGTCACTTGGAGTAGTAGTTTAAATAGAGGCGCCTCAACCATATAGACTTTGTAGGTCAGTACTGGGTTTCAGGAATTGTTGTCACATTAGACAAGTCATTAGAAAGGCACATACTTTAAAAAGCACTTGCTGTATAACTCCCAGCTTTTGACAATTTCTTCATGACTCTGAACTGAAAATTACTTCCACTAATGAATGTACTTTTGCACAGATTGCTAAATTAGAGAGCATTGTTCTCAGCATACTGAAGGATTTTAGATACACTGACTGTTATTAAAGTAGTTCATACTGCACAGGAGTAGCCAAGCACACCTCAATGGCTGCATATTTCAAAGCTTTGATTGCTGTTTGGTTAATTGCATCATTTTCCAAACAATGTAAGCAAACTTTTTGGCATCTCCTGTTTTTAGTTGGATTTGCTTGTTTTAAAAATAAATGATTCTTATTCTGTGGAAGTGTTATTTTTAAAAAGTGATTGTAATGCAAGTGTCTACTTTATTGAAACACAAGCATCTGCTAACCCTTTGCATATAGGCAGAAATTAATATAATTCCTTTAAATTGGACAAAGAGTAGTGTTTGAGAGCCAAATAGAAGAAATAAGAATGTTTAGATTGCCATTTTAATGAGTTTAATGAATTTAGTATTATATTGAAACAAAAACCTCCCCAACTATTGATGGTTCTGCAGTTAAGCGCTTTTACTGCTCTTCCAGAGGACCAGGGTTTAGTTCCCAGCACCCATGTGGGGTGACTCACAACTGCCTGCAACTCCAACTGCAAGGGCTTGGATAGCCTTTTGTAGCCTCTGTGGGCACTACATCCATGTGCATGAACCCACACACAGACACACTCATATATAAGGAATTAAAAATAAAAATCGTTATGCTCAATAAAGATTAGAAAAGCGAGCTAGATGCAGTGACACACACCTTTAATCCCAGCACTCTGGGAGTCAGAGGCAGGAGGATCTCTTTGAGTTGAAGGTCAGCCTGGTCAACAATGGGAGTCCAGGATAGCCCAGACTACACAGAGAAACCCTGTCTTGAAAAGGCAAAAAAATGAATAAATAAAATGAAGCAGCAATTCTTGTTTTGTTGTGTATATGTTTTGTGGAATCAGGCAAATGCTTCTAACCATAATAAACGTTTATTAGTCAATTATTTTTAGTTTATTTTTGTGGAGGATACATTGCTTCTGCTTGTCTAATACTTTAATATCCCTAAAAATTATCAAAAAATTTAAAAGTGTACGCAGTTTTTAAATCATTGATAAGCTCTATAATACCTCTTAAAAGTATAGTCATGCCTCTTTTAAATATTTAATATATTTCCCTGTCAGTTTTTAATTTTTGTAATTAATTTAAAGTTGCTCTAGAGATTTTTAACTTGCAATTTATTTTAATATAAGATAATCACTAACTTTGGCCGACTTCTCATTTTATACTATTCACTAATTTTTCTTTTATATTAATGGTTAGATTTCTCTTTATTTACGGTTATTTTGAAAGACTAATAAAAATAGAGTTATGGAATCTCACATGTTGGTAACTTAGTGCTGTGTTTATTTTCTTGTTCTTTTGGGTCGTGCACCCATTCATAGTAGTGAGTGACAGAGAATCTGGAAAGGGACTTAATGCTGCTTTTGTTGGTCATTCCTATAAGACATGAAGTTAAATGCCCAGTGTACACATGTACATAGAATAGTGACGCAGAGTGCACACACACAGTATGAATAAAAATGTGTTGTGATCTCTGGCCTAAAAGATAATGATGGTGTCACATAATAAATTTCAAAAAAAAAAAAAAACCTTTGAATCTTAATATAAATCCTAGTACATATTTAAATAAATAATGAACTTTTGTTTTGCTTTTTTTTCTTTTTTCTAAAAAATGAATGCAAATTTATCCATTGGATAACCAGCTGAAACGAGCTTAGGAATGTAATTATAAACAGATAACTATGATTAATCTATAATTGACCAGAATTTTAAACTGTAGAGATTTTAATTCTTTTATTGAAAATACAAGCAGTTTTCTTATATTAGAACAACAAAAAGGTATTTTAATCAAATCACTGACTATAAGGAATTACTTTTTTTTTTTTTTTTTTGAGATTGGGTTCCACTATGTGTCCTTGCATTCTCTGGAATGTACTGTGTGAACCTGGTAGGCCTCAGACTCAGATCTACCTGCCCTCCGTGGTGTAAATGATTTAAAGTTGACATATCAGAGTAAGGTTAATAGAAATGAAGTCCGTGGAACTTGTTGATGTCCAGAATATTAAAGTCAACCAAACCCCTGGCCCCCATTATTAGTTTTCCATTCCTGCTTTTGGTTGTTATTCTCTAGATATTGCTGAATTTATTCACAGATCTGGTGAACAGGAAATATGGAACTTCGAAAGGATCTCTTCTGAAAAAAACACATAGTAACTGTGTAGCTTTAAAGAGTCCCAGCACTGGCATGACTTTCCTCAGGATCCCCAACTTTCACCATCTAATGAGACATAGAATCCTTGCTATAGTTTTTAGATATGTTTGTTACATTTTTTTAAAATAAAGAATAAACAGTAGAACTAGTTATATTACATAGATTTGAATGATGTGTTATAAGCTGTCTTATACTAATTAGTATGTGTTTTATTTGCTATTAATACTGTTTTTATTTTCAGAAAGTGTTTTTATTTTGAATCCATTGTCAGTACAAATAACATGAAATAATTCTGAAGTTGCAAACTCTGTCTTCTTTATGCCATCTGACTATTCTCCTATTTATTTAACCAAAATATTTAGCATTCCTTATTCACATTTTTGTCAGAATATTTTTCTGGCTATTTTTTCCTATTGGCTGAAGTTTATAATTATACCACAAATGTTTTGTTAGACTAGAATTTAGGGTGTTTTAGTGAATATTGAAGTTAGAATGCTCCATTTCCTGCTAAAAGCAACTTTTTATCCATTGCCTGTTACATGGTATGAACTACCCTTGATTGTAATATAAGTTCTGTTTTAGTGTTCACAGAGTAAGATACTTAGTGTTCATTTTCTATTGAATTTTATTTTGTGTATGGCTTAGTGTATCTGATCATTTTAATTTAGATTTGAAGAATATCAAACTACAAGAAATTCTTTAAAATTTTACCTATGAATTTCATTTCTACATATTCACAGTAGAAAATTATCCAGAATGCCTATCTTCATACTTCCTTTGTAAAATTACTTGTAATATGAAAACATTAGAAATAATTTCTAAAATCAATTAAGACACCCTTCTCAGAGGAAGCCTGTAAGCAGTTCAGTTTTCGAATGGGTTCTCTAGTAAGGGGAACAGGGGCTGTCCCTGACATAAACTCAGTGACTGGCTCTTTGATCACCTCCCCCTGATGGGGGAGCAGCTTTACCAGGCCACTGAGGAAGACAATGCAACCAGTCCTGATGAGACCTGATAGGCTAAGGTTGGATAAAAGGGGATGAGGACCTCCCCTATCAGTAGACTGGGAGAGGGGAATGGGAGGAGAAGGGGGCTTGGGAGGGGACCAGGGAGGGGGCTACAGCAGAGATACAAAGTGAATAAATTGTAATAATAAAAAAAATCACAATAATAAATAAATAAATATGCCAAATTAAAAAAAAAAGTCACTCATGTGCAGTGTTTGATATCTGAGGTGCAATCAGAAATGATGACTTGGACCTCATACAAAAGAACGAAAATGTTGATACTGTAAAGGCATTGCTTTCAGGAAAAGGTAACCAAGTTGTAGCTATACCATGGTCACAGCCATGTAAAAATTCGGGCAAATGGAAAACTGCACAAAAGAAAAATAGAGTCAGAATATTGCTTGGATTATTTTAATTTAGGTTTTGTCTGTTCAGCTGCAAATTTGCTGGTAAATTTTGTAAGTTCCATCCTGTTTTAAATTATGAGATTAAATACATTGAAAATTTTGACATTTGACATTAAATTTACCAATGTAAACTACACCTAAAGGTTTTGTAAGGTTTTTTTTTCTTTGTCTTGTTTTAATGAGGTTGGTAAACCTAGTCCCAAATTTTCTCAGATTTTCAGAAGGAACAAACCAGGCCTCATGCAGCAGTCAGCAGATAGTCCCCTTGTGATTATCAGAAGAAAGTATGTATTAAAATTGGCTCCACTTATCTCCAACACTCCAGAGTTCATCTAGTGTCTGCCAGACTTCCCTGCCGTCTCTCACCAGTCACTTTCTCCTACAATATTCTCCTAAACTGTAAACTAATGTGAGGGTAGCATTTTTTTTCTGCCTCCTTCCTGTCAGGACAAACGTAAACTGGGGCGAAAAAACCTGACAGTCAGAAGTATGGCAAAAATGACCACTTGACTTCCAAACACTTAGGAGAGGCTGGTTTGGCGGTACACTCTGAGCTGACTCCTAGTTCCTACCTCTGGTTTGTGTTTGTACAGCTCTCCACCTATATCCCACAGGAATGAAATGTGGCTTTTAACCTGGAGAAACCATACATGCACAAATGGAACTCACAAGTGCACTGTCTTTAGGTTTTAAGTCTTTCTGCCAGTGTGGCAAAAGTGAGAAATTGTGTTAAGTCTTTTGCTTTCAGTACTGTCTTAGGCAGATTAGGAAAGATGGAATTGTGGAGAACTGAGTGGAGAGAGCACACATGGACCTGTCTGAACTACCTGATGGAGGCGGCCATTCTGACAGGTTGGCTTCAGCAGGAAAGTAACCTTCCTGTTTAAAACATGACATAGATTTAACACAATATGTAGTTCATAGGGAGGTACACTCATTACTTTGTAATGCATTTCTTTCAGGGTATCTCTTTTCCTGGCTCCAGTGATTAGCTTATAGTTCTTGAAACAGGCCCCAGGACCCTGTGTTTTGAAGGACCTACAACTTCCTCTGGTATTCACCTAGAGAGGGGTGTTCTGAAACACAACTTCATCATCTTTGCTTTCTAAATTGTGAACTTTTGGTTACACTTGGGTTTTATTCAAGAAGGTGAATATATTAATAAAAATAATGTTTTGTAATTTTCTAAATCATCTGTATTCTTAAAACTCATTATGCTTAAAAATTGAATTAAGTAAGGGCATCAGGGGAGCTGGGCCATTGCTGTGCTGTAGAATACGGGTCTTCAGATGGCTGAGAGTTTCCTAGTATTCATTTACAATATGCTTCTTAATATGTACCCAAACCCACGTTCCACCATAATAGGACATTAATGTAATAGGAGATAGGTTTAAATGTGGTCATTTCTATTAGTAGCATCTCATTCTTGCTTAACTACAACACAGAGTGTTCAATGTCGGCATTTGCCTGATTTGGGGGGAAGGGACTCCTTCAAGTATAAAAACTGTGTCTTTGAAGTATGTGCTGTAAAAATTTGAGGAGGTTTGAAGCTAGAGCACCAAGATACTAAAATCATTCAGTGTTTCAGATGGCCCTCTGGTGGTCAACAGATCAAACTCCCAATGGGGAGAGTATTAAAAACCTCAATACAACTCAAAGAGCAAAGGAAAGATAAATAATTCATTTTACCTCTTCTCCCAACCCCCAGAGTGAAATTAACAGACGTAAACCAGGTAGACAGTAACACTGTCTTTCTCCACCTGCTTTATGCAGCAGCCAAGTAAATTTCTAGTTTTTAGAGGTGACTCCTGGAAACATTTTGGTAGAAATGTTTTGTTTTTAACTTGGAACTAATTTCTGTTTGTCCAAAAGTTAAAGTACATAACCAAAGTTCTTGCCTCATAGTCACTAAATATTAAACTAAATATTAACATCTTAAATAACTTCAGTACCACATATAAATCCAAAAATTTAACTTTGATGTACTATGGATTAAGTGAACTGCATTAAATCTGAATCAGATTTAATTTAAATTTTTATCACATTTATCCTTCATTTGTACACGTGTGTGGTCACATGCGTGCCCCAGAGTATATCTTGAGATCAGTGGGTGATTTGCAGGAGTCAGTTATCTCCTTCAAGCCTGTGGGTTCCAGGGATGAAGCTCAGGTTGTCACAGGGGCCAGACCTTCCTGGGTTCCTGCAGCAGATACAAGTGGCTGTTCTGCAGCATCCTTTGCCCAGCTCCATGACTTCCCCTTTCAAGCAGTCTTGATCGTTCTTACCTTCATGGCCTTGACACTTTGGAAGAGTGTTTGGTTATTTTGTAAAATGCTTCCTATTCGGTTTGTTTGCTGTTTCCTCGGGGTTAATAATAGGCAGTGACACAGGTCCACCATGTTGCAGTGTGTGCTTTTCTGGGGTCACATCAACAGAGTGGTGACCCTATGTCTCATTCTTTCTTAATATCCATGTGTTCACTTGGTAAAAATGGTGTCTGCTGGCTTTCTCCATTATAAAGTCCACACTTTTCCCTCAGTCACTAATAAGTACACCAACACAGTATTTGAAAAAAATGTTTTGTTATATGCTTTGCATCTATCATGAGCATATTTTTATCTCAAGGACATTTCACTGGAAAGATGCTAATATGTGAATACTAAGCAGTGCTGAGTGATGCTGCCACATTGCTCTAGTTTGCCCTTTCCCTTCTACATGCACTCTTGGTCAGCTGAATGGATAGCTGGATAGCTGAATTACTGTCTTCTTTACGTGCTAGCTGGCTCATGTTGACTGAATCCCATGTATTTGATGACTTCATAGGTGTGTCGAGAGTACCAGCGTGGCAATTGCAACCGAGGAGAAAATGATTGTCGGTTTGCTCATCCTGCTGACAGCACAATGATTGACACCAATGACAACACAGTCACCGTCTGCATGGATTACATCAAAGGGAGATGCTCTCGGGAAAAGTGCAAATACTTCCATCCTCCTGCACACCTGCAAGCCAAGATCAAGGCTGCCCAATACCAGGTCAACCAGGCTGCAGCAGCACAGGCTGCAGCTACTGCAGCTGCCATGGTGAGTGGAGACAGAAGTGCCCTCCTGTCGGCAGTCAAAAAAGATATTAAACAATTTGTCTACTACAAGCTATTCATCTATTAACCTCTTTTTTTATGTTTTGCTGAAGATATGTTTGTTCAGGTATCCCACACAATACATAAGGAAGCTACCATTCACAGAAGTGAGGGTAACTCCTCAATGGCTCCCATTGTGCCTCCTCTTAGCCTAACCCCTAAGACTCTGTCATATTCTGGATGTAGGGTTTCTGAAATTCCTGCTTCATAAAGAACCATTTGTCTCCTTTCTGATTTAATAACACTGCCATTTCCAGTCGCTAATTTCTGTATACCATCAAGTCAGCCATTATTCACCTTGGGTGCATTCTTCTGCACATCAAGGCCCATCTTTACATTTTTCTTGCTTTTGGTAACATAGTCTGGAACCGTTTAGGAGAATGGCTTCAACAAAACTGTTTTTAAATTAGCTGCAACATTTTGAATAGTCTGCTGTCTGGATAGTGTGAAGTCCTACTGTGGCATAAACATGATGATTAAAATACCAAATCTTGACTAACCATTACACAGGAAGGAGAAAAGCAGCAGTACTCAAGGAGATTAAAACAATGTATCATTTAGGATGGATACTAAATGGTTTTCTTAAGGTAAACTTCAGTGTGACCTAGTAGCTGAGTTTAAGGAGTCCGTTTCTTCTTGGCTTAGCTGTTTTAGGTTGTCCTTTTTTAATATAAATATATAAGTTATTTAAATATTTATACAGAAATCATTATCACAGCGCAGTGAAATGATCACGAGAGAGGTCTTATCTGTGTTTGTTTATGGATACTTGAGCAAAAATACAGAAGGCAGACTCTCTCCTTTTCTCTTTCTATCACCACCCACCCTTTTTTTTTCTTTAGAGTATTGTTTGAAATTAACTACATAGAGGAATTATCCTCCAATAACAACTCAATAGTGCCTTTATTGTGCATGCTTAGTCTTGTTATTCGTTGTATATGGCATTCCGATGATTTGTTTTTTTATTTGTTTTTTCTCACCTACCCAAAATGCACTGCTGCCCCCATGATGCACCTCTGCTTGCTGTTTATGTTAATGCGCTTGAACCCCACTGGCCCATTGCCATCATGTGCTCGCTGCCTGCTAATTAAGACTCAGTCGGCTGTCAAATCACTGAAGCGACCCCTCGAGGCAACCTTTGACCTGGTACTATGACCTTTCACCTTTTAGCTTGGCATGTAGCTTTATTGTAGATACAAGGTTTTTTGGTTTTTTGGTTTTTGTTTTGTTTTTTGTTTTTAACCGATTAAAATATATATAATCCTTTTCCTGTATAAAGTGGTTAAGTGCAATGAAAAACTGAGTGTGGTTTCCTGAAAAATGAGCAGAAAGACCTAAGATGTGTACATAGATGGATATGGTACAGTGAAAGACTGGAATCCCAGCAGCCCACATTCAGTTTAAGTACATTGTAAACATTCTAATGAAATACTTGGAGGACAATAAAGTGTGGTTTCACTATATATTTATGTACCTGTGTGGTTAGCATGGCTTTAGTGATAGAGTTCTTTTCTTTTTAACATGTATACCGCAGTAGTTAAGAAGAGTTTGCATGTTCTGGGACATTTGCATGTGTCAGCAGGTTGGGGAGGGCAGCGTTGGCAGGATGGGCTTCCTTGGCCAGCCACTCCACAGCTGACTCTTAACAGTGCTTCTCCTCGTCAGCCCTCACGGAGCTCCTACTGCAGCTTTCCTTCTTTCCCAAGTCGACGGCTTCTCACAGAAAGCCTGAAGCATTATGGGACATAAAACACCTTACTCATTATAACATGTGCTAGTGAGCTTTTGTTGTGGACAAAACAATGCTTCCTTTAAAGCTTTTATCTTGCTTAATTTCTGTAATTGGTTTTGTCGACTGGATTTTCCCCCCTGGGTAGTTAAGTGCTCTGCTGCTTGCTTGCTCGTGCTCCCTTAACAGTTTTAGCCTACAACTGATTTTTCTTTTTTCTTTTTCTCTTTTTACTGGTATTTGTTTTTATACTCATTTGCTAAACAGGGAATTCCTCCAGCTGTGCTTCCCCCATTGCCAAAGAGGCCTGCTCTTGAAAAAACCAACGGTGCCACCGCAGTCTTTAACACTGGTATTTTCCAATACCAACAGGCTCTAGCCAACATGCAGTTACAGCAGCATACAGCGTTTCTCCCACCAGGTAAGGGCTTGGGTTTGCTATTGAATGCATCAGTAAAGGTCTACGCGGGGCTCTGTTGTTGAGGCAGGTGAGCACCTGCAGCCTGGGCTAGCTGCTAGTCCTAGAGAGGATGCACAGTAAGCTGGTCAGCTGGGGAAGCACACTCAGTTTTTGACATGCCTTTCCTCTTAAACTCAAAACTGAAGCTTACTGAGACACAGATGTTTTATATATTTTGGGTGTTTCTGCTGTTTGGAATTGAAATATTCTCTTTTTTTTTCTCTTTCCTCAACACTGTTGTGTGTTTGTCAAGCTGTGTTATGATGCTCTCCTGCTGTAAGACCCCTTTGCCTTCAAGATTCCACAATTTTATGAAATGACTCAATTTTGACATTTTCAACCTTTAGTTGGCAAAATGAACAGTTGAAATTTATTCATCATAGAGCTCGTAAACTGTGCTCTTCATAGTAATTATGCATTGCTAAAATTGTTCTCGTTCCTGTGCTGACGCTGAAGTAGTACTAAGTTCCCTTCTTTTTTGTATTAAGTGTTCTGTCATCTGCTAGTATTCCTATTTAGTGCTGAGTCATGCATCGGCACTTTCAGTTCATTTACACATTTTCCTATTCACAGACATTTAAGAGTTTAAAACACTAATAACTCATTAGTTGGTTAGACATTTACAATTTAAATATTCCTAATTTATTCCATAATTAAAAAGAAATTTATATCTTCTATTTTGAAATTAATTACCAAGACTCACTAATCTCTTTTTCTTTATTATTTTTATTTTAAGAGCAGTATAAATATATAGGATAAAATAATTTATTAATAAATTAGTAAATTAATAGCTAAGTGTGTGCATCAGGGATCTAGCACCTTATGTGATAGTGACAGTATTTAGGGTATCACATTCCTGTAGAATTAGAGAATCGGAGAGTTTATTTTTTACTTATTAGCAAATTGAAACATTAAGCTCATATTAGAAGTTACTGGGAAACAATACATTTTGTATGGTTCAATTCTGAAAACTAGCCATTCACATGTAGAATAAATCAGCTAGCTGAAATATCTCACTAAAATGCTCAGGATAAAATGATAGCTATACTCTTGAAATACATTGTTCAAGTTAGGGTTTGTCCATATCAGGATACAAACTAATTGGTTTTAATCTATAACATGTTCATTGCCCTTTGGGAAATTTTCACACTGAAGCACAAGATACTGTTTTTCTCCTTAAATAGGGTAGTTCAGAGACTTTCAGAAATTAATATTTTTGCTTTTTGTTTATAAGTTTCAGTGCCCCTAGATTTTTACTATTTTCAACAGTCACTAACCAGATTCCTAGGCCAGGTTTTAAGGGATTATTAGAATATTTAAGCAATTAAATTTTTGTTTCTGTCAGTTTTTTCCATTGAATAAATATTATCTTGAAAGTGATAGTTTCCCTATTTAAAATTTAAAAACGAAGCAAATTATGTTTTTCCATGTGTTATATAAAGAAACTTGAAATACTCTCTTATCAGTGGGTTTTTGCATTAACTCTCAACAATATTCAAAAATTTTATTCTTCTCTAAGTTAATGTAGCCAACAATTGCATGATATTGTGACTTACAGTTTTATGACAGTTTTACCCTTTAACAGCTCTCTTGTCTGTTTATAAAGTAAAATATGCAGGTTCAAGTTAGGGAAAAAAATGTATCCATGTCTCAGAACCACTTGCCTGCTACTTACTCCTGAAAGATGTTAATTTAAAATGTGCAGAAAATAAGTTAAAATTTTAAGGATATATTTACTTCCGCCTTAGTGGTTTCTATTGCTGTGAAGAGACACCATGACCTCGGCAACTCTTAGAAAAACAAAATTTTAATTTGGAGCTGGCTTACAGTTCTTAGCCCATTGTCATCATAGCAGAAAGCATGGTACAGATGTGGTGCTGGAGAAGGGGGTGAGAGTTCTATATCTTGATCCACAGGCAACAGGAACTGAACTGGTTTGAGCTTCTAAGACCTCAAAGCCCACGCACACAATGACACACTTCCTCCAGCAAGGCCACACCTACTCCAGCAAGGCCACACCTTTTAATAGTACATGGGCCAAGCATTCAAACACATTAATCTATGGGGGGCCATTCCTAGTCAAACCACCACAGCGTCTTAAAATGAATTTTTATTTCAGAGATAGTCTGTTGTTTATATTCAACATTATATGAAACTACTAGCGCAGAAATATAAAATTACATATATGTGTAATCTATGTAATTTTATATTCATATTTATGTGTAATTTACATTTTTGTATATAAATATTATGTGTATATATATATTTTTTTCAACCCAGTTACTACGGGCTATAGCTTGGGTTGAACATTATCATTAGCCATGTAACCAGAGGTAGTTGCTGCCTTCCTGATAAAAAAAAACCCTCATTTTTTACATATGTATCTGCATGCACATTAATAATGCTCCTATGATATATTTATTTCTACCAAACCACTTTGTCAGATAGGTAGAAAATAAAAATTTCCATAGGGAGGTAAACCAAATACCCCAAGAGCCACACAGGGACCAAAACAGTGATGAGATATAGCACAAAGCATGGAACTATAGCATCTGAAAGACACTGGGAGAACGGACCCAGCAGGGTGGGGGAGATAGTGTTTAGACTGTCTGGTAGGGGTACTGTAGGCCTCATGGGTACATATCCATCCTGTTGTGTTTATGGACAGGATGAACGGGTCTCTGCTTCCTAGGTTGCATGGACAAACAGCACAAATTACTATGTCTAGTGATTTTTGTTTAGATTTTTGGGACATTTGTATGTTTATGTACAAAATTCTTGGCTTAAAATATATTGGCAATTTCATCTTTTTAGGATCCTGCTAGAGGAACAGGACAGGAGCCTATAACAGAGGGCTTCTGAAAGATTCTACCCAGCAGGATATCAAAACATATGCTGAGGCTAATAGCCAAACTTTGGGCAGGGTGCAGGGAATCTTATGAAAGAAGGGAGAAATAGAAAGACCTGGAAGGGACAGGAGAGCCACAAGAAGATCAACAGAACCAAAATATCTGGCCCAGGGGTCTTTTGTGAGAATGATACTCTAAACAAGGACCATGCATGCAGATAACTCAGAACCCCTGCACAGATGTAGCCCATGGCAGCTCAATGTCCAAGAGGACAGGAAAAGGGTCCATCTCTGACATGAACTCAGTGGCTAGCTCTTTGATCACCTCCACCTGAGGGATGAGCAGCCTTTCCTGTCCACAGAAGAAGACAGTGAAGCCAGTCCTGATGAGGCCTGATAGACTAGGGTCAGATAGAATGGGAGGTCCTCCCCTATCATTGGACTGGGGGAGGGGAATGAGAGACGAAGAGGGAGGGTGGGACTGGGAGTGGATGGGGGAGGGGGCTATAGCTGGGATACAAAGGGAATAAACTGTAATTAATAAAATTTAAAAAGTAACTTTAAAAAAAAATCCTGCTAGAACTAAAAGAAGTCAATTTTACCATAGATTCAAATATAATCACATGTGTAATATCTTGGAGAAAACACTCATTTCCTAAAACCTAGGTTATGTTAAATGTATATAATATAGAATTACATATAAGTGAAGCATTCTGTCTAATCACGTTATAACAAGAAGATATACTCTACTTTTCACAGTTGGGGTTGTAGAGATATATGAGTCTGTTTCATTGAAATTAAAGTGAAACCCAGTTTGCCCATAGAGCAGTAGACTACATATTTAGGAACTACGTTATTGACAAAGAATCAGGGATTGGTGTCAAGCTAGCCAACTAGCTAAGGAAAATACTTATGTAAGAATAGAATTGGACTTATGTAGGGTCTATTTATTTAAATGAATAACCACCATGTGTCTTGTCTATCATTCTGCATTTAGCTCCTATCTTCTCTTTCCATACCTCCTTCTTTTCTCTTTGTATCCATCTTTCCTTTTATTCACTGAACAGGCATTGTTTATATTCCCCGAGGTACGCTAGTATTTACACTAGAGATTCCAAACTCCTGACTTCAGGAGGAAATCTAGTATCCAGAAATAGGTATGGCACATGTTTCTAGCCCTGCAGCCCTCCTATTTATTTTCCACATTTCATTCCAAAGAGCCACTGTTGGTTGAAAAATGACTCAATGGAATGCTGTGCTAGCCAAGCACCTTATGGGCATTTTTTTCTACTTTTTTATCAAACCCAGAGTTTGGGTTGGTTTTGTATGTTACCAGTGAGTAATATGGGGCCTAGTGAAGTTTAGCAACTTTTCACCAAGTTACATGGCTCTTAAGACTTGGCAGAACTTGAACTCAAATCTAGGGGAGCTGGGCTTGTTATATAACTGCATTAAAAAGAATTTTATAAAACAGCCCTTATAGATCACCAAACTACACAACTCTTCCATACTGTCTATCTTACTTAAAAATCTAGTAAATAGAAATATTTTATTAAGTTCAGTGAGGTTTTTGTTGTTGTTGTTCTTTGTTTGGTTTTCAATTTTAGCTACACAGTTTCTTGTTATACATTTACTCTTCAGAACTAAGCTGATTACTAACATGGACCAGGTGTGATCTAGGGCCAATTGATATTACAGGAATGAATTTCACCCCTTTGATATGTTAGAAAGAAGATGTGCATTGACACTGATTATTTATTGGGTTTTTTTTTTGTCTTGAATATAAATGAAGGCAAGTTCTAATTTCATTGTAAGGAAGTAGAAAACATTCCTGAGAGAAATTTGAGACTATTCTCTGACATTTTTCCCTCTGTCCTCTACCCTGTGTAGCTCTGGTTCTTAGATACTCATTTTCATACAGTTCCCGTTCTTCACCATAAGCCTTACATGTTTGTAAGATCTTTACTAGGAGCACCCACGAATGAGCTTCTGAGCTAACATGTAGTCTGTACCTTAAGTATCTGCCAAGAGCAAGGCGGGCCTGACAATCCGTTGCTCCCCAGGTTTCTTTGTCCTCCATCTGAGTTTTCCGTTGCATTTTTTGCTTCCTTGGAGCATTCTCCCAACCAGTGTGAGCAGAAGCTTTTAGAAGAGCTAAGCTAGTTTACTTGAGGCAACCATTATGTTGGTGCACATTACAATTCTACCAGATATAAAGAAAAGGCCAGAAAAGTGTTAGATGTAGTGTAGATGTCTATACCAAAAAAGCAGGAAGACGGTCCTCTTTTTATGGAAGGGACAACACAAAGCTGTCCAGTCTGTCACTTTTGTTATAATCAATATAAGTATAAATATTTGTAATTTTAATAATTTACATTAAAATATTTATAAATAATACATAATAGCTATTATGTATTTGAATATCAATTTTGTCAGTTTAATTGTAAGTTTTAAGTAATAAAACAATATTCATTATTTTTAGTATCCCTCAAATTAGCTTTGTATAAATTTAAACAAGCAAAATTTATTAAATAGAAATTCCAAGCAGATCTCTAATTATAACATTTTCTCTCTTCCATTTATTTTTTCTCCTTAATATAATATTAACTATACCTTTATTTCATTTATAAATTGTAATTCTATTTTTATACTCACACAGATAATTTAAATTTTAATTTAAAAAGTAATGTAATTACAGGGATGCATTTCTCAGAACCACATCATTCTGCTGTGCAAATATCTTTGTAGGAAATTGGGAATTGATAAATATGTTTTATCTTGTGCTGAAAACCGAGGGAAAAATTTAAATTAACTATTTGTGCATCATTGGTAAATTAACCCATTGAAAGTAAAGAATATTATGGTCATTTCAAAAATGGTTTTTGGTTTTGGTGAGAGGGTCCTACAGCACTGTGCTCACACTTGTGAGTTGCTGCACCCCAGCTAGCCTCTTCATCGCTGCCTCGTGTTTATTTGCTACAAATCCCTTTTGAAGCTGTGTGCATTGGTGACAATGACAATGAGGATAATAACCAAAACAAAAATTCAGTCATGAAAGCTTAAAGGATTTAGAGAAGTATCTAAAGTCAGTTCACTTCCAGCACATGCAGGCTCAATTATACATGAAAGAGTGACTTTTGTAGGCAAACTGTAGCATAATACTAAATTTAAAACCTGGAGCTTGGCTATTTAAACTGGCGCTCATGTTCCTGATGTAGCACACTATACTGCTTCATTTACCTTTTGGCATTTTCTTTCCCAATCCTCCTGCCCTAGAATGTAGTGCTTTCACAAAATCTAGGCCCCGTATTAAGTTTGCTTGCTCTGTTTGTCTTAAATTATATTCTTTGTTATTGGTCTGTTTCATTGTTCTTGTTGCCCTTCACAAGTCTTTATATAGTAGTGATTAAAAATTACAAAGTTATTTAAATGTCTTAAATAAAGCCTCCCTATAAAATATTAGTTTGTTTGCCTAGATCCATTACTCAGTTTAATCTGACCTTGCTGCCCAAAGTGTCATTCCGATAACAGATGAACTGCAGATGTAACAGCAATGCCAGTTGAGTAATCTGCATTTCAGTTATGTTTCTCAATGGCAGTTTGTTTTGTAAAACCATCTCCATCTCTGACAAGCCTCAGTTGGCAGATATTTTTCTAACAAATGTTCATCCCAGATGCTGCTAGTATTTAAATAGGTTGGGCCAAGATTCAGAGATTTAGATAGAAATATAAAATCATTTTATATTGCAAAACATAAAAATCTATAATAATCTTGTAGAAATAACAGGTTCTCCATATGTGAATGTAGCCTTTGTACTTAGTTCTCACATTCAGACCACTTCGGACATCAGGACTAATGCCACACATCGGACATGTACATCCTCATTATCTCCCACTCAGATCTTTTATTGAAGTCTAATTAGCAAATTCTTGCTTTTGAGTTTTTGTAAACAATGGCTATTTTAAGAATATCTTGAGAGTCTGGCAGTGAAAATCAGTCTCTTTTGCCAGATGCCTCCAGGTAAACTCGTTTGAAATTCCTAAGAGATCATGCTCTCCTTCAATGCTGTTTCTGCATTTGAGCTCTAAACTGAAGAAATGAAGAATTTTCACTTTTTTGCATACTGTGTATTTATTGCTTGATAGCCCTCTGAGTCAAGTTTGTGCCTGGATGGTTGCAAGCTCGTTTGTGTCTGGATGGTTGCTGGAATACTGAGCAGAGAAGCAAAGCCTGGGAGTGAAATTGACTTTCTGTCTCATTACATTGTCCAGTCAGTTCTGTGCATTTAAGTCTTTAGCATTTTAATAATAAATACTATATCTAATTATTCAGAAAACGTTAATGCATTCATGTGTCAGATTCGAAAGTAGGGAAGCAGTAAGATAGCTTTTGGCTGGATTAAAACACAACATTACAGAATTTCTTCAAAAGGAATTAAATAGGTTAAAATTGTCTTGAACCTACTCTATTTATAGGCAGCAGCTAAAAGAAACAAAGTATACCAGCACACAGTTAAACTGGCTTTTACTTTTCACTTGGGACTAGTTCTAACTGATCACTATGCTACTGTATGGTTTGATTGTGCTGACAGTTACATGCCACTGTTCCCGTAATAACAATTTTTCTTCTTTGTTCAAATGAATTTCCTAATTACACGTGTGATGGGATGTTTTAATTCTTTTCCCTTTTCAAATCCACCTTCCTGTTGCAATGCATGATGGGCAGGCTCAATATTGTGCATGACACCCGCTACAAGTGTTGGTAGGTGCCAGCTTTGTTTCTTGATTATCTTAAACCTATGGTGCATCTCACAGCCCCTCAAAATCCACTGCTAAGTTTAACTTTTATCTATTGGGCAAGTCCATTTCCTTTTTACTAACACCTGTCAATTAAATGCCATTTTCTATTTAATTGACATGGCTCCACATAAATGTTTTCTTTCCACACAAGTTTCCTTTAGTCACTATTAGTGGATTTTGATTGGACTATGAGTTCTGGTATTTAAAAACAAGTCTATCTCTTAAAAGTAATGATTGTATATTTTTATAATAGTGAATAATAAAAAAGAACTTTTATTCAAATGGATAACTGTACAAAGTAAATACCTGTATTTTATTTATATTTTAATGTCTATAAACACTATATAAAATTCTTGTTTTTTAACTTAGCAAATTAAGCCTGTTTGTGTCAATTTTCTTGATTTAATGGTAACAAGCTTTTCCCCCCCTTTTTTTTTTCTCTTTCATCCCTCCCTCCCCTTCTCTCCTTGGAATGTTGTCCTGCTTTGCACTGTGATTGCATGTCACTCGCTGGTGATGATGTCCTGTCACATGGCTTCTTGCTATGATAAATACCATGCCCAATGATCTCCTCCATGTTGCCATGGTTTCCATATTGCTACACTCTTCTGTATGTTTGCTTATTTGATTTTCCCTCCGAAAGTTCCCATGGTGCACGGTGCTACGCCAGCCACTGTGTCCGCAGCAACAACATCTGCCACAAGTGTTCCCTTCGCTGCAACAGCCACAGCCAACCAGGTTTGCTCATTTACCGCTTTGTTTCTTAAAAACCAACTCTTGGTAGGGCCAAGTCCAACAGCCTTAACGGTAGCACATGGATCTCCCGTTGTGCTCAGTGGGATTCCTGTGTACGTGAGAGCTGTAGAGGGTGCTTTCATGAGCATGGGGTTTCAAAGATACCTCTTGTTGGCCTACACATTCTCTCTGTGACTAGCAGCAAATGGCTTTTATGCTCCAAAGTTGTCACAGCTCTGTTTCTGAAGCTACTAAACTGGTATTTACACAAGCAATTCTCATTTTTCTTAAATAATTGTATAAGTTTATTGGCCAACCAGATGAAAGCAATTACAGGGTTACTATTAAAACAACTGATATATAGTTTCTGTTTTTTCCTAAATTCTTAATGAAAAAGAAATGCATTCCTATGCCACAAATGACCACTCTTGTAAATAGTTTGTTATAAAATTTCTATATTATAACTTTTGATAAGCAGATTGATTATTAAAATTAATACAACGTCCCTCAGCTTTGACTTTTGCTGATTTCAATGAAAAAAGAAATTAAGTACTCTCATTTCTACAGTTAAGCCACATAAATGTTGGAGATTTAGGAAAGAAAAAGCAGGAGTCATGTATGGTAAATGACAGTTACCCTATGCTCAGTTAAAATATGAAAGATAAAAAAGCATGCAGAATTCTTTCAAGCAGATGGGTTTACTTAAATTTAACTTATAAGCACAAGAATGGACTGTTTAAAGTAAAATGGTCACTTAAGATATTTAAAATTCAAAAATGACATTACTCCCACCAGCATTTTCTGAAAAAAAATTTAAAGAAAATACTTTCCAGCTCTGGATTCATTAAGCTCACATTCTAAGAATAAATCTGGCCTTGAATATGCAGACATGCCTGCTGTAAAAGCAGAGTTCATTGAGGTTAGAAATGTGAGAAAGGCACTAAACCAGCTTTTGCATCCCACTGACTGAGGCTGGATGGAGCCTAGTGAGACTAGAAAGAACCCATGTCAGATGGGCCTCAGCATAGTACCTTGGAACAAGCAGACCAATAGGTACTACTGTGAGGAACATGTACTTTGCTTCACTATATCCTCTTCTATTGATGAACTTTCAGCTATTAAGATGGCCATTAATAACTTGCAAGAATGTACTGTTAAGGGGATTTAATTTTAATTATCAGGCAAAGTTTAAATATTTCTTGGCAAAAAAAAAAAAATCATTGGTTTTTTAGACTTACTAAATTACCCTTGGATTTGTGCAAACACAAAAGACTCATTTACAGGAATGCAAGCGTGTGCATATGTGGCATGATAGTTTGTTTGGCAGAAATATCAATGGATTCAGTACAGTGTTTTTATGGTGTGCACCAATGATGCTGGAGGCCCATCTGTGTACCTTACATGACTATAGAATTGCTGGTGTAAGTGCAAATCTAGCAAAGCAAATTCAACATGCCCTTGGCCACTTGGGTTGTAGGGGACACTTTACTTCTTGCATTGTGCTGTGACCATTTCATGCATAATTCCTGGATCTTCATACTATTACTATTTTACAACCAAAGAAAAGGGAATGGATATATATATATATACCCACACATATATTATATCTACATATACATACATATGTATATGCCTACAGTACATTAGCAATGCTGGAAATAGCTCATGCCACAACATGCAGTGTGCATGCATGCAGAAGTCTATAGCTGGCCCTTCATCTGCATCAAGTGGTGTTGAAGGTCCTTGGTATGTTTCGACAGCCCCATCATTGATGTTTCTACACTGTTGGGTGCAACATCCTGTCCTGCAGCAGCAGGAACAATGGTATGAGAAGCTTCATTATGCTTGGAGCACATCTTTGTGCCATTTTCCAATACTGTAAAATTGTTTAAAATGTCAGCTAAGAAATGACAGTTAAAAGGGGCGTAGTGAATTACAGTTTTTAGTAGATTGAGATAGTCTAGGACATTTAAATATAACAACGAAAGCCTTCATGTATGTGAGTTCATTGTTACCCCAACAGACTTTCCGAAAATGATTTAGTGTCATTGTACAGAATAAGTTTAAACACAGTCAGCAGATGTTTTACTCAGGTTCACACAACCAGGAAACAAATCAGTGTTGTTAGAGCCAGTGTCCTCAGGCCTCTGCGATGCTCAGCTGGGGGGTCTGCCTCTCCCACTCAGCTGCAGAAGAATCAAGTCAGCAATTTGATTACTTGGGCTTTTGTGATTATTAAAAAAAAAAGAAAAGTAGCCTCCGTACCATTTTCTCATTGTATTTTCTCCCACGTTCTTTAAGTGCCTACTTAAAATGCAATGAGATGTATAGTAGGGATTCTAAAGTCTGATCAGGAGCAAACCTATTCTCTTTCTCAGTTATTCCTGAATTACGATTTTATAATTCCAACGTGGTATATTTAATTTGGGGAAAAAGTTAAACACTATGATCTGAAGGAAATGTTAGAAATTTGGTTGCACAAAATTAGGCAAGACATTTTTTACTCTAGATTTCAATATCGTTGCTACATATTTGAAACCACAAGGGTGTGTGTGTGTGCGTGTGTGTGTAGGCCAACAAAAAGGGCTTCTTTTAATAACTGCTCTGCATGAAGTTTTGGTAGCTGTACTTCTCTTACTTCCTAAGTATTGGTAACATCTGTAGAATAGTATTTAACATGAAGATTACGTGCAGTGAGCTGCTCCTCTGGCATCCGCATTTACATTAACTTAATGTCATGTTGACCAGATGAGGGCTGTCACTTCACAGCTGACTCTCACTGTTTTTTATGAGTTGAATATTAAGACTTTTCATCTCTTGGTGATTGGCTTGCTTGCATGGATCATTCATTAAATAATTTTTTATTTGCTAGATACCCATAATATCTGCCGAACATCTGACTAGCCACAAGTACGTAACCCAGATGTAGAGCTGTCGTCATAAAACAGTAAGTTTATTATTCATTATAATCACTCTGTTTGTTGTTGGAATATGTAAACATGTAAAATACAAAATATTGAAGGATAGTATATTTTGGGGTTTTACATTTTATTTTATAAATAAATACAAGTATGAATAAATATAATAACGTTAGTTAGAAGACATGATTTAGGGTTTGATGAACTCATCTTAAAGGACCACAGACCAGCTATTTTTTGGATGTATGGGAAATTCAGTTTCTGTTTTAGTTTCTGCTGTAGTTCTCCCACTTTAGTGTCAAAGCAGCAAGAGAATATATAAATAAGTGGATGTGGCTATACATCAAGAAAACTCTTGTTTTCAAAATAGACAATGGACGAGATTTGGCTGATAGGCAGTGATTTGGAAACTGGGCATAAGTAATTAATTTTAAGTATTTTTCACTCATTCCTATATGATAATATATACGCGACTCATCTCTTGTATCACTGTATACAAGATCAATAGGAAACAATGGGTCCACCTCTTAAATAATTACATATGTATGTATGCATATTTATATACATATGTATGTATACACACACACACACATATATATATATATATATACATACAGAGAGACACTCACATACATGTAGAAACATCATTCATTGAATAGTTAGCACTTCGTAACTGTTAGCTTGGTGATAATAGGATTCTAAAGATGCTGTTGTTCCTCACACAGACTTGAGTCTTGTGTTTGCTTTCTGTAACACTGTTTTCAATACCTGCAGAGTAGGCTATTTTTCATCCCTAGAGGATATAGTTATTCAACAAATACAAACTTTTGTTAGATCATATGCTTAGAAACATGACAAGTGCCACTATTTACATTTACAAAGTGCTATTTAAAACTCAGTCTGGTCAGTAGGCTGATAATGGTTCTTTGTTGCTTCCTTTTATGCATTTGTTTGCTTGACATATTTGCAAGAAAGGTTTTGGCACTGCTTTGTGTTAGGTGCCATGTTGGTGCTGTAATGATGCAAATGATCTCAGAACTGTGCACAAAGAGATCTTTGAATGAGCTTCCTTTGAGGCAGGGTATGGGAGCTCTTCTTCTCAGTAGTCATAAAAGAGGGCAATTGGACAGTGAAGGTGTTGTTTGGAAGGGAAGAGTAAAAAATCTTGAAGAAGTGATAGAGCACAAGCAAAGCCAAGTGATGAGAATTCATAGCAAGAGCCAGACACAGGTAGATTCCAGAATAGAGAGAAAGGTGGACAAAGTTTGAGAGTCACTGAAAGAAGAAATGAACCAAGGCTGAGGAGTCCTGTCAAATATGTATTGCAGTTAACAGTTGTTAAAGTTGATTTTTGTCCATTTTGTAAGCTCTCTCAAAGCAGCTTTGACCAGGTGTGATGGTCCACATCTTTAATCCCTGCACCTGGGACAAAAAAATGAGTGAAATTCTGTGAGTTCATGACCAGCAAGGCCAGCATGCTCCAGCATAGGCAAGGGGTGAGGGGTATATATAAAAAGCAGTATCTTCATGGTTGGTCAAGTGCATGGAATTAGAATGTTACTTTGTTGGGTATAAGTTCAGAAGGAGTTTCTGTCAGCATGTTACCTATGTGTCGGTGTGTGTGTATGCACGTATGTGTTATGTGTATATTGCTATATATTAAAATTTGCTTTAAATAATTATGTTTTGAGTGAAACTATCTCTTTTTCCATTCTAGATCATACAAAGAGGAAAGGACAGTGTGCTTGGTTAGAGTAAGGACGACGTCATTAGCCATATTGTATATACCGTCAAGCAACACACACAAAAATCCCTCAGCCACAAGACATCCACGTATTGCATGTTAACCAGAAGAAAAGACAACATGAGAACCTGCTGCACACTGTTGCCTACACACTTTGTACATTCAATTGATATTTGTGCTGAGGTGATATTCCTATCTAAAACAACATTGTCTTTCTTTTGTAGCACAGAGTTATGCATTAAAATATGCATACATAATTAGTTTCCTATATATTCATGCCATCTTGAAAAGACAGACTATGGTGTAACCATGATTCTATTATGTATTGGTACGTCTGTAGACCAAGATATAATTTTTTAAAAATAAGTTTATTTCTTTCAAGGTTTACAAGTAACAAAGGTGCACCTTGTATTTAAAATCGCCCTTAGAGCTGAGAGCGCGCATGCACAGTCATTTTTGTTTAAAAGTAATATTTTTACTGTAATAGATTGTAAGACATGGTGAGGGAGGGATCTGACAGAGATGAATGTGCCAAGCAAAACCACAACTGTGTATATTTTAAAGCACATCATGGCTTTAAGTACCATGTTGTTAAGGATTCTCATGAAGTGCCATAGACTGTACATCAAATTAGAGTATTATTTCTTCAGTGTTATTGTTTTCAGAGCCACATTTTGTTGCTTATTTGCTAGTACTAATCAATCAAAGGGCACCATTCTTTTCTTTTTCTTTTTTGTTTTTGAAACCAAAGCTGTCTCAGAAATGGCCAATTTAACTCTACAGTAACAATAGACGGCACAACACAAACTCAATACAGATAAACTTCCACATACTGGAGCTATATATAATAGATATATAAAATTATTTTAATGCATTGTAGTGTAATATTTATGCATACTCTACTATATAACATGTTATTCAAAAGGGATATGCCATTTCTGAGACACAATAACAAAAAATATTTGAGGAAATTATTTTGCTTCTATTTATAGCCTCTGTCAAAAGTCAAAAGACTATAAATGCTTTGCAGAAATGGTTTCACATTTGCTTAAATGCTTCATCACAGTCACATTCAAAATAGTGACTCTAAACAAAGAGAACAGCACTGTCATCAGATGCATGATAAACCAAAATATGAAAATGGGAAATGTTTAATTAACCTAGTAATTGGGTGGGTTAAGTACATGGGTGAATTTTATATGTGATTCTTTTGTTCAGATTAACTGCTTATAGCCTTAGAAAGCCTTTTAAAAAAAATTTTAAAAATAGATGTGCATTCAGTTTTTAAGAATGGATTCATCCAAAGGAATTCCCCCTTTTTGTGGTTTGGATGTTGCAGCTAGTAAAGGATATTTTTGCTCTGTTCAGCAGTTCTAAAAATCGCTGAGTAGGGGCCAGGTCACTGGCAGTTCTAGTGTGGAACGGGAGAAGTGAGAGTTCTGTTATAGAACTTTCCATACTTCCAAGTTTACTGCAAGTTTTTATGCTTGAGAGAGATGCTTTCTAATATAAGACTGATGTGTTGATTTTACTGATTGTACTGTACATCTATTAAAGCCTTAGATTATTACATTACGGGTTGGAACCCATACCAATGTAATTTCAATCGTGTTAAGAGAGTAATGGTGACTTCACATGTTATTGTAGTTAGTTACATTATAGAATATTACTTATTTTTCTTGTTAAAATGTAGTTTTTCATTTCCTACATTTATTAGATTTTCATTTTCTATTAACAATTGAATACCATTTCAGTTTATAGACTCTTGTTTTATTAGATTTTACCAATGAATTTTTCAAAATACAAAAAAAGTTAAAGTAGTTTTTTCTTCATAACATACTCAGTTTTAAATTACATGTAGTGTCATATGAATATCCGTATTATTGTTAACTAAATGATTTATATTTTACTGATTTAATATTACAGTATAAGAATGTCAGTCATTGTTCTTGTCTAGTTTTCATTAAAAGAACAAAGATCTTTTATATGGATATCTTATAAATATATAATCATTGCTAAGTAAGAAGTTAAGTTGTTGCTATGGCAACAATCCTGGCAGACAATTGAGTAATATTTTGATGATTTATTTTGTTTGTAATTAGTTATTATGAGAAGATCTAGATCCTAGATATTAGAATAAAATTTATTTTCTACTGTATCCATTTCAAATGTTAAAGTATTGTTTAATATTTTTGAAATCCCTGAATATCAGGCCTTGTTATAAATAAGCTGCATAATCAATAAATAGAACAAGGGACTTTTTGTTGATAATCCAAATACTCAAAGTTTACGTAATGAGAATTTTAGCGTGTGTGCAAACTCTTGAGGGTTGATGATGCTGCAATTTAGCATGTTGGAAAGTCTAGAGAGAAGGTTGACTTTTTGCACTTCTGTATATAGTCAAAAGAGAGAACCCTGTATAATAGCAAGATCTTATTTTGAATAAAAACGTCTATGATTACAAGGAGTTTTGTTAAGGCTAATGAAACGACAGACTGAGCAAATTGCTTGCGAAAGCGGCACACAGTTAGCACTCCATACCCTTCAGACACGTTGCTTTGCTTTTTGTGGACAGCTTGTAGTTTGCCAGGATTTTTCAGCTGGAAAGATTTGCCATCCTTCCGAGATCTCATGACTGACAAAACTCCATTGGGCCAAATCTGCCTGAAGATCATTACCAAAAATAGCAGGTACTTCAGCCATTAAGGTGAAATCATGGATCAGATATTCCTTACATTGTTTTCAAAACTACTGCATGTTTAAAACTTCAACAAAAAAGAGAGAAAGAACTATGCTAAGGACATATATTATTCAAATCAATTTCTGCCAATTTCAATGGTTTATTGTTCAAAATCTTCAAAACAAGTATTGACTTTCACAAAATTTAAACCATAAACAGGCAAACCAAACGGCACACCTGTAGTTGTTCTGTGATTGTTTTTTAATTGCTGTAGATCTTGTTCTTTCCGCAGGTGAAAAAAGAAGTTCAAATTTCACTTTTAATTTTCAACTCAGAAGCACTCAAAAGAGCCAAATGTGACAATGGCCACTTGTTTAATGACTTGGTTGCCCAGCCTCCACTCCAGCTGGCTACTGATGTTGCACTTATCAGCAACCCAACCACTTTCATCTGCTGAAAGGACAATGTGCTTGGTTTTACTATTATGTAATCACAACTTACTTTCTGCTTGTAGTTGCTTAAAATTATGTATTTTGTCTAGGGCTGCAATTTGTTTTATGCTTATTTTATTATTACTGCAGTAGTTGACTTTGCTGTATGGAAAAATAAAGTGAAATTGCCCTAATAAAACTTCTCTTTCTTAAGTATATTTGTGTATCTGAGATTGAATAGTAATTTATTTCTGTGACTTTCCGTCATTTTGAACATTTTTATGAACATAGACCTATATAAATTGTCTGGTTTTAAGTGACTATAACAAAGGCAGATAATGCTTTCTGACCTATCATCTCTTGATGCTGAGAATCTAAACTAACAGTATAAATGGTATTTGCCCAGGCCTTCCAAAAAACCTCAGCCCTCTTTGCCATGAATGCTGAAATACTTTAAGTGGTATATGAGGAAAATATGTGTAAGTTTTAAAAACAAGGTTTTACAATTCTAGATCCTTTTGTTAGAGAAATATAATTTGCTTGGCTCATCCAGTTGTCTAGCACTGAGAGTCAGACAGTCCAAGAGACTGTTCATCAATAAGATAAATGGTCACACTCCATTCAGAAGGGCACAAAGGTTATCCAGCTGGCTGAGCCACACCCTGCATAACTCCTTGGTGTGTGTGAATATGACCAGGTAAGTGACTGTGTTTGAATGAACAGTAAATTGAAGTCTTTTTAGACCTACCACACATTATTGTTCTCTGCACTCATACCCCAGAGATGATGACTCCTGCTAATTGTAGCATTTTTGTTAAAAGAAAAAGCCAGGAATAGTGTTATGTTCTCTAATTAGGAAATTTAAAGCATTGCTTATTCATGGAACATCTTTTATAATTGCTTGTTAACTTAAAGAGCAACTTTAAGTTTAGATTACAAGACCTTAATTTTATGAGTTTTCAAAATGTTTGCCTTTCAAGTTCTTTTAGGTAAACTTTTTTTAATAAAATCTTTAGTAAACCTTGCTTCTTGTTTAAATCATTTTGTTATTCTTTCACCTTTTTTTACTTTGGATTCATCTACTTTTTTTTCTTAGAACATTTTTCTACTTGAGTCAGTTCCTTAAATTTTGATTTTAAATTAAAAAATGAATGATAAAAACATGGCTTTACTTAATGTTGAGAAGAGACCTAAAGTGCTGTACCAAATCATGTCAATGTACGTTGTTTTAGTGACAAAAAAACAAAAGCCCTTTTTTTAATTTAATTTATTTATTTTTATATTAATCACAGGTTAGGTACTTTGTCTCCCAGGCGTAGCCCCCTCCCTCATTCCCTCCCACTCTCCTCGTCCCTCCCTCATCTCCTCCCTGCCCCCCTCCAACTCCACTGATGGGGGAGGACCCCCTCCCCTTCCATCTGACCCTAGTTTATCTTGTCTCTTCAGGGCTGGCTGCAATGTCCTCTTCTGGGATCTAGCCAGGCTGTTACTCCCGGGCGTGTGTGGGAAGGGTCAAAGAGCCAGCCATTGAGTTCATGACAGAAATAGTCCCTGTTCCCCTTACTAGGGTCTCCAGTTGGATACTGAGCTACCATGGGCCACATCTGAGCAGGGGTTCTAGGTTATATCTATACATGGTCCTTAGTTGGAGAAACCGTCTCATAAAAGATTCCTGTGCCCTGATCTATTTGGTCTTTGTGGAGCTCTTGTTCTCCCCAAGTCTTACTAACTTCCCCTATTTTCATTCTTATTCCCTGCCCTCTGCCAAAGGTTTGGTTGTGAGTCTTCATATCTGCTTTGATACATTGCTATATACATTCTTTCGGAGGCCCTCTTTGGTATGGTCCTGTCCTGTTGCTTGTTTTCTCCTACATTCAGTGTCCATCCCATTTGTCCATCTAAAAGCCCTTCTTAACCTTAACCTCTCGCCTTAATTACCTAAGATGTAACAGGTTTCCTTGTTACTCTCATCTGTTCATGAATATGAGCTAGTTTAAATTTCTAGTTGAAATTAGTACATTAAATTATTTATGCAGACTGTTATCTCTTCACTCCCCCACACCGTAAGATATCGTCAATCATCAGAATTAGACATATCTACCTAAAATAATTTTAAAGAACAATCAAGCTGTGCAAAGGATTTGCCAACAGGTAAGTATGGTAATTGGGGGCATGAGAGCTAGTGCTCTCAAAGGTGACACTGAGCAGAGACTTGAATTAAAAGGGATGTAATATGACTATGACATCACACTCTGTGCCGTCTTTGCTGCTGAATGCTGACTCATCTTTCTGTTATATTAAGTGCCACAGAATCTAAAGAGATTTTTATCTTCTGATAAAACATAGAAAAATGGACGCTCAAGGGCCATAGAGAAGAGAGGGTACCTCATCCCTCGGATCTCACAGAGATTCAAGAAAGTATATACAACTAATGAAATCAACTATAAAGTTTGCCTCATAGAAATAGTTCTTCTATTCTCTTATTTCAAACAGAATGTTAAAACAGCCAATAACTCATGCCTAAGGCCATTTGTAAACCTAAACACTGTATATCATAAAAAACCTTATTCTTTCCTTCACCAAGAATCTTCTTAAATTGAGAAATATACACCAATTCATTTTTTTTAATTTTTACTTTGTTTAAATAATGATCCTGATTATAAGTAATATCTGTTGAGCCATGTAAATTCAAAGGCCCCAGAGTGACATGCCTAGCATGGGGTCAATCCACAGTACCATAAAACAAAACCAGACAAACCACAAATTAACCATCTGTCACTTGATAAATTGTAGCTCTTCTTTGTGATCACTCATTCTGGAACTCATTGGTGAAAATCAAAACCCCAGACTAGGGAGATAGCTCAATGGATAAAATGTTTACCATATAAACATTAAGATTGGAATTTGGATCCCCAGAATACATAAATATTTATGACTTAGGACCCCACCACTAGTCACACTCAATGGTTAAAAAGGGCACTGAGACAGGACCTCATGCTCATTCACCCTCTGAAGTGACAGAAGGCACCAAGACTAAAACCAAAATAGATAGATCATTTTGTGAGGTCAAGGAGTGTACCAGGATTCCCACCCAAATCCATTGTCCACCCAGGCCTCTATTGCTCATTGTCTTCTTTAGCTATTTATTATGATCAGTATAGCAGGGTATCTGAGCCCCTTCTCTTCCTCTTTACCATTTCTTTCACCTCTTTCAAATAACAGGTTTCCCGGGTATATAGGAATTATGTTACTCAACCCTCCGAGAGATTAAATTATTCTGCTTTTTCTGAGTGCATAATGTTACTCTTTTTCCAATTAGCAGTAATCCAAACTTCACACAGCCTACTCTGTTTATTTTGTTGCTGTTGCCTCTACCATTCCCATTTCTATGCACATCAGCTCCTTGACATCCTACCCAGAAACATAGTAATCAGTAATACCACTGTGATTTTTTTTGAATCTTTTTATTTTCTTCACTCATACCAACAATAGCAGACTAATGCTCACAATACTGTCATTGTTCCCTTACTCCCTAAAACAATTGGTACTTGAGGAGTGACTGAGTTGTATTAAACTAGTACTCTGTTTCATGGCTGTTGCAGATATCTCCTAACTCTTAGGGGAGATCTGGAAAATAGCCTGGTGCTTTGAACATCAGTATAAAAAGAAAACACCTCCGTTTTCTAGTGCTACTTGCTTCCCAAGCTTTCACTCATAGCCTCTCCAGTCACACAATGAATTCTGCAACCCTTTCAAAAATGAAAGAATAATACTTTTGGCCTTTTCATTTCAACCATTTTTTTGTTTCTCAAGTCTCTTAATTTCCAACTGCAACTTTTCCAACTGCTCATCCATTCTCCCAATCTTTTTTTGAGACAGAGGAAAACAAACAAACAAACAAACAAACAAAGCAGAGAATCCCCTCTGGGAGCAAAGCAGCTCAGTAAAAGCAGTACCTAGCAGTGCAACTGCAATAAACCGTTTGCTAATGTCTTTTTTTTTACTATTTTTATTTTATATTAATCAAAGGTTATGTACTTTGCATCCCAGCTGTAACCCCCTCCTACATTCCCTCCCTATCCCCCCCATCCATCCCTCTGATGCCTTAAAGACAAAATATCCATTACTTCTTCCCCAGCCATTTCCTCTACAGTGTTTGAAACGAGATTCCCCATTCTGTCTAGCCCTAAATCTGAGCAGCATTTGTAGCCAGTGATTGTTAACTTGTAGGTTCTTTTTCTCTCTCTCTCTCTTCTACTCTTCATCTTTATTTCACTCTTCCAACCACCCATCTCCCAAGAACTAGGTAGGAGAGAAAGAAATATAGAAGGGAAAGGGGCATCATCAATAGACTACTTTCTGATGATGAGGGTAGTTGAGTTCTTAGGGCAAGTTTGATCTTCACCTCCAAGATATTCAATATCTTCTCATCTCTTTGTGCAAGACCACTTGACAAATCAAAACAAAATGCAACAACAGCAACCACCAGTAGCAGCAGCAGCAGAAAAAAGGAGTAGCAGCCATCAGAGCCTCCCCTGGATTCTAGCATTTGTATACCCATTCAAGAGTCCCCATAATTCTAAATGTCATACACATGTGGAAACTATCTGTTGCTGGCAAAATCACACACCTGCTAGAACATCAGGAAAAGCATAGTCAACTGCTGTGGACAACCTGAAGTAGCCTCATATCTTACACCTGAATTAAAACAGGAACATAGTTCCACATTTGTGTTTTTTTTTTAATTTCTTTATTTTTATATCAATCACAGGTTAGGTACTTTGAATCCCAGGCATAGCCCACTCCCTCATTCCCTCCTACCCTCCCACTCCCTTCCTCATCTCCTTCCTCCCCGCCCCCTCCAAGTCCACCAACAGGGGAGGACCTCCTCCCCTTCTATCCAACCCCAGCTCATCCTGTCTCCTCAGGGCTGGCTGCAATGTCCTCCCCTGGGATCTAGCCAGTCTGTCAATCCCCAGCTTGTATGGGGGAGGGTCAAAGAGTCAGCCATCAAGATCTTGACTGAAACAGTCCC
>CM053766.1:20573592-20591200 GCA_028658305.1 Pachyuromys duprasi | reverse complement strand
ACTTTGCATCCCATGCGCAGCCCGCCCATTCCCTCCCACCCTCCCCAACCCTCCCTCATCTCCTCCCCACCCCCTCCAAGTCCACCAACGGGGGAGGACCTCCTCCCCTTCCATCCAACCCCAGCTCATCCTGTCTCCTCAGACTTCATAGTACTTTTAAATAATAAAAATTTCCTGTGATTCAAAAGTAGCTAGAATTAAATATTTCTGCTTAACATAGTTCTTCTACTTACATGAAATACTTTTCTACCCTATCTACATGACTGACCAAGTTCCTAAATATGACATTTGAATGTTCTATTGTCCTTGGAGACAACAAATGTAATAACTTAAGTTACATCAATGGAGTTGGGGTGAAATAGGACAGCTGGATAGAAACCCATTTCATTGAGCATCTTTTAAAAATTATGAAATCAGAAACCTATAAGGAAATTACTTCCAAAGAAGTCTCCATAAAACCATATTGGATTCAAAACTAATACTTCACCATCCCTACCTCCTTCAGAGAAAATACCTATAGAGAATGAGTAGAATCAAAGTCAAGATTAAGTGATTTTGTTAAAAGATGAAAGCACTTTCCAAGGAGATAATTGGGCTCTTGAAAGTCAAAATACAATCTTTTAAACAGTATGAGTTCCGTATTCTTTTCCTCAATCAATTATTTAAGCCCATTTTAGAAATTTACACAATGAATGCTGCCAAGGTACAGAGTTTTAGGAGGACATTGAAATTGCCTAGAGAAAGACTGAGCACAATTTAGTCTACACTGGAAAAACCTCAACATGTGCATATTTGCTAAAAGAGCTATAATAGGTTATTTTCTCCAAATTAGAGTTTTGTCAACAATTAAGTACTTTAGTGACCCTCAGTATGATAAAGCCCAGTGAGTCACTTGGAAGCATTTGACATACTATAAATCCATCAATTCTTATAACACAAACACAAGTCAGCAACTATCTGTTAAGCACTTACTGAACACAAAGCACTCTGATAGGGCTATTACATATACATCTAATTTTCTCTATCAGCAGCTTTAAAATCTGCATTTTAGAAGATGGAATAGTTTTTACCTTGAGAACTTAAGTGATTATCCCAGGTCACTAAGTGCATTACTAATAAATAAGACTGAGAATTAATAGATCACCCAGCTTCAACTCTACCTAGATTAATACTGAGATAAGATTGAGAATGATGAAACTATTTTAGCTTGACACTCACGTAGTCAACTGTAAGTTTTACAACCATTTTTTGTTTATTCATTCACAAGGTGTTACGGACTGAATGCTAGTGTCCACCCTGAGGTCACATTCTTATTCCTACTCTTAGTCATATACATTCATGATCATTTCACCAAAAATCAGTTTGATGATATTTGAAAGTAGACACTTTAGAAGAAAAGCATAAGTCTGTTGACTTTTATCAAACCTTGAGGGTGAAGCCCTTAGGATATAATTAGTTACTTTAATAAGAAAGGATGAGATAGAAATCAGAGTACTCTATCACAAGTGAGGCTATAATGAGAAGATGCTTATTTGTAAGCTATTGAGAGACCCCCTAACCAGGAAATGAATAAGCACGTTCATCTTGGGTCTTTGCTTTTCAGAACTGGGAGGATTAAATTTCTGTTGCTTAGCCTCTCAGTTGTTGGTGATTTTACTATAGCATCTGACCTTAGACAAGGTAATGATAAAATTCAGAAGTGCAATAATATAGCTCAAGCCATTCTCTAACACCGTCCACATGACATGCTGATTTATACTTCTCCCTAAGTGTGGTATCTTGTGAAGACTAGTTTTGACTGTGTCCTTGTGATAGTTAATCTACAGAAGTGATGAAGCATTGATACTAAGTAAGGCTTTAATGTTGTTGGCTTTAATGGTGATGGTTAACTTACAGAGCTGAAGCATTCATTCTAAGTAAGGACTTAATGGTGTTGGCAGAGGAGAGTGAATGTGAGTTGGAGAACTGAGTATGAAAAGTTTACTCTCAATGACAGTGGGCATCATCTGGCCAACAGAGGACAAGAATAGAAAAAAATTAAGCAGAGGAAAGTTGACCCTCCTTCTTGGAACTTGGGCATTCTTCTGCTATTCAAACACCATTTTTCCCCTGGGCTTTCCACAGACTAATGACAATGGTTCCCCAAGCTATCAAGTCCTGTATCTCTGATTGAATTACATAGTGGTTTCTCTGATTCTGATACATCTCTATGTGGATTGGACCATAATATCAGCTTCTTTGTCTCTACAGTCTACCTGTAGCTTATCACAATACTCCTCAGCCTCCATAATGTGAACAATGCCCTCTTGCATGTTATGCCTGACTCTCTATCATCTGTCTACCTTTATATATGTCAATATATTGTCTATCTATACCTTTTCTCTATCTACCTCTGTTTCCATTTTTCATCCTTCTGAAGAACAGTTATAATAACCATTATATGATGATAACACAGCTATATGGCCACATTAATTTCTCCTCTCTCTACTTCTCTTTTTTCATGTCCCATTTGCTAAGACTACTAACAGTACCTATTTCATCAGACTAAAAACAAAAATTAAATAGAATTATATGCAAGCTACTTGTTTTCTATAGTTATGTTCCTAATGAAGGTCTGGAGAAAGGTGGTTCCTGTGGGCAAAAGCAGCAAGACCTGAAAATGGAAGTAAAAGCAATAAAGAAAACAAAAACGGAGGGAATCCTAGGTATGGAAAACCTAGGGAAGAGAAGAGGAACAATAGATAAGCATCACTAACAGAATTCAAGATATGAAAGAAAGACTCTCAGGCATAGAAAATACAATAAAATAGCTCAACACAAGAGTCAAAGAAAATGTTAAATCTAAAAAAATTCATAACACAAAACATTCAGGAAATTTGAGCTACTATGGAAAGATTTAACCCAAGAATAAAAGGAATAGAAGAAGGTGAAGTATCCTAGCTCCAAGGACAAGAAAACATTTTCAACATAATCGTAGAAGAAAATTTATACAACCTAAAAAAAGAAATGCCTAGAAACATACAAGAAGAATACAGACCAGCAGTTAGATTGGACCAGAAAAGAAAATCCTTCTACCTCATAATAATAAAAATACTAAATCCATGGAACAAAGAAACAATATTAAAAGCTGAAAGGGGGGAAAAAGTAATGTACAAAGGCATACTTATCAGAGTTACTCCTGACTTCTCAAGAGGAACTCTAAAAGCTAGAAGTGCCTGGAATGGTGTCTTACAGCCACTAAGAGACCACAGATGTCAACCTAGATTGCTACCTTGAGCAAAATTCTCAGTCACCATTGATCAAGAAAACAAGATATTCTAAGGTAAAACCAAATTTAAACAATATCTATCTGCAACCAACCCAAAGAGGAAAACACAGGAAATAAATAATTCCATTCCATCAAAAACAACAGAAGGGAAGCACACACAAATAGTAACATCACCAACATCAAAATAAAAGGAACTAACAATCATTTGTCATTAGAGTCTCTCAACATTAATGGACAAAATTCCCCAACACAGTCTAACAGAATGGATATGAAAGCAGACTCCATCATTCTGCATACAAGAAACACACCTCAGCAACAAAGATGGACATGACCTCAGAGAAAAGGGCTAGGAAATGGTTTTCTAAGCAAATGGACCCAGCAAGCAAGGTAAAGCAGCCATTGTAATATCTACTGAAATAGACTTTCAATCAAAATTAAGCATTATTGAAAATAAAAAGATAGGAACCTTAACAATATGTTCTCTTGACTCCAAAGTAAGATGGCAGACTAGGAGCTGACTTTTTGTGATCCAGTGAAAGAAAATTAATAATAATAATACAAAAGGGACTATTCAAAAGATAAAAAACAACTTCAGAAATTCACAAAGTAAGTGAGAATATATGAAGAGGTAGAGCTAGTGCATACACAGTCACAGGAGTCCCTGTCAGGGAGAGGGGGAGTGGAGTCTTCCCAAATGTAAATCAGGCCGACTTGGGAAAAGAGGAGCAGCCTTGCTAGGCCACAGAAGAGGACACTGCAGCCATTCCTAAAGAGACCTGATAAGCTAGAGTTAGATGGAAGGGGAGGAGGTCCTCCCCTATCAGTGAACTTGGAAAGGTGCAGGGAGGAGGTGAGGGAGGGAAGGGGGGGATAGGGAGGGAATGCGGGAGGGGGCTATGGCTGGGATACAAAGTACATAACCTGTGATTAATATAAAATAAAAGTGAAAAAAAACCCACCCAATACAAGACCACAGCGCTCAAAAGAAGCTACTATTTGAAGCTGAACTACTCTGAAGTTCTGAGAACTTAGAGACACAATGAAAAATGCGAGCCTAAACTCCACCTGGCGCAGGCGCAGTGGAAGGCACTGACCTGGAACTCAGTTGTGGGGAGCAGGAAGGCATGGTGCCGACAAGGTTAAAGGTACAGGCAGCCGGAAGCTGGGCTGAGGCAAAGGCACAGGGGAAAGATAGCCCTATGGCCAGAGGCTCAACAACTGAGAGTGACTCAGTTGGAAAGTTCTGAGTGGATCATTCTCTGTATCCATCTCCCTGTGATGCCCTCCACATCCAAAGCCCAACAGACTACTTGACACTGACAGTCGCATCCCTCCATCAGGAGGATTATCGCACAAGAGGTCTTGAAAGTAGAAAGATAATTCCTTCACCCTCCTCAATGCTGTCTTTACTTCCACACTCACAACGCACGGGGGATGAATGCACAGTGAGAGCAGTTGCCACCGCATCTGTACTGAAATTTAAAAAGCAATCAGAGACCTCTTTAAACTTTTTGCATATTTACATATATGTAGTGTTCAAGCGTCTGTTTACGTATACGCATAGTCACATGTCTGGGAAGGTGTGTGTATTTATGTATGTGCTGTGAATGTGGAGGCCTGAAGTGGACATATGATATCTTGTTGATAGCTTTCTACCTTCTTCTCAGTGAGGCATGGTTTCTCACTGAAACCAGAGTTTAGTCTAGCCAGCCATCCAGTTTGCTCTGGAGAACCCTTACGCTAGCATTCACAGCTCTGGTTTTACAAGCACCAGGCACAAATGCCCACCTTAAAATATATATATATGTGTGTGTGTGTGTGTGTGTGTGTGTGTGTGTATACACATACATATATGTATGTAATTATTCTTTGATAATTTCTTAATGTACTTAACGTGTTTTGGTCATGTTAATACTTGATTCTCTCTTTTGCACCCTCTATTCTTCCACCTTCCTAACATATTGCTCTCCTACTTTTATGTCTTTTAAAAAAATAACATATGCAGTTTGCTTAGGGTTGCTTGCATGAACATGAGTGTGACACTATTAACTGGATCATGGATCATGGGCCCTTACTGCTGGCTGCACCCTAAAAGAAAACTAACTTTTCATTCCTCACAGCTATTAATGGCCAGTAGTGTCTCATCTGGGAAGGGGCTTCATGGGCCCTTCCTCCATCAGGACTGGGTGGATGAATGGCTTGTTTTTATAGAGTTAATCCCATTTCCCTGTAGTCTTTCCTATATGCCATATATATACCTTCTATGCTGCTCATCAAAACTTGCTAGGTTTACAGAGTTTGGTTTGGGACTGAACACTCAATATCCACTCATAGTAGCACTTTGACCAGTCATGAGTCTCCACATTAGCCCCTGTGCAATACATAAAGAAATCTTTTCTGAGGAACTATTTTAAGAGCCATAAATGTTGGATTACTCCAAGGAAGACACAACAAGACTGATATACATATAAACCCACACAGACTGGCAGCATCTCAGATGCAAGCCAGACAAAACCCACTCACTGAAAAGGAGAAGTGGACACAGTTTCACCCCTACCCAAGAAACTATTTCCAATTGATACCTGCTGGAAGAGGGAAAGTCATCGTTCACCAGTAAAATATTAATTATTGATGTATCAGCTATACTCCAGGGCAGTTTCCATGCTCAGAAAAAGTTGGCTGGATAATGCAAAATGGACCCAGGATTTTTTGGTGAGCTTTTTGATTTGTTTTGTAAGTTTTTTTGCCTTCCTATTTTTTGCTTGTTTTGATTTTAATTGTGTGTGTGTGTGTTTTAATGATAGAGAATGAATTTGGTAGTGAGGGAGATTGGGAGCATCTGGGAGTTTCAGGAAGGGAAACACAATCAAAATATGAATGTAAATGTTTGCAATTTGTCATAGGAGGCACAAAATCACATCTGAGAACAATCCAGGGAACAAAATGCACTTGAGGTAAAAGGCCCTTTGCTTTCTTTCCTGGAGCCTCTCTCCCAGTTCCCTCCAAGGAATTGTTTATTATGGGTTATTCTTTTGACCATGTTCTGAAAACTACTGGTATATAAAAAAGTAATAAACTACAATTAATAAAAAATTAATAAATAAAAAATAAGAACAAAAGAAAAAAGTAATATTAAAAGGACACCTAATGATATTCTGTTATTTATCAATGCCATATTCAGCTATTATCAGAGAGCCTTTTTCCTACTGTAGATGGAAACAAACACAGAAACCCATAGCCAGACATTACACACACACACACAAGTAGGCACAAATGTGTGAACAGAAGCATGAACACTTGCACACAGACACAGAAAAAAGAGGGAGGGAGAGAGGGAGAGGGAAAAGAATGGGGAAGGGGAGTAAGAGAGGGAGGGGAGAAGGAGGAAGAGGGAGGGTAGAGGGAGAGGGAGAGACATTGGATCACACAGCTCCTAATGAGGTAACTTAATCAAATTCCTCCGCTCAGAGCTGGAAGAGGAGGTGGAAAGAGTGGGAACCACAGGGGATGGAGGACACCTGGACAACAAGGCCCTCTAAATCAGCTAAGCAAAGCTCACATGAACTCACAAGGCCTGTTCAGGTCTCTGTCAGGTCTGCTAAATATATATTGTGGCTTTCAGGTTAGTATTTTTAAGGAACTCCTGAATGTGGGAACAAATTGGTCTCTGACCTTTGTGCCTTCTCTTTGAGCTCTTTCCGCCTGTTGATTTGCTCTGTCCAATGATGTGATGGTTTTTATTTTATCTTATTATATTTTATTTTGTATGATGTTTTTAAAAAAAGGAAATAATGTAGAATGCAACAGAAAAAAAATCCTACAAATTTGATGGTCCTGTTACAAAGTTGTCAGTAATAACATTGGTAACTGTCATTATTTTTTCATTAGCTTCTCCAGTTTTCTCTATTTCAAGGCTCCAGCTGCCCAGAGAAGCTCTCTAACTTCCTTTTTCATGTTGCTCTAGTGAACAGGTCTCCATGCACACTGAGTGAAAGAATCACTCTGTGCTCTGATAAACTGAACTAAATAGAAAAACATTTTCCTACAATTCCATAGGCCTTCTCTAAACCGCACTGGAAATTTCAATTTAATGAGGTTCCATTTATTTGTTATTGAACTTACCTTCTAAGTGATATGAGTTTTATTCATGAAGCCCTTACCTCTGTCTATATTGTGAAGGGTACTGCCTACTGTCTCATCTAGAAGTTTCAGATCTCACTCTGTAATCCTTGAGCTACTTGGGTTTGAATTTTGTGTAGACTGAGAGTTAAGTATCTAATTTCATTCTTGTTTATATAGCTTCCAGCATGATTTGTTGGAGAAGATATCTTTCTCCCTGGAGTTTTTTATTTGAATGGCATTGAATATGTAGATCACTTTTGATAGGATGGACATTTCAGAATATTAATTACTGCAATCCATACATGAGTTTAAGAGGTCTTTTCATCTTTTAGTAAGCTCCTCAATTTTATTAAGTCTTTTAATGTTTTCATATAGAAGTCTTCGATTTTCTTTACTAAGTTTATTCTAAGTAGTTTTTTTTTAAGTTATTGTGAATAAAATTGTTTCCCTGATTTCTTTCCCATATAGGATGGCTATTGATTTTCTGTATATTTTGTACCTCACCACTTCAATGAAAACATCTATCAGTTCTAAGAGTTTCTAATGACATTTTTAGGGGCCTCTTCTGTTCAGATTTGTATCATGTGTTTAGATCTCCAAATATTGTGTTATTTCTGTCTAATGCTCTTCCCCTGACCCAGAGGCTCTAAATGCCTTCAAATAAGACTCACCGCTCTCATTTTAATAACTACTGTACCTGAAAGAAATAATGTTGTATGTCAGCTTCTCTTTTGGACCAACTGTTGATTTTTTTTCCTCCTTTTGTATTTAACACTACTTTCTGCCCTTTGATTCGAAAATTAAGCTAATTAGTATTTCTGTTATTTGATTTTGTTATATTTGTTTTTGCCTACATTTGTCTTGCTTAATTTTGATTTGAATGCAGCTTATTCATTCCTGTGAGTTCACGGATAGGTTTGTTTGTTTTCTCTTCAGTCTTATCAACAGATCTCCTGCCTACTTCCCCATAGACATCTCCTTAGACTTAATAAGTTTATTTTCAGATATTTTCTCCTGTTAACATTTTTTCCCCACTGAATTTTAGTAGTAAGGCTTCTGATCTGCCATATTGCTTAGAATTCTTCTGGGGTATGTTTGGTTTGGTTTGGTCTGGTTTTTGTTTATTTCTCTCTCTCTCTCCCTCTCTCTCTCTCCCTCTCTCTCTCTCCCGTGTGTGTGTGTGTGTGTGTGTGTGTGTGTGAGAGAGAGAGAGAGAGAGAGAGAGAGGAGAGAGCTAAATATTCAATTCAGATTCAATGCTCAAACAAACATTAATAATAATAATAATAATTAATAATGCTCAAACATTAGTTATTTGGTAAGATAGCCAGTTTAACAATGTCTTGGCTGAATTATCCAAAATAAGGAGACTCAATATAATTAGAGATGAAATGGGAGGTTACAATAGATTCCAATGATATCTATAGAAGCCTAAAAATGGTCATATTACTTAAAGTGTTCTATTGGTTGGATGAAAAACCCAAGAAAATTCTAATTATATTATTCAGAGAACTAGAAATTAATCTTTAGGTTGGTGTGAAAACACACACACATACCAATAACCAATGGAATCCAAGCCAGAAAGAGCAATGCAGGGAACATCATAGTGCCTGATCTCAAACTATACTACAAACTCATAATAAAAACATCATCTTGGCATAAGAGCAGGCATGTATAACCTCAGAAAAGACTACAGGTCTCAGAACTTAAACAATTCCAACTATGTATTTTTTTTTATAAAGATGTCAAAATATACGTTGGGGAAGAAAGACTCTTCAACAAATGCTGTTTTTATAAGTCTTAAAAAATAAAAGAGAAGTTCAAGGAAAAGAGCTGACATGACAATCCTTCAGAATGAGCTTCATCAAGAGAGACAGCATTGTGATAATGGGGAACTATGATTTGGCTTTGAAATGGGGGAATCCTGAAAGATGTAGTGTGTCATATTCAAAGCAGCCTGAAGGGAAAGGGGATTTCCACTCAAATTCAGAGAACAAAGGGTATTTTTATGCTTATAGACTTCAGGTGGTAGAAGATACAGCATACTACATAATCTAGCTGGCATAGCTTACATGGCAGGAGTCTCAAAGAAGAAAAGCACTGGGGACCAATCTCAAAGATGCCTTGGTCCTGGGCAGATGGGAAGAGACTGTTTCATTTTTTTTGCCCCAAAGCCTGAGTGCTCTACCAGGGCCCCTTCACTTCTTTGTGGTTTCTTGGATGGTGAAAGAAGCAGCTAGAGAAACAGTTTGTAGGAAGATGAAACTAGATGCATATCACTTTACTCTGCACAAAAGTCAGCTCAAAATGGTCAACATCCTGAATGATGGGCCTCGCTGAGGCTCTGAAACTGCTAGAAGGGAAACAAGGTTAAAACAGTGCAGGCACAGGCAAAAGCCTTCTAAGTACTTCAGCAGCACAGGAAGTAACTCAACAACTGACAAAAGCCAGTAATGAGATTAACAAACTTCTTCACAACAAAAGAAACAAAAAGACACTTACAAAAGAAGAAATACAAACGGACAATGAATGGACAAAAACTTTGAAAAGGTGTCTATGTTCTGTAGTTTTCCTTTTAGTTTCCATTTCTCTCCAGTAAGAATGATTATCATTAAGAAAATACGCAAATGCTGGTGAGGATGTGATGAAAGAAAAACCCTTAATTCACTGTTGTTGAGAGTCACACTGGTGCAGCCATTCTGGAAATCAGTATGAAGAGTCCTCAAAAAATTCAAAATAGACATCCCCTATGATGAAGCTACATACTCCCCGGTACTCAGTCACCACCTTGCAGAGATTACACACCTTCACATCTGTGACTTTTGTTGTACAATTCACAATAGTTAAGAAATTGAACATCTTAGCTGTCTATCAATAGATCAATGGATAAAAAAAAAGTTCACATACAAACACAATGGATTTGTGTTTAACCATAAGAAAAACCAAAGTCATGACATTTACATGAAAATACTGTGACTGGAGACATATATAAAGCTAAGGATATTTTAATTATTTTGTATCTTCATTTCTAATATGCAAATGTTTGAGATAATCATAAAATTTGAATAAAACAGAAGGAGGCAGATGATGTACAAAATAACCATATCTGTCCCGTTGAGATAAAAATGGAGAACATCCATAGCAGCTTCTTTGCCACAGATTGCAATCAAATCCTCTGGATGCAGTACCACAATTAAGCAACCACAGAAAGCTATGAGAAGTAAAAGCACTAAATATACAGAGGGGGGAAAAAGGACCAAATTTGTAAACAATACTTATTGATTGACTTTCTGGTTACTTTTACCTCCTTCTTTTTCACTTCTGTTTTGATCCAAGTACAGAACCAGTGTAGAGCCGTGTCCATATTGCAGGCCGTAAATTCAGAAAGAAATTGTTTATTCCAGAAGAAGAGAAACTGTTTATGTCACCTGTTTATGTGGTGAGAGCCAGATTGTGCCAACCAGTACAGCAGCAATAGTGGCTAAACACACACATACACAGAGGCCTGCATATACCTTCTAAGACAGCGAACTAGGCAAAGAGAGACTCAGGGATTGCAGAAAGTAGGAAGCCACACATGGATTGAACTGTTTGGGGATTAGCTGTGTGAGATGTGCATATCTAAAACACACAATCGAAAAGAGAGTGGCACAGGTTCAGCAGCCTTCGAACAGAGGGCAGGATAAAAAGACAATGGAGCTATGGAAAAATGGGGGAGAAAGCTTGAGAAAAGAAAGAGGCACTTCATTCTAGGAACTGGCCTCTTTCTGCCAATGAAGGCAGGAAACTTCAGATACCCCTAATAAACTCCAGGATGCTCAGGAAGAAAATATATATCTTCCAAAACACATCTGTCAAAAACAAACAAACAAAAAGCATGATTAGATGGGGCCAGAATGAGACGTGTTTTTCTCAATGATACCTCAACCAAGAGTGTCAAGGTGGGTAGAGAGGTTGGGAGGAGCTGAGGGAGGAAAAGATAAATAACAAAATACATAGTATGAAAAAATTTAAAATATAGAAAAATGAAAATAGGCCCTAAGTTTGGTTGTTTTGATATGGATCTCCCAGTGGGGCCCAGTTTGGCATGCCTCAGCTTCCAAGTGTTGTGGTTGCAACTGTATACCACCAGTACCACCTATCCCGCTTCTTTTATTTCTTGAGGATAATTTTTGGAAGTTTTTTTCACTTTGTCTTCTGACTTCCTCTTATGATGTATAAATGCTAGTCAGGTCCTCTTCGCATCATTTTCCCATTCCATTTTTTTATCATTTCCTTTTACTATTAGTATTTTTGTTTTGTTTTTAGTTTTGAGTAGTTTAACTTGTATGATGCTTTCACCCTGGTTCCTCGTTTTCTGGAGATCCCTCTGAAAATTCCTAACGGTACACTGACTTTAGGCTCTTTTCACTTCTGGCAAGAAAATCTTGCCATTTCTTTTGTTGATCGCCATGTGTGAGAAGGCACACACATTGTGAAACAACAATGAGCTCTCAAACCCACCTGGTGAAACTTTCAGAGCTGTATCTGTTCTCTGCACACCAGTAAGTTTGTGGTCAGTTGGGAGTTTCTGGAAAACTTCATATGCAGATTTTTTTCCCTTACCATTTCTTCATGTACTTCACAAGATTGAACTACTTGTCTGGGATTTTTGAACAGAGTGCCTTTCTCTGTATACTTGGACTGCTGCAGACTGTGGGGTTTCACTCCTTTTTATTAACCACAGCTGTTCAGGAAAATTTTCTGCTTTACTATCTTTTGGTGAAACTTTTTTAGCAATTTTTAAAATTTTTTATTTATTATCTATTACAACTTATTCACACTGTATCCCAGCTGTTGTCTCTCCCTCATCTCCTCCCAATCCCATAATCCCTCTCTCTTCTTCCACTATACCCCTCCCCTAGTTCACTGATAGGGGAGGTCTATCTGACCCTAGCTTATCAGGTCTCATGAGGACTGGCTGCATTGTCTTCCTCTGCGGCCTGGCAAGGCAGTACCCCCGAGGGGGGAGGTGATCAAAGAGCCTGTCACTGATTCATGCCAGAGACAGCCCCTGCTCCCCCTTACTAGGGATGTTGCAACATTTTTTAAGAATAAAACTCTACTGGCTTTAATTTGGAGTTGAGTACTTTGGATTTGTTTGTTTGTTTTGTTTTAAGGTTTATTGTATGTGTGAGAATCTTTCACTTTCATGTATATAAGTATCACACACATGCCTGGTGACTCTCAGAGGCCCAAAGGAGGCATTTGATCCCTTGGAATTGGAGTTACAGGAAATCATGAGCCACCTGACATAAGTGTTTGATACCAAACCCAGATCCTCTGCAAGAGCAATGTATGCTCTTAACTGCTGAGCCAGCCTCTAAAATAGTTTTTTTGTTTGTTTGTTTTTAACTATGTCTAAGTTCTGGAACCTTTTTCTTTGGGAAGATTCAAATACCATCACCTTTTCAGTTTTATCAGGAATCCTTGCAGCACCCCCCAACACTGCTCCCTTCCTGGGCCAGTTACCATACTATGGCTTCCACTATGGTGATGACGATGAAGCATGCAGTCTAAATGACCAGTTCTAAATGATTCTTCTGTTAGGCTAACTTTCGAAAGGTCATCTCACTATTAGTAGAGCTGGGTTCTAGTTTCATTCAGCTAGCACATTGTTTGACTGCCTTGTATTATAGTGTTCTTACCTAAACATTAAGAAATGACATGAAATGTATGACCATTTTGATATTATTTAAACACTATTATATTCAAGTCAGGAATAAGATCTCTACTAATTGCATGCAAAGGAGCTCTCTCCTCCTGATCCTCCTTCTCCAGAAGAGAAGTTCCTTTCTAACTGTGATTTTTTTTTCAGGAGCAGAATTTTATTTCTCTGTGGCTTTGTACATCCTGTTTTCAATTTCAAAGCCAAAGTGGTCAAAAAGCACATTACTCTCAAGGTGGATTTTGCAATGTTCTCAAATTTCCCAGCTAGTGTACCTTGTCTTCTTCTCCATGATTTGCTGTCAGTTGTCTCCTTTCCATCCTATCTTTGCTATCACTCAACTGTAATTTCCAATTCCTTCTCAGGGTTTTTGTATCAAGTTACTTTGTTCCTAAAGAAAAGAAAAATTACCACAGCCTGTCTTGGCCCAAATAATTTTTACTCTGCACAATTTAAAAGATGGATGCTGAGCTATATATTCTCTGCTGAATGACAATCTCAACAAAATAAGAAATATATCAAGAGAATGTTGTAAGCAAAAAGTGGGGTAAAAGAATTCTGCCACAACCTCTCTTTTGAGCTTGATATTTTTTTTCTGTAATGATATTTGTAGACTGCTAAATCTTTTCAACCTCATTTTCCTTTCCTAATAGCCTTTTTGCTGTCTGATCTTGTCTGATGCATTCTACCAAGCAGCCTAACACAATGGGAATAATGTTCTCAAATGCAGTACATTCCGGATCCAAATTGTACTTCCATGCTCTCAACCAGAAATCTATTTTTTAGTATTCGTCTATTAAATTTTTTGCACAATATACTTTGATCATGTTTTTCTCTCTTGCAAGATCCTCCCTACCCATTCAACCTTAAATGATGTTCTTTCCTTCTCTGAAAAAAGAAAGCACAAGAAACCAAATCAAACTAAAATAACTGCTCCTGAAAATAACTCACAAAAATTAATATAAACAAAAGACTGGTAAGACAAAAAATGCACAAACAAGAAAACAAAACAAAAAGTTCACCAAAATATCATTGGATTAATTTTGTGTTGGTCAACTACTCCTGGACATGGGGCCTGCCCTTGAGTGTATTCGATAAACTCAATGATACTCCATTGAAAATAATTGATTTTCCCTTTGTCAATTGGTGTCAATTGCAGATAGCTTCTTGGTTAGTGGTGGGAGTCTATGTCTAGTTACTCTTTTCAGTGCTGAGATCATGTCTGCCTTAAACCTGTACAGGCCTTGTGAATACTGCCAGTCTCTGCGAACATATGTGCATCAGACCTACCTTGTTTAGAAGACACTTTCTTTTTTCTGCCACGAAAAACATTTATTTATTTTTGTACTTGAAGTATTTTTTAATTTTTATTTTGTAAATATTAATCACAGGTTATTTACTTTTCGTCCTAGACATAGCCCCCTCCCTTTTTCCCTTCCAATCCCACCCTCCCTCTGTCATCTCCTCCCTCTCCCTTTCCAAGTCCACTGCTAGGGGAGGTCCTCCTCCCCTTCCATCTGACCCTAGTTTATCAGGTATCTTCAGGACTGGCTGCAAAGACCTCTTCTGTGGCCTAGCAAGGCTATTCCTCCCTTGAGGGAGGGGGGGGGTAGGTAAAGGAGCCAGTCATTGAGTTCATGTCAGAAATAGTTCCTGTTCTCCTTACTAGGGATACCCACTTGGATACTAAGCTACCATGGGCTACGTCTGAGCAGGGGTTCTAGGTTATATCCATATATCGTCCTTGGTTGGAGATACAGTGTCATAGAGGGCCCCTGTGCCCTGACATATTTTGTACTTGTGGAGCTCCTGTCCTCTCCGTTTCATACTAACTCCCCCTTTTATCACATGATTCCTTCCACTCTGCCGAAAGTTTGGTTATGAGTCTCAGCATCTGCTTTGATACACTACTAGGTAGAGTCTTTCAGAGGCCCTCTGCGGTAGGCTACTGTCCTGTTACTTGTTTTCTCCTACTTCCCATGTCCATCCCACTTGTCTTTCTAAGTGAGGATTGATCATCTTACCCTGGGTCCTCTTTCTTGTTTATTTCCTTTAGGTGTACAGATTTTAGTATGTTTATCCTATCTTATAGGACTATACCATGTGTGTCTTTCTGCTCCTGGGATACCTCACTCAGAATGATATTTTCTAGATCCCCCCATTTGTCTGCAAATTTCATGATTTCCTCGTTTTTAATTGCTGAGTAGCATTCCATTGTGTAAAAGTACCACAATTTCTGTATCCATTCCTCAGTTGAGGGGCACCTGGATTGTTTCCAGCTTCTGGCTATTACAAATAAAGCTGTTACAAACATACTTGATCAAATGTCCTTGTTGTGTCCTTGAGCATCTTTTGGATATATGCCTAGAAGTTGAAAAGCTGTATCTTGACGAAGTGCTATTCCTAATTGAAGACACTTTTCTTAAAGTCTTCTATCACATCTGACTCTTACAATCTTTCTACCTTTTCCTTTGCAGCAATCCCTGAGACTTGACGGGGAGGGGCTTATGAAGATGTCTCACTTAGGATTGCATGCTCCAAAGTCTCTCACCCTCTGCACATTATTGAGTTGTGGGTCTCTGTGTTAAATAATTTTAAATGTTCTTGCTTCTTTTTTTTGCTTGTCTTCTGGAGCTGTCTTCGAAATGCATTAGCTGATGCATGCCCTTTTGTGCTATGAAACTGATAGCCTTCGGCAAAGGGGAACTCTGTTGGCCTTTTCTCTTCAATGTTGTTTTTATGTGCCTTCATTATAACCTTAATTAAGGGACCTCTATTAACCTTCTTCTTGATACTCTTAGTAGGGGATGGATTAGGAAAGGAACTTTTATAACATTCAAGGTCCAAATAAGTGACTTCTACTACATGATATCCCCATTTGATGAAAAATTAAAAATCTAGCTGCTGTGTATATTGATGTCTTCAAACTTTACACCAGACAGACAGTGGAAGGCATCTGATCCTGGTGGGTAACTTTACAGTGAGTATCCAATGTTGAATATATACATCATAAAGAAGGATGTTCTATGATAAGTTAATGGATGGCAATAGTTGAGGCCTATTGTCTCACCTAGGAGATTAACTATATCCCAGATTGGTACTGGACAGGCAGTCAGTGCCTGGTCCAGGAATCTACCCTTCTTTATCTCTTTCCTTTGCTTTTCCTGTTTTGCTTTAGATGTATGAACAAGCAGGAAATATAGTTTATCCTCACTAAAAATTACAAAAATAAAAAGCTTTGGTGGAAGGTGACATGGAAGAGGGCTTTTCCATCTGTAAAGCCACCTCTTCCTCTGCTATTTAGCTCTAAATTGAAAAAGATATATAAGACTGAATGACTTGCTTCATGTTTTGGCTTTTTGCTTTTACTAGTCATCTTCTTGAACCTTACCATTGATAAAATTGTACTATAAGTCTATGTCATAAAGCTACTTTATTGCTACATGCTTACTTCACCAATCTGCTCCAGTCATGAGAATAACCTACAGAAGCATACAGTGGTTCAAAATCTCAAGTTAGCATTCAAATTTAACTTCGAGAGTGTTCCACAGCAGAGATAAAAGACAGACAGAACAAAAGGCTCAGGGAAGAATAATACCAGCAAAAGGAACAAGCTAATGGAACAGCTTTAGCCCTAGGTAACAATACATTTCTCCAGGAAGATGACAATAAGTTGGTTCAGAGAGACTTCAGGCTAAACAGATGATTTTGAAGTGATAAACATTATTAAAAACTGTAGGAAATCCAAGACACTCAAGAAGATTTCCCTCAGTGGGACTCAAAAACGGGGTCTGCCCTCTCTACAAAAAGATAAACCCACTGTAAGAGATATTGCCTTACCCTCCAAAGAGAGACTGGGCCATCAGATCCAATGATGGATACCTTTAAAAATTCTCCCTAAGGTTCCCTAGTATGAGCCTACTATCAGATAACCATCAGGCACCTGAGATCATCCTTGATTCTTAGGTGTAAAATGTTATCTTTTCTAATATGAAAGAGATAAATATAGAAATACAGCAACAACAACAATTGGCAGTGGTTGGGGAGAGAGCAGACTGACTTCTCAGGCATCAAGGCAGGATTCAGGTGGATAAACAGTACATGTATAGACATGTATGCCACTATAGATGAAGTCTTCAGGCTCATTTTGAGAATGCAGGAAGGTGTGTAAAACAGAATCTCTTGAGAGAATAGAGACACACTTTTATAGTAATTTCCCTATAGGGTGCGTACTTTAATATATGGTCTAGTTGCAAAGTACATGGCTCAAGGGCATTAGGGTGTTGACTCTAGGTCAATCAAATACTGCAGAAATAAGGGGAAAGACCACATTCTCACACCTTTCTTATTATCTGCTAGGAATCAGAGCTTCAGAAGGTCATGTGACTGGGTATCCTGTGTCTTGTATTTGGGTTGATTCACCCCATGTGGGACCTCCCTATTACTTATTCTTTCCAACAGGCCATGGGAGCTCTGAGAGAGGTCTTAGCCTGACTCTTTATGTGGCAGTC
>CM053766.1:20560648-20573492 GCA_028658305.1 Pachyuromys duprasi | reverse complement strand
TTCATGATAATTTTAAAAGACTCTAGCTGAAAACAAGCAACAGGACAGGAACATGCCAAGGAGGACCTCTGGGAGGGGGGGGGGGGTCAATGTAGCGATGTATCAGAGCAGATATTAAGACTCACGATCAAGACTTTGGCAGAGGGCGAGAAGTAATGATACATCTGGGGGAGGTTGTTGAGACTTGGGGAGAACAAGAGCTCCACAAAGACCAAACTGAGCAGGGCACAGGGGTCTTATATGAGATGGTTTCTTCAATCAAGGACCATGTGTGGATGTGGCCTGGAACCCCCGCTCAGATGGGACCCATGATAGCTCGGTGTAGGACTGAAGACCCTAGTGAGGGAAACAGGGACTGTTTCAGTCATGAACTTGATGGCTGACTCTTTGACCCTCCCCCATACAAGCCGGGGAGTGACAGACTGGCTAGATCCCAGGGGAGGACATTGCAGCCAGCCCTGAGGAGACAGGATGAGCTGGGGTTGGATGTAAGGGGAGGAGGTCCTCCCCAGTTGGTAGACTTGGAGGGGGCAGGGAGGCGGGAGATGAGGGAGTGGGAGGGTGGGAGGGAATGAGGGAGGGGGCTATGCCTGGGATGCAAAGTACCTAACCTGTGATTGATATAAAAATAAATAAATTAAAAAAAAAGACTCTAGCTAAGGTAGGCAGGATGTTTTTTAGCTTACAGCAATGTTCTGAAGTTACAAACACAGCTCTAAACCCTCATTCCTCCAAATTAAGTGTAAGACTATTTTGTGTAGAAACTGGATATAAGTGACTAAGTAAACACAGGACTAATAGAGGCAATAAGATGCCATTGTCTTAATAGATTAAACAATTTTAAGGCAGTTTGTGGTTCATATACCTGGAAAGGCAGCTATTAACTACTTCATTTGCTTCTGTATTTGAGGAAGTGGACTATAACCTCTACATCCAGGAAAAAAAATGTCTTAAGTGCCTCTCTTCTGTAATAAACCAAGAGGTAGAACTAGGCCCCCGATTTCCCCTTAACTTACTGCAATGAACAAATCCATTTTAAGAAAAAGATTAACAAATACTTCCTTAGCAAGCATATGCATATTTTCTGAGATCTGCTGCTGACATCTCCTCAGGATGAATAAAAGCCTTTCTTAGTCTAACTAAAATAACTTAAGACATTTCTCTCTTCTGAGTCTCCATGACCTCACGTATATGGTGAATACAAGCATATATTCTGTGAATCATTAAAAGACTTAAGGTTATTTTTAAACAAAAAAAAAATGATGTCCACTTAAATTTAAAAAATCCCATTAAGTATGAATAACTGTTCATTACTTTATCAGTAAGTAATCATTAATATGGTTTTTTTTAGTACAAGGTGAACATGGACCATTATTAAAATGACATGCATATTTGGCTGATACTGAGCTGCATCAATGGTAGATATGGAGCCTAGCTAAAGTTACAGGGGCAGTCACACACACAACAGGTACATGGTGAGAGGTTGGTGTGGAGCCATGTCTGGCTATCACAATATAAGGTCTCTATCACTTGAAGGGGTTCAGACAAGGGAGTTATGTACTTTCTTTGGTTTGCTGTGTCTGATAAGTTCTTGGATTCCTCTAATAAATATTGTTGGCAATATAAAGGGTGTTTGGATAGATAATGTTTATTATTTGCCCTATGATTATCACAGTAGTATTATTTAACCTGTTATCATAATCAAACAAGACATAGATACCTGTTAGATTTTATGTTTGCCTTAATTACCTTGGGCTGGGCAGATATTCCACCTACACTGTCTCAATAACCTCACCATCTATCTCCCAGCCCTCATCCAATGCTATCTGCCTTAACCATTTCTATTTGGGCTACGTTCTATCCATAATCCCAAGATAATTGTTTATATTTTTCATCATGGTGTTTTCTCCATCCATGCCATCTTTGGAGTCCTTCCTTCTGGCCCATGTCGTTCCTTTTGGATGCTAACCCACCATGGCATTCTCCTTCCTCCTCTCTTCCCATCTGTTTGTCTTTTTCCTGTGATTCTTCTGTTCCCAAAGTCCAGGAACCATAGCCATGCCTACTCCATTTTGCCCCATCCAGGTTTTAGGCCTTTTAACCAACCAATTAGGTATAATATCTTGGGCAGTTTTATACAACAAGGATATATTCTGGCAGTAATCAGATCTTTCAAAGTCAGTAATTAGCATCAAAATACAAGCAACAGACCAACCCCCAACAGAAAGGGTTTTAGCATATCCATGTGCCCCTACAGCCTCAACTCACCCTATGCATTTGTAGCATGCCTCCTTCCTACTCCCAGAAATGATTCACTTATTAATCTGTGCTGGATAGGTGGTGACTGACAGGTAAGGCAGCTATGGATCCACCCAGGGGCTGTAGTCATTCATATTGACCCATTAAATTGGAGTCTTCTAGAGAAAGGCGTACACTAATAAACACTGTTTATGCTATACCAAATGATCCTGAGTAGAACATCCTTAGCAGCATGCTTAGCCTGGCATTCTAGCTTTTTTTCACTGTGTGTATTAACTAAAACTACAATTAAAATTATTTTTTAATCTTTGCCTTTTTAAAAGAGCTCTCTTGAAATGTAGAATATTTAAAAGTGATTAAAACGGAATGAAACTTCCCTATGAAAAAAAGATCTAAATGCAGTTAGAAATTATAAATAACAAAGCTTTGAATCATTACCAGAATAATTGTGGAAGTAATGTTGAAAAGCCTACCCTGTGCTGAATAAGACATGGTCAAGAGGTCTAATACATAGAGATACTCTAGTGCTCAGGTGTGTCCATGTGACTCAGCTTTGGCAATTATGAGTTGCCAATAATGCAGACTATTTGTGTAGGAGAGGTCTTACTTATGTATAAAACACAGCTTATGGCCCTTCAAGGACTTAAAAATCTCTCCCATTGGTGTGGAAGAGCTGCTAGTATGTTAAAGAGTATAATGTCACAATTATATTTGTATATCATAAAAGTTCTCTTGATATAGCAATCCAAAATATCCATCACATGTCCCAACTGTGTACACTGGCCTAGAACTGTCATGAAGTTCATTTGGTTCAAGTTATTACTGGGACTAGAGGACAAAAAACTTTCGATACAAACAAAAAATGTAGACTACATAAATGATAGAAGATGTGAAATATATATTTCTACATTATATAGTTATTGCATATATTATGGTGTGGGACATAGTAAAACATTGAAGAAAATTAGCTGGTATTCGAAAGAGACAATTAGTTAGAGATTCTCAGTATCTACTGTGCTACACTTGACAATGTCTTCAGAGAGATCAAAATCATTTTTTGAGTTTTTTTCTCAAAGACTTTCCAGTTTTTGTTGCTCACAGGTCAAGAACAGGGCATATCAATTTCCACAGGCCAAGCTGCCTAAGTACATCTTGTTTCATAGTCACACCAAGAGAAACTTCATGGCTCTGCAAAAAGAGAGGTAATGTTCTAGAAGACAATGGCTGTTGGCCTGGTAATTATGACAGATAGGTAACTCTTATTATCATTTGTGGTTTATTTTTCTACTGTGACCCATAGAGCAATTCCACTAGGCACAATATAGCACATATTATAATATTATCATACCTAATTTTGATATACATATCTGAAAACTGAAAGCACTACGGCTTAAGTAGGGTTGAAATATATTTCCCTCATATAAAAAGAAAAGTACCCAGAGTCATTTGACAGATAGCTGGCATCCCTCTTCATATTCCCTTCAAGATGGTTTCCAGAACAGCAACCATCAAGTCTGATAGTGAGAAGGTCTAAGGAGGAAAGGAAAAGGCAAAAGAACATGCTCTCCAGAAAAAAATTAGCTTTTGACAAATAGCATTTTCGAAGCTCTTCATGACACTTTAAGTTAAACCCTTCTGCAGAGTTTTGCTATCTAGCCACAATAAAGGTGGGCTTTTAATGTATTCTATTGCCCGATCGCATCACAATGTAACTCTGATTGGGGTTTATCAGTCCGATGGCGATTGGACTACCTCTGTGCTACTCAGGAATTAACCCTAATCTTCAAATTACAGGATTAGTTCAGGGTAGTTAAAACAATCTGAGACTTTTAAATCACTCATTTCTTCTGGTAATAAATCAAGCCATTATGTCTGTTTTAATTTTTTCTTGTCAATCATTTGTATTTTTTTTCCTCATAATTGGCTGCTATTTTCAATTAAGTACATTTGCCCTAAAGTAAAGTTAGAGTCATATCCCACTGATTAGAATTGTCTTCTAATGATTAATGAGTCAGCCTGAGATTCACACTGTGCTTGTTTATAACATGATAGCATCACTCAGTAATGAACTTACAAGTGATGCCTTTTACTTCTCATTGCCACACTTAATCAAGTGCTCATATGTATAAGGGAAGCTCCATGATAGATTTGTCTTTTACCTTGTTTCCAATAGTGACCTTACTGCAAATGTAAACTGAATATGTTGAGGTAGACGGTCTCATCAATTCTGAACATGAATTGAAATAATTCAAAGATAATTTTAAAAGTAAACTTTTACCATCTTTAAAATTATAATAAAATTTATATGAACTTTGTTGTGTGAGATTTTGTGATTCCTCCTGTATAACTCCTAATTAGATTTCATGACTCTAACCACCAGTGGGTGGTTCTCTGGCATCTTGAAGTTGACCTTTAGAAACTAAAAATATTTCATGTCAGTGCTTTTCAGATTGCCCTATTATTGGAATACTGCTGTATTGAGACAAACCACATCTGCCTTCCATGTCATCATTTTTATCTTTTCTGCCATAGGTGCTGGATATTTATTTTTGACAAAGTAAATTGGCACCAAATTGGACAGTCAAAGGAAAATGATGTTTAAAGGAGTATAAATGACTGAGTTTAGGGTACCTCTTGCTTTTCTAGATAATCAAAGTTCATTTCCCAGTACCCACATCAGGTGGCTTATGGCCACCTATAATTTTAGCTCTAGATTTGATTCCCTGTTCTGGATTCCACAGGCTCTGGAAATCATGTGCACATCCCATCACGTACATAAACACACAATTAAAAATAAATAAAGTTTAATTTTACAAAAGAACAGTAAAAATAATTATTAAGAAGCAAGTTAGAGATCCACTGAGTGAGGGAAGAAATAAAGAAAGAAATTAAAGACGTTCTAGTATTCAATGAAAATGAAGGCAAACTTACAGGGCACAATGAAAGTTCATAGCACTAAGGAAAGTTCATAGCCCTAAGCGCCTTCATAAAGAAATTGGAGAGATCCCACATGCAATTTAGCAGCACACCTGAAAGCTCTAAAACAGAAGGAAACAAACACACCAAAGAGAAGTAGATGACAGGAAATAATCAAACTCAGGGCTAAAATCAATGAATTAGAAACAAAGAGAATGATACAAAGAAACAATGAAACCAAAATCTGGTTCTTTGAGAAAATCAACAAAATAGACAAACCCTTAGCTAAACTAACTAAAAGGCAGAAGGAGAGTATCCAAATTAACCAAATCAGGAAAGAAAAGAAGGACGTAACAACAGGCAAATCAATCATTAGTTCTTACTTCAAAAGCCTATATGCCACAAAATTGAAAAATCTAAAAGAAATGAGCAATTTTCTGGATATATTTCACCTACCAAAGCTAAATCAAGATCAGGTAGACAGTTCTGTAACCCTTAAGGAACTAGAAGCAGTCATCAAAAGCCTCACAAACAAAAAGAAGCCCAGGTCCAGATGGTTTTAGCACAGATTTCTATCAGACATTCAAAGTAGAACTAATGCCAATAACCCTCTAATTATTCTACAAAATAGAAACTGAAAGAACAGTGTCAAATTTATTCTATGAAACCCCAGTCACCCTGGTACCTAAACCACACAAAGACTCAACAAAGAAAGAGGATTTCAGACTAATTTTACTCATGAATATCGATGCAAAAATACTCAATAAAGTACTTGCAAACTGAATCCAAGAACACATCAAATGCATTATCCACCATGATCAAGTTGGCTTCATCCCAGGGATGTAGGGATAGTTCAACATATGGAAATCTATCAATGTGATTCACCATATAAACAAACTCAAAGAAAAAAAATCACATGATCATCTTATCAGAAGCAGACAAATCCTTTGACAAAATCCAAGACTTTCACAATGAAAGTCTTGCAGAGATCAGGGATATAAGGCCCATATCTAAACATAAAAAAGGCCATATATAACAAGCCGATTGCCAACATCAAATTAAATGGAGAGAAACTGAAAGCAATTCCACTAAAAGAACAGATAAGACCAGGCTCCCCTCTTTTTCCATACTTCCTCAATATAGTACTTGAATTTCTAGCTTGTGCAATAAGACAACTAAAGGAAATCAAGGGCATACAAATAGGGAAGAAAAAAGTCAAAGTAAAGCTATTTGCAGATGATAAGATAGTGAAAGTAACTGACCCCTAAAATTCCACCAGAGAACTCCTACAGTTGATAAACAGCTTCAGCAAAGTGGCTAGATACAAGATTAATTTAAAAAAATGAGTAGCTCTCCTGTACACAAATGACAAATAGGATGAGATAGAAATTAGGGAAACTACACACTTTACAATAGCCACAAATGATATAAAATATCTTGGTATAACTAACCAAGCAAGTGAAAGACCTGTATGACAAGAATTTCAAGTCTCTGAAGAAAGAAATTGAAGAAGATATCAGAAAATGGAAAGATGTCCCATTCTTGTGGATCTGTAGGATTAACATAGTAAAAATGGCTCTTTTACCAAAGGCATTCTACAGATTTAATGCAATCCACATCAAAATATCAACGCACTTCTTTACAGACCTTGAAAGAAAATTCTAAACTTCATATGGAAAAATTAAGAGCCCAGAATAGCTAAAACAATCCTATACAATAAAAGAACATCTGAAGGTACCTTTATCCCTGACTTCAAGCTATACAACAGAGCAATAGTAATAAAAACTGAGTGATATTGGCATAGAAACAGACTGATTGATCAAGAGAATTGAATTGAAGACCCAGAAATAAACCCACATACCTGTGGTCACTTGTTTTTTGACAAAAGAGTCAAAACCATACAATGGAAAAAAGACAGCACCTTCCACAAATGGTGCTGGTCTAACTGGATGTCTACATGTAGATAAATAAAAATAGATCCATATTTATCTCCCTGTACAAAACTCAAATTCAAGTGGATCAAAGACTTCAATATAATACACTAAGTCTATTAGAAAAGAAAGTGAGGAAGGACCTTGAACTCATTGGCACAGGAGACAACTTCTTGAATAGAACACCAACATCTCAGACTCTAAGATCAACAATTAATAAATGGAACTTCTTGAAACTGAAAAACTTCTACAAGGCAAAGGACAAAAATAAAACAAAAAGACACTAGACCTATAAGATAGGATAAACATAGTAAAATCTGTATACCTAAAGAACATAAACAAGAAAGAGGACCCTGGGTAACTTGATCAACCCTCACTTAGAAAGACACAGGGGATGGACATTGGATATAGGAGAAAACAAGTAACAGGACAGGAGCCTACCACTGAGGGCCTCTGAAAGACTACCTAGCAGTGTATCAAAACAGATACTGAGACTCATAACCAAACCTTTGGCAGAGTACTGGGAATCACAAGAAAGAAGGGGAGTTAATATGAAAGGGAGAGGATAGGAGCTCCACAAGGACCAAATATATCTGGGCACAGGGGTCTTTTGTGAGACTGTATCTCCAACCAAGGATTATGTATGGATATAACCTAGAAACCCTGCTCAGATGTAGCCCATGATAGCACAGTATCCAAGTGGGTATCCTAGTAAGGGGAACAGGGACTATTTCTAACATGAATTCAATGGCTTGCTCTTTGACACATACACACACACACACACACACACACACACACACACACACACACCAGAGGGAGGAGCAGCCCTGCTAGGCCACAAAGGAGGACTTTGCAGCCAGGCCTGAAGATGCCTGATAAACTAGGGTCAGATGAAAGGGGAGGAGGTCCTCCCCTATCAGTGGACTTGGAATGGGGTAGGGAGAAGATGAGGGAGGGAGGGTGGGGTTGGAAGGGAATGAGGGAGCAGGGTACAGTTGGGATACAAAGTTAATAAACTATAACTAATATTAAAAAATAAAAATTTAATTAAAAAAGATAATCAACAGATTGGAAAAGATATTCACCAATCCTACATCCAACAAAGGGCTAATATTCAAAAATATGTAATGAACTCAAGAAATCAAACACCAATAAGCAAAATAACCCAATTAAAAAATGGGGTACAGAACTAAACAGAGAATTTTCAACTGAGGAATCTTGAATGGTGGGAAAGCACTTAAAGATATGCTCCACATCCTTAATCATCAGAGAAATGCAAATGAAAACGATTCTGAGATTCTATTTCACACCAGTCAGAATGGCTAAGATTAAAATCCCAAGCAACAGCACATTCTGGCAAGGGTGTGGAGAAAAGGGAACACTCCTCCATCGCTGGTGGGAGTGTAAACTTGTAAAACCACTTTGGAAATCAATCTGGCACTTACTTAGAAAATTGGGAATAAATTTACTGTAAGACCCAGTGCTACCTCTCCTGGGTATATACCCCAAAGACACCCCACCATGCAAAAAGGACTGTTGGAATAATGTTCTTGTGGGATGTTTACAATTTACCCTTGTTCATTCAAATGCAGATTTCTCTACCCCACTCTCCGGTTTAAATCCAGACATTGCACTGTGATCTTTATTCTAAGCATCACTTGTCTCAAGGCTGTGTAAACATACCACCATTTGCTCTCTGTATTTTCAATAAAAACAACCAGCCAATGCTGTACAATGGAGAGAATAGGGTGGGACATCCTGGTCCTGAGGGGAGGAGAAGGAAGCGAGTGGGAGGAGTCAAAGAGGAGAAATAGGCAAGAGAGGACTTGGAACCCTGAGGATAGATGAACTGGACCTAAGATATGACTAAAAGCAAATATAATGTGTATAATCTGAATGGTAGGAAACTATGCGGGCTTGGAGGTTTAGGATGGAATAACTATTACCCAGCATTTTTCACTAGGTTAACTAAGTACATCCTAGTCTATGTGTGGTAATTTGGGTATACAGCTGGTTTAGGAATAACCGCTGTTTAACTAAAAGATAAATCAATAGTAAATACTAATATTCAACAACAAAGGACATTTGCTCAACTGTGTTCATAGCACTTTATTTGTAATAACCAGAATATGGAAACAACCTAGTTGTCCCTTAACCCAAAGAAGGGATACAGAAATTGTGGTACATTTACAGAATGGAATAATACTCAGCCATTAAAAACAAGAAAGTCATGAAATTTGCAGGCAAATTGATGGAACTATAAAGATCATCCGGAGCAAGGTAACCCAGACCTGAGAGATGCACATGGTTATGTACTCACTTACAGGTGGAAATTAGCTATATAGTGCAAGATAAGCATATTACGAGGCACAGACCCAAAGAAGGTAAGTAATAAGGAGGACCCAAGTAAGGATGCATAAACCTTACTTGGAACGAGAGGTAGAATAGACAGAGGTAATGGCTGAAGAGAGAGTATAAGGTAGGAGAGGGGACACAGAGAGTTAAGAGGGTGCATGGTCCTTGGTTAATGCTTCAGTCTCAGCAAACCCCTCTGGGCCCTGGCTGTATTGTTTTCCTTGTGGAGCTCCTGTCACTTCAGGGTCCTTTTCTCTCCCACTATTCCCCAAGACTCCCTGTGCATCTACTTGAAGAAAGTAAGGGTGAGAGGACAGAAGGCCTGTCTAGAAAAGAGAAACTGCGGTTGGGGACATCACTGTGACAAACTGGAGCTCTGAGCCAGGGTAGGATTCAAGCAGAGACTCCTAGTAGCAGAGACCATAGAGGCTAAGGAGAACATCCTCTAACTAGACCAGTCTTCTAGTAAAGGGCAGGGAACACGAACCCACCCACAAAAACTTTAACCCAGAATTTATCCTTCTTACAAAAGTGGAAAGATAAAGACAGAGCAGATAGAGCAGAAATTGAGGGAATGCCCAATTGATGCCTGGCCCAACCAAAGACCCACCCTATCAGAGAGTGCCAGCCCCTGACACTATGGAAGATACTCTGCTAAGCTTGCGGACAGGAGCCTGTTAGAGTTGTCCTCTGAGAGGCTCTACCTAGCAGTGCCTCAAAACTGATGCTGAGACTCACAGCCAAACATTGGTAGATGTGTAGAGCTGGTCCTAGGCCCCCTACTAAGATGTAGCAGATGGGCAGCTTACGCTTCAAGTGGGTACTCCAGTAAGGGAAGTGGGGACTGCATCGGACAGGGACGCACTTGCCAGCTTTTAGATCTCTTTCCCTGGGGGGACTGACTTGACAGGCCACAGGAGAAGAGGACATGTTCAGTCCTGATGCAACTTGATAAGCTGGGGAGGATGGTAAAGGAAGCTCCCCTTTTCTGAGGAAAGGAAGAGGGGGAAGGGAGATAGGGTGGAACTGCGGGGGGGGGAGGGGGAAAGGGAGGGAGGAGAGTTGGGGCTACAAGAGGATAAAGAATGATTGATTGCAGAGGGATGGGGACTCCTACTTTGATATGTAAATTCTGACGAGAAAGCTGAGGAAAATGAGGGACATATGTGTGTGTATATTTAACTACCTACTCAGTTAGAGAAAATAGAAATTTAAGTGGTCTAGAGAAGAGGTTAGTATGATAGATGTGTTCAAGAACTAGCAGGAAGACTAGATACCTGTAAACTGTATCTAAGGGTTTACAGTAAGGGTAAACTGTAGACAGCTAAGATAGAGAGGCAGTCAAAAATTGGTGGTAGGGACAGAAAGCTTTTGGGTGGTTTTGATCAAAAAAGACATATGAAGTTTCTTAGATTGACAATACACTTTTTTTTGTCTAATATGTTTGTCTAATATGTTTGGCAGTGAGAAGCAGAGAGATCACTTGTGATGCTAAATCTGCAGAGAGACTCATGTTGATGAAAAGAGAAAATAGAGTGGAGTGTGGGGAAGAACCCCAAAGCAGCAGTCCTAAGACTGTCCTTACTGGAGTCCAGGAATGCCAAAAGAGCACTCAGGTGCTGTTTCTTTGCCTAGATTCTGTATGCAAGTGCCTACATGATTGAATCTGAGAAGAGGCACCTAGACATCTGCTTGGGTCAACTGGGCTGAGTAATTTATCTCACCCTTCCCCCCTCCCCAGCATTCCTCACCCCACTTCCTGCATCAGCAGCTTTTTAGTAACTTGTTTCCTGGTAATCTTCTTGCTCTACAGGAACTCGATTTTCTATCTCTGTCTGTGTCTTTCTTTGGCTCTGTCTCATCTCTCTTTCTCATTCAGAATTATTATTCTCGGGGAAAAAAGCCTTCTTTCTAAAACCCATACTCTGTGATCCATTAATTGTATTCTTACAATTTGTTAGACAAGAACTTGAAAGCCATTGGGTTGGGACAGCTGTGGTGGCCATTGAGTTTCTGAGAACCTAGCTGCCTAAAAAAGGCTTCATCATTTTCAAAGATACCTGAAAATTCCAGTGGTATGATGAGAGAAATGTTTTGAAAGAAAATTCTGTATTATCACTAGTGACTTGTGTATATAGAGGGGAAGAAAATACAGCCAATAGGGTGATTTGATCTAAACAAATGAAAAAATGACTATACCACTTAACGAAGTGAGGAATCTTGGGGAACACTTATGCAGTAAAAACATAAAATAAAAAAATTGATATTTACCTTATGAATTTTATATGGGCATCCAAATGGGGATTGTGTGTAGGCAGAGATTTTTAAATTAAAATTCAGATGAATTGGGGCCAGAGAGATGACTCAGCAGTTAACAGAATGTACTGATCCTGCAGAAGACCTGAATTCAGTTCCCAGAACCCATGTCTGCTGGCTCATAGCTGCTAGTAACTCTAGCTCCAGGGGATCCAGCACCCTTTTCCAGCCTCTTCAGGCACTATACTCATACCATAGGCATAACTGTATACACATAATTAAAACACACAAAAAATATTTTAAAAGAATTGCCTAAGAAAGAATTCAGATGAAAGGCATTAGCTCCTATTATATTTAAAGTTGTTTAATTTGCAGGGTTTAATTTTCAGTTATACAGATATGGCACTTCCTCCTCTAGCCTTCCAGAATTAGTGAGGTGGGCTTGATGACAGACACCTTTACAGGCATAAACTTCAATATTAATGCCATCAAGGTCATAATAACAGGGTATGCCCGGAGGGACCTTTTGTTGCAACTTGTAGCAGATTCTGTGGTGTACCATCCCCCTTAAGATGAAAGAACTGGTGTCCTTAGCTTCTGGGCACTGAGAAAACAGAGATCAAAGGTGCAACTTGGAGAGCTGTTCTTGCCATGCAAGTACTTTTTTCTTAAGTATTTCTTTTTTAAAAAATATGTTTAAGTTTTTATATTAATCACAGGTCATTTACTTTGTATCCCAGCCATAGCCCCCTTCCTTTTTCCTTCCCAATCCCACCCTCCCTTCTTCATCTCCTCCCTGCCCCTTTCCAAGTCCACTGATAGGGGAGGTCCTCCTCCCCTTCCATCTGACCCTAGCTTATCAGGTCTCTTCAGGACTGGCTGCAATGTCCTAATCTGTGGTCTAGCAAGGCTGTTCCTCCCTCCGAGGGGGGAGGGGAGGAGGTCAAAGAGCCAGTCGTTGAGTTCATGTCAGAAATAACCTTTGTTCCCCTTACTAGGAAACCCACTTGGATACTGAGCTACCATGGACTAGCAGGGGTTATAGGTTATATCCATACATGACCCTTGGTTGGAGATACAGTCTCATAGAAGACCCCTGTGCCCTGATAAATTTGGTCCCTGTGGAG
>CM053766.1:20550193-20560548 GCA_028658305.1 Pachyuromys duprasi | reverse complement strand
CCCCCCCAGAGGTCCTCCTTGGCATGCTCCTGTCCTGTTGCTTGTTTTCTCCTCCACTCAATGTCCATCCCATTTAAGAACACTCTTAAGAATGCATCATATTTCAACTTCTTCCTTTGTTTAATTCCTCTCTTTTATTCCCTAGAAGCACTTGTGAGATCTTGCTCTTGCAATGCTCAAACACCTCTACATCTCAGGATGTGTTTAGCAGAGGCCAGCATGGGGCAAACATACTCTATATTTTCCAGTGTTCCTAAATGAAAGGTTGTAACACATACTAATGACACAACTGAAGTTTGTTATTTTTTACATTATTTATTTACTATAACCACATAAGAGTACTGATTAGAGTATTCAATTAAACTGAATCACTTTTAAACTATGATTTAAATTATAATTAAGTAGGCATTAATTATAAGTATAAACTATAATTAAGTAGGTATTAACATAGTTACTATTACTTACATTCAGACACAATTATCATGAATACTATATTTTCTTATTCTCAGTAAAATTATTTTATGTGATGGATACTTGTGCAGAAATAATCAGTGTCTAATGCGCTGTATTCTGCTTTACAGTTTAACTATAGTTTAAAGCAAAGATCATTGCAATTAAAGAAAATTGTAACAAAAAATTATATTAAGAAGACCTTAAACAGTAAAGCAAACATAGCTAATCTCTGTGGATAATTTAGTGAGACTCTAGACTCACTTAGGATAAAGGGCTCAAGACATACCTGTGAAGGAGTATCAGATTTAGGTTAGCCTTTAGGCGCGCGCGCGCGTGTGTGTGTGTGTGTGTGTGTGTGTGTGTGTGTGTGTGGTGGGGAAAATCCACCCTGTTGGGAAGACACAGTTCCCTGGCTGAGATCCCAGGTTATGTATAAATGGGGTAGGGGGGAAGGTGGTAGGCAGCAATGTGCATTTATCTGTCTCTGCTTCCTGATATAAAGTCACCAAAGTTATTGGGCAGATATGAATTTGTCACACAGATGCTTTTTCTGAAAATATTGCTCTTCATCATTCCAAGAAGTTAACATTTCTGCCATTCAGATAGTCTTTTTATTTTAAAGTCCTTCACCCTAACTTTCTTGGCTTTTTAGTATTACTTTTCAATGTTCATAAATGATCTTTTGTTGGATTTGGTTTTTCTGAATTCTTACAAACCAGCAAACTTTCCAAACACCAGGAACATGTCTTACTTTTAATTCTTGAGACATTTAAATTTTAAGTGAGTATGCTTAGCTTTCATTATATAATTTCTAATACAGATTTTTTTTTGAAACTGTGGGAAGAAGATGAAGCACAATGAGTCTTCATTGTGTATTTCTCTTTGAAACTTTGTCTGTCAACACAAGCACAACTGTTGGCCAATTTCTACGATTGCTTCATCTCAACTATTTCTGTTTCTTTGATTGCTTTTTTCAAAAAGGAATTTTGTACAGCTGGGGTACAGAGTGAATAAACTGTACTTTATAAAAAAATAAATTAAAAAAGGAATTTTAATCTTCAATTTCTTTCCATTATTCCGTGATAGAATAAAGCTCTACTTTAAAAGAGAACACTAGAAATGCAATTCCGATGATTTCAATGAGAAATAATTTCAATTTAGATTTACTGTACAGAAGTTTTAAACAATTACAACTTAAAAATCCCAGTGCACCGTGACTTATCCCTCCTTGTCATACTTACCTTAATATTGTGGAGTGGGTCGTAGCATAGCACTGGTCAGGAAAGATGAGCTCTCATTCCAAGTCTGAAATTCTCTAAGATGAAGCAATAGCTTTCATAGTGTTCTGAGACCAGAGCCTTATGTAGCCCAGGCTGGCCTTAAATTCCTTATCCTCCTGCTTTTACTTCCCAAGTGCAAAGGTTATATGCCTGTACCATCCTGCCTGAGTCAATAGTTTTATTCAACAGTTCAATTCTATCCTAAAGCAGAAATGTTCAATGTTGGATAATATTTTATAGTGAAGCTGCAAATGTGGTTTGTTAATTTTATTCCTCTCAGTATTCTAAAAGTTATTCCCACATTTTAATCTGTCATGTCCCAGCTAGGCTGCAAACAGATTTGACTTGTCCTTGAATTCATCACCAAGCTTGTCCCAGAAAGATCAACCTTTGTGTTTCTCTGGGGACAGAGCACTCTAGGCCTTTACAGTGATTTGTTATTATTGCCTTTCCAGTACTAGGCAAACATTACCAATTATGCTACATGTAGTGTGATTCTCAGAGATTTTTCTCATCTTGGAAGCTATTCATGACAAAAAGACGATGTGAGTAATATAATGAGCTTGCATCAAGGTTATCTTTGTTAGCCCTATGTTGCCATGGGTTCTTAAAAGTTATGAACATGGCTTAAGGTACAGCTTAGGGGTAGCTCACTTTCACAGCATGCACAGATCCTTGAGTTCCATCACAGTACTGTAAGAGAGAAGGAGGAAGGGAGAGCACTAGAGAACATTTCCCAATTATTGTCAGTGACAGGCATGGGTCATAAGGACAGAAGGCCAGTCAGAATGTTGCAATGCTACAATCTTTGAGAATAGCGAAGGGTCCCATGAGATAAGGAAGGTGGGTAATTCTGTAAGATAGACAAGAAGATGGATTCATCCCTACAGAGACTTAGCAAACAAGGTAGCCTTGCTTACATCTTGATTTTAGCCCTTGAGACCTATGAGACTTTCTGGCTTACAAAACTACATTTGTTTTGGTACAAGCTAGTACAATGTAGTCATTAATTTAAACGTCAAGGGAAACCAAAACAGCATTCTTCCAGCCATTTGGCATCACCTCTGCTAAGGAGGTATATGAGAAGGGCTGATAACAGCATACTCTTGCAGAAAACCTGAGGAGGATTCTTCACCATTCTTCTGTTCGATAGACTGTAACTCCAAACAGCTGAAACAACTTATGTGACCAGAGTATAGGTAATGAACTTCTCTGAATTATCATTTTAAAGATAATGCAGTCCGCATATTTTATTTTTTAACTAGCATACTTAGTGTTTTAATTACTGTTGTTTTCTCTCAGTCAAAACCTAGAAAGCATTCAAGCAATCTGTTACTTAATGAACCAGATGTTGTCCAGCAGATTAGTCTGCTTTAGTGAAGAGGGCCCTAGCATCATTAACCCAGGGAAATAAGCACACACCCACACCTTTTCATGCTCTTCTGTTTCTCCTTGTCAGATGCAGTCAAATTGCTCACCACTGGGCCTGTAATTGTCTATGGGAAATTTTCTGTTCTTTTCCACTTTCCCCATTTTTGTGACAAACAGCTAACATTTCAGAGTACTTATGATAGCAGAAAGGAAACCACCAAATTAAGGAAGCTCACTGGAAGGGGTGAAGGTCTACTGAGGTACAGGGTGACAGGAGGTGAGCTAAGGACTCACTAAGAGCAGCATGAGGTAAGTACCACTCCAGAGAGGGGAGCTAGTAAACACTTCCTACTCTAGAGAGGATGACTCTCTTACAGCTCATAGTCCAATATTCAATTCTCCAGCACACACAGCATATCTACGGAAATTCACAATGTGGCACCGAGGTTCAAGTCCTTGGAGTCAAACGCTGACTAAAGTACAGAATCTGCCATTAGGTAACTGTGATCACAGCTCTGATGTGATTATTGCTTTCCCTTTGGTGAAACAGGGTAACTATCTCTTGACACTGAAGTGAAATCGTAGGCCAAATACCAGCATACTCCATGGAATAGAGGAAAGACTTGCCTCTGGCAGGTGTATGGTAACAGGCTAGTAGAAAATCACCCACTCCCCAACTGCCTCTTAGCTCTAAGATTGGGAAATCCCCACCTTATGACTCAGCATTCAAATTCAGCATGACTCAGGCCAAACAATATTTCAGAGTTAAGAGCAAAGCAATACTTCCAGACACATTGTACTTTTGCATTAACTCACTACACACTTTCCAAAAACCCTGTAAAAGCCCACTTCTTCTGCCTAGCCCACTGCTGTTTCTGTTCCCAGTCAGAGGCAGCTGATTCTCTGTTGTTCTCCCCCTAAAAAAAAATCTGTTGTGTGAGGTTTGTAGTGCGATGTGACTTTGTCATATTGCTTGGCTCCTGATTGCCAAGATATACTTATGTCAGAAAAAAATGTTTCAGCAGGACACAGTGTGAAGGCACAGAAAAATAAAACTAATATCTTTAGATGCCCAGAGTTCTCTACTACCTCCTCAAATTTTTTGCCTGTAGCAGATACCAGAATAGCTCTTACTTTTAATAAGTAGTTACCCGTACAAACCTGGAAATTTTCAAATATATTTTATCCACAAAATTGATAAACAAATCCCGTTGTATTTATTCACTGATATTTAATGATTGCGTTAAAAATTTTCAATGTTTAATGGAGTAGCAATATAAAGGAGAAGATGAATAATTCATCAGGTATTTCTCTTTAATTGTAATACATTGAAGAAATAGATGAAAGTCACTTAGCAGAAATTTTCTTCAAAAATCATTTCATAGATTAATGGGGGTAAAGTAGGAAAAGGGAGCAAAAAAAACTTGAATATATATATACATAATAACTTGAATAAACATGAACAGTCTATATTTACCTGGTTCTTTGGTCTTTCCAAGTGAACGTTGTCACTGGAGTGATAGAGTTGAGTGAAGGTGGGAATATAAGACTTGTCTGGCCAGGATTGTAGGATGTCAAAAGCCACTAATGTTTTCACCCTGTGGACTGAAAGAAAGGAAACCAAACATATATAAATAAACCAAACTAAGTTTCAAACTAAGTTTGCAAAAGACAAATGGGATGGACAGGAGAAGTAGGAGAAAACAAGTAACAGGACAGGATCCTACCACAGAGGGCCTCTGAAAGATTCTACCTAGCAGTGTATTAAAGCAGATGCTGAGACTTATAACCAAACCTTCGGCAGACTGCATGGAATCATATGATAGAAAGGGGAATTAATATGACCGGGAGAGGACAGGAGCTTCACAAGGACAAAATATACCAGGGCATGGGGGTCCTCTATGAGACTGTATCTCCAACCAAGGGCCATGTATGTATATAACCTAGAACCCCTACTCGGATGTAGCCCATGGTAGCTCAGGAACTATTTCTGACATGAACTCAATGACTGGCTCCTTTGCCTCCCCCTCCCCCACTCCAAAGGAGGAACAGTCTTGCTAGACCACAGATTAAGACATGGCAGCCAGTCCTGAAGATACCTGATAAGCTAGGGTCAGATGGAAGGGGAGGAGGACCTCACCTAGCAGTGGACTTGGAAAGGGGCAGGGAGAAGATGAGAGAGGGAGGGTAGGATTGGGAGGGAATGAGGAAGGGAGGTACGGCTGGGATACAAAGTAAATAACCTGTGATTAATATAAAAATAAAAATTAATAATAAAAAAGGAAAATATATAAAATAAAAGCCGAGTGTGGTGGCACACTCCTGTAATCCCAGCGCTTGCGGAGGCAGAGGCAGGCCGATCTCTGTGAGTTTGAGGCTAGCCTAGTCTAACACAGCCACACAGAGAATCCCTGTCTCAAAACAAAATAAACAACAACAAAACAAAAAGCCCTCAATATTTCAGGAAGGAAAAAAATATTTTCACAAGACTTTTATAAAATATCCATAAAAATAAGGTTTAGGGGCAATTTTGATCCTAATAAAAGCCCGTTTTCTTAAGAGATGCCAGTCAGAAGCCTGACGCAATACAGCTGATCATAACTGACAAGCAGCAGAGCGCAGAGGCTCTTTGTGGAGTGGATTATCTACCCTCTACCCCTCCTGGGAGCCAGTTTCAGTGAGTTCCTATATTTTGAGCTGGCAGAAAATAAAAATGTTGGTCCCATATGCCTACAATTTCTGAATGACTTCTGTGCCCAAGTCTTATTCTTCGCTTGATAATGTTACAGGAAACACGGAGGCTGTGCGGAGAAATTGAGGAAAACTGCAATTCAATCTAAGAAGGTCATAGAACATCAGTTCTCTCTATATTTAATCATACTGAACTGCCCATCATTGTGAATTAGCATTCATTTTTACAGACAGAGAACTGAATACTTAAATAGCCCAAAAATGCCAAACATGGTCCCATTATTTATAATACTAATACCTCTTTGAGCAAAAATTAACTTCTTCAGTGACCTGAAAGAACAGATCTATTATAATATATATTTTCTGCTAAAGGGAAGCCATGTAGACTTGTATATTGAATGAATCTGCGGAGAAACAACTTTGTAGCTATAATAAAATTTGAGTAATGTGCTCAGAATGGTGCTATGTATTTAAAAGTGACACAAGCCAATTAAGATGGCTTGTGGCACATAGTATATGCTGAATAAAAATTGGCTATATTATCATTAGTAGAAGACATTTAATTTTGTTACTGTGTTCTAAAAGTTTGTGGCTTAAAAGTAGAGTAACTTTTCTCATATACAATGGAATGCAGAGGTCAAATTATATTGACTCCATCACACTATTAACCTTAGAATATTTTTATCTTCCTCATAAAACTCATATGGGAATTTACATTGCTAAAATACCTCATTGTGCCCATAGGTCATTGGCCAAAACTCAATTTCCAAAACTCAATTTGTAGTGTGGTGTGACTTTGTGGTATTGCTTGGCTCCTGATTGCCAAGACATCCTTATGTCAGGAAAAAATGTTTCAGCAGGACACAGTGTGAAGGCACAGAAATTGTGGTACATGTATACAACGGAATACTACTCAGCTATTAAAAACAAAGAAATCATGAAATTTGCAGGCAAATGGATGGGACTAGAAGACATCATCCTGAGTGAGGTAACCCAGAAACAGAAAGATAGGAATGGTTTACACTCACTAATAAGTAGACACTAGCCGTATAATATAGGACAGCCATCTACAGACCTAAAGAAGCTAACCACTAAGGAGGATTCTAGCAAAGATGCTTAAATCTAATGTCAAACAGCATAGACACCAGAAGGAATGGAAAAGAGGAAACAGGATGGGAGTCTACTATAGAGGGTCCTCTGAAAGGATTCACCCAACAGGGGATCAAAGCAGATGCTGAGACTCAGGGCCAAACCTCGGGCAGAGCTCAGGGAGTCTATGGAGGAAGAGAGGGGTGGGATCAGAGGGACATGGAGGGGACAGGAGCCCCACAAGGAGACCAACAAAACTAAAAGATCTGAGTTCAGGGGGTCCTGCAGAAACTGATGCACCAACAGCAGACCATGCATGGAACAAACTTAAACCCCCTGCTCAGATGTTGCCAATTAGCAGCTCAGTCTCCAGGTGGATCTCTGAGGGGCTGCCTCTATCATGAACTCAGTTGACTACTCTCTGATCACTTGTCCCTGATGATGCAGCCTTGCCAGGCTACGGAGGAAGAGGATCTAAGCAGTCCTGATAATATTGAACAAGCTATGGACAGATGGCAATAGTAGAGAACCCCCCTTTCAGGGAACTAAGGGAAGGGGATGGAGGGAAGAGAGAGACTTGGGGGAGTTGAGGGAGGGAGCTACAATCAGGATATATAATGAATAAATTGTGAAGACAAAATAATATATATTTAGTAAAAAGATAAGATTTAACATGCTGTTAAGCCTCTGACTTTACGTAGGAAACCAAGTAGCCTCTGAGACTATGGTTATGGTGATTATGATTGTCTGATGGTATAACATAATCTCTCTTTAAGTCATTTGATTCTTTCATAACGATAGTATTCCATCTTAACAATGTGTTAGAGACAGTTTATAACAGCTTTTAAGAGTCAGTTTGGAAATATGTAAGAATTTTGCAAGCCAAAAATCAAATATAGCTAGTATAATATGTAGTATTAAATTTTACTTTATTAAATAAATATTAGAAATAAAAGTAATGAACACTTTAAGCAAATTACTTCCTAAACACTTATTCCACTTTTTCTTCAGCATTTGTATTTATTGCCTTGGTATGCAAAAAGACTACATAATGGAAATGGAGACCTTCTACACTGCATTTACTTATCCATTTATCCATACACATATCTATATAGGAGAATTGTTATGTAATAGAAATTTATATAATGATGTCTTCTGCATATCTCATTCCTATTCTGCATTCAATGGTATGGATTAAAACTGGTCATAAAATGGAGTACTTATGCCATGGAAGCTAACACTGAAATGAGTGCTCTTCCATGAAGAGCATTATATATTTGCCTGCATCTGTATGCTTTCTAATTCTTATGAATACCTTTTACATAATTTCATGTATCAGCAAAAGCCAATACAGAAATCAGAACCAGGAAAAATCCATGCATTTCCCAAATGTAATAATTATATTCATACTGTGAACTAGTGAGCACTATAGACTATAAATGAAGTGGTTCTTCTCTATTTAAGATTTACAATATCTGTCACTGGGCCACCAGTATGCACCAAGAATTCAGTAAACACTAGCTATTTTAGCTCTGACTTAAAGAGATTTTTTTTTTCTGTGTCCAATATCTTGAGGAGATAAGCAAATTCTAAAGGAGGCAGTAAAGAGAAGGAAGTACTACATGTTTTCCTTAAGAACTAATATATTTGCTTACCTTTTGTTGAGCTTGGGGCACTCAGAAAAAGAAAAGTTAATAAGAAAAGTTTTCACTGCCACACTGTCACTGTTTGGAAAGTCAAAGCAAATGAAGCATATTAGGGAAAAGTATGCAAAATTGAACAGAAGGCAAGCTAGACCTTCTTAACATGCTGGAATCATTTTTAAAGCTACAGTGTAACTCTCTAATGTTCGCAGAAATCTTCACATATTAAAGATAAATTCATTTTCCTCATAGATTCCTTTCTTTATAGTTTCTACCATAGTGTACAAACCTCTTTCTCCAACAACTGGGGTTTGAAAAGAAGCTGGGCAGGTCTGTATGAGAAAGCTGTGTAACTATCAACAGAGACTTTAAAAGCAAAAAAGGCCTGTGCAGTAATCTTGCAGAAAGTAAGAGACCACAGACGTCAGCACAGACTATTATACCCAGCAAAACTTTTAATCACCATAGATGGAGAAAACAAAACAATATCTACCCACAAATCTAGTTCTACAGAAGATAATAGAAGAAAAACTCCAATCCAAGGAGGCTAACTACACTCAGGTAACACAAGAAATAAATAACCCCACATCAACAAAACCAAAGAAGGGAAACACTCCTCTCTTTTTCACTCTCTCTCTCACCACCAACATCAAAATAACAGTAATTAACAATCATTGGACATTAATATCTCTCAACATCAATGCAATCAGTTTCCTAATAAAAAGTTACAGGCTAATGGAATGGATGCAAAAACAGGATCTATCATTCATGCACATACAAGAAACATCTTGGCAACAAAAATAGATATTACTCAGAATAAAGGGCTGGAAGAAGGGTTTCCCAGCAAATGAACCAAGAAACAAGCTGGAGTAGACATTCTTTTTTTATTATTTTTATTTTCATATCCATCAGAGGTTAGGTACTTTGCATCCCCGGCATAGCCCCCTCCTTTTTTCCCTCCCACTCACCCCATCCCTCCCTCATCTCTTCCCCACCTACTCCAAGTCCACCTACAGGGGAGGATCTCCTCCCCTCCCATCCGACCCCAGTTCATCTTGTCTCCTTAGTGCTGGCTACAATGTCCTCCCCTGGGATCTAGCCAGGCTGTTACTCCCTGGCGTGTATGGGGGAGAGTCAAAGAGCCAGCCATCGAGTTCATGTCTGAAACAGTCTCTGTTCCCCTTACTAGGGTCTTCAGTTGGATACCGAGTTACTATGGGCCACTTCTGAGCGGGGATTCTAGGACATATCCATTCATGGTCCTTGGTTGGAGAAACTGTCCCATAGAAGACCCCTGTGCCCTGCTGAGTTTGGTCTTTGTGGAGCTCTTGTTCTCCCCAAGTCTTACTAACTTCCCCTATTTTTATTATTATTTCCCACCCTCTGCCTAAGGCTTGGTTGTGAGTCTTAATATCTGCTTGGATACACTGCTATATTGATTCTTTCAGAGGCCCTCTTTGGCTATGCTCCTGTCCTGTTGCCCGTTTTATCCTCCATTCAATGTCCATCCCATTGGTTCATCTAAACGAGCATTGATTATACCAACCTGGGGTCCTCCTTTTCGTGTATCTTCCCTAGGTGTACAGATTTCAGCATGACCTTCCTATCCTATAGGACTATACAAGTGAGTATATACCATATGTTTCTTTCTGCTTTTGGGATACCTCACTTAGGATGATCGTTTCCAGGTCCCACCATTTGCCTGTGAATTTCATGATTTCCTCCTTTTTAATTGCTGAGTAGTATTCCATTGTGTAAAAGTACCATAATTTCTGTATCCATTCCTCAACTGAGGGACATCTGGGTTGTTTCCAGGTTCTGGCTATTA
>CM053766.1:20528338-20549693 GCA_028658305.1 Pachyuromys duprasi | reverse complement strand
AGATCCCAGGAGAGGGCATTGCAGCCAGCCCTGAGGAGACAAGATGATCTGGGGTCAGATGGAAGGGGAGGAGATCCTCCCCTGTTGGTGGACTTGGAGGGGGCGGGGAGGAGTTGAGGGAGGGTTGGGGAGGGTGGGAGGGAATGAGGGAGGGGGCTATGCATGGGATGCAAAAGACCTAACCTATGATTGATATAAAAATAAATAAATTTATAAAAAAAAGAACTTCTGGTGGTATCACCATCTCTGATTTCAAGTTGTACTACAGAGGAATAGTAATAAAAACCACATGGTACTGACATAAAAACATACAGGTTTGTTGTTATTATTCTCCAATGGAATGGAATTGAATACCTAGAAATAAACTCACATACCTAAGGGCACTTTATTTTTGACTAAAAAACCAAAGCCATACAATGGAACAAAGAATGCAGTTTCAACAAATGGTGCTATCGTAACTGAAAGTCAGCATGTAGAATGCAAGCAAATTCATATTTATCACCCTGCACAAAACTTGAGTCCAAGTGGATCAAAGGCTTCAGTACAAAACTGGATGCACTAAATCTAATAGAAGAGAAAGTGGAGATGAGTCTTGAAAGCACTGGTACATGAAACAACTTCCTGAACAAAACACTAATAGCTCGGGCACTTATAGCAACAATTAATAAATAGGACCTCTGAAACTGAAAAGCTTCTGTAAGGCAAATGACACTGTCAATAGCACAAAACGGCAGTCTACATATTAAGAAAGGATCCTCAACAATCCGACATCCCACAGAGGGCTAATGTCTAAAATACGTAGAGTTCATGAAATTAAACACCAACAAACCAAATAACCCAGTTAAAAAAAAAAGCCGTACAGAGCTAAACAGAATTCTCAACAGAGAAATTTCTAATGGCAGAGAAGTACTTAAAGAAACGTTCAACATCTTTGGTCATCAGAGAAATACAAATCAAAATGACTCTGGAATTCCATCTTACACCTGTTGAAGATCAAAAATTCAAGTGACCCCACATGCTGGTGAGGATGTGGAGCAAAGGGAACACTCCTTCATTGTTGGTAGGAGTCCAAAACTGTACAACCACTTTGACAATCAATCTGTCACTTTCTCAAAAAATTGGAACTAATTCTACCTCAAGACCCAGCTATACCATTTCTGGCCATATACTCAAAATATGCTTCACCAAACCACAAGGACATTTGCTTAACTATTTTCACGGCAGCTTTATTTGTAATAGCTAGAGACTGGAAACAACCCACCTGTCCCTCAACCAAAGAATAGATAAAGAAAATGTGGTACATTTACACAATGGAATACGACTCAGGTATTAAAAACAAGGAAATCATGAAATTTTCAGGCAAACGAATGGAACTAGAAAAGATCATCCTGAGTGGGGTAACCCAGACCCAGAAAGACAAACATGGTATGTACTCACTTATAAGTGGATATCACCCATATAGTAGAGGATAACCATGCTACAAACCACAGACCCAAAGAAACTAAGTAACAATGAGGGCTCAAGGGAAGATGCTTGAATCCCACTAAGAAGGGGAAATAAAATAGACAACAGAAGTGGAGGAAGAAAAGGAACTGGATGAGAGAGGAGGTGGAGAGGGGAATGAGGCAGACAGAATCAGTTGTGGGGATAGCAGGATGGTAGGTTAGAGGGCTGGGAGAGAGAAGGGAAATTGGTTTGGTGGCATCCCTGGGACAAGCTTGAGACCTGGCATGGGAGGGGGCTCTTGAAAAGCTATGAGGGTGACTCTAACTGATACTCTGAAGTGACCACAGCCTGTAGTCAGGCAGGACTTCCAGTGGAAGGAGAGGGACACGAACCCACCCACAAAATCCTCAACCCCAAATTTGCCCTGCCTGCAAGATGTTCAGGGATAGAAGATAGAACAGAGATTGAGGAAATGGCCAAGCAATGACTGGCCCAACCTGAGACCCACTCCACTGGAGAGATCCAGCCCCTAACACTATTACTGATACTCTGCTACCTTAGCAGACAGGAACTTGGCATAATAGTCATCTGAGAGGCTTCATCCAGAAGATAATGAAAACAAATGCAGAGATCCACAGCCAAATGTTAGGCAGAAGTCAGGGAGTTTTGTGGAAGAGTTAAGGGAAGGATTGATTGAAGGAGCTGGAGGGGTCAAGGACACCATAAGACCTACAACTTGGGCCTGTGAGGTCTCATAGAGACAGAACCACCAACAAAAGAACATGCATGGACTGTGTCTAGGTCCCATATACATATGAAGCCAATAGACTGCTTGGTCCTCAAGTGGGTCCCTTAACTATTGGAGGAGAGGAATGTCAAGTCGCATCAGGACAACAAGTATCCTCTTTCACTGAGGCCAGACAAGGCAGCCCAGTAGAGGAAAGTGCTCTACAAACAGGCAACATGTCCATGTCAGAGACAGCCTCCATTCTAATTGCTCAGAGACCCTCATGAAGATCAAGTTGGCCATCAGCTACATATGTGTAGGGATCCTAGGTCTAGTCTATGCATGTTCTTTGGTTGATGGTTCAGTGTGAGACCTCATGGTCCTTTCTTAGTTGACTCTGTTGGTCTTCTTGTCTCCTCTGGATCCCTCTGTTCTCCCAACTCTTCAACAAGACTCCCCATCTTCATCTAATGTTTGGCTGTGAGTCTCTTCATCTGTTTTTATCTGCTACTTGGTGGAACTTCTCAGAGGACAGTTATGCTAGAGTATCATTAATAGCGTCAGGTGTTGGCTTTCTCCCATGGAGTGGGTCTCAAGCTGGGCCAGTCACTGGCTGGCCTTTCCTCAATTTCTGCTCCATCTTTATCCCTGCACACCTTATAGGCAAGCTAAATTTTGACTCAAAGGTTTTTTTTTTGGATGGGTTGGTGTCCCCCTCTTTCTACTGGAAGTCCCTATCACTTTTTAAAGTTTCTATATTTTAAACACACATATGTACTAGAAAACCTAAATTAAAATAGTCACTGATTAAAGAAGAAAGTTTTAATATATTGTTCTAGTTGGCACTTAAAAAAATATTCACTCCTTCTTCCAAAGTCCGTCCTGTTTGCCTTTCTGAGTGAGGTTTGATCATCTTACCCAGGGTCCTCCTCCTAGCTCAGCTTCTTTAGGTGTACAGATTTTTGTAGGTTTATCCTAAGGGGAACAGGGACTGTCTCTGACATGAACTCAGTGGCTAGCTCTTGGACTGCCACCCCTTGATGGGGGAGCAACCTTGCCAGGCCACAGAGGAAGACAATGCAGCCGTTTCTGATGAGACCTGATAAGGTAGGGTCAGACACAAGGAGTGGAGGACCTCCCCTATCTGTGGACTTGGAGAAGGGCATAGGAGGAGATGAGGGAGGGAGGGTGGGATTGGGAGGAGATGAGGGAGGGGGCTACAGCTGGGATACAAAGTGAATAAGCTGCAATTTATATTAAAAAAATAAAACTTAAAAAAGAGAGGCCAGCATAAAAAATTCACTCTTAAAGCTTTTGTTAGGCATATTTGAAAATAATGATAAAGCCATTCAGAAATATCAGAACATGACTGATACTGTTGACTGATGGAATGTTGTCCCTCAGAAAATGTCTGACAAACACCTTTACAGAAAAACTTGTATCTCGCCATTCTCCAAATATTTCATATGACTGTTAAGAGTTGAAGTAAAAATAAAACATGTACTTTGCTTATGAAATAATATTCTTACTTCATTTGAAATAATGAGTATCTGGAAAAAAAACAAAAAACAACCCCTAATACCAGCTAGAGAAAGCTTGGCTTCCAGGGAATTCTGGACTACTCTTTTTCAAGGAGAAATATGATTCATTATCAAACAGACAAAAATACTAGACTTCATTGATGCCTGCAATTATCACCCCAGGAGACTGATTGACATTTGAAGCCACATTATAGCAGGATGTTCAACTGGTATAGCATGAACAAAGGAGAGGGGCAATTTTTCAGCTATGTGATTATGATTACTCTCTTCCTGGTGGATGGTATTCTTTAATCAGTCCATTCATCAGGGGTGCACAGCAAAGATCAAACTTCAGTCTAGGGATTTAGCATTTGGTGTTAGTTAAAAACCTTTATATATGGTGTTATCTACTTTGCCTACGTGAGACACATGGTACCTCACCAACTTCCTAGCACTACCTTCAATAGCTGTTTTGCTTTAATCATATTGAAATCTCTTCCCTAGCCATCCTTGTTTGTTACTGCTGTATGATTGTTACCTGTGTAGTTTCTCTGTGTGGAGATTTAAGTTTCACCTTAGGCTCCAAGAAATTCTCTTTGAACTTGTTGGTTCTTGTCGGGATTCAGTTTCTTCTGTCAGGAGTGAAGGCCATTGCTCTTTACCTGACTCTCCGTAAGATGGCAGATAGTCACTTTGGGTCATCAGGACTGCTTGGAACCTCTTTCTCCCAATTATCATGACAGATACAAGTTTTAACTAATACAAGTTAATCTAACAAGGAGTGGCTCACTTTCTGTTCATAGATACCCCCACCATCATGGAGAACAAGCCTTTGTAACAAGAATGAGAATCACGGCAGTCAATTTAGAATCTTGCCTACTACTTTACTGATTATGATGAAGGTGAGAGGCAAGGAGGGGGTCTTTCCCTCCATGTGCGGATTCACTGAAGGGAGAATATTAATCTAACTGTGGCTGGCCGTGCTTGCTCTCCAAGGAAACTACACAAAATCTGGATTTGCAAAGGCATCATTGAAGATGTGAGTTCACATGGGGCACAGGCAGAAAGTCTCTAAGATGAGATGACTTGGAATTGGAGTCACTAATGTTCTCATGGACAAATCACAGTTGTGACTCAGTTGTAGTTCTCCATATGCATTATTCTTCTGTTAATATTTTGATTTTTGTTAAAATTTTTATCTTTGCCAATCTCGTGCACATATATGTGATGCATTGATCATTTCCCAATTCTCTCCTATGTCTCCCAACCTCTACGCTCCCCTTTCTTACAAATCTCTTTCCTGTCTTAGTTCTTTTTGTTTTGTTTAATGTACCATGGAGTTTAACATGGTACATGGCTTCAAATGTCAACACACATAGAGGGTCATGTGTGTTACCCTGGCTTTGGAACAAACCATCAGATCCTTGTGGGCTTAGCTGTGGGTATAGATAGAAACAGATTCTATGCTGTTTCCTCTCCCAGAATGTTAGGTGCCAATAGATCATATATAAGTGACAGTGTATTAGCCTATTTTCCATTCATTATGAGGGCCCAGTGCAAGCAGGCACATATGTTGTGAGTTCATGATCGCCATTATCATATCATGCCCTGATGATAGCATTTTGCCCTTGTCTCCATTTTCTGCCTCTTGTAATATTTTATTTTTATTTCTTCTTCTGCAACATTTCTCGAGCCTTAAGGGAGAGGTGTAAATAGTCTGTTCAGTGCCGGTCCATCTACTATTCTTTATTCTCAGCACTGTGCGGCCATGGATCTTTTGATTCTCCTCTATTTACCACAAGGAAAGGTTTTTATGATTAAGGTTCAGCATAGCCTTTAGAAGATGGTTTTATGCTAAGTCATTTCTGCTAAGCTGCAGACCTTCAGACTTCTTCACTCATGGGTTTCTGATAGGTTTACAGCATTATGCATAGATGGCCTCTTATAGGTGGACATCAAGTTCAACCATGGAACAGTCAGCTCTCTTCTTAGGAACCATGACAATATTGTACCAATGGGACACATAATACTTGGTAGGTTAGTATTATAGTTCACAGGGTTCATTTCTGGTTAAGAACGCAAATGCTTTAGTGACCTGCAGTGGCCTGCATAGCATCATCCAGCACCAGGAATACATGCCACCAAGAAAGGAGTATCGAGGCTAGTATCAGCTTGATTTCTCTAGACCTTGCATGTAGGGTACAGATATTCTTTCCTCCAGTCTTAATTATCAGGACATTAAAACTCAATGTTAATAAAGAATAAATGTTGAAAGTTTAAAATTAGTAAAGTCATTGTATTGCTTAATATCCACAGTGAATATGTATCTCAGCCATGATTTCAAATCTAGTTGTGAATTCAAAGAGCATATTGTCTAAATCCAACATTGCTGTGGGAACTGGGAACCCCGTGTGCTGCTCTACATCTGGTCTCCAGCAGTTACTGGGTATCTGCCATATGCCAGGCACTGTTCTAACACCCTCAGGAAATACAGTGTTGAACAAGGTTTCTGCTTCTCAGAATAAAAGCTCTTGAGCTTTCTGTCAGTGTCTGTGATATAAGTTTCTTATACCAATAGAAAATACTTGTATTTATAGGCTTGTGTTATTAGTATTAATAATGCTGATTAGTAATAGTAGCCACACCATTCTATATTAACAATAGTCACACTTGGATTTTTTTCTATGTTCATGGTGAATCTGAACACTTTCATTTTTCTAATATTATCAGAGAACACGACACCTTATTAATTATTCTGCTTTTATTTTAACAGTCACTAAATAACCTGTAACCCTCCCCATTGTGTGTGTGTGCATGAGTGTGGTGGGGGGTGCATGCATGTATTGGTTTAGGCAAAAACTCACTTTGTTAAAAATTATCATCAAATACCTGAAAACTACGAATCCTTGGAATGTAAATCTGATTGATGTTGCACAATGTTTGTTTTGGGGCTGGAGCAGTCTACCCAGTTGCCAGAGAATGTGTTTGAGGAATATCAAAGAAAGCAATAAACACACTAACAAATAAATGCATGTAAAAATAAAACATTGGGCAGGAGGCTGAGATCAAGAATTGAACTTATCTGGAATTTTGTAATATCTATAGAAAAATCTGTATGTATATATAACTACATACGTATTTTCTAGCATTTTTTAATGTCTTTTGAGTCAGGGCCTCATGTAGCCCAGACTGACCTTGAACTTCTGATCCTCCTGCTTTCAACTCAATACCAAGATGCCAGGAAAGTACCACCATGGAAATGTAAAGTTTTGTTTTTTAGTATTATGTAAGTATCTGTAAGTAAGTGCACCTTAGTTATTTCACAGTTTTAGGTATCTAAAATTCTTAATTCATTCTGTATATTTTAGTTATTTAACAAATTTTTTTATCTTGTGGGATCTTGTTAAAACAAAATATTTTTTTATCCAGGCACAATAATACACACCTGTAATGCCAGCATTTGGGAAGAAGAGACAAGTGGATCTATCTTGCATTCAAGATGTGCCTAGAATCTTTGCAGAACCCCAGTGTCAGAAAGTAGAAAAGAACAGAAACCAACACAAATAAAAATGATGATGGACTCTAGGAATGGATTGATGCAACAAGGTTTACTTTTGTGACTAACAGGGACAGTATTGCCACCTAATGGTGAAAATGCACACTGAAAAAAGGTTCTTCTCACAGCAAATTGCCCTGAGCCTCTTAATTTTACCTTCTTTCTTTCCCCTCTTCTACAATGTTCCCTGAGCCTTAGGTGTAGAAGGCTGTTGTAGATATAGCCACTGGGACACGGCTCCACAAATCTGCATTTTGATTGGTTGTGGTTTTCTGAAGCAGTCTCTTTTGCAAAAAGAAGTTTCACTGATGATGGGTGAAGACTACACCTATCTGTGGGGATAGGGACACATATTTATAGACTGTTGTTAAGGACTGTGCTAGTTTTAGTAAATCAGTTGCTATAGATTCTCCTTTATTATCCATGATAATTTCACTAGCACTGAGTAGTTAGCTAGGTTTCCAGGACAAGGCATGATTTCTGAGTTTAACAACCCTAATAGATATGCCAGACTAGCCAGAAAAAAAAGCCTGTTAGGCTTCAGTCCTACACATAGAATTACAGGCAACTGAGGGAATCTGGCAACAGGAAAGGGCACACCAAAAGGCCCAATGCCAAATGGAAACACACATATAAGTAACATTATATGAGTTTATATAATGAACAGCATATATTTAGGAATACACACACACATATGCATGCAATAACATTGTTATAAAAAGATACCTTGAATTTGAAGGAGACTGGGGAGAGAAGATAAGGAGGCCACAAATGTAATCATAATCTCGAAAACTTTTTAAAACATTCTTTCTTCACTTCCTTTACATCCACAAGTTTTATTGCATGTTGAACTAAATAAAAACGACATCACTTGCCTTAGAGACATGACAGGAAACTGCACCCATGAAATGTCAACAATATGGTTGTCAAACAAGACTTACACAAAGATTTAGTTGACATACTAATGGGATGGGGGCAGAATTTCACAGGATTCCACCTCTAAATGGAGAGGTACAGACAATAAGTAGCTGCGGAGAAAAAAAGAATCTGTTTCCTCTACAGATGAGACTGTGTCAGTTTGAAGTAGTCATCACTAAACTCATGTATATATGAATAACACTATTATATAATATAATATGGTATATTATATAAAATATAATATATTATTATATTATATTTAATATATTATATATTTTATAGAATATTATATATACTACTATATAATAATAACAATGTATATATGTAACAATAATAATTAAATAGAAGAAATCATAAATTTGAAATGGAGTTTTGGGAGGACTCTGGCTGAGTAAGGAGAAAAGGAGAGGTAGAAATGATGTAAATACATTGTTTATATGCAAAATTCCAAAAAAATTTAAAATAGCTTCAAATTTATATGTATATAGAATCCAAATAAAGCAACTTAACAATGACATGTATGGAAATATGTATCAATATGTTGGCAATTACATACATATCATGATAAAAATTGAGTCACTTGGGGTAAAACTTACAGTTTGTTAGGCAGACCCTTTTCCACTGTCTTTGCCTTACTGTAGATGATGTTTTTTTTTTTTTTTTTTTTTTTTTAACTGTAAGCCAACTTTGGTTGCTCCATGCTAGGTCACAGAATGAAAAAAGTAACTATTACAGTTGGTCTCACAGCCTTTAGTAGGTCAGTAATTAACCCATACATCCTGGTTTATTTATGTTTATGGAGGATATAAAAAGACATTTGCATAGATGTGAACATTGATACCACATGTCACAGGTGAGTATTCTCCTTACTTTTTTAATTAAATTTTTATTTTTATATTAATTACAGTTTATTCACTTTGTATCCCAGCTGTAGGCCCCTCCCTCTTCCCCTCTGAATCCTACCCTCCCTCCCTCATCTCCTCCTATGCCCCTCTCCAAGCCCACTGATAGGGGAGGTCTTCCTCCCCTTCCATCTGACCTTAGCTTATCAAGTCTCATCAGAAACGCCTGCATTGTCCTCCTCTGTGGCCTGTTCAGGCTGCTCCCCTTTCAGGGGGAGGCAGTCAAAGAGCTAGCCTTACTGAGTTCATGTCAGAGACAGTCCCTGTTCCCCTTACTAGGGTACCCACTTGGATACTGAACTGCCATGGGCTACATCTGAGCAGGGGTTCTAGGTTATATCCATGAATGGTCTTTGGTTAGAGTATCAGTTTCATAAAAGACCCCTATGCCCATATTTTTCGGTTCTATTCCTCTTCTGTGGAACTCCTGTCCCCTCCAGTTCTTTCGTCACCCTTTTCTTTCATATGATTCCCTGTACTCTGCCCAAAGTTTGGTTATGAGTCTCAGTATCTGCTTTGATACAATGCAGGGTAGAGTCTTTCAGAGGCTCTCTGTGGTGGGCTCCTTCCTGTCCTGTTTCCCATTTTCTTCTTCTTCCAATGTTTGTCCCATTTGCTTTTATGAGTTGGACTATCAGTAACTTGTATATTGCCACAATGACTAAGATTATTACATATCACTGTCTTAGGTGAGGCCACAGTAAAAGAAAGAACAGGAATAAGCCCACAGTGTGCCCACCCTCTCTTTGTTTCCTGGCTGTCATGTGAGCTGATTCTCTTTGTGATTTCCTGCTGTTATGAAGCCTATGAAATCATGAGCCCAAACATTTATTTTTTCTTTTCCTCCTTGTTGTTTCTCTCAGGCATTCATCACTGTGAACATCTTCCTGATAAGGAGACCTATTATTTTATTTTCATATAAAGCAATCATAATGTTTTTATACTATGAACCCAGATATGTTTGGGGTTATACAGACCCCAACAAAAAGAACTACACTAGGACTGAGGATTTTGCTGGAGCTCCAGCTGGAACAATGATGGTATTTGTCTCCATTCTGGATCTCTGCCCATCTTCAGACAACTACTTACATTTCTTTTCATGTAAGTGTTGACTTCTTGTCAAGAGGAGGGCCAGTAGTCAGCTTGAACAGGACAGGGAACAAACAGAATTTGGTATAATATAAACGTGTTTGTTTTTTAGTAACTGATTGAAACAATCAATTTAATTTAAGGATTTTTCAATCAAATATGCATAAAACATAAACTTACATAGTAAAAGTAGAACAAAGACAACCATGTGTCAACTAGATAATGCCTTTCGAATTACTATATCAATCAGTTAACTTTCCCTATAATAGCAAGAGTCATAATAAAATGACTTTATTGCTAAGGAGGTGTTCAGGTTGGCTTGTGTGATAGAGGCTAAGTAACCCAACAATGGCTTTGTTCATGTTAAAGAGGCTTAGAATTTTTAGTAGCTCAGTGCACAAATCTGTTGACTCACCAGTGCCAATCTGGCAGTGAACATCTGGAGGACTCCTAGAAACCTTTTATTCTTATTCAGTGTTGGAAGGCTAATGTTCTGATGTCAATGAAGTTTTGATTGTAAAAGTAGCACTCACTTACCTTGAATCTTTTTGTTTCTAGGTAGTTATTGGGAGGTACTGTTCATCTGGAAGAGGGTCATCCCCTCAATTAGTGCTTTCCAGAAATGCCCTTACAGCCACACCCACAGGTGGGTCTTTTAGTTGATTCTAGATCCCCATCAAGGTGACAACCAACTACTAAAAATAACACAAGACACATTGACATAATGACAACACATCTGCTGTCAAGTAAGTACCACAAGAAATATTGTAGAATGAAATCATGCAGCAATGCAGAAAATTTTAGAGTCACCTATACCTCACTGATAAGTGAAACATGACTACCAATAAGTGAATTCAACTTAAATACAGTATTTTTGGCTAAACCAAACATTACATTAAAAGGTTGATATGATTTTGATATTATGTAACCTTAGCAGCATACCCGAAATATACATAATCAAGAATTATAACTAAAATTGATTTGTAAGATTTGAAAATCTACTTAATTTACTTTTTTGTATTATTTTCAGTTTAAATTCCATTTATTTTAATTCATGAAAACTCAATTCTGCATTGTTTCTACTATGAATCTGTTTTATTAAATGCACTAATGAATACATGTCTTAACATTTTTATTATTGATTTATTTATTATTGATATGCATTTATATAGTAGAATAGGTTCATATTTAGCCCCCGTTTCTCATCTCCAGCTCTCTCAATATGCCTCCAAACACATCTTGCTCCAAATTTCGTGCAACCCACTAAGTGTAGCAAGTGCTGCCTATGTGAGCACATTAATGCCTATACAACAGCATATGTGGAGGTCAGAGAGCAACCCCCAGGAATTGGTTCGCTCTTTCTGCCATGGGTTCTGCAGATAAAACCCAGGTTTTCCAATTTGTATGGCATCTCTCAAACCATGGAGGCATCTCTCCAGCCCAGAAGATACACTGTTTTTGTTTTTTCTTTTATAAATATATAGTAACAAAAATTGAAATAAACTACTTTAAATGTCTGCAAAATAGGGGGAGGGGAAAGCCCACAAAACCAAAACTATTGTCTAAAAGCCAGAGAATTTTTCTATCTTGGCACCATCACTAGCATATAGCATATCAGAATGTATAGCATATAGTTTGTTGGGCTATTTATTAGACCATAGAATTACTCTGATAAATATACAAACTTTCTATATGTTGCTTATTTGAAAATACTTCTTTCCTCATTGTTCTTCTATCTTCAGACAATGATGGGTGAACCCTGCACACCTCCTCTCAATGTAGGATTCAGGGACTTGTCTGATAAACAAGAGATAAAAATGTTTGGATCTGTTATGTGGTGTATGGTAACATGACTCTTGTTGTTCTATGTCCTCCATTTCTTGGCAGCCACCAGTGCAAGTAAAGCCTTGTTCTCTCCCACACAAGAGAACTCTACCTTTGGTGGTCATCATGTCTATTATTTGTTATGATATAAAGATTTTTTCCAGTGTGACATTTAAAGAATAATTCCTATGAAGTCTCTTCAGCAAGATTTAGTTCCTCTAGAAATGAGATGTTCCTTAGATTTAGGATGAGAGTTTTCTTTTAAAAATAAAGGAAATAGTTCCTTGGCAGTATTTTACCCAATGGTCCTTAAAAAGGATCCATCATCCACTACTCACAATAGCAGGGTCCTGTCGAGTCTCTCTGCACTCAATATTAAACTTAATAGAACAAGGCATTGGGGGGATGTATGATTCCAGAAAACTGGGGGCAAATTCGGCCATTATGATCTGGTGGAACTCAACAGAAGAAAATATACTTAGGTTAAAAAAATAATTCTCCATTTCCCTGGGCTGAGCCTTTTTCAAATGAACTTATCAAAACCATCTGTATGTCTAGACACAGCCCAAGACAAAGTGTTCCCAATAGCATATTAAATAATAAAGATGAACACATTAGAAAATGGATAGATTTTTAGAGAGCCTTAGTAATCCTGCTAAAGAACTGAAGGGCTAGTTTAAAATTTCAAGCTTCTTAAAGTCCCAGTACAGCCACTGTTCTCATATGTGTAAGTTACTAAAATACTAATTTCAAAGAAAAAGTTAACAAGAGGTAAAAATACAATGGCTTTTGATTTATTGAGGTACTCTAAATTCTTTCAATAAAAATTTTAATTTTCTATGTGCAATATTATATTTTGTCAATTATACTCAAATTGTTTAATTATTTTGATTCTTTTAAAACATCAACTATGTTTTTAGTTTTATCTTTGAATACTCCTTGCTAAATACAGAGATATTACTGGTTTTGTATGTGGATATGTTTTACATCCTTGGTAGGCTCCTTTATTACTAATTTTTTCTAGCATTAATCTGATTATTTTTTTACCTAGATAATCTAGCAAGATTCTGCAATACAATGTTAAATAAGGAAGATGAGCTTTGTTGTACTTGTCTTCTTTATGATCTTAGAAAATATTCAGTATAGCAGCTCTGGGTCTTTTTATTGATGCCACATTTTATTTTATTTATTTATTTTTCTTTTTATTAATTACAGTTATTCACTTTGTATCCCCCCTGTAGCTCCTCCCTCCTCCCCTTGCAACTCCATCCTTCCTCCCCCTTCTCCACCCATACCCCTCCCCCAGTCCACTGATAGGGGAGGTCCTCCTCCCCTTCCTTCTGATCCTAGTCACTCATCAGGAGTGGCTGCATTGTCCTCCTCTGTGGCTTGGTAAGGCTGCTCCCCACTCAGGGGGAGGTAAAATCCATGTATGAGTGAGTATATGCCCTGTGTGTATTTCTCCTTCTAGGGTGCCTCACTGAGGATGATCTTTTCCAGTTCCCACCACTTGCCTACAAATTTCATGATTTCCGAGTTTTTAATTGCTGGGTAGTATTCCATTGTGTAAATGGACCACACCAACCTAGAATTTTAAGTCACTATTCTCTTCACCCATTAAACAATCACATCCGCAGTATCAATTTCTTCTTTTCTCAGTTTTTTCTAAGATTTTGCTTATGTAACTTAAATTACCTAATTGTTTTTTCACATGATTATTTATATTATCTCTTCAAAATACTTCTTCTGTCTATATGGCCAAAAATAATGTTTTCTAATTAGCATTACTAAAGTTTTGTCAGTTTACTTCTTCAAAATCACCCATCTAAAATTGGATTTCTATAGCACAACTTTATGTTCTATGTTTTTTTCCCTTTCTTATGTTTGCTTGTAGGGTCAGTGTTTCCTTTTCCATCCTAATGTAAGAGTTTATCTTATTAATATTCCTGGTATGTCACTGGTTATATGTAAATTAATAGGATTCTCTTCTTGCTGAAGTTTAAGTGAGATGGCGTGGGATGGGTCTAGAAATAAAAGCGAATTCTTAGTATTACAATTTGTCATAGCTTCTTTCTATTGTAAACAAGGCTTAGTTTATTTTTTGAATATATGGTTATCTTTTTGCTATATCCTCTCAGGACAATTTACATCAACTTTACATGATTGTAATAATTTAAAGACAGAAGCATTGATCTTAATGCCATATTCATATCAGTGATTCTAAGTTAAGAAACTTAAAGATTGTTACACTTATATATAATTATTATTTTATGGTTTCTTGTGAAAGACAGGATCTTTCTATATAGCCCAGGCTGGCCTTGAACTCATGATTCTCCTGCATTATCACCATAGTGCTGGGATTATAAACACGAACCACCATGCTTTGCTTTGTCACATTTGTTAGCACTAATAACTAACAACATTTTATATAAAAATCTTTTATTGTTTAAATGTTTCAGTTTTACCCATAATAATGGAACCTGTTTATTAGATTAATTATGAAGTCTCAAAAACAATCTCAATAATATAATGATAAGGATCACTGGAACACCCACCACATCAAATATTTATCTTTTTTTGTAAAGGGAACATTTTAAATTCTCTTTATTAGCTACTTTGAAATATTTCTTTAATTGTTGTAAAACATACTGAGGGTACTACAGAACACTGGAAGTTATTCACCTTATCTACACCTCTGTACTTTTAAACAAGATGTTTTTATGGTGTTGCTGCAGATGAAGGTAGCCCTTCTTCATAGTATGGCAACACCAGAGCAAGCAACCAGAGTTTCAGCTCTGGAATCTCTTCCAGGATGATATTAAACTTACAGAAAAATAGCTGAGCCTCACACTATTTACTTATTAATTAATAAGCCTAAGAATGATATTCAATGCTTTCTTTTCACATAGCTAGGAAATTTTATCTGTCACTGAGTTTGTTCTGACTAAGTGAGCAAGACACTGTATGTGCAATGATGTTGTGTTACCCCTTTAAGTTATCCAAGTCACATCTTGTTTCAGGCCCACAATTTAGGTAGATAGCTAAATTAACAAGTTTTGTTTTTAAAAGATAGTCTTTATTTCATATGTTTTTATTTTATGTGTATGGGTATTTTGCATGCAGTATGACTATATACCATTTGCATAAAGTGCCCTTAATGGCCAGAAGAGGGCTGCAGATTCCCTGGGGCTGGAGTTACGGATGGTCAGGAGCCACCATATAAGGGCTGGAAATTGAACCTGGGTCCTCTGGAAGAATAAATCGTGTTCTTAACTGCTGAGCCACTCATCTCTCCAGCTTCTTTGTTCTTATTTAAAATTAATGTTTATATCTTAGAAGTTGTTTCAAGAGCTAGAAAAATCATTAAAAGCTCTCTCTCTCTGTGTATATAAACCAATTTCAATATAAGCACTCACATTTGAGAAGTAGATTATGAATTATCATTCATTTTACCAGCACATTCTGAGTGACAAAAGAGAATTATGCATATCTTATTTTTGGTTTTTTGTTAAAGTGAGTCATGAGGTATAGAATAACAGCATATACTCACTTATAAGTAAATATTAAACACATAATGTAGGATAAACATACTAAAATCTGTACACCTAAAGAAGCTAAGCAAGGAGGACTCAGGGTAAGATGATCATTCCTCACTCAGAAAGACAAACAAGACAGACATTAGAAGAAGGAGAAAACAGGAAACAAGACAGGAGCCTACCTCTGAAAGACTCTACCCAGCAGTATATCAAAACAGGTGCTAAAGTGAGTGTAGGGAATCTTATGAAAGAAGGGGGAGAGAATAAGACCTGGAGGGGACAGGAGCTCCACAAGGAGAGCAGCAGAACCAAGAAATCTGGGCCAAAGGACCTTTTCTGAGACTGATACTCCAATCAAGGACCATGCATGGGGATAACCTAGAATCCTTTCACAGATGTAGCTCATGGCAGCTGAGTATCCAAGTGGGTTCCATAGTAAGGGGAAGAGGGACTGTCTCTGACATGAACTCAGTGGCTGGCTCTTTGATCAACCTCCCCCTGATAGAGGAGCAGCCTTACCAGGCCACAGAAGAAGACAATGCAACCAGCCAGTCCTGATGAGACCTGATAGGCTAGGGTCAGATAGAAGAGGAGGAGGATCTTCCCTATCAGTGGACTTGGAGAGGGGCTTGGGAGGAGATGATGGAGGGAGGGGGGCTGGGAGGGGACTATGGTAGGGTTACAGCTGGGTTACAAAATGAATAAATTGTAATAAATAAAAATTATATTAAGAGAGGAAAGAAGAAATTGTTTATTAATAAAGATATTCTGAAGAAAAAATAATAACAGCATAGCTTTTTCAGATATAATAAATACTTACATTATATAATAAAAAGTAACTTTAAGACAACGGAATGTGCATCCCTGAGTCTCTGAGTCTCTGAGTCAATATTTATTTTGATATTTAGTCTTCTCTCAAAAGCTGAAAAGTACCACTGAATGTGTAGTATGAGTCTATAGCACTGTTATCATGAATATACCTGATCTTGTCTAATTTTCAGTATACATTCCTATGGGATTTCTATCATGCTAACTAATTGTGCATTTGTTTTCATGCTGAAGCCCATAGCTAAACTTTGGGCAGAGTGTGGGAAGCCTTATGAAAGAAGAGGGAGATAGAAAGACCTGGAGGGGTCAGAAGCTCCACAAGGGGTCTGGGCACAGTGGTCTTTTCTGTAACTGATAGTCCAACCAACGACCATGCATGGAGATAACCTAGAACCCCTGCACAGATGTAGCCCATGGCAGCTCAGTCTCCAAGTGGGTTCCATAGTAAGGGGAACAGGGACTGTCTCTGACATGAACTCAGTGGCTAGTTCTTTGATCACCTCCCCTGAGGGAGCAGTAGCCTCACCTGGCCACAGAGGAAGAAAATGCACCCAGTGCTGATGAGACCTGATAGGCTAGGGTCAAAGGGAAGGGGAGGAGGACCTCTCCTATCAGTGGACTAGGGGAGGGGCATGGGAGGAGATGAGGGAGGGAGGGTGAGATTGGGAGAGGACAAGGGAGGGGGCTACAGCCGGGATACAAAGTTAATAAACTGTAATTAATAAAATAAATAAAATAAAAATCCTTATAGATAACCAACTGGTATGACCTTCCCCTAGGGAAGAATATTTCTCTCAGCATTTCTTAGTTGTTTTCTACTCTTTTGTATGGTTGAGGCATCACAGACTTTCTCTGTTCACTTTAGCAGTCTAATATTGCCATCCTTGTTAGGCCCATGTTTAGCCAGTCATTTTAGTGCGACTTTATAGGTGTATCTTCTGATGTTAGCAACTGAAAAACCTGAAAACATACATACAAATAACATTATATAAATGGATCAGCTCTTATTTAGGAATGAATATGTATATGCATAAACTCATGTATCAACAATTAATAAAAATGAATTTGAAAGAGAACTAAGAGGCAGGATTTGAAGAAAATAAAGGCAAAGGCAAAGTGATAAAATTATATAACAATCTCAAGAAATAAAGAAGTAGTAAAAGCATAAAGAAAAATATTATTGATAAATTGAGTACAAATATAGCCATACAGAAACCTTTAAGTAGCTCTTATGCAATTTGATAAAATGTCATACAACTAACTCTCTACTATAAAGTATTCAATTGTCAACTACAAATTATTTCCCACATATGAAAATCTCTTTAAAATACAACATGTTAATTAAATTAATTGAATTAGTTAATTTAATTATTGTCCTCTATTCTGTTTCACCAGTCATCCAGAGATCACTCAATAGAACTTATTTTTGTTAGATTTTTTAAACTGCAATTTTATAAAATTCTGTTTCTACTGTTCAGAGAGTGGGGGAGGGGAGTTGTAAAATCAACCATCTTCTGCTTTCCTCAGCATTTAAATTCCCCCTTCTCCTGTTTTTTATAATTATCCTCAAAATGTGTTCACTCAGGATTGAAGAAAAAGAAAATGCATTCTTTTAGCCATCCAGCTTTCCTTTCTTCTCATCATCTCTCCTTTACAATTCATCTCAAAGGATCAGTGTAGGTATCACTTTGTCTTTGTGACAGGATGGTTAAAAACTTGGAAGAGACAACAGCCAGTTGTCAGGTGCATATTTTTAGATCCTCTCTTTAATTTTTATTCACTCCTCGATTCTGTAACAGTCTTCACTATGCACCCACCAACAATCTTAAGACAGCATTCCATGCATAAACAATGAATATCCAGAAGAAAACTCATCTTCAAGTTACATTTGTGTTTTTCATAAAACTTCAAAAGCCAATTTTGAAACTTAGAGAACACAAGTTTCAGAATATGTTAGACTTTCCCAGAGGAAGAGAACTAATCTGGAAAATAATAAAATATTAAACTGTAACTATTAATCCATGTTATGATCACCACAGAACTGGTTAAAATAAACCTCATGGAATATAGTCTTCAAACAAATAATTGCACTATTGAGATCTCACTTATGCACAGAAGTACATTCACTTGTTTGCTGTAATTATTGTCAATATCTGTCTTATGGGATCATAGCACATTCCTCAAAGAATAACCATATCTTTCAAGGCTGGTAGATACTCAGTCTGGCTGAATCTTTCTTTGTCATTCTCTGGCTGGAGTAGGATTTTAAACATCTTTGGAAATAAGATAGAGCTCATGGTACTTTGATCTCAGGGAGCCTTAGGATTCAGTTTGTAGTTATTTACCTACAGCTAGAGTTTCTGAAAGAATAGAGAGTGACAGAGAAGACCATCACATTCGTTTTCTGGCTGTCAGAAAAGAAGTCATTATGAGAGAAATGGGTTAATTTAATCAGATGTTAGGCCAGTTATAGCTGCTTTGCCAGATGTGGTATCCAGCATACTGCCTCTGGCTACTGTTGAACAATGTTCATTTCTTGAGTCAGGAAGTACACAGGAGATGTTCACTTCATCCAACAAGGCAGTGCATGGTCATTATTTTGCATCAGGGTGTGTGTATGTGTGTGTGTGTGTGTGCGTGCACATGCACACTAATTCTTTTCTTTATAATAATACTGTTTTGTTGGGTGTTGATATGATGCTTGTATTTTGATACTAATTACTGTCCCTCAAGATCTGGTTACTGCCTGGATATACCTATCCTTGTTGTGTAAACCTACCTAAGACATTTTTCCTGATTGGGTGATTAAAAGGCCTAAAACCTGGGCAAGGTAGAATGGGGTGGGCATGGCTCAAGTTCTCAAGCTTTGAAGACAACAGAATCATGGGAAGCAGAGACAGACAGGAAGAGAGGAGGAAAGAGGAAGGAGGATGCCAACATGGGTTAGATTAGAGAAGAAACCACATGGGCTAGGAGGAAGGACTCTGAAGATGGCAGAGATGAAACAAAAATAAGAAAATAAATATAAGCAAGTATTTATAAGATTATGGATGGAAGATAGCCCAGATTAAGGCAGATGGCATTGATGTGGGCTGGGAGGGGGATGGTGAGGTTATTGAGATAACATAGGCAAAAATAGCTGCCTAGCCCAAGGTAAATAGGCAATTATAAAATCTAACAGGTGTCTGTGTCATATTATTTGTGATAACGGGTTAAATAATCCCACCACAATAATTATAGGGCTAATAATAAACATTCTATAGCAAAGCAGCATTTTATTTTCAAGAAAGCTGTTTGAATGATTCTTGATTGATTTTCTCTGTGCGATTACGGTGCCTCACAATCTGATGTGGCCACAATCTGCTGCTAGGTGGATTGGTGCTCAGCAGAAGCCATTACACTGGATTCCCCAGACATAGAAGTAGATGAGAGACTCCTGAAGCCTTTCATGGTTTTGTTTTCCATTTCTTGTTATCCACTGACCTGGATCACTAGATCAATCTCTAGTGAGCTGCACTTAAGAGAGAAAAAAAAAGGTGTAGTGTTTAGCTAGGTATATATGATCCTTTTACGCCATATTTGCCATATGCCAGATTATATGAAAGAGGTTACAGTTTTAATTATGGAGTCAATTCAGGTGACTTTGTAGCAGGTCCATGGTGAAGGCTAACCTACTACTTAGCAATGTAATCCTGTAGAGCTAAAAGTGATAGACGAGTAGACATGTGACATCCCCTGAATACCCCAACAGTACAACACAGCACAGGTGGATCCTGAGGATATAAAATAATCTTACTTGAAAAAAAAAATCTTAGTGGAAAGTGGGGAGAGGCTTAGGGAATTTTGGAAATTTGATTTAAAGGGTATCTCCAAAGCTTGAGTCATTTCCTGAACTGACCATGGTCAATCAAATTCAGCCAGACAAAGGTGGCACATGAATATCATTCATGAGACCAGTGAGGTGGCTGAGTGAATAAAGGCATTTGCTGAAAGTGGGGACCAGGAACCGAGGGGAAGCAGGGTGAAAGGCGACGGTGCACGCAGAATCCCAGGAATCAGACTCCGGAGACCAGACTCAAAGGTGCAGACTTAACTTTATTATCCAGTGTTGAATGATGGAAAGGCCGACTGGACCATCCCATGCTAGCCTCAAACACCAGTAACAACCAATCAGGTTGGTGATACTATAAGGAAATGTGGGAGATGGGGTTGGGGGGGGGGCGGTTAGGAGACTTCCCTAAAGGAAGCAGTCACCGTCCTAGCCTCGAATCCATTTTGACTCCTCACTAGTGTGGTAGGAGTCCATAGTAGATAGATCAACACTGTGTGTAGTGGATCATGACCTTTCAAGAAGTCTTAGGAGTTGCTGACACTTCACTCACCATTCCCTAGGAGCCTCCTAAATGCTTACCTCGACTTTCCCCATAGGTTCCCCCTCTGAGACCAGTGAGGTGGCTGAATGAGTAAAGGCATTTGTTGACAAGCCTGAAATCCGAAGTTTTATCACTGGGAGCCATATAGTAAAAGGAGAAATCTGCAAGTTGTCCTCCAACCCCATTTGCTTATAGTGCCGTTCACTTGGCCTGCCTTGCCCAATACACACACACATACACAAAATAAAAGAAAAATGGAGCCAAGCATGGTAGCGCACGCCTTTAATACCAGCAGTATGGGAGACAGAGGCTGGTGGATCACTGTGAATTCGAGGCCAGCCTGGTCTACAAAGTAAGTCCAGGACAGCCAGGACTATTATACAGAGAAACCCTGTCTTTTTTTTTTTTAAACAAGAAGTTTATTTAAACAACAAGACCTTGACTTGAAGGGAAAACTATCTAGGATCATTTTGTTCAAGAGTAATTTACCCCTACTTAAAGACAGATTGCCCTACATGTAACAGCTACGTACAAAAAAGTTATAAAATTGTCCTTGGTTTTACAATGATAAATGAAAAACATTAAAATTCTCCAATCGAACAAGGTATGCAAGGATTTTATGTTGTTGGGCTCTTT
>CM053766.1:20512841-20528238 GCA_028658305.1 Pachyuromys duprasi | reverse complement strand
GTGCAGGTGTATCTGTTTCATTGATTGGTTGCCCATCAAACCGGAATCTGATCTGCCTCATTGACAAACCCTGTCGTTCACAATAGGCTTTCATTAGTTTACTAAGTGGTGTATGCCTCTTAATCTTAAACTGCACCACAGAACCATCCTGCCCCGCCACCTTCAAATTAATATGATCGTTGTTCTCAGTCTTGACTCCTTCCTTGGGTTTCTCGTCGGCCATGGCGAGCGCCGGAGTCTCCTCAGCTGCCGCTTCACAAAAGAGGCACCAGGTCCGCACTGAAGGAGCACACAAGCAGCACCAGGAGCGGCAGAAGAAGGAGGCGGCAGCGGTGGACGAGGCAGAGGGCGCGCGCACGTCGTGCGCTCAGAAACCCTGTCTTGAAAAACAAAATTAGTAAAATGTAAAACTTCAGAGTCATTCATGTATGCTAGAAATAGCACAGCTTCTATTTCCAATGCAGGAGAGGAAGCCATTTGTGCATTGCCTAAGTTGGTAGCCCTGATTGAGGAGTGACCATTATAGAAAAATATTTGTACTGTTTAGTTACATATAGTATGAAATGTGCTCTATTACTTAGAGAGGATGAGAGGTTACTATTTGAAAATGCACTGACATTGTCAATTGTTGAATTGGTTAGCAGCCCAGAAAACAAAAATAAAAACAAACAACACAACAACAACAAAACCAAACAAAGCTGCAAGACAGGGTGAAGGTTTCTTCCAAGAGATGTATAAGTCAAGCCACAGAATTGGGGACCTAAGTGCCTTACTTCAAACTTGTGACTATGCTTCCCACCAGGTGGTCATGCTGATCCTGTTCCTGTGGCTGATCTGTTTGTATCATTTTTGTAAAAAGCACTAAGTGATCAACAACACACTATATCTTGTTCCATGGAAATTTAGTTAACCTCTCTCATGGAAAAAAAAATTGTGATACCTACTCATAAATTGAGGGAGTCTCTGCGGCCTTGAACTGTAAATCCCTTCACAAAATTTCAATTCTTTGAATTTCCTCCAACATTTGGTCATAAACCCTCACATTTACATTTCTGTTTTCTTTCCTCCAATCACCCTGACTGACCATAAAAACTAAAATCTAACTGTCCAGATCCTTAGTAGTACATTGGGTTGACTTGTAGCTGGGTTCCATCTAAGGTCTGAAGAAATGGTGTGAGCTAGCAAAACTTCTGCCCAGACTTTTACCTTTGACTTGACTTGGGTGTCTATGCCTCACTTTCGATCACGTGATACTTTTAACAAAAAGGAGTGTTATACTTCATTTGACCCCAATGTGTCCAGCAAATTCTCTCTCATATTCCAGTAAGCAGCTCACTGTGAAGGGCCACCCATGTCCCATATCATGTGAGAGGTGAGGACTTAGGAGTCTCTTGCTCACCTATCACAAGGAGAGGTACAGAACCTCCACACTTCATAAACTATCAGAGGAACTGTGTTCCCACCCCCACACCAGCTAACTTGACCAAAATTTAACCAAGTTCACCATCTCCTACAGATCTCTGAACAAGTTACAATTTTCTCCTGAAACTAAGTTTAGAATGGAACACAAGAGTGACTTTCTAAAGTACCCATCCAAGACCAGCCTGACTGTAGAGGAAAACATCCACTGGTCAAATTTATGGGATGCCATCTCCTTTCCCAACTCTGCAAGACAAGTGTTTTCGATTCCTATTCACATTCCTCCATTAAAGAAAACATTTTCTGTTCTGACACTCAATATTTTCATGGATTTTTCTGGTTGAACTTGGGGTCAAACACTTTTGCATTGTGACAGGTTTTTTTTTGGTACTGAAATCTCTCCTTAACTAAGTCTTATTGATTGAAGAAAGCATGCAAGTATTAGTGTCTCTTAATTAGCATTCTCTGTAGGACATAAGCTCTTGATGGTCTTAGCACTCAAAGTACCAGCAGGACTTGGCCCTGCAGTTTAGCTAGCTTCTCTATCAGTCAGCCAATCATTATGATCAGCTATGATCATGTGATCATATTAATGCCTATGGTCAGCTTCGTTTCTGAGAATAAGAGTGACATGTGAACTCAACAGCATAGGGAAGTGATCTTGCTGCTCTTATTAACTATTCAGTGACTAGCTGCAGAGACTAATGCTGAGACTCTGTGTACAGGAACTTCAGGAACAGCTGCAGTAGCTCAGGCACTTCCCATAAATTAACTGAGACCAATTGAGACCTGGGGGTAAAAGTAATCACTTTCCACTAGAAGTCTTTTATATTCACATCAGAATTCTGCTCAACAATAGCTCCTCTAGTGAAACAGTCCAAAGAACTGCAGACCACCTGAGGTGGGTTTTATTAGATTTATTTTGTATTTTATGTCTATGGGCATTTTTTCTGAATATATGTCTATGTAGCAGGTGTGTTCAGTGCCCTTGAAGGTCAGAAAGAGGGTGTCATATCTCTAGAACTGGAGTTAGAGACATCTGTGAGTCACCATGTAGGTATCAAACCTGAGTCTTCTGAAGGAGCAGCTAGTGCTCTTAAAAGCTGAGCCATCCTTCCAGCCTTACTACCTGAGTTTAATGTGATATTGCATTGGTTATTAATTCAGAATAAGGGATCCACTTTCAAACAATGTCTCAAAGCCAGAAAGTTGCATAAAATCTGTAAAGCAGCAGCTGTGTCCCTACAAGAACAAGCAGAGTATATTGGCAACTTCTTTTATCACTTTGACAGTGTTTCTGACAGAAACAACCCTATGGAGGACCTAGGGATATGATTTAGTAACCTCCTAGGCACTCTCAATCCTACTGAGTTGAATATCACAGTGACCATCAGAGGAAGCCAGGGATCATACACTAGGGTTGGCCATCTGAGTCAACTCTAAGAGACACCTTAACTGGGGTCACTTTTCTGGAAGTCTGACAATTGTGTCACTGGAAATCCTTCATTGCAGGACAGTCTCTTGCTTTAAGAAAACAGCTTAAACATATCATGTTTACTGAAGATACTTCATATCAGTCTCAGGCAAATTGGGACGGTTGGCTTACTTACTTTAGTCATACACGATGCACATATCCAAAGCGCTTGTCAAAGCAAACAAAACAAACTTCCATAATGGATGGTAGAGGAGGAGATGATAAATATAAACAATAAACCCAGAGTTACTTTTGTAGCATAGATTGTGTCTCAGGTGACATAACTCTTTCATCTTTAAATTCATCTTTAAAATAAGAATCACACATTATCATACAGGTATTCACTGTTGAAGTGGGGCTGGTAGAGTGTGTGTACTTATCTATGAAAAACCTATTATTTCTGTCCTTGAGGACATGTGTCATAGCCTGAGGAATAGTGTCTACTCACTAGAGCTCAGAAACTAATGTATTGGATTGATCCATGCATGATATGTGAACCTTGTCTGAGTTCCTGGGTTGGGGATCTTGGGATAAATTTGTCTAGTAGAGCATAGGACTTGGGAGAGTGTTGAGGGTGTATGTATGTATGTATGTATGTATGTATGTATTCATTTATGTCTATATTCCTTACATTTAAATGAGTATAGTAGTAATTCTACTGCTTGGAAGGCTGAGAAATTATCATGAGTTCTATGTCCACAGAGGCTATATATCAAGTTTGTGTCTCAAGAAGAAAGAAAGAAACAAACAAACAAAAGGAAGGAAAGGAAGTAAGAAAGGAAGATATAAAAACAATTCAAGGGCTGAAAAATGTCTTATTGGCTAAGAGACCATACTGCCCATTTGGAGAACCCAAGTTCTGTTACTATCACCATGACAGACATCTTACAACTACCCATAATTGTGGGTCTTAGGATCAAATGCCCTCTTCTGGATTCTTCTGGCACCTGCACTCATTGATACACAAATCATACAAACACACACACACACTTATCTTATTTTAAATTTCAAAATCAGTGTACAAATAAAAAGTGTGTTAGAAATGAACTTTTCTTTATATGTGTTGGAGTGATAGGTCAGCAGTTAAAAGCACTGGCTGCTCATCCATCGGACCCAGGTTTGATTTCCTGCACTTACATCCTAATATAAAAGGGTTTGGAATTACACTTCCAGCTCCATCTTCTTACTTCCAAGGACAACACACACACAGACATATGCAGAGACATATGCAGTCAGAATACCCATAGTCATTAAAAACGAAACAAAACAAAAACACCTTTGGGTGCAAGGGAAAGCAGCCACCAACCCAAACCTCAACCTCAGTGGTCACCCTGAGCAGGGAAGCAGGGAAGCTAACTGCCTCACCTCTCCTACTGCTCCTCCAAATCCAATAGCCCAGTATCATCCCGAGCTCTACAGCAGATCACCTGCTGGAGCCGCCCCTCTCTCCTCCCTGCACCCATCTCCAACGGACCACACAGATCTTTTTCTCCAAACTTTCATTCTCCCACCTACGGCTTTATACCAACCCCCAACCTCAGCAAGCATTCCCAGGAACTCAAAGGCTACTCAGGCCAGGGAAGCAATTCACTGGTTTCCCTCTGTCCTTCCAATTCAGTTATCCAGTCTCAGCTCTGTAGCAGACCTTCTGCCGTGGCCTCTCAGCTCTTTGTGCCTATACTGAGGGAACTAAGCATGCCTGGGTAGAACATCCTGCTTTTCTCCCTCCTGTGAACCCTCTCATCCTGTATCCCTCCCACCCACACTATCCCCATTGCTTATATCAGCACCTAATACCCAGAACCTGGAACTACAAGTGGCCACACCTATCAGGAGATAAAAGGAATTTTCTACAGTCAATATACAGCTACTATAGTCTCCTAAGAACCAAAAAGGGCAGCAGAAATTGAGGAACAAAGCACATATCCAACAAAGACAAGATAAGATACCAGTAGCTAGAATTTCAACATTCATAATCCCAGAGACCTGGACACCAGCATATAAACACAATAACAACCAGCACAATATGTCTCTACTAGAGTAAAGCAATCCTACCACAGCATGCCCTGAGTATTCCAAAATAGCTGAAGCACAAGAAAGACTTTAAAGCAGACTTTATGAATGTGATAGAAGTTCTTAAAGAATAATGAATGAATCTTTTAAAAGAAATCTATATAAACACAAACAGTAAAAGGACATTTTTAAAGCAGTTTAAGACATGAAAGTAGAAATAGAATTAATTTTTAAAAAGCTGAACTGTGGAAATTCTGAAAATTAAAAAAAAAATTAGGAACTTGAACAGAAACCACAGAGACAAGCTTGACCAACAGAATATAAGAACTGAAAGACAGAATTTCAGGCACTGAAAACACAATAGAAGAAATGGATAGATTGATCAAAGAAAATATTAAATCTAAAAGACTCCAGGAACAAAACATCCAGGAAATCTGGGACACTATGCAAAGACCAAATCTGAGAATAATAGGAACGGAGGAAGAAGAATAAAATGAGGTCAAAGGAACAAAAAATATGTTCAACAAAAAATCTTAGAAAAACAATTATTTAACCTATGTTAGGATAAGCTTATCAAGTTACAAGAAGCACACAGAATACCAAATAGACTGAACCGGAAAAGAAAGTTCTCTTGGCACATAATAACCCGAACACTAAATGTCAAAACAAAGAAAAAAATAATAGAAGCTGCAAGGGAAAAAGAGCAAGTAACATATAAAGGAAGATTATTAAAATTATGTCTGACTTCAGATATTCTAAGTAAATGGACCTAATAGTCTGACAAAATAGACTTCAAACCAAATCTAATCAAAAAAGATAGGGAAGGACACTACATATGCATCAAAGAAAAAAACCACAAAGAGAACAAAGTATTTCTTAATATCTATGCACCAAACACAAGGGTACCCGAATACATAAAAGAAATGCTACTACTATAGCTTAAATTGACTATTGACCCTTACACACTGTTAGTGGGAGACTTAACTACTAAATTCCTATGTATAGACAGATCATCCAGACAAAATCTAAACAGAGGCATGCTGAAAATAACTGAAGTTATAAACCAAATGGAACTAACAGATATCTACAGAACTTTTCACCCAAATACAAAATAATATAACTTTTTTTTCAGCACCTCGGGGAACTTTTCCCAAAATTGGTTATATACATGGATACAAAGCAAGTTCAGTAGATACAATGAAATTGAAATAATATTCCGTATCCTATCTGACCACCAGGGATTATAGTGGATATTAAAAACAAAACAAAAAACAAACGAAAAAACAAGAGAAAGTTTATAGACTTATGGAAACTGAGGAACTCTTTATAAAAGGTAAAACCAGTCCAGACAGAAACTAAGAAAGAAAAAAGGCTTAGAACTTGGGGGGGAAAAAACAAACAAACAACAACTCCACAACATACCCAAACATATGGGACACAATGAAGGCAGTTCTAAAATGGCAAGTTCATACTAGCAATGAACTTGCTGAAAACAACACCTGAAAGCTCTAGAAGGAGGAGCAGGAGTGAAAACCTGCTAGCTCAGGGAGTCAGAGAAAGCACCTAGGCCAAAGTCTTGCTAGCTCAAAGCCCAAAGGGCCCAAAGAGCCAGAGAGCTAGAGAGCTAAAGTCCAAGCTAAAGCCAAAGAACTAAAGTCCCTTCCACTTCTACACCTGTCTTAAATATGCTTCAACTCAAAGTCCTTCTTACTCTTTAATCCCTGTCAGCTGGTTTTTAGTTCCATCTCTTGACCGAGGGTTTACTTTATTAAATCCTGTATACAGAAAGCTCTAGGATTAAATGTGTGTGCTAGTGCTGGCTGAGCCACACCATACAATGATTACCTGTTTACAATAAACAGAAAGTTCTTGGCTTACCAATGTGTGTTAGGGCTCAACCACACAAAACAAGAAACAGGGTTTTATAGTTCACAATTTGGGGGTTCACAATGGGATCAAATACACTGCAATAGCCACGGTTAGATGATTTTAATGCTGAATTCTACCAGACTTTCAAAAAATGAGTTAAATCAATGCTACTTATATTATCCCACAAGATGGAAACAGAAGGAATATTTTCCACCTCATATTAGAGGCCACAGTTACACTGCTAGCCAGACCACATGAAGACCCAATAAAACAGAATTACAGACCAATTTCCCGTATGAACATAGATGTAAAAATTCTCAATAAAACACTTGCAAACCAAATTCACGAATACATCAAAAACATTATTTATCATAATCAAGTAGAATTTATCCCTGAGATGAATATAAGCAAACTGATAAATGTAATCCACCACATAAACAAACTGAAAGACAAAAAAAAACCAAAACACCAAATTAGCATGTCATTAAATGCAGAAAAGGCCTTTGACAAATCCTTGCACCCCTTCATGATAAAAGTCCTGGAGAAATTAGGGATAGAAGGGGCGCACCTCAACATAATAAAGGTGGTTTATAGAAGGCCCATAGCCAACCTCAATTTAAATGGAGAGAAACTCAAAGCAATTAATTCTACTAAAATCAGAGATAACACAAAGTTGCACACTCTCCAAATCCCCACTCAATAGACTACTTGAATTCTTAGGTAGAAAAATAAGAAAATTGATCAAAACTGATTAAAACTGATCATGGAGATACAAACTGGAAAGAAAGAGGTTAAAATATTTTTATTCGGAGATGGTATGATTGCATACATAAGTGACTCTAGACATTTCACTGGGAAACTCCTACAGTTGATAAATACTTTCAACAAAATAGCTGGATACAAAATTAACTCAAAAAAGCAAAAACAAATACAAAAAAAATAAGTTTTTCTATATATAAATGACAAATGAATTGAAAAAGAAATCAGGAAAATAATACCTTTCATATAAGACCCAAATAAAATAAACTATCTTGGGGTGACTCTAAGCAAGTGATAGACTTGTATGATAAAAACTTTAAGTTCCTGAAGAAAGAAATTGCCATCCTATTAAAAGTAATCGGCATATCCAATGCAATCTTAATCAAAATTTCAGCACAATTTTCATATCTTGAAAGGGTGGTTTTTTTCAGCTTCATATGGAAAAACAAAAACAAGACAGCTAAAACAATCTATATTGAACAAGAAAATAACTTCTGGAGATACCATTATTTCTGAATTCAAGTTGTACTACAAAGCTATAGCAAGAAAATTAGCATGGTATTTGGCACAAAACAGATACATTGGTCAATGGAATCTAATTGGAAACCCAAACATGAATCTACACAACTATGGACACGTGGGTTTTGATAAAGAAGCCAGAAATACACACTGGAAAAACACAGCAACAAACAAAAAGACGCTGGACAAACCGGATATGTGCATGTAGAAGAATGCAAATAGACCCATGTTTATCACCCTGCACAAATCTTAAATTTAAGTTTACCAAAGACCTTAACATAAAATCAGATACACTGAACCTGAGAGAAGATACAGTGGGGAACCACATTGAAGGCACGGCACAGGAGATGTATCTCTGAACAAAACACCAATAACCCAGGCACTTAAGGTCAACAAATAATAAATTGGACTTCATGAAACTGAGAAACTTCTGCACTATGAGGACCCTGTCACTCAAAGAAAGCAGCAGCCTACAGATTGGTAAAGGATTTTTACCAAGTACACATCTGATAGAAGGCTAATAACCAAAATATAAAGAACTAAAAAATAGATGCCAAGAAAACTAATGATCCAATTAAAAATGGGGTGCAGATCTAAACAGAGAAGTCTCAAAAGAAAAAAAATCGCCTCAAATGGCTAAGAAAAAATTAAGAAATGTTCAATATCTTTTGTTTTCAGGGAAATGTGATTTAAAACTACTTAGAGATCATGTCTTATACCTGTCAGAATGGCTAAAATCAACAAAACAAGTGACAGTTCATGTTGGTGAAGATGTGGAATGAGAGGAACACTCTTTTATTGCTGGCTGGAGTGCACGCTTCTAGAAACTATGAACCAGTTTGGCGGTTCCTTGGGAAGATAGGAACTGATCTACCTCATGATCAAGTTATACTACTTTTGGCCTTATACCCGAAGGATACTTCATCTTAAGTACAAAGACACCTTTTCAACCATGTTCATTGATGCTCTATTTATAATAGCCAGAAATTTGGAAACAACTTAGAAGAATGGACAAGGAAAACATGGTGTATTTACTGAATTGAGTATTACTCAGCCATTAAACAAAACAACAACAACAACAACAAAAAGACCCAAAATGACATTAAATTTGTCGATAAATGGATGGAACTAGAAAAAATCATCCTGAGTTAGTTAATCCTGACCCGGAAAGACAAATATATCATATCATATATATTTGCTTAAATGTGGATGTTAAAGGTTAAACCAATATAATCAAGCTATAATTCATAGAACCACAAGTTTAGGTATAAATTAAGGAACTAGGGGGTACAGAAGAACTCCTAAGAAAAGGGAAATGGAATAGTTGTGGAACAGGAGTATTAAGTGGGAGTGGGGAGATGAGGGGAGATGAGAGGAGGTGAGAGGAGGTATGAAGAGATGAGAGGAGATGAGAGGAGGTGAGAGGAGATGAGAGGAGATGAGAGGAGGTGAGAGGAGGTATGAGGAGAGACAGCTAAAATTCAGGTGCACTTGAGTGGCGCTGTGGAAACCTAATACAGCAGAAGCTTTTTTTTAAGGTTTATTTATTTACTCTGTATATAGCGTTCTGCCTATATGTGTGCTTGCACACCACAAGAGGGTGCAAGATCACATTATAGATGGTTGTAAGCCACCTCGTGGTTGCTGGGAATTGAACCCAGAACCACTGGAAGAGCAGCCAGTACATTTAACCTCTGAGCCAGCTCTCCAGCCCCAAAAGCTTTCTAAAATATATAAAAATAAGATCTCTGTTTACTGAATTGAGTATTACTCAGCCATTAAACAAAACAACAACAACAAAAAAACCCAAAATGACATTAAATTTGTGGGTAAATGGATAGAACTAGAAAAAGTCATCCTGAGTTAGTTAATCCTGGAATCTAGACTACAGAAACTCATTGTTTCCTATTTTTAATTGGGTTCTTAATTTTCTTGGTATCTATTTTTTAATTCTTTATATATCTTGGTATCTATTTTTGAGTTCTTCTATCAGATGTGTATTTAGTATACATAGATAAAAAACATATATGAAGATAATCTAAATTAAATCATCAAATAAATGGGGACACCAAGTCTCATCTTACCATCTGGTCACTGGATGAAGCTTCCGGTACACGATTTAGTTGAGTTGTTGGCCAGCGGACTGTTGTAGGAATCTGAAAATAGCCTAGGCTGTTGGCAAGACAATAGGTTGCTCTCTGCAAACTGACAGCAAGGTCTCATTGCTGAAGACAACATCTATACAACTTATTGAACATTGAGAAGTTGACCTGAGACCTACATAGAGCCTTCACCCACATATTCTAGTGTCTTTGGTATAGGAAGGTACTCTGTAGGCTCCCAAAAAAGAAACATAAACAGTAACTCCCCACAAAACTTTTGATCTACAATGGTGTCCTTCCTGTAAAGTGTGCTAGGGCAATGATGGTGCAAAGCTGGTGGTAAAAGCTGCTGGGAGTAAGCAACCAGTATCTGATTTGAGTTAAGGTCTACTTCATGAGACAGAACCCACACCTGACACTGCTTGGATGACCCAGAACCGGAGACTAGACAGCTCAGGGACGTTCAATAAAACCTAATTAGACAGGATTAACGCTCCCCCTCCCCCACTCAAGTGTAGCACCAAAATGACCCATATAATGACATTCTGCTATATTCGTAGATCGGTGCTTGCTCAGCCATCATCAGAGAAGCTTCCTCCTGCAGCACATGAGAACAAATGCAGAGATCCATGGATAGACATAATGCAGAGAGTGGGAGACCTTGGAAAACTCATCACTAAGTGGGATGTCTCTATCAAAGCCCTCCTCTCAGGGCTTAGGGAATCCTTGAGTGTTAAAGCCGGAGAGGTTGAAGGACACCAAGAAACCAAGATCCTCTATATTAACGTGAGCAAAGCTCATATGAACTCACAGAGACTAAAGCAGCAGGGCCTACACAGGTCACCACCAGGCCCTCTATTTACGTATTACAGCTTCCAGTTTAGTTCTTTTATGGGATTTCTCAGTATGCAAGTGACTGGGTCTCTAATTCTCCTGTCTTCTCTTGGGCTTTCTTCATTTTATTGGTTTGTTTTTGCACAACTCTAATGTGATCAATTTTGTTTTGTCTTCTAGTTTATTTTGTTATTTTTAATTATTATCCCTTAGAAACCTCTTTTTTGTTGTTTTTCTAATTAGAGACAGAAAGGGAGTAGATTTAGATGGGAGGAAAAGTGGGGAGGAACTGAGAGGAATAGATAAAGGAGGAACAGTAATCAGGATATCTTATATGAGGAAAAATTCTATTTTCAATAAAACAAAAAATAGGTAAAACATAATCTTTTAAAAATTACATCTTCTTTCCATTTTAATTGCTCACTGAAAGTAATGATATTTGCTAGTCATCTAGAGACTATTCAATACATTAATTTCTGAGCAACTTCTGGTTATTGCCCCGATTTTCCAGTAAAGATGCTAATGTGAAGGAAAGTGATTTAAGAGCTTAGTGAAGGCTGGCAATGTGATTGTTGTATTGTTTGCAGCATTGTCAAAGTGAAAAGCCAAGAAAGGTTAAGAAGTAAAGCAAAGGCTTTCTCCAGCTAGCTGAGGAGATCTCTTTCTCTTTCAAACACACACACACACACACATGCATACTCAATTTGTAAAATTTACCAAAGAACCTAGAAAGAACCACAGAAGCCAAACCCAGACACAAGAGATATGTATTCAATGAGTTTCTGTAGCTTCCAGCCTCAGGGTCCTCTTGGGCACAGTCCAGCCAATGGATAAGGGGCCATCTCCATACTGGCCTGGGATTCTTATTTTGTGGTTTCATCCCAGAAGATTCCTTTCTGTGGCCTGATGACATTTTGTACTTGGAAGGAGCGGCTTTGTTTCTCGGCCTTCAGAGCTGTTTACATGCAACTCTGCTCCCCATCTGCAAATGCTCAAAGTCCACTCGATGGTCTACTGTTGTCATAGTCTGCCAGTGTTCTGGGCCAACTGCTTACAAAGTTGATGAGTTTCTGTTGTGAACCACACAATTGGAATTTCACTGCCCTTTTGCATATAAATATGCACTAGGCACAGACTTTTCGGCCTGGGTTTTCCTTTTATTTTTTGTTCCCTTCCTTCTAGTCTGTTCTTTCACATGCATGCCTACTTTATACAGTGCATTGGCACATGCTGGCAGGGTGAGCTAGTTTCTGGCCAAGGGGACGGGTGCAGCTCTCTTTATTGAAGGATACCTCAGCATTTATTCCCATATTTATATATTCTTACTGCCACATTAATAGCCCATAAACGTTGCTACTACAAGTTCAGAAACTAAGTCACTCAACAGATTGTTTTGACCCTAAATTTAGTATGAAATGTATTATTAATAACTGATGTGTTCTTTGGTGAAAATGCTAAAATTAGACATCCAAAGCAATACTACTCTATAGATTAATATCTTAAAGTCTTAACCTATCACCTGTCTCTCAAAGTATATACATTTTTTGCCATCAAGCAGGAAACTGAGAATGTGTTTCCATCATCAAGAGAAGCTTTTCAATGGGCTCGCAAAGAATGTTGTCATATTTTGAGTAGCTTAGACAACAAACATTTCTTCTGTACAGTCCTGGCAGCTTGGCAGGTCAAGGTTAATGTATGAACAGATTCAGTATCTGTGGATGTTCTCCTATATAGACAGCTATCACCACATTGTTTCATCCTTGCTTGTCACAGAGCAGAGGAGAGAAAAGGAAACTCTTTTCTATATTTTTATGAATGTACTTATTCTGTCATGGGACCTCCACCCTGCTCCTAAGTGACCCTCTCGTGGCTTCATTTCTAAAAGAATTGAATTAATGCCTCATAGGACATTTAAGGGGCACACACTTGTAGTCCATAGCATTTAGTTGTCCAGATACCCTTTAGGGAAGCATTAGAGATCAAATCCATCAAATAGTTTTATCAGTTGTGATACCTACACTGTGAATGGTTTACAAAGGCAAGCATTGTGGTTTTAGTATCATGTATTTCAAATGCTGGCCTTAGATGGTGGTACTATGGGTTTGGAAGTAGTGGAGTCTGGGATGTAGAAGTTTTTGGAGGATGTGAGGTTTTGGTTGGTAAGCTTTGATATTTTATAACCCAGTCTCACTTTCTGCCCATTCTCTGATTACAGTTGCAATGTGACCAGCTGTCTCAGATTCCTGCTACTATGCCATCTCTGCTATGATAGATTGTATCCCTCTTTAAATGGTAAGTATAAAATAAACTTTCTTCTTTAAGTTGCTTTTTCTGCTAATTTATTATAGCAAAAGTAAGTAACAGCAAGTGAAACAAATAGACATAAGTGTTAGGGTCTAGAATATACTGAAAGAACTCCAGACTTGAGTAGCATGCAAACAACAAAGGGCTTTTATTCTGCATGCTGGGGCTACCACCATCACAAAATGGCGGAGGCCCCAGGGGGCGTTGGAGGCTTCTTTTAAAGCAGGGGGGAAATTCCTATTTCAGCTACAAAACCTCAATTGCGATTGGCTGGTGCCCATGAAGGCTATGTGACTCTGGTCAGGACTTAGGTGCTTTTCAAACTTGTAGTTAAGCAACCTTATTTTCCCCAGGCCATATGTCTTTACTGTTTCTGATTGATTGCCCTTCTCTGTGTTTTTTTTTCCCTTCAATTTAGCCAGGCTCTCTTTGTTAATCCTGTGATTCATGAGAAAAACTACCATTTGGGTTAAATTTAAAGCAAGCATTCATCATTTTCATTATTATTGCTATCATCATCATCATCATCATCATCATCATCATCATCATCATTTGGTTCTTTAAGATAGGGTTTCTCTGTGTAGACTTGGCTGGCCTAGATTTACTTTGTAGACCACTCTGGCTTTAAACTCACAGAGATCCATCTACCTTTGCCTCCCTGTGTTTATTAAATATTAAATACTGAAAAGAGATGGACTTTGGTCAGGACCATTCCCCGCAACAGTACCCAGCTGAAATGGGCTCGAGCCATGTGTTACATATGCTTATAAGGACAAATTGTAGGCCACCATACTTTTCCATAAGATTTTGTTATTTCCCAAGACTACAGTTCCCAACATTCCAAGAAGTTACCTAGTTCCTGAGCAGGTGAGGTTTACAGGTTAATTTTTGGGATTACACTAAGGACCTCACTGAAGTACTCTAAATTTTGCCATGTGATATTTTACTGCATGCTGGGAATGTGACATTTTGCTCAGGTTGGCTTGTGAGAGGACATGTGATGTTTTGCTGTGACCCCTCACATGCAGGGGGTATGACTTTGGCCAGCTGAGAACATTCATGAGATGTTCTTTACTTTGATGAGAGAACATATATAGAGGCCCAGGCAGAGTGAAAGATAACTTTTTATATCGACATTGCTGCACTGCTCTTTGTGTTTTGATACTTCTCAGAGAGAAATGTTCCAGAGGCCTTCTCCAGGCTTCTCTTGGCTTTCAATGACTTTGTATTGCTCATTGATGTTGGCCTTTGGACTGGGCTGAGGACTGAGTGTGGTAATCCCCTAACAACTCATTGACCCTAATCATCAGGAAGTAGATAAAAAAGGACTATAGCCCTTTTCCCTACTAATCTCTTACCTAAGGTTTGGGGGGATGTGGTGTGGTGGTTGGAAATGAGCTAAAGGTGCTTAAGAATCCTTAATAAAGTAGGTTTGGTGAAAAATCTAAGTCTATACCTGGCACATACAAGAAAGACATTGTTATTGCAGGGCTTCCTTGGATCCTACTTAAGGTTTAATACAGACATCTGTATTGATTAAGGTTGTTGACCTTTTGCTGGAACAGTCTTCAGCTAGCTCCTAATTTGACCCTCCCCTGTCTGCATCTCTCTGTGTTTGCCCCTGTCTCTGCCCACCAGACATTCTACTGGCTCTTCTTGCCCCAGCTCCAGACACCAATTCCTTATCCTGCAAAAAGCCAAATCCACTCTGAACCAGTCAGAAGCAGGACACCTCCCTATCCATCTTGTTCTTTGGCATTCAGGACTGTGTGGGCTTCACCATGGCATCCTGCTTTTTAACATGATAATCTCAGAGAATCTTCTTTTGGACAGGTGAGGAAGGGAAGCATTTACATATGGAGAGGTTATGATGGCCCATAGAGGGGACAATACCAAATATTCTGCCAGCACTTTGCTCTTCGGCATAGCAATTAGCAATTGAAATTAAGGAGACACGGCTTCATAAAATGTGGGGGAAAGTAATCCCAGTGCCTTGAAGATATTATGACAATGTCAACTGTTCCCTGCCTCCCTGTTGAGAAGGCACTGAGTTCAGAAGGTCAGTGGCAAACAGGAGTGGTACATGGGCATCTGTTCTTAGCAC
>CM053766.1:20498780-20512341 GCA_028658305.1 Pachyuromys duprasi | reverse complement strand
TTATGTGGACTTCTGCATCAGACATTGTCCATTTAGCAAAAATATTTGACACTGGCTCATATGCTGCAGCAATGCACACATCACATCTAAACAATGCACCAACCAGTTTCTGGACATTTGACTTGCTTCCAAAATTGGGTTTTATAAATAGTACAGACTGAATACTTGTTTTCATGTGTGTTTACTTGGCCATGCTTTTGAGAGGCTGTCTTAGTTAGTGCTTCTGTTGTTGCAACAAAACACCAAGACCAAAAAGCAAGCTGGGGAGAAAAAAAGTGTATTTGGCTTACATCTCTATATTGCTGTTTATCACCAAAGGAAGTCAGGACAGGGACTCAAACAGGGCAGGATCCTGGAGGCAGGAGCTGATGGGAGGCCATGGAGGGGTGCTGCTTACTGGCTTGCTTCCCATGGCTTGCTCAACCTACTTTCTTATAGAACCTAAGACCACCAGCCTGGGGATGGCACGATCCACCTTGGGTTGGCCCTCCTTCCTTGATCACTAATTAAGATAATGCCTTATAGCTGGATCTGATGAAAGGATTTCCTTAATTGAGGCTCCTTCCTCTCTGATGGCTCTAGCTTGTGTCAAGTTGGCACACAAGGGGATGCTCAAAATCAGCCAGAGGAGCTTAGGGAAGAAATCCCCTGTATTATCCATAGATGTAGAAATTAAGGTCAGCTTGTGGTGGTAGCCATGAAACATCTGCAGGGAACAGCAAGTGAGTGCTTCACTGATGGGACCCTACTGTGGCAAGGCCCACAGAAACTCCTTCCTATTTGGCAAGGACCTGTGGTGAATATGGTGGCCTCTATGCTTATTACCTAGACCAAGTGAGCTACAAGTGCTCCTTGCTTTCACTATACTGTTTATACTCATAGCAGTTTCACTTTGTCAGTCATGGGCAGGGCTGGGACCACACAGGCTGAAAAGCCCTGGGGATGACTTTGTGTTTTCCTTAGAACTCTTTCAAGGGGTAAAACCCTCCTTTCCTCTCTCCTCTCTGCTTCTATCGATCCTCCAGATGTGCCCATTAATCCTGGTTATTTTGGGCCATGTCACCAGAGAAACAGCTGCAGTCACACTAAATGGCAGTTGAGAAGAGTAATGGGTACTGCTTGCATAACTGTTCTGAGGAAGCTATGTCTGATCAACAGAGACTTAAAAAATGGGGAAGATATGTTTGTTCACTAGAGGCTTAAAAAAATGTTTCTTGGAAAGGTGGTATCAGACATTTATAGGTGCAAATCAGGAAAGGTTGCTTGGTACAATGAGCATGTCCTTGCTTGCAATTAAAAAAAGTATTGTAGACTCTGAGACTCATAGCCAAACGTTGGGCAGAGTGCACGGAATCTTATAAAAAAAAAGGAGGATATATAAAGACCTGAAGGGGACAGGAGCTCCAAAAGGAGACTGACAGAACCATAAAAACTGAGCCCTGGAGGCCCTGAAGAGAATGATATCCCAACCAAGAATAATGCATGGAGAGAACCTAAAACCCAGGCTCAGATGTAGCCCATAGTCTCAGTCTCCAAGTGGGTTCTCTAGTAAGGGGAGCAGGGCCTGTCTTTGGCAGGCTTTCTGATCACCTCCCTCTTGGGGTTGCAGCCTTACCAGGCCACAGAGGAAGACAATGCAGCCAGTCCTGATGAGACTTGATAGGCTAGGGTCAGAGAGAAGGGAAGGAGGCCTGCGCCTATCAGTGGACTAGGGGAGGGGCATAGGGTGAGAAGAGGGAGGGAGAGTGAGTTTTCTGTGTGTGTGGGGGGGGGGGCACAGCCAGGATATAAATTGAATAAATTGTAATAAATGTTAATAATAATAAATGTTAAAAAGAATCAGAACAAAAGAAAAAAAGTATTATAACAGAGGGGTGCTATTTGACGAATGGATTTATACCCATAAATGGTTAATCTGCCCAGAGACTGTGTAACTGTGTAACTGCATTTGCTACCAGCTGGGTATGTGCTCATGTCCATAGAACATGCCTGGCTCGACATTTATTTTTGGCTTGCTGAAATTGTGCTTTGTATGTAAAATAAGTTTGGGGGTGAGGGTGACTGGCCCAGTGGGAGACAGGAAGGAGGAAGGGAAACTATTGGGGCTTTTTATAATGGCTGGGCTTTTATAATGCTGATGTCATGATTTCTTTAAATAATACAACCAATGATGCCACTGCTCAGGCTAGCAGGATTGTGATTATATAAATAAAGACAGCTGGAGTGATTGGGACACTTGTTTGAAAGTCAACAGGTGGTCAGTGTATTCATTTTGTGCCCATACCCCTTCCCCATTATAGGATCTGTTTCTGTTTTTTGTTTGTTTGTTTTGTTTTTGAGCCTTGGTTGTAAGCCTTGGACTTGATTTGTAGACCAGGCTGACCTCGAACTCACAGAGATCCGTCTGCCTCTGCCTCCCTGAGTGCTGGGATTAAAGGCGTGCCCGTCACCGACCCAGCCACCACCGATGCCACCACCACCGGACTTGTTACTGTTGTTTTTTTCTGAACCTTTGCAGCTGGAGCTGGTCTCTAGCAAGGTTGTGGAATGGAGGGTGTTGTTAATTCATAGTAAATAACAATAAAACAATCCTGTGCACTTGTGAAAAAGAAGGGGGCTTCATGACTTGAACAAGGAGCTTCACCTCAAAGCACATCCTGCCAGAAAGTGTGCACATGCAGACATACACATTACACTTCTCACTAATATTCTTGAAATTCTTGTTACCATCACACTCCTTTTGCTCCCCCATGGATCCTCTCAGCTCCTTCCTGGAGCTTCCTCACCTCCCCCGAGGAGCCGCCTCCTAAGTTCCATGGCTTCTCTATGTGCTCCTGGGTATGCCACCCTTTCCTTGCCCCTTTCCCCTTGGAGCTTCACTAAGCCCTCATGACCTCTGTGTGTGGAGCTCCTTTCTGTTCCTCCTTGTCCCTTATGGCTACACTGTTCTCTTTCTCTTAGCTGCCTTACCCACCTTGTGGGAGAATTCTTTTCATGATCCTTCCTCCTTTTCTCCTTGGACTCAATTCCTTTCTCAGACTCAGATTTTCTTAAAGCCTAAATGTCTTACTTAACATGGCTTGGGACAGTACAGCTTGATGGTTAAAGATGACATGCTTGAGCTCGAAATTCTCAGATTGTAAAAACTTCTACCACTGCATAAGCAAATTATCCCAAAGTCTCTTATCTCTATGGTTCTATAACTTTCCATTCTGAAATCTTCTATCTCTGTGCTCTTCTTTCAAGAAATCTTTTAAGCCCATTGTGTCATAAGACTATTATTCTCAGGATTTGTAATTTCATTGGATGTCATTAAAGAATCTGTAAACATCTATAACAAAAGTTGGCTTAAATGTTATAACAAAAGGCTTATAGTTGAAACTTGTACATAGGAAATCTTAATTTGCTACAAGATGCTATACATGTGATTCAATTCTGGTTTAGAATATACTGGATATGTAACTTGGATTCAACTCTTGTTTCAAAAAGATAGCGACTAAGCCAGGTCCAGTGACACACACCTGTAATCCCAGCACTTGGGGAGGCAGAGGCAAGTGGATCTCTGTGAATTCCAGGCCAGCCTGGTTTACAAAGCTGTCCAGGACAGCCAAGGCTACACAGATAAACCTTATATTGAAAAACAAACAAACAAACAACCCCCCAAACAAACAAACAAAAAATTGATCTACTAGAATTAGCAGCCATATGACTTGCCTTTATCTTGACTGATGCCTTTATCAAGATTAAAGTGACCACATGACTGGCAGCCAACTTTACTAAGGTTAAAGAGTACACAACACCCTGTGACTTCACTATCTTAAAATTACCATTGTGACTATAAAACTTCTCAGACCTACTGTATCATTGTATCACCCTTTAGACGAAGGAAGCAACAAGTGTAGGCTTAGATTTTTCACCAAATCTACTTTATTTAGTGTTCTTTAATGCTTCTTTAATGCTTCTACCTCCCTTTCACCCACTGACCAGAGGTAGGAGAGAAAGAAGGTTATTAGGTAAAGGGGTTGTAGGCCATTTTAGTAGTAGTTTCTTGGGATGAGTCCATTCTTTGTTGTTTGGATACCAGCAGTCCAGTACAAAGACCAACACCAAGCAACAACATGGATCAGCCCAATTCTGCAGATCAGGACAAGTCAGCGAAAGCCACAAGACTCAGCTAGATTGCTCAGGGAAATTCTTTGGAGTGTTTCTCTCTCAAACACAAAGACCAGTGCAGCAACATCAATCCATAAAGTGATGTCTCGCTGTCCATGGGCTTCTGTATATCTCCTCTCCTCAGAGTCTACCCACGGATGTTCTCAGCAGACCAAAGTCACACCTCTCACACAAGACAGCTCTCACACATCACGTGACTCAACTGAGTCTTCAAATAAACCAGAAGCTTCCACTTCAAACAAGCCTCAGATATTTTGGATTGGCGTGGATTTTTATATGATGATGAAAATTTAAGGTTATAAAGGTTTACTCAAATTAACAAAAGCTGACTTAAGATGTATGTCTAGCTACTTATGCTTTCCTAACTGTACACCAAGCTTCTACAAAATTTAAATAAGAGACACTTAGCTTGATAAATAAGGTATATGATAAATAAGACTTATAAATTTCTGCAGTCAACTCAGGTTCACGGCAATATTTATCTAGCTTCTTTTTATTTGCTTGCTTTGTTAAGTTTATCTATATAGATAAACTAAGTAATACAAAAAAACCCTGTGATATTCTTTAATGGTACATTATGATTTAAAGCTTTATTTTGATACTAGAAGAGCCTCAATTCAAAGTTGCTATATTTTAAAATTAAACCTAACAAGGATAAAATGTAAGATCCTAAACTCGTAAAAAACTACTAACTTACTGTAAACTCTTAAAGATAATTAAGACATGCAAGTTAATAGTCAGTCACCTTGTAAATGATCAAATTATTCAATATGTTCAGAACTATACTTGTAGTCATGCTAAATACAAATGTAATTAATCACAGGAATAAGTTTTATTTAGCCTCCTGTATATGGTTTCAAAGTAACTAAAAATAAACAAGGTTTGTTTAGTTTAAATATGCTTAATAGATAATGTCCTCAAAGCTTTTCAGAGGTCTGCTGATTATGGTTCTTAAAATGTTTGATGGGAAAAGCTTACTATGACAGACAGCACCTCTATTCTTAGCAGCGACCCTAAAGCCTCCAAAGAAGATGATGGGGTAGGACAACTCCACCTAGATGATGACAACACTAACCACTTGGGAAAACTGCCTCATGTCTCGCTTGCCACCAGGGATTTGCACAAGCTGGATATTTTTGTGTGGATTGCTCTACTTTTCCTGGTCAAAGTAAGGTCAGTTTTCTCAAGTTCCTCTAAAGAAAAATCTCTCAGACATGGTTCTAACAGCCAAAGGCCAAGCTGCTCCCTGTGACAGCTGAAGTTTAAATGCTGTCCTTTATGACAGCTGAAGACCGACAACCACTGAAGCCCCCAAAGAAGCCATGGAGACCATGGGAACCTAGGGTATCAGCTAACATATCTAGGTAATCTCTGTCATTTTAATTGATACATAGGATATTTAGATTATATTTATGGGTATAATAGATCCTTCTCAGAGCTCTGGTTTTATAGCAGCAAGCATACCAGCTCTTTCAAGAGGGCTTCAGCTGCCTTCTCAGTTCTCTTCATTTGTGAAAATCATGTCTCCGGCCTCACTGAAGAGCCATTAGTCTTTGCTACCAGACTCTAAAAGGAGATAAACTCATAGTACAGGTTTCAAGGTAATTTTTACTATTCCTTTATTTAAAGAGACTTTCTTTGCAGTGATTGCGCTCAGTAACCAGCCACCTGTATCCCATGGTAAGTAGCTGGATGGAAAGAAAAAGTTTGAAGCTTATGTAAGTTACGAAAGGTCTGAGGATGTAAAAGCTTAGGTAAGTTGTGAGGGTGTAAATAAGTGCTTTAAGGTATGTAAATGAAACTTGTAAAGATGTTTTTAACTTGTAAAAGTGTTTTAAGCTGTATAAAAATGAAAAAATGCTTCAGATTTTGTTCCCTTGCTGTGCTATTGTTATACTAAGATGTCAAAAGTTCAGAATTTTAACAAAGAATGGAATTCTGATGAGCAATTAATCTAGCCCTGTAAAGCACTTCTAATGTCATAGTCACAAGCTCAAGATCTAACTTTCCATTGGCTGTTTTCTAAGAGTAGACTTAAAAATGCTTCTCATTATGCTAAAACCGGCTCTGACCAACCTCAGAAAGAGTGTTGATGCTTTTAACCAAAATTCATTTTGGGGTCCCCAATCTTCCGTTGCAGTGTGTGGGGGTTAAACACAGATCACGAACAGTGGTGATGCTAAAATATCTAAAACTTTCATCTTGTTTTGTAAACTTAAAAACATTCTTGTAAGAAGCAGAGAATCACTTGGATCCACCTCTCGCTGGTCAAATGGCCTCTGGATAAGTACTGCCAACCAGACATTGTTTCTCTACCTGCCTGTTCCTGAGGATGGAATTTGCTCCACCTTTCTCTGGTCTTGAGATTCCCCTCCCCCAGCAGCCAGGATCATGGGCCAGGAACTTTCAAATGTATAGCCTGAGTGGAAAGGATGGAGGAACACAGTGGTGCATGTACTGTGGACAGAAGCTGAACATTGTCAATGTCTGACACCTGCTGCCTCTAGAGGCCGTGTTGAAATGCATGGCATGTGCTACCATCTGGGCCTATGGTGATGTGTGTGGCCTGGGCTGCCTCTGAGGGTCATGTCTAGGTTCATGGTCCTGTTGCTGCAGAGGATGTGTTGATGTCTGTGGCCTGCATTACCACTGAAGTCCATTTGGATTTCCATGGTCTGTGCTGCTGACTGTAGCCTCGTTGATGTTCATGGTCCTTGCTGCCACACAGGGATATGTTGGAGCCTGTGGTCTTGCTGTAGCTAGGGAGCCATGGCCCGAGTTAACACTGAAAGCCATGCTGATATCAGTGGGTTGTACTGCTGCCTGAAACCATATTGGCCTCTGTGGCCTGTACTGCCACTGGAATGCTGAGGCTCAGGCCAGGTGGAGGTCCTTGGTCTATGCTGTCACCAGGTAACGTGGAAATCCAGGATCCATGCTTCTGCTGACAGTAAAGGACAAGGAAGCTTCTTCTACAGTGGTATTGATGACTGCAGACTCACAGTCCAGAAAGAGAGACATAGAAAGCTTCAGTGACAGAGCCCCCACCCTGCACATGTCCAAAAACAAACAAGCAAGCAATGGAACAGCCCAGACAGGAAGCCAGGGAAGAGAACTCTTAAAAATTGTGATAAGACTTAGCAAGGCTGCTCCTCCCTGGCGGGTGTGTGTGTGGGGGGAAGCGGGGGTCAAAGAGCCAGTCACTGAATTCATGTCAGAGACAGTCCTTGCTAGGCAACAGAGGAGGACATTGTAGCCAGTCCTGAAGAGACCTGATAAGCTAGGGTCAGATGGAAAGGGGGAAGGACCTCCCCTATCAGTGGACTTAGAGAGGGGAAGGGATGGGATGAGGGAGGGAGGGTGGGAATGAGGGAAGGGCCTACAGCTGGGATACAAAGTAAATAAACTGTAATTAATATAAAAAATAAAAATTTAGGAGGAGGTTGGTGAGACTTGGAGAGAACAAGAGCTCCACAAAGACCAAAGTGAGCCGGGCACAGGGGTCTTGTATGAGACGGTTTCTACAATCAAGGACCACGTGTGGATGTGGCCTGGAACCCCTGCTCAGATGGGGCCCATGATAGCTCAGTGTCGGACTGAAGACCCTAGTGAGAGAAACAGGGACTGTTTCAGCCTTGCACTTGATGGCTGACTCTTTGACCCTCCCCCATACATGCCGAGGAGTGACAGACTGGCTAGATCCCAGAGAAGGACATTGCAGCCAGCCCTGAGGGGACAGGATGAGCTGGGGTTGGATGGAAGGGGAGGGGAGGAGGTCCTCCCCTGTTGGTGGGGAGGAGATGAGGGAGGGTTCGGGAGGGTGGGAGGGAATGAGGGAGGGGGCTACACTTGGGATGCAAAGTACCTAATCTGTGATTGATAACAAAAAAATAAATTAATAAAAAAATTAAAAAAAGAAAATAGAATATGTAACAAAACTTAGATGTTGCTCTTTATATACATAGTGTTTCCTTAAATCTTCCCAAATGTATTTTAAATTTTATTTTATTATAAGACTTGCATTCATATAAGAAGTTCATAGTTAAGACACACTTTAATGAACTGATAAAAAATGTAAGCATGAGTATAATTACTATCAAAATCAAAGCACTTCTATTTTTATGTCCCTTTCAGTGTTCCTTTTATCTGTTTCTGTTTTCTCTTCCCTCTAACCAAGCCCTTGGCAAGTGCTGATTAGATTCCTGTCCTGACAGTTTCACACCTTGAACTTATTATATTTAATCTACGTTGTATAACACAGGTCTTCTATCCTCTATATTTTAATATATCATGCTAATTTTTAGATGTGAAAAAAATAAAAATTTAATTAAAAAAAAAAACTTGTGATAAGGACCTGGGAAGTAGTGGCACACACCTTTAGTCCCAGCACTCAGGAGGCAAAAGGCCCGAAGATCTCTGTGACTTTGAGGCCAGCCTGGTCTATAAAGTGAGTTCCAGGACAGCCAGGATTACACAGAGAAACACTTGTCTTGCAAAACCAAAAACAACAACAAAAATTGTGATAAGGATGCTAAAATATAACTCTCCACAATAGATGGCTACTTGCAGGAAAGAAAGTGGGGAAGGAATAATTTTTCTTAAAGAAGCTAGCCACCGCCGAGAGATCACCCATTTTCCAAATGACTATATGGACAACACAAATTGGACTTGGCTTTTAAAAAAACCTTTCTTGAGGACAGGGGAAGACACCAGGGTGAGGGGGAAGACCTGAAAGGACTGGAAAGTAAGTGTAATTGAGGTTCACTATGTAAGTACTATAAAAGAACTATGTTTGAAAAAATTTCTCCTGAACTCTGTTTTTAAATTTTTTTTTTAGTCATAGGTCCCTCTCTCCTCTCCTCCCAGTCCCACCCTCCCTCCTGCATCCCCTTTCCCTAATTCCCCAGAACAGAGAGACCCCCTTACCCAGACACCCCAGCTCATCTATTCACGTGAGGACTGAGTTTCTCTTCCTCCCCTGTGGTCTTGTAGGGAAGTCCCATCAAGAGGAAGTAATCAAAAAGCAGGCAACAGAGTCTGTGTCAGAGCTATCCCCACTCCCCTAGCTAGTGGGCTGACACGAAGCCTAAGATGCCCAGTAGACTTATCTTCATGGGGTCTGGGCATTGTAGTATGTCTATCCTGTAATAAATGAATAAATCTGCTTATAAGTGAGTATATACCGTGTGTGTCTTTCTGTTTCTGTGTTACCTCACTCAGGATGATCTTTTCTAGTTCCACCTATTTGCCTGCAAATTAAATGATTTTTTTGTTTTTAATTGCTGAGTACTATTACATTGTGTAAATGTGCCATGATTTCTTTATCTATTCTTCAGTTGAGGGACATCTAGGTTGTTTTCAGTGTCTGGCTATTATGAATAAAGCTGCAACAAACATGGTTGAGCAAATGTCCTTGTATGGTGGAACATCTTTCGGGTGCATGCCCAGGAGTGCTATAGCTGGTTCTTGAGGTATGGCTATTCCCAGTTTTCTGAGAAAGTTCCAGACTGATTTCCAAAGTGGTTGTACAAGTTTGCACTCCCTCCAGCAATGAAGGAGTGTTCTCCTTTCTCCACATTCTCAAGAGAATGTGTTGTCACTTGAGTTTTTGATATTGGCCATTCTGACAGGTGTAAGATGGAATCTCGGAGTTGTTTTGATTTGTATTACTCTGATGAATAAACACACCTGATTTTTGGCAAAGGTGCCAAAACCATACAATGGAAAAAAGATAACATTTCAACAAAAGGTGCTCATCTAATTGGATGTCTATCTGTAGAAAAAATGCAAATAAATCCGTATTTATCACTCTGCACAAAACTCAAGTTCTAGTAGATCAAAGATTTCAGCATAAAGCCAGATACACTAAATCTGCTAGTGGAGAAAGTGGGGAAGAGCCTTGAACTCATCAGCACAAAATACAATTTCCAGAACAGAATACCAACAGCTCAGGCTCTAAGACCAACAATCAATAAGTGGAACCTCTTGTAACTGAAAAGCTTCTGTAAAGCAAAGGATACTATCAAAAGGACGAAATGCAGTCTACAAATTGGGAAAAGATCTTCACCAACTCTACATCTGACAAAGGGTTAATATCCAGAATATATAAAGAACTCAAGAAATCAAACATCAACAAACCAAATAGTCCAATTAAAAATGATGTACAGAGATAAACAGGGACTTCCAACAGAGGAATTCCATAAACTCTTTAACTTTACCTTTTCACCCTAGTATTTCTGTCCCAGCAGGTTTCAAATCAACTACAGACTGTTCCAGCAACTTGACAGATCCGGATGTTCCCTAGGAATCTGTATCTAAGATGCTCCAAAGTGTTTATCCCCAGATAGTTCAGCCTCACAAGCTGATCCAACTAGGCCTGATCTTCTGTCACCCCAGAAGACCCCACAGAGGCCAGACAGTGAGTGAAATAGCCTGCTCGTATGGACTTTGTCAGTATTTAGCTTTCTTGTGCATCCCAAATACAATGTCCCAATGTCATCAGGAAGGAGTCATAGAGAACTTTGTGTCATCCATTATCACTTATTTATTACCAACAAAAATGCTGGGATGTTTAGTCTCAAACCCTGGGACAAGCAGCTGAGGATCCTATTTAGCATATCAAAGCAAACCTGGCTGGCAGGTTTCTATAGTATCTCTCAGTTCCTGCTTATCACAGGGTAAGGCTGGCATATCCTAGCCCTCTTCTTTTGTACTTTAAAGGATTTATTTATTTCCTCCAATTGTGTTTTCTTGTGTTACTGTAAGAAATTTAGTCATTTCCTCTCTAAGAACCTCTATCATCCTGATAAAGTTGTTTTTAAGGTTTTTTTTTTTTCTTGTGCTTCAGCTATGTTGGAATGTTCATGGCCTGCTACGGTAGAATAGCTTGGCTCTGGTCCAGATATATTGTCCTGGCTTTTCTTGATTTTATTTTTACTCAGTCATCTAAACATCTTGGTTTGCGATTATTACAGGTCTAGGTGCTGATTTCTGGTTTTGTCTTTCTTGGGTGGGTGTTTTTGAAGAGTGTAATGATTGTATGTTGACTGTCTTCCTGGTCTGCTCAGCTGGTGTGTTTGCAGAGAACACCTGCTGATGTTAGAGGCTGGGAAGCCACAATAAGTGGGAGAGAGAGGTTAGGAGGGCATGGCCTACAGGATAGAACATTATCTTTTTATCTTCCATTTTTATAAGAGGTTACCATTATATATGTGTATTTTACTAACTCCTACAGAAAAATACAAGTCTCGGTAATTGTTTTGTTTGGATCCATGGCACGTTGTCCGCATTTATCTAGAGCTGTTTTTAGGCTTACCATGTGCCTTTTGAAGTCTGTCCCTGACTTTTTTTTTTCAAAAATCAGAACAGATTTGCTTGTCTTTTGCAGGTTTGCTCATTTGATAACCTTTTCTCAGTCCATGATTATTGTCTTGGCAACTTTTTCTCTGAGTTTTTTCAAGTCCTAGGATGCAATGAGTTGGAGGTAGGAGGCTAATGGAGTTGTCAAATGGTATTTGTTGATGTCCCAGTAGTCTTTGCCTTCATCTCTCTCTTGAGGTTTACAGTGTAAAGAATGATTTCTATTCAACAAAGAAAATGAAACTAGAAAAAAAAAAAGGAAGAAAGGACGACACCAAGTGGTCGACTGATGCTCGCGGTTCTGCTCCTCATTCTCTGCTCAACAGGCCTACTTATTTTGTGTACTTTGCAGGTTTTTATGCCTTAGCTTTCTCTAGTTCGTCTTGATGTTACTATTATTTATATTCATATATAATCTGTTGCTGCTTCTTTCCTCTTGATGTACTTATCTAGTGGATGAGGCCTTTGTGAAACTTTATGGTGTTACTTCAGTCTTAGTTTGACGCCTTTTCTTTCCATTGAGTTTGGGAGTGCTTACACCTATACTAAAATCTATTTCATGTGGATATCAAACCACCTGTTATTGGATTCGTTTATTTACTAACATTTTGGCCACCTTAAAATTAATTCCAACAATTCCTTATAATTTAAATAAAATTTTATTAATATATCATGAAATACCTTTCCTGCAAAAGTTAAACAAGAAAAGGAAAAATTAAACACAAAGAGAGATACAGTAGAATTTTCAGACAAATGGTTGGATAATGAGAGTATTGTGTAGAGTGCTCATACATTAAGACATGCTTGTGGTGCTGTATGCCCTCCTTTTTAGTTTCAGCAGAAATAGCCTATTTGCAGCAAAGCTGGGTGAAGGAAAGTATTCCTCTATGCTTGTCATCATCCATAATGCAGTAACTCTAGCAGCTTGAAACCCGAAAGTCGGGCTGGGTTGCCCAGGTGTGCTTCTGTGGTAATAAAGATGCAGCCCTCAGTACAGGTCACACCTCATCTACACATGTATCCTTTTCATCAGTTCCATGTAGAGAGACAATTTTCAGAGAACAGTCAAGCAGACAATAATAGTCATATAAAGAAGGCTGTACAGGAGTGGGTGATGTGGTTTACTATGATCTGAGAAGTATGATTATTTTACCATATGGGACTCCAAAGGTGGCATCCATAGTGGCTTTCAAGGTTAAATTTTTCCTTTCTGAACCAAATTGATCCCAGTCTTACTACTTTTCAGACACTTTCCATTTTATGAAGGATCACACTAAAATCTTTACAAAAGATTTTGTAAAGATCTGACCACTAACAATCTCACAAACCAAAGTTCAGCCTCCACCCACACCCGCCATCACAGGTAAACGCTATCAAGCAAAGGAATTCTTCCTGGAGAGGGAAGCATTTCCCAGCTTGTTGTTTAAGGCCTGTTTTACATTGTGCTAAAGCAAAGGTGTTGCAGAGTACACAGGATTGCTTCAGGGTAGTGTGAGTTAAAGACACCAAATGATGTGATACGTCTATCCTTATGTCTCCACCTCACTCATTGACATACTTTAAAATTTATGTGTGTTAACAGTGATGGTAAGACCTGAGATTTCACCTTACACCCACCAGAATGGCTAAGATCAAAAACTCAAGTGACAACGCATGCTGGAGAGGTTGTGGAGAAAGAGGAACCCTCCTCCATTGCTGGTGGGAATGCAAACTTGTACAACAACTCTGGGAATCAATTTGGTGCTTTCTTAGACAATTAGGATTAGTGATTCCTCAAGACCCAACTATACCACTCTTAGGCATATATCCAAAAGATGCTCAAGTACACAACAAGGACATTTGCTCAACTATGTTCGTAGCTGCTTTATTTGTAATAGCCAGAACCTGGAAACAACCCAGATGTCCCTCAGTTGAGGAGTGGATACAGAGATTATGGTACTTTTACACAATGGAATACTACTCAGCAATTAAAAAGGAGGAAATCATGAAATTCGCAGGCGAATGGTGGGACCTGGAAGCGATCATCCTA
>CM053766.1:20485431-20498680 GCA_028658305.1 Pachyuromys duprasi | reverse complement strand
CACACACACACACACAAAAAGACTCACAACCAAGCCTTTGGCAGAGGGCTGGGAATAATAATGAAAATAGGGGAAGTTAGTAAAACTTGGGGAGAACAAGAGCTCCACAAAGACCAAATTGAACAGGGCACAGGGGTGTTTTACGAGACAGTTTCTCCAACCAAGGACCATGTATGGATATGGCCTAGAACCCCCGCTCAGATGTGGCCCATGGTAGCTCGGTGTCCAACTGAAGACCCTAGTAAGGGGAACAGGGACTGTTTCTGTCATGAACTCGATGGCTGGCTCTTTGACCCTTCCACACACACAGCAGGGAGTAACAGCCTAGCTAGATCCCAGGGGAGGACACTGCAGCCAGCCCTGAAGAGACAAGATAAACAGGGTCAGATGGAAGGGGAGGAGGTCCTCCCTGGTCAGTGGACTTGGAGTGGGGCGGGGAGGAGATGAGGGAGGGATGGGGAGAGTGGGAGCGAATGAGGGAGGGGGCTATGCCTGGGATGCAAAGTACGTAACCTGTGATTAATATAAAAATAAATAAATTGTATTGAAAAAAAACAGTAATGTTAAATCGAACCCTTAAGATCATCCCCTGCACCATTTAATTATCTCATTTAATTTTCTTCTACTCTCTTTTTGCCGCACAAGTGAGGTATATCCCACAAAATCCACATTTATTTTTGCTGTTTTTCATGATCTTTAAAGAAGAATGAAAAATAAAATAAGAAAAGCTTTCCAGCAGATTGGGAACAGGACTCCTGAGTTATGACTGATGACTTCTATTCCGGAATGCCACCTTTCCACTGGCCTTCATACCACTTGGTCCACTCTTGACAGTTTTCACCTCTCTGGGTTGGCTCATGACATTTTGTCTAATTAGATCATTTATAGCATCTGCAATGGGTAGGCAGCAACACAGCAGATAGCTGAGTCCAGCCACTCCAAGAGAGATTATCATGTTCAAAATAGAAGAAATAAGTAACATTCTATTGTATTATTTACATCATTGAAAAACAGAGCCAAACAAAATCAACCAACTTTAGAATAGGTTCACTTTGAAAGACTACTGAAGTTAGTTTGTTAAAGAAAACTAAGTAGCTATAGAAAAATATAAATGACTATCTTAGCAAAGCTGTGTATATATGTGGGAATGATTTCTAATTTTTACATGCTTTTATATGACAATATTAATCCACACATGAGAATCTCTCAGAAGTAGATGAAGGGACTAATATTTATGGACTGCTTATGCTGATTAATGAAGAAATTGTAGGAAGAACTAATCTTCAAAACAGCAATAAAGTATCAGCACTGTTCAAGCACTCTGAGAAAAATAATGGTTGCTTGAATGTAATTACTAATTTATTCGGGCATACAAATGTATTAGGCAGAGAAGGAAGGATTGGATAGTCTCCAGAGCTCTTGAATGCCAGCACATTTCTGTCAGACCCCCACTGTACATCTAACCCCGAAGCTTAAGAACTGAGAGGGCTTTGAGTAGAAAGCTGAATTCATACTGAAAGCTAAGCAACCATGGCAAATGTGGTTACACTTGAGTTCTGAATTCATTTTTTAAAAAAGTCTTATCCCAAGAAGCAGTTGAAGAAAGTATGATGCATGGGTTCAATTACCTGCGTATTTGCTCGTAGATAAAATGAATGGTTTATTTGTCCTCACTCGCCAATTTAGCCAATTTAACACACATACAAATGTTCTTAGTGTAATGGTATAATGGAAATATATCTTACAGACTGCCGCCTTGGGAGAAACACTCAATTTGTATCTTGGGGGAGAGTACTGGGTTTAAAATTCTATTTCATTTGACAATATTGCTTTTATGATTTCTAAGAAAAAATCTTTCTTCATTTCCATAAGTCACTGTTTGCATGTCACTATTGAAAACAAATGCAGCAGAACTCAAATGTGATAAGACATAGTTTACTCTACAGGTAAATATGAGTGGCCATGGCCTGGAAACAATTTAAGGTTGCCTCAAATTCTGTGTTACAGCATGGTAATAGTTTCATTAAGGTTTTACAGTACCAGAACTGAGTAAATCCTAAGTCAGGACACTTTCAAATACGTTGTTGGAAACGCCAAGTAGGCAGGTTACAACTAAAATAGGGAAATTTTAATTTTATGTTGTATAAGGGCAGTCACCCATCAGCTGGTGGAAGCTAGGGGTATGTACATCTCAAAGGATTTGCTTAACAGTCACAAAGATGTTAGGTCAAATGCAGAGATGGGCAACAGTTATTGAGAAGGCTAAAGTTGCTCCAAAATAATGAGGCTCTGGATTCCCGACAGTCCAGCCTCTCTGTGTCATTAAAACTCTAATCAGTCAACTGGCCTTTGTAATCACAAAGTCTTTCTACAAATTCTTCTTGGCCTCATATTATAATCACAACAGCATTACTCTGTTTTTCTATCATGAATTAAATTTCTTTTTCAATAAATTCACCAACAAAACAAGCTATTACTGGTAATAACACTCTGTCTCAGTTTAACATAGCAAACACACTTCATTTGTGGATTTTGTTAATAATTTCTTTTAAAATAAGCTGAAATATTAAATCAACATGCTTATTTTAATGAAAGCATACCTACAATTTAAGAGTGGTCATCTTTCAATGTGCAGAGAATAAAAGACTAGGATGTCTTTCTCACACCACTCTGCTCAAAGCTAAGGGATCTGTGGGAAGAGGAGGTAGAAGACTGTAAAAGCCAGAGGTGGAAGATCGCTCCATGGACACTGTCATCCAGGCACAACAGGGCTGAGGCACATGTGGATGCACAGAGAATGTGAAGGCACAAAAAGACCCATACACATTCAAGCCAGACAAGATCCCAGTGCCGAGAAGGGGAAGTAGGAACAAAGCCCCACCACGAACCGTGAAGCTAATAGTAACCGATACCTGCTGGGGAAGGAAAAGGTATTAGTGTTCCTCTAGTGGATGTGCACTGAGTATATCAACAACACTCTAGAGTAGCCTCACCCTCTGGCCAACACCAAGGGTACTTGATGTTATTTGCATTAAAAAATATTATGACTTTTATTGTTTGTTTGCTTGTTTCATTTTGTTTTGGGTTTTTTTTGTCTTTTTGTTTTAATATTTTGTGTGTTCTCAATATTTTGAGAGGGAGGAAGAGAGAGGGAGAAAGGGAAGACATGAAACTTGATGAATAGAAGGAAGGGGATGATCTGAGAGGAGCTGGGAGGAGAAGAGGGAATTTAAAATAATCATTAGGTTTTTTTTTCTTAGAAGACCATTAAGCTATTCACGGAGTCACTAAACTATTAAGCTAATGCCATCTTTTAAGCTGTCAAGTGACTTAAGAGATGGCTCAGTGTTGCTGAGCAAGCAGAAATACCTGAATTTGGCACTCTAGAGCCTTCATAATTGCTAGTCATAGCAGTGCATACCTATAACCCAATGCTAAGGGATGGTGATGGAGACATATGTGTCCTGATGGTTCACTGGGCAGCCAGATTAGCCAACTGTTAAGGTCCATGTTCAGTGAGAGACTGTGTCTCAGAAAAGCAAAAAAATAAGGTGGAGAAAGGTAGAGAAATACACCGGATGCTAACCTCTGGCTTCGTGAGCATACCAACACACACACATCCCAAACGAAAATGCCAGAATATTATCTGAAAATGCCAGAATATTTTTTGAAGTAGTCTTTTTTTAAATTAACTTTTTATGTTATATTAATCACAGGTTGCCAGAATATTTTTGAAGGCCAATGGGATGATGCAACAGCATTCTTCAAAACCGGAAGGCTCAGAGCATGTAGATGCTCTGGTAAAAAGCTTCCCTCTACATCTGCCCAGGTAAAGTGCAGTTCTTGGCTGTGAATACTTCAGGGGGCACTGATTGCTGCCTGAGGGGAACAGAACAAAGTCAAAAGTGAACCATTTTCCCTTTATGAAAGAAAGATCTTAATCTCCTATCAACTTAGAAGACAAGCTTGAAACTCCCAGGACTGTTTCAGGCTATCATTCTGATTCTCTCTTGCCACCACATCCTCATTCCATCTCCTTAGAAGGGTGTAGAAGTCTGACTCGAGTTACAAAGCCTTATTTAGAAATTTATGTGTTCTGGTCTTTAATACAAATGCATATAAATCATATTTCTTTAAAAATTTCATTATGGAAATGTTCAATAGGGTTTGACCTGGCAATGTTGATCCATGGAACACTGTGTACCCTGTGTACAGAATTTGTGAGTACAGGGAAGGGAATGACGACAGTCATGTGGAAGGCAGCATGATTGGGTATGCTGCTGTACACTTCTCTGAAAATCATGCTGCCTCTACTTTTGGTTTACATGAGGCCAACAATATTGTTATCGTTCATTATAAGAGACTTCTTATTCATATCCAGGGCATTTTTCCTATTTTACCATTGTTTTGACTCTTTCATTTTTATTGTGTTGAATAAACTTCGGGATTTCCAATCTGCCTCCACAAGAAACCACAAGAAGAGAGAAAAATTTCAAAATGCTGGAATAGTGTTATAGTTTTAAAGTGTTTATATTTTAAAGGCACATATATACATATATATGTGTGTGTGTGTTTGCTTGTGTGTGCACATTTCCTTAAATAACATAGCATGTCTTTCCTATCCAAGTATGCTTTCTTTATCATGTTCTATATTATCTAAATACATGTATTATTTAAAAGCTTTACAGAGAAGAAATTGCATTTTTTGTTCTTTAGATCTAACATTTAAATCTACAATTAAAACTATGTATCTTTCATGCAATACTCATTCAACTTGATTTGGCAGAATCCATTTTGAAGTTCCATAATTACAATGTGTTTTTCTTCATATACTGACAGAATACAGTAATTGCCAACAAGAATAAATTTAATTTCTGATTTCCTGGTAAGGAATAACAATGAAGCAAGTTATAATTGGTTTTAAAACATGAATGGAACATGAAAGGGCATTAATTTAGCTATGGATGTGACAAATGTACTAGGCTTAGAGTTCTGTGCTATTTGCATGCTTTCTTTCTAAACAGAAAAACGACATTTTTTGAATTTTTCAAGACTGAATGTGTTTCTAATGCATGACTACTTCTTAATTGAAGTGCATTTTTATTGCTCTTTTTTTTCATATTCTAAAGAAATTTTCTTTCCAAGTAAATTATGTTGTGGCCTTGGTACATATTGGATATTCATGTATCATCACTTAATGTATTTGTATTATTGAATATTTTCCTTATTACTGTCAAGTTTAGCCTTTCTTATTCCTACAATACATCTAGACATTTATCAAATCCTGTTAGGAAGTTCTCATTATTTTATTCTTTACTGTTTGATCTCTCTGCCACAGGTCCTACAGTCCCCCCCCCCTTCATCTAAGTTTTAGTATTATTTTGACATTGTTATTATTACATTCAAACCTCTCATTTCTGTCCTGATTGTGCTCTTCCTACATTTAGCTAATCTAGTTTTTAAACTTTCTTAATATTGGGAAATCTTCATTTATTTTTTCTTTTTTATAATCTCTATCTTTTCTCTTCCCCTTTGTATATGTTTTCTCTTACTTCACTTCTTACTTTTTGCCATTTATCTAATTTTGCGCCTTTTTTCTCTGTTTTTACATCCTTATATATCCCTATATCTTTCATTTTATTATTTGTATATTTATCCTGATAATTTGTAACTTCACGTCGTATTTTAAATTATTGTTTTCATTTGGGATTTATAGCCATTTGTGGTTTATTAGACAGCCTTAATTGAACATATGTTTATTTTTAATCTTGTGCGGTTTTGTTATTATTTTAACAACTTGGATGCTACACTCTGAATCATTAGGAAGACTGATCACTACAGAATACCCTGAACAATAAGAAAAGACCACAATAAAATTTGGAGAGATATCCAACTTAGCATTTGTGAAGAGCACACCATAGAAATATAAAGACACTAAAAATTAAGATAATAATAAGACTCATCCAAAGATTCCCAACACCATAAGCAATAAGATCAAATGATGCCCCAAATTAGAAGATAAAAATTTCAAAAGCCTATGAATAGATCTGATCTACGAACTTAAAGGAAACATAAGCAAAAGGCAGATGACTCAGTGTAGCAATCATGTAATAAAGTCAGAAACATAAAAAAGTCAGTAAAGTGGATGAGAGAATCAGTAATAAAGATGCAACTGTCATCGACATGAAGAAAAAAACAAAGAAAACTGACAATTTGAAAATAAATAAGTAAAAACTTCATGAATCAAATGAAAAGCATGATGGAAAACATCACCAATAGAGATAATCAAAAGGATACAGAACACTAGTGATAGAGGACCATGTTGAAGACACATTAATTCTAAATATCAGTGAAGAGAAGAAATAGTGACCATTACCATAATGACCCTGACCATATTGTCATAAACTCAGACATAAGACTCCATGGGATTGAAGGAAATGATGGTACAAAACCAAAAAGCAGCATGTCTGTTCTATGAAACAATAGCAGAAAATTTCCTCAAACTAAATAAAAAGGCATATTAGACACAAATAGTCATGAAACTAACTGTGACATATGTACCCAACATATCAAAAATATAAAGCAAATAATTGATATTAAAAGCTATAAAAGAAAAATGATTACTAACTTATAAAGATGAACATGTCATGATTATGCTTGATCTCTCAACAACAAACGTAGAAGCGAGGAGAGCATATTGGTCTTTGAAAGGCAAACAGCTGAGAAGCAAGACTTCTATTTAGCCAAGATATTTGCTATAATGGATGGATATGAGGACATTTTAGGACAAGTGCAAATTAGGGAAGCCCATGATTTTTTAAAATTAAATTTTTATTTTTTTATTAATTACACTTTATTCACTTTGTATTCCTAGCTGTAGCCCCATCCTTCATTCCCTCTCAACCCCACCCTCCGTCCCTCATCTCCTCCCATACCCCTCTCCAAGTCCACTGATAGGGGAGGTCCTCCTTCCCTTCCCTCTGACCCTAGCTTACCAGGTCTCAACAGGACTGGCTGCATTGTCTTCCTCTGTGGCCTGGCAAGGCTGACCCCCCCTCAGGGAGAGGTGATCAAAGATCCAGCCACTGAGTTCATGTCAGAGACAGTCCCTGTTCCCCTTACTAGGGAACTCACTTAGACACTGAACTGCCATGGGTTACTTCTGTGCTGGGGTTCTAGGTTATCTCCATGAATGGTCCTTGGTTGTAGTATCAGTCTCAGAAAGGACCCCTATGCCCATGATTACTAAGCCAGCACTAAAGAAGACACTTACACAAATAGGAGGAGGGACTTCATGAAAGTCATAAAAGCACTTGTAAAATAAAAATGTATGAGAAGCATAGATAAGCAGTGAGATCTAGGAAGAAATGTATCATGTTCAGCACACACAAAAAAATAAATTCCTAAACAAACTAGGAAAAAAGCAAAGAACAAACAATGATCCAAATAGCTAGTAAAACAACAAATACAATCACAGGGATCAGTAAAAAAGAAAAATTCAATAATGGCCTCAAGTATAAATGGTTTAACTCACCAGTGAAGAGACAGTGACTGACTAAAATGGTTAAAAATAAAAAAATTCAAGCTACTCACTACTATCCTTAGTGTAGACATCTACAAACTGAGAGTCAAAGGGTGGATGTCAACCTACTGAGTCAAAAGAAACTGTTGTAGCTATTCTAAAATATCTGCTAAAGTAAGCTTCGACCCAAAATGTACCATAAGACCTAAAAAAGGCACCTTTGTTTGTTATTGTATTTTTCACAATAGCTAAATAGATTAAAAATGTGGTACATATACACAGTGATTTAATTTTTCAGAGTAGGAAAAACTGAAAGAATAATATTAGTAAGAAACTGGAAGGACTATGTTAAGTGAAATACGATAGACTTAAAAAAGACAAATACCATGTTTGCCCTTATGTGCATGATCTACATTTAATTGTGTGTGTGTATCTGTGTGTGTTTGTGCAGCGACGTGTGCTTGTGCACTTATATGGAGGGGATGGATAGGTCATGAAAGAAGAAAGTGAAACAACTGTGAGAACAGAGGAAAAGATCTTAAAGGAAATGGAGGAGGGTGAGACAGGGAGAAAGGAAGCCCACGGAACAGGGCCAGGGAAAATAGGAGCTAAATGAATTGAACATATATGTATGAAGATGCCACAATGAAACCTTTACTTTGCATGCTATTTTTTTAAATCAATGAAACAAATAAACAAGACACCATGGAATGAAAAACAAAAAGATCCACAGTGTCTAAACTGGTTAAAAACAAACTACAGCAATATGTTGAAGACAAGAGAGTCACAAAGTAATCGACAAAGCTGGCTAGGTGAGTAAGATTTGTACACACAATTTAAGTTTAAAGTTTATGCTGATGAGTATTTTTTATTTGTTCCTAATAGAGTGGAGTTATATGCATCCATTCTCTACCTTGTATCATATATACAAGATAGATTTGTGTGTGTACAAAACAGCAATCTGTGAGCTTTGTTCCTAGAACTAAACAAATTATCTCCATAAATATTTGTAGATCTTCCAAGAGCTCACTTTTCAAGCGAATATGCATTTGGTAATGATTCTGTAGGCAACGATTCGAGAGCTCTACCCAGGAAATTGAAGGTATTTTATTTGAGCGATTCTTCCACAGTCACTGGCATTTTATAAAGTGCCTTCCTTCAGAGCCCACCTCCTGTGCTGTGCAGACGTCCTGCTGGGGAGAAATATGATTGGCAGTCATGCCTTGTCTTTAGCCATGGTGAGCTCTGATTTTTCCCTTAAGTTCTGGAGAGTCTCAGTATACATGGGCCCTCCCTTTGAAAATCAGACAGAACCCTGAGAAAGGTCATCTCCAATCCAACCTTCTGTCTAATTTCTATAATCTTGTGCTAAACTGTGCATTAAAACATTGCTTTAGCTGAGTCAGTCATTGGAACTAACATCTGATTAAAGATCTGTACCTGAGCTTTACTTCCTCACATCTGTGGCTTCAGAAATTAAGAAGGAACTGGAGGAAGAAATTCCCAAAGTTCAACACCTGAGAGGTAAATTAGCAAAAATGTCTGCCAGGAGAAGACCATATCACAGGATATTAATGCTCCTCAGTTTTTCTTTCTTCTGCTTCTGGGGGTGGGTGGGGAAACATGACCTGACTGAGCAGACCCAGGAATAAGGAACTGAAAGGAAACAGTTCACTTTTCTTTTCTGAGAAATTCTTCCTGTTGCTCAAGGAGAAAGATGAAATGAGGTAATTAAGCCTAGAGTAACATCCAAGAATAACCTTAATGCCTAGCTGAGTAAATGTTAGAAACGCTTCTGCTGTGTTGGTAAAAATGGAAAAATGAGAAAACATCACATGAAAAAAATTATTTCAGAAATTACAGAAAACATAGACTCAGAGAAGTCAAAATCCATTAGGTGTGAGTTGTATTTTCTTAGGAGGAAAGGGAGAAAGTGAGTGACTAGCAGAATTCATGACTATACTAGCAATATTTGTAAATATGACAAAATTGTGCTAATGAATATGGAGGTGAGGAGAAGACAGCTGAGCAGACCTCTTACTCTGTTTGTTACTGGGGTATCACTGCCACCTGGTGGCCATTATCAATTCTAATCCTGGCTTCTGTTTAGAGAAGGTTTTTATTAATTTGGGGGTGGATGTTAAGAAATAGTGAAGTCGCTGCGTCTCTGATGACCTCTAGTTTGCAATATCATGCAAGAAAGCTTCTCTGGATTTGTCTCCAGTAGGAAGAGAATAGATGTTTACCCCATAAGAACTGAATTTCTTGCCATAAGGTACACAGCTCTTTAGAAGGGTCACTAGATGTCAGCCCTATGTGGAAAATCAAACCCTCAGTTTATAAAAAAATGTTTTCAATGGTCAGAACTTCACCCATTTCAAATGTGATTTATGATGATAAATGTTTTCTTAGAAGAAGGGAATCCTGTGAGTGTCAGCTTAGTGATTAGACTGTCCTGGTAAAAACATACTTGGAAGGACAGACTGAATGAGGACATAGAGAAAAAGTGTAAAACGCAGCTTTCTGCAACTTAAGTTTTTGTTGTTTTCTGATCAAAATCGTTAACCTTAATACAACTACAGATTTATAGTATATATATATATATATATATATATATATATATACACACACACATATATATATATATATATATTGGAACAGGCTATTTCTGTTTTTCTTTCCAATATTAATTAATCTTACTGCAGAAAGAGTCTATCATTATTAGTGATGCTTTTGGAAAATTAAACATTAATATAACACTTTTTGTGTCTTTTAACAGTAGACATGAATCTTAGAACCATACAGTGCAAGTTTCTGAATTCACACTGGCATCTTTTCCTCCCTTATACATATTCTCAAGTGAACCTTGATGACAGTGTATTCTGGTCACTAAATATAGCACAGAGCAAACAAAAGGAAAATTCACACATGGCTTCCATGTGACCCTCACCATCATTCTGCCATAAATATGTCTATTCATTTCACATTCTTCTCAGCTGTACTTGAATATGCCATTACTCTTCCTCTCCCCTGAGTAAATGGTCAAAATTCGTAATTGCCAAAAGGAAAAGAGAAAGCTGTTAAGTATCAATGGAGGAAAACTCCATCTCCAGAGATCGTCATCAGAGTCACTCCAACTCTCTGATGAGTACTAGACAGATCCTGTACAACAAAGTGCTAGGACACAGGGAAAAGGCTAAGAAGGACTTTTAAACAGAAATTTCTAGAATACAGGAAACCATAGTGTCATCGGAACACTAAAAAATCAGGTAATTTGTTTTAACATGGAGACATTTGCTGTAAGCTGCAAAGGAACATGTCTGTATGAAATCATCTCTGTGTGAGCTACTCAGAAGCATTATATGAAAGTTTGAAAACAAGACTCTAAATGATCAAAGTGGTCTGCAACTTGGCTATGCGATAAAATGCTCTTTAAAATAAGGCAAGAAAATATAGATGCTCAAAAATACAAACACAAAATGTTCAATATGCATTCAAAAATTACTGGACACAACACGAAAAAGGCAATGTGATCCATATATAACCAAGTGGAAAGTATTTAAAGGTTTGGGGTGTAGTTTGGTGTAGAACACTGGCCTAGCATGAACAAAGCCTCAGGACTGAAAAAGAAACATTAAAAAAACACAACAAGAATAAAATATAGATAGAAAAGGAATCAAAACAACTTCCCATACATATTTCATTTTGGTACAGATAGCAATAGAATCATGACCCTGCATAATTTAACCAAACTTTGTAGCTGAGTTAAAGGCACAGATAAAGTAGATGAGTTGCCAAAATACATCACGTTAATAATTTCTAATGTTCAATGGGCAGCATGAGTCTCCCAAATCCTTAATGTTTTTAATAAGATGTAGCATGAACATGAATCATAATTAAAGGAGTTGACTATAGGAGGTAGATGGTTTATGGCACTAAGTTTTCTAGTCCACTCATCAGGTGACTGTTCAAGTGTAAGATTTTACATCTGCGTTTGTGAGTCTGTATGTACATAGACACTGTGCCATACAGATTACACAATTTGATGTAAGTTGTTTTTCTTATCATAAAGTATGGTTTATAATCCTATGCTCAAATCTCTGCCTAGCTATTATAAAAATGCCTTTAGCCAAACATGAGTGTGGTGGTACATGCCTTTATAACTCTCAGAAGTGGGGGAAGTAATAACAAAGTTGGAAGCCAGTTTGGGCTACACAGCAACTCTCTTTGAAAAAACAAGCAAGCAAGCAAACAAGCAAACAAACAAAAACACCAAACAAATCCCAAAAGACTTTTCTGATCTTGCCTCTCACTAGTTGTAGAGAACTAGTCACAATAAATTAAAGACTTAAATTCAAGCATTGACAGAAGTTGAAAATGTTCAAGAATATTAAAATGAGAAGACTATTCAGACAAAACCCAAAAGGCTCAGGAAAGAAAACCAGAAAATTGACAAATGGAATTACATCAAACCCAAAAGCCTAGAGAGCAAAAAACCAATCAGTAGGGGGCAGAAACAACCTACAGAATGGAGAAAGTGTATGTCCACCAACCAAGTGTTCACACCCAAAATAGAAAATGAGCTCCAAAATTTCAGTAACAAACACTCCAAAACAAACAAGCCTCAAACCAAACAAAAGGAAAAGCACAACCAGCTAAGGAATGGTGATTAACCCCTATAAGAAAACACATTTCTCTAATGAAAACACTTAACAGTTAGATAAAAAAAATATTCAACTTCATTAGTTATCAGAGAAGTGCAAGGAAAGATATAATCTCACCCCAGTAAGAACAACAATTGTCAAGAAGGCTAAAGATAGTAAGAGATAATGGTGTATGAGAAAGGGATTCTTGAACACCGTTGGTGGGAATGATAATTAAAATAGCTACTACAGAAAAATGGGAAGAATAAGCCTCAAAAAATCAATAACTGAATTGTTGCATGACCCAGCAATTGTATCATTGAAGACACACACAGAGAGCCAAGAACACACACACACACACACACACACACACACACACACAGGGCATACAACCATGTAACCAAGATGTCTGGACTTCTACTTTCTTGCAGTCAAAATAGACAAGAAACAACTAATTTGTCTATTACATGAAGAATGAATAAAGACAATGTGGTAACTTTTTTAACATTTTTATTTTATATTAATCACAGGTTATGTACTTTGTGTCCCAGCCGTAGCCCCCTCCCGCATTCCTTCCCTATCCCCCTTCTCTCCCTCATCTCCTCCCTGCACCTTTCCAAGTCCACTGATAGGGGAGGACCTCCTCCCCTTCCATCTAACTCTAGCTTATCAGGTCTCTTCAAATGTGGTAATTTTTATTAGATATTATTCATCCATAAAGAGGAAGTGAGCCCTTCATTTGCTAAATCAAACAGATCTGTAGATCTGTATAGAGTAAAATAGGAGCCACACTACTTTTACACAATGGAATACTACTCAGCAATTAAAAAGGAGGAAATCATGAAATTCGCAGGCAAATGGTGGGACCTGGAAACGATCATCCTCAGTGAGGTATCCCAAAAGCAGAAAGAAACATATGGTATATACTCACTTATATAGACCTATAGGATAGGAAGGTCAAGCTGAAATCTACACACCTAGAGAGGATATACAGGAAGGAGGACCCAGGTTGGTATGATCAATGCTTGTTTGGATGAACAAATGGGATGGACATTGAGTGGAGGAGAAAACAAGCAACAGGACA
>CM053766.1:20459492-20484931 GCA_028658305.1 Pachyuromys duprasi | reverse complement strand
GGGGCGGGGAGGAGGGAGATGAGGGAGGGAGTGGGAGGGTGGGAGGGAATGAGGGAGGGGGCTATGCCTGGGATTCAAAGTACCTAACCTGTGATTGATATAAAAATAAAAATAAATAAATTAAAAAAATAGGCGCCACACGAAGACAAGTACTGTGAGATCTCACTAGCACATGGGGGTCTCACTGAGGTTGAGGGCGGAATGGCGGAGAGGAGAGCTGGGGAGGGTGGGGGCGTGAGAGAAGGCTGTGGGTATTAAACTACAGTCAGAAAAGTGTACAAAGTTCTCCTGTGCTTTTGCAGAGTAATGAACTATAATTAACAACTATGTGCTGTATGTTTTGGATAAATATAAGATAGGATTTTGACAGGTTTTTGCCACTAGATTGATGTATTTCATGAATTTGAACAAAAAGAAAGCACACATTGGTTCTCACATTCTTCTCCATTAATGTGCAATATTTACGCTTTTATGTATAAGTTAAACATCAATTTGATAAATGGCTTTCCTGGTGGAATTACAACTAAATCCTGTCCATTTCCAAAGTCAGAGCTCTGAAACATTGTGTTAATGACGTAAATAGAGAAAAACAAGGTGGAGGGTAGGGAAGGAAAGGGCGGATTTGTTTTAACTAAGTGCTCCTATTATGTAGCAGGTCAATATACCTCAAGAAAAAGTTTAAAGTGAACTGTCATAATTTTTTTTACTGAAAGATTCTATAAAACTGACAGTGTGTACTCACGATGTCTGTGAAGTCTTTTGGCAGTAGAGGATGGAACAGCAGATACATGCAAAGGTCTCTGATTTCTCACACTCCTGTCAGATGACTATTTTGTCATTATTAAGAGAAAATGAAATGTTTTATCCTATGGAAGGGAAGAACACTATGGAGGATGAAAATGTTCTTTTTTACTCCGTGGTTTAAATAAGACAGAAATATAGAACTGTTATGTGGCATCTAGATCATAACAGAACACAAATTGATATAGGCCTCGCAGGTTTGAATATGTAGATGAACTTAAACCCGTTCTTTTGTGAACATGCTGTAAGAATACCTAACTCTATACTGCTTATTACTTTAAAGATACATAAATAAGATTACACAGGTGCATATACATATATGCAAATGTCCATGTGTTTATATTCATATACAAAAGCATATACATATGTATACTTTTACTTGAAAGCATTCAATGACTTCTACTATATTTAAGGTTATGCAAAATTGTATAATAAGTATTTGTACATGGGTAAAGTCTCAAATATTGAAATTTTGGGTTAGACAAAAACCTCTTAATATTCTTCAGAGTGTGTGTTTATCTGGAAAACAGTTTGGGAAACACACTGAACGTGCTGTCTGAACGCTCCTGTGCTGACAAGTGGAAGCTAGGCAGGTAGAAAGGGGTCTAAGAAAGGATGGCAATAGATTATAGATGAAAAGAAATGAGAGAGTTGGAAAACTGGGAAAATAAAGCCTTAAGTCAGGGGGTGGTAGAAAACAATGAAATGAAGGGTTAACTCAAAGAAAGAGTATGAAAAGCCACATGGCATCCCACAACATTACAACCCAATTAAAACAATGTAGTTAGGGAGATAGCAGAACACTGGGTTAAAGGCTGAAGTGGAGATGGGGCAGGATGTTAGAGGAAGGGAACAAGTAGTTTGTGGGTTAGCAATAACAGCTAAGCATCCATACAGATGCTTTATAGAAACCCGTTAGTTAGCAAGCTAATTTCAACACATAATTTTAAAAAATGGAGTTCAAGCGGAATTACTCTTCATGGGTGGGTGGTGTTTTTGTCAGAAGTCTTATTTAAGAACAATCATAGGTATCATTAAGGAATATTCTTAGGTATCATTTCATTGATCTTTCTTTGTTCTTTCTTTCCTTCCTTCTTTCTTTCTCTTTTTTGCTAGTCATGTTGGGTTCTATCCTAGGTCTCTGGGCTATCCAGCCTCTGGTTTCTAGTCCTTCAGACAATGTGAGGGAGCAAGGGAACTTTGAAAGAGACACCCGTGAAAGGCAACGCTATCTTCACTAGAAGATGCAGTGAACATTACAAGTGAAAACATGAAATGTCCTAAAAATGGTCTTTTCCCAGCTTCAGGAAAAAGAGAAATTTTCTCTTTTTCTTGAAGAAAAAAAAATTGTCTGTTACTTTAGTGGAATTCATAAGAAACACCAACACAGTAAGTAGATGGAATGCATCTTGAAATTTCTGTTTCAGGTGAACTCTGCTCTGTTGAAAATATCCATGTTGTCACATAAATCCCCATTCTAAGTTCTTGTCAGTATAATCAATGCTGATTAACAAGAATAATACAAAACACATCCATGTGCTTTCACCCAATACTTTGGGTTTCCTGATGGCCATAATTATCAGCTGGGAAATAATATCCAAGATAATTTAAAACACTTAGTGGGTGGCACTCACTCACACATAGAGTGCGATTTTCAGAAATTCATCTTTATATGAAGAAGATGACCATAGAGGTTTAGTGCTTACCTACAGAGCCATACTCTGACACAGACCAGTAGTATATCACTTCCTCAAAACCCTCTTACCATCTACTCTAGGATTGAGTCTGTTTTCAGAAGAATCAGCCTTTAACCTGGTCAGGTTCCCCATGTTCACACTGTGGACCCTTGAAGAGGTGTTTTAGCTTTTCTGTGACTTGCCTGCTGTGTGGGACTGCAGAGGTGAGAGGATCCAGCAGCTTGAGGAGCAAGGCAACAGTGTCTGCCAGATGTTAAAGCTGCCCCTTCCTGCTTGTGACAGTAGTTGAGACATTTGTAAATCAAGCCACCTGTTATTTTAAAAGTCTTGTAAAGTATTTTATTCATTCTTTGCCTTCACATAAATGAGATTCCTTGGTCTGTGTTCACCATTCCTCAAACAGGCAAAATGTCACACAAAAGAAGACAATGCAGTCAGTTCTGATGAGACCTGATAGACTAGGGTCAGATGGAAGGGGAGAGGACCTCGAATATTAGTGGACTCAGGGAAGGTTTAGGAGAAAAGAGGGAGGGAGGTTAGGATTGGGAGGGGATGGGGAAGGGGGCTATAGCTGGGATACAAAGTGACTAAATTGTAATTAATTAAAAAATAAATACATTAAAAAAATTCACACCCAAACACTAGACTGAATACTCCTCCCTTTGGATCTTTCTACACACTCAGTATTGGTTGGGTTGATCTTTTCGTTATCTGGGCTGCAGTGGTCTTATATGTTCTGGTTATTGGGGTTATTGGGTGTAGCTTTTACTGGCTCTGTTATTGATCTTGGTATGTCTGGGTGGTCCTGGTCAGCAAGTGTATCCAGAACAGTGTTTGATAGAATTATTTGAACCTTAGAATACAAATGGTCACTGAGACCATATTACATGTTGGTGTCATTTTGGAAACCATGCGATATGTTTTACACATCTGTAATATGAAATAACACACAATTGATCTCTATGCAGCCTAGATTACTGAACTGTTTTTATAGTGAATGCATACTTGGAATGTTCATGGACGCTGGTGAACTCCAATACATGCAGTATATATAACCTCTTCTTTCTTTGTTGTGTAACAAGCATTAGGGTGTCCAATAGCACAATAATAACATTAAAAACAACACTGACTATGATAGGTAATACACTTTACATTTTAGACTAAGAAAACACATACACATATGTGCATGCACAAACACATGTACACACACTCAAAAGAAAAATTAAAACATAGTGTTTTTTCTTATGCTTGAAAGATCATATTCTACTTATACTTCACAGAATTTTAATTTTTTGATGCAGATACAGTACGCTAAATTATCTCTAACCATCCCAAGAGAATCAGCAAATGTTTAAGTCATGGGGAATATCATATATATTATTCTCCTATTCTTCACAAACTATTTCAGAACCTTTGTCATATAACATATTTTACAAGTATCCTACTATGGTAGCGCAAAATATAAGAATGTTACAAATGAATAAATAAATAAACTGGGGATCTGGCACAATGGCTCAGGAGGAAAAAAAGTCTTTGTTATCAAGCCTGAAGACCTGTGTCTGTCATGTAGAACCCACATGGTGTCAGAAAAAAAATTGATTCCTGCAGGTTGTACTTTGATCATCACACAGACAGGCATATGCATACACACATATGTATACACACATACACACACTGTAAAACACGATGTGAATACCTCTATAATACATGTGTTTATTATATATACTACATGCCATTTATCCTATATAATACACACACAAAGAATAAGTGAAAAGAATTAAACTACATCATATAAATAAAAACCAAACTAAAAACCAGATCTAGCTAAGGACATGCTCAGTGGCAGATCACTTGCCTAGCACAGTATTAGGTCCTAGATTCAATTCTGAGATGATTAAAACAGAAATGGGAGGTGGACATGATCAAAATACACTAAATACATGTATAGAATTCTCAAAGAATGAATACAAGCCTATTTAAAAACAAAATAAAAGTTTGGATGAAGAGATGGTTGAGCCATTTGGAGCACTTGCTGTTCTTGCAGAAGACCTGAGTTCGGTTCCCAGAATCTGTATGGCAGCTCAGACTCCAGGTAATCAAGTACTTTTTTTCTGGACTGGACAGGCACCAGCCACATATGTGTTACATGTACTTAAATGCATGCAAAAACATTTATATACATAAAATAAAAATATAAAGATTAAAAATAAAAAGAAAAATATTCGAGTTTTTTAAATGGGTAATGTTATTATTTAAGATCATATTTATTTTTTACATTTATGGTTCTGGCTTGTAGTTTTATTCATGATTATCTTCATGATGGTCGCCAGACTTCAACCACACACATTACACTCATAGTAAATCTGCTTTTACAATGCTTGGTCACTTCATAAACATGACGCATGCACGACACACTTCCTCTGCTGTTCTTTTTGGCCTGCTGGGAATGAAAAGTCTGAATATTTATACAAAGTCTCCTTGTTGTCTAATGCATATGGCCTGAATTTTCCAGACATGGTGTCATCAATGAAGTTGGCAACACTGTACAGAAAAATATCAACTCTTGCTACTGATCCAGGTCAGCATCAAGAGAAGCAGTCTAGCTTCTAGGCTTGTTTGCATGTAGAATTTCTTTTGACAGGGCAACTGTAAGTGTCTTTCTGGTTTCAACTTTCAGGTTATAAAATGCTGCATACTTTTTTGATGAACAGTATAGTATCTATAGAAGACAGAACAGAAAGACAATGAGTAAAAAGTGCTTTTATATTTTACGGATCTGCAAGCTTATGACAATTCAGGGCTATTAGTTGAGGGAACACTGCATACTTTAAGCTTATGACATTTTTTTCCCCACTGAAACAATGTTGTGCTTTTTACTATGGATACAGTTTCTGATAGACTTGTTTCCAACAGCCCATGGGTTCTAGCACACTCTTTGTAGAAAGAGAACAGAGTGAAGATTTTAAATCCTTGGCAGTTTCTTTATGATTGTTAGTTGCTTCACTCAAATCTAAGGAGCATAAACGTTTACGGAGAAAAAGAAAACTTTAAGAGCATTTAAGTCTTCTTTTTCATAAGTGTGGAAATTGAGAACTGGAGATGGCGTGACATTCCAAAGCTGCAGATTGCAAGTTTATCTGGGTTGAAATAGTCTTCCCACACTGGATTAAGGCAGAGTAAATGGAAGTAATAGACAGTTTGCCACATTTGATTATTCTAGTTTCACTGGAGGAAAAATGTCATTTCTGAACATGCTCCTGACCCAGTAGGGTATTCTCAGAGGCCTTAGCCTGAGTCATCAGGAGTTTACTCTGAGGTTAGAGAAACCAGAATCTAAACTCAGCTGGTTGATATCAGGAAATTTGAGTGATTTATCTAAGCTTCCATTTTCTAACAATTAAAATGAGGCTATTAATAACACAATTACACCTAACCTACAGGGATAAGGCAATGACTCAGTAAACAATGACAGCCACCTATTAAATGCTAGATATTAAATGTGATTTCTTTCTCTCTCACACACACACATCCTTGAAAATGGATCAGATTTGGCTTATGTCCGTGCTTTTGAGTCCAGTTTTTGGATATGTGCAAGACTCGACTGTCTACCTACTTCAATGGCTCCCAAGAGGTCCCTAGAGGATGCTGGCATCATCACTTGGCGCTTGTCAGAGACTCATATCCCCTTGCTCCACATTAAACTCTCTTAATCAGAGAAGTGGAGAATGGAGACTGAAAACCCATTTTTACAAATGTTCTCCCAGGGACTTTTCTGATAAATGCACTAGCATTTCAACCTGGATTGCCTAATTTAGACTGGATGGAAGTGGACACACAAAAATTGGTATGTCAGAGCAAGGGACTCAATGTGATACCAGCTTCAAAACTAGGATGGATGCTCTAAAGTCTTTGAAGTCTGGCTGTGACATAATGCCAGCATCCTCTAGGGACTAGAGGATGTGTGGACTAAGACAGAAAAGGAGTGAAGAAAAACACTGAAAAGAATGTCTTCTGGACAGGGCAGGGCCACGATTCTCCTGATCTCATAACAGCTGTGGTTGCTGGTGGTACAAAACCTGCACAAGATCAAACCAACCTTCCACCATGGACTGGGGAATGGTTCAAAAGGCCCCACATCTAGCTAATGAACTCTTGACAGTGATGGCTGCTGGGGGATGGGTGGCAAGGGAGGAAAGTCAAGTTCCTTTAGGCCTGTACCCTCTGGTAGGTTGCCTGTGCTTCAGTGATGGCCCTAAATTTGTGCTCTTATTAGACTCAGTTGGCTATAAAAATAACAACAAAGGAAGAGAGGAAGTTGTAAGAAATAGGTAGTAGGGGAGTCTTGGAGAAGTTGGAAGGAGTCAAGGTGAATTATGATAAAAATACATCGTATGCATGTATGGAAATTTCAAGAATAAACTAAAATGTAAATTTAATTCTTAGTAATGTCTTTCTAATTTTCATGCCTTCTAAGACATTTCTTTCTTTCTTTCTTTCTTTCTTTCTTTCTTTCTTTCTTTCTTTCTTTCTTTCTTTCTTTCTTTCTTTCTTCCTACATGGTGCTTTGAATTTCTTAGTTCATAATGCTTCTGTCCCTGACTCTTGGTCAAAGATGCTCCAACTACAATAACTGGTTGTGACTTACAATGGGAATAAAAGTTCTCAAAGAGAGTACCTATATAATGAGTCCCCACACCCACTTACTAGTGGACTGACCTCATTACTATCCACAATTTATTTCCAGCAGGACATGAGACATTTCTAGGCTTCTGGAGGGTAGGAGTTTGGTCCTGTGTTACATATTGTCATTTATATCTCCTAGCACACCTATGCTGCCCACATAAGTAGAGCTCAAATTGTGGAAACAATTAGTTGAAATTAAATCAGAAAAAAGGCAAAATTCCTCCTCAAAATGCCCTTTATTTGGAAAAGAAAGCAAATAAAATGGAATAACGAAATAGGAATGCCTTTTCAGAGATGGTTTATGTTGCATAACTTAGGTACAAAGTGGGTAAAAAGAATGAGAGAGAGCTTGCGGGCTGACTGAGGACAACCTCAAATGAGTGGTTCTCTTGCAGGATCAGGAATTCCCAGAAAGCTAGGCAGAGGACAGCGTTTTACATAATCTTTCCTGGGTTTGCAGTGTCCAGCATTTAACACGAACACTGTTGTTTTTGCCACACCTCCTTAAGGAAAATCTACCCTGACTTCACCTAGACTTACCACATGCCCAAAGATGTTCAGCCTCCGTTTGCCTCTACCTTTAATGAAAACACTCCCTGCCCCCAGCGCTCATACAGCATGATGGCTTATGGTTTCATTTGCTACACTGTTGGGTAAGTGGTAAGAAAATATAATTTATGTTATGGTGTGTTAATGATTCTTTCTATGACTATGAGAGTGAGGACAAAGATATCTCAACTATAAAAAGCAATGGCACAAAGAACATTGGATTGAAAAGTAAACAGATGCTTTCTTGCATCCTCTTAGATATGGGGTCAAATCCATTATCCCTGTGATTCTTCTGATGAAGCACTTATTAATGGCAGATGGCAAGAATGTGCTGAGTCAGCTAAACCCAGTGCATTGTATACAAAGTGCACTGTAATCAAAGTAAATGATGGTGATACTTATATGATGAACTGTGGTGGTAATGCAAATTATTTATATACATTGTTGCCATAAAGTACCTGACAGAAACAACCTAAGGAAAAATAATTTATTGGTTTAAGAATGCAAGTCTTTAGTGGTAAGATGGCACAGTCATGGGAGTGTGAGGTGGCTTGCCACATGGCTTCCATGTCAGTGTGAAGAAAAGATGAATGCTTTCACCCTTTTCTTTTATATTCATTCTGGGATCCAAGTTCTTGGAGTAGAGTGATCCACGTCCAGTTAAACGTCCCCTGAAAACACTTTCCCAGACACACCCAAAGTTAGGTCTCCTAGGTTATTCTACTGGCAATCAAATTTACAATGAAGATTAACCATCACAATACATTCTGGACAAAAGCATCTACTTCTTGTCATGACGATACAGAGATGAATGACTTGAGTTTTCAGAAATGAATCGGACATTTGACTTCCCATGAGGGAGAAGAATCATGACTCACTAGCTATGAATGGTGATGAGGAGACCTTTCATTGAGCTTTTATCTCTCCTGAGCTGAGGTAGTCTACATTTTTCAGCCTGTGACTACACTCATGTCAAGACTTTAATTGTTCAGGGTTTAAGTGCTGTGGTGGACACTGTGTTGTCTCCACTGTGTCCTTGTGTGTGGCTGCTTGCATCTTGCCTTTTCTTAAATTGTGTATAAAAAGGTCCGATTGAAGCCCATCTTACCCTGTAAATTTGCTTATTAACCTGACTGCAAAATTATAGTTCCCAGTAGGGCAATGTGTATGTTGCATTTGAGTACTGAGCAGAATAGCAGGTTGGGAATAGGGGACAGAAAACATCTCTGCAGAGAGAAATAAGATAAACTAAAAAGTGCTCTAGCTACAAGGCTCTGCAATGAAGAATTCTTTAGTCCTTTCTTCTTTGCTATAAACTTACACTTTGCTCAGCAGCTCATGTAAAACGACTACACCTCGTATGTGGTCAGGATCCCAAGTGCAATTTAAGTTTATATGTTTCAGAATTTTAGAGCAGGACAGAGATATAAATCAGTATCTATAATTTGCTTAGTCTGAGTCAGATGCTGTCTTTGGCACAATCTCACAACTATCAAAGACCCAGAGGGATACGAATGCTATTAGTCCAAATCTACCCAAGAAAGAAATTTGTGGAATTACTATTTAAAACCAAACTGACTTATACCAGAGTCCTGGAGTTTTGGATTCTTTTTGACCCCCTTAAAACATATCAAAGATACTATCTTTACAAGTGATATGGTTTATGCAATGCATACACATTTATATCTGTTTATTTGTTGAACTTTATGCTTTAAAAATATTGTATGTTCACTGAATATTTTTACCATAAAATTTAAATATTTGAGGATAACTATATGCTAATTTAGCTTAAATCTTATATAAGATATATAATAAATTTGTGTTGAAACATCACATGATACTAAGTAACATGAAGAATCTTTGTCATTTTATGAATGAGATAAAATTACCTTAAAAATATCATTTAAGTGCTCGGGAGACGGCTCAGCAGGTTAAAAATATTTGCTGCCAAGCTTGATGGCCTGAGTTCAGTCTCTGAGATCCACGTGGTGGAAGAGGGAAACCAAGTCTCGTAGTTGCTTTCTGATTTCCACAAGAGTGCAATAAGACATGTATGCACACATACTAATAAATAAAACATTCTCTGCTTTCACCCAGGAACATTATACCTGTAGTAATTACTTCGCTTGTCACTGTGACAGAAAACCTGACATGCTCAATTTGAAGTGGTAAAGACATACTTTGACTTGATAATTAAGGAAGTTCAGTCCATCACGGCTCCCTCCTTTGCTTCTGGTTCTGTGTGAGGCAGAGCATAATGCTGGTGGTAACAGGTTTGGAAGTCAGAGAGTGACTTGTGGCAGTCGGCCCTTTCCTTCTTCCATTCTGGTTCCAAAGATTTAGCTCAGGCTATCAGGTTGTCAAGAACCCGTGCCCCTGAGCTGTTTCTCAGGCCCACAATCACATATTTATTAGCTTTATTAGTGTTTATCTTTAATACCGATTTAAAACTTAATACTTATGTTCCCCCTAAGGGAGGGAATGGACATAAGAAGATCAAGGATGGAAAAGACTTCTCTAAAGCCAAATGTACCTTATCATTCTGGCTTTTAGCCATGCGCTAGATATAACACGAAGTGTGCACCACAATTATTCATAAAAACAAAGTTTAAAAGAGCCTTAGACAAGTGAACTATACTAGCTATATCAAGAGGGGCAATGGCACAGGGAGGATTCATTTCAATTGGCTTTCAACCACAGCATTTTGACTATCCAGTCGAAGGATATAATAGGAAATCACCGAGACTTCCAAACAATTCAGTAGGTTTTTTAATCTCTGTAAATGTTAATACTGGCAGTTTGAGATACGTGTGTGTGTGAATATATATATATATATATATATGTATATATATATATATATGTGTGTGTGTGTGATTTATTTTAATGTTTTCATGAACCAAGATATTTTAAGAAAAATGAAAATAAGTTAATAAAATACAGAAGCCAAGGCAGTAGAAAGACTTGGTTCTTTGTATGAATTGGCGAAAATATCAGCATGATCTTAGGAATAATATTTACTTTTAAAAAATACATATTTTCTCACTTATTCCACTAAAAACCTTGAAGCAATGAATACCAAAAAACAATGAAAACTCTTGCTAACCAGGCTGTGGTTTAAAAGAAATATATTACCCATTAAAAGGATCCAGGACTCCTTGGGAAACTGCTGATTTCAGGTCTGGAAGAAGAAAATGTACAAGATTAATTTGGAACATACTGTTGTTACTGAATGTGGAGAAATTATTAAAGAAAAGGAGGTGACATAAAAATGTACAACAATAAAGGCATCAGTGTCTTCTTGGTCAAAGATGAGAGAACTAAGGTGTGCAAATAGGAAGATTACAAAAGAATAAATATTTTAAGTAAAATAATTTTTAAATTAGTGGATTTAATGATACTTTGAAGTAAAGACTCTTGTGCCTTTGGTGTTTTATCAACAACAAAAAATAACTTATATAAGGGGAGGATCTTGAGAAAGAGTTTCACATCCAAGCTAAGAAGCTCTTAGCCTGCTCTTAGTCAAGGTTTTACCTGTACGCAACAGAGTGGACTTCTTTAAGCAGAAATAGAATTTGCTTCCAAGTGGAAGGCATGTGCTAGGCTTCCGGTTCACTTTGTATGTCCAACATGGAGCCTGCCAAGCAGAAAAGATGCTAGGTCAATATTAAGATCACTGCTGTAAACTCAGATGTGATATATATGAAGCTGAGACAAAAGAGAGATCCTGACACTGTAACCTTATAGATCTTTTAATCCTCAGCTCCCAAATCAGCATATTCCAAAATCACGTTTTACTGGCAAAGCCCAGCCTGTGGTCTGGCTTAACTAACATTCAGAAATCAGCTTTCACTTATGGGAGAAGGTCTTTACTTCCTTAAATATCCATGGAGTGGGAAATTTCTCACAGACTAAGGAGAATCAGGATGGCACTGGGAACAAACCATGTGTGTTTATTATAATGTAAGATTAATAGATGGGTTTGGGTGATGTCTTAGCTGGTGGAAAAAGCATATTACTATTAGAAGAGACATAATCATCCAGGGTTAGCTGAATGACACAACGTGTCTCAGTTCTGATAATTCAAGGGATATCTTATTATGGTGTTGGAAAGAGATGGAGGCTAGCAAGCACTTTCCTTTTTTCCTACACTAAGACCAAATAAACCGAAGAATCTTTTGTCTTGAAAGTAGGCTTTGCAAAGCAAGTCCTGGCTCTACAAATTAGGATATGGAAGTGTCAGGCTTCTGGTACTGGCTAAATGTTTAAGTTTCTTGTCTCTAGAGAGACACAGGAAGCACACTTCCTTATCAGTCAGAGCAGACCTCATTCTTTCAGCGTGCCCACTGGCTGGATGCAAACCCTGCACTGCCCTAATATGCAAGAAGCCCATTTGTTCTGTAATTGAATGGTTTGCAGCAGCAGAGCTGGGCCTCCCAGATCTCACTTCCTTGATATTCCACAGCCTGCAATTCATTTTTGCCAAGCCAATGGGTGACCTGTAGAAGAAAAAAAATAACATAACTGAATTTAAGAAGGAGTGCTACACAGCAAGCCTCTTTTCATTTTGTCTCATTAATTCAGTCATTGCTTTCCTCCTGCTCGGAACAGTTTCTCTGCCCCCTGAAACTCTGCTTCTTTCAAGATAATTTACAATCATGGAAACCACACAGATCGCTGAGGTCAGGAAGCCACAGAGAGACCACATCCTTTGTTTTCATTTCTCAGCTCCAAGTATCTTAAGCTGCTTATCGTGCCTGGCTCCAAGATGTGCACATCAGCCCCAAGGCCAGGTTGTATAAGAATGTCTCCTTTGGCACCATGCCTACTGTGTCAACACAAATGCCTTAACTGTCTTCTGATAAGCCAAGCAGCCACTCCAAAGAGCTCTCTGGAAACCATGATTGTCTCTGAGCTGGCAGAGGAAGACTTGAGAACATGATCTATTAAGAATTACCTGAATCCTTAAGCTACCTCTGCTGATCGAGAGAGAGAGAGAGAGAAGAGGAGGAAAAAGAGAGAGAATATGAATGCACAGATGTGTCAAAATAGTGGTTTGAAAGCTATTCTGTTTTACAGATGTCTTCTTCCTCATAAGTCCAATCTAAAGAGGGTGTTTAAAATGCAGGAATAATTTATTGTTCACTGGGGTCAAGCCAAGCCTTAAGGAAGAAAGGTTTGCTATTAAATCTCTGGATTTTTGTTTTTACACGGCTGGGTAATTAGGTATGGTCGAGGGAAATTTATTTCTTGGAACAGAAAATGGCAGTATAGAGCAGTGAACACAGCCTTCACTCACTTTGCAAATCCTTGTCAAATGATCTTTATATTTCCCAAGTTGTCTAGCCTCTCTGCTGAGACTAGTAGACCAAGAATGGACTTGTACTGAAAGAGCAAACTAAAAATACTATATGTATTTGTAATGCTTTCTTTTTATCCAGTTTTATTAAAGTGAAAATAATAAAGTGACATATTTTGACATACAATGTAATGTTTTGACATATCTATGTATTATAAAATATTAAATCAAGGGGTTAACAAATTTCTTACCTTTGCACCTTGTACATTTTCATTTTTATCCAACAAGAAAATGATGATCCTTCAGAAATATTCAACCACACATCCATGCAAATAATAATAATCATGTTATATAGTAGACCACCTACAAAGTATCTGTACTGTGTAACAGTGTCATCCAGTCTCTTGACTGTTGCTGCCCTTGTCCCTACCCTTCCCGTCCAGTCCTCATAATCACTTCTGTGAGTTCAACATTTTTTAAATTCCACATATGACTGATATTGTGTGGCATGCTTTTTTCTGTTCCCATTTTATTTCTCTGGTGTCCTCCAGGTTGCTGGAAGTATTTTATACACAGGGAAAAAGTACACAGAATGGCAGTAAAAGAACAATGTGTTTGAGGTCTTCCTTCTGTAGGAGTTTGCTTCCTCCTGCTGTATTAAGCACAATGACCAAACATAGCTTGAGGAGAAAAGGATTTATTTCATCTTAATAGTTTATAGTCCATCTATAGGCAGAGTTGGGGCAGGAGATCAAGGCAAGAACCTAGAGGCAGGAACTGAGGCAGAGACCATTGAAGACTGCTGTTTATTGGATTGACCAATGACTTGCTCATCCTGCTTCCTTATGCACCCGGGCCTGTCTGCTCAAGAGTGACACTGTCCCAGTGGGCTGGGTCCTCCCACATCAATCAGTGAATAAGAAAATGGTACACAGACTTTTCTACATGCCAAGATGATGGAGGGATCTTCTCAAATGAGATTCCTTCTTCCATGATGACCCGTGCTTGTGTCAAGTTAATAAAATAACCAGAACATAGACCTCCTGACAATCAGCACATTCCTATTTATTAAGTTCATTTTTTAATGTGCTTGTATGGCAACTGTTAACAATGTAAACAGACTTCTTGATTCAATTGAGGAGTATTACAGCTATTCTCATCTTGAAATCTATAGGTCTAGATGCTGTTAGAGAAGAGAAACTCACAGCCAGAGATGGTTTCCCTCTACATCAGAGGTTCTCAACCTGTGGCTCTAAGACTTTTTCACAGGGCTTGCCTAAGACCATAGGAAAGCACTTAGATAGGAAAGATACTTAAATTATGATAAGTAGCAGCAGCAAAATTACAGTTTAAAAGTGGCAACAAAAATAATTTTAAGGTTGTGTGTCATCATAACACAAGGAACTATATTAAAGGGTTGCAGCATCAGAAAAGTGGACATGATTCCAATATGAAAAGAAGCAGACCATTATAGTGTTCTTAAAGAACACGGTCAACTACAGGACTTACTTTACATCATGGGTGAATTTTTTGACCTGGGTGGTACAACTGCTCACTGATCTCTATCTTATGGCATTATGAGTGTCAAGAGCCTTTGAGTCTCTTTAATCCCACACACTTAGATCCAGAAGTCTCACAGGTAAGAAGACCCTTTGTAACAACAGTCTTACACCAGCGTTTTCCTAGACTCATTCAGTATTGCTAAACTCGTAAAGAGAGAGAGAGAGAGAGAGAGAGAGAGAGAGAGAGAGAGAGAGAGATTCTACTTTTAAACTGTACTTTATTCTCCCCTTGAAAAACTGAAAGATGGGGGAAGTAATGACTCAATCTGCTTCTACTGGTCATGGAGCAGAAGACTTAGAGGCAGCTTCTATGGAAGCTATCCTTCTAGGATCCTGCAGACCCATTACCTGCTTTACTTATCTGAAGCAGAGGCTGAGTAACTCTAAACATCTCCCTTACACCATCAGCGCCATGTTGTTACCTTCTTTTCCTTTAAGGATGATGGATGTTTCTCTACTGTCAGGTCTCAGTCAGTTGTGGGGTAATAGAAGCTGTGACAGAGCAACATAATTACAGATTTCAAGAAGAGGAGAAGCTGCTTTCTTAGAGAAATACACCTAATTCCAAGCAGTGAACAGGGGCTGCCCTGCAGTTCACTCACATTTCTTTGTGGACTTTGAAGGCATTTGGTTTGAAACCATGAGTAAGGGTTTATATTGTTGATTGTATTTTATCCTCAAATGCCCAGAGCTTCTTTGCATTTCTACCATCAGATACGTTGTCGGAGAGTATAAAATATCATTGTAGGCGGGATGCTCAGTTTTTGAAAAGGTTTTAAGTTTCTTCATGTCCCTTGTATCCCAATCACAGAACTGTACAGTGTTTTAATGAATTTGAGTTTTCTAAGTCCAAATAACCCAAGTTCCAAACAGTGAAAATTTTGACTGGTACTTAAAAAGTAAACTCACATTTCACTAACTCAGTTACTTTGTGTCTATGCCATTGGCATCTGTTCTGGGTACTACATTTAAAGTGGCAAGAAAATAAACTGACCCAGAGTTTCACTGCTGCATTCAGCAAGGTTTGGGTTTTTGTAGGGGGAAGCGATTTGGTCAAAGTGCTATCTCCTTCATCAGGTTCTCCATTGGCTTCTCAAAGGTCCAGTTTTTTAGGCAAAAATGTGTGTGTTTTAACGAAAGCTTTGTTTTGTTGTTGTTGTTGTCTTACGTTTTGTGTCTGGAAGGTGCATTTTTTTTTACTATGTTACAATAGCTACAGCACATCAGTTATGACTATACAGACTGAAATACAGGTAATTTCCACATAGTCATTCTCATTAAAATGTAACAGAAATTTTATATTATTTGTGGCTACTGTGAGGGCTGTTGTTTCCCTAATTTCTTTTCTGCCCATTTATTATTTGTATACAGGAGGGCTACTGATTTTTTTGAGTTAATTTTTTATCCAGCCACTTTGCTGAAGGTGTTTACCAGCTGTAGGAGTTCACTGGTAGAATTTGGGAGGACACTTATGTATACTATCATATCATGTGCAAACAACAATACTTTGATTTTTCCTTTCTAATTTGTATCTTCTTGATTTACTTTAGTTGTCTTATTGCTCTTGCTAGAACTTCAAGTAATACATTGACTAGATATGGAGAGGGTGGGCAGCCTTGCCTTGTCTCTGATTTTAGTGGAATTGCTTTGTTTCACTTCATTTAATTTGATGTTGACTAATGGCTTGCTGTATATTTCCTTTACTGTGTTAAGGTATGTGCCTTGTATCCCTGGTCTCTCCAAAGCTTTTTAACATGAAAAGATGTTGGATATTGTCATAGGCTATTTCTGCATCTAATGAGATTATCATGTGATCCTTTTCTTTCAGGTTGTTTATATGGTGGATTACATTGATGGATTTTCCTAGGTTGAACCATCCCTGCATCCCTGGGATGAAACCTACTTTATCATGATAGATGATGTACTTGATTTGTTCTTGGGTTCGGCTTACAAGTATTTTATTGAGTATTTTTGCATCAATGTTCATAAGAGAAATTAGCCTGAAATTCTCTTTTTTTGTTGTTGAATATGTGTGTGGCTTAGGTATCAGGGTGATTGTGGCCTCACAGAATGAGTTTGGCAATGTTCCTTCTGTTTCTATTTTGTGGAATAGTTTGAGGAGTGTTGGTATTAGCTCTTCTTTGAAGGTCTAGTAGAATTCTGCACTAAAACCACTTGGTTCTGGGCTTTTTTGTTATTGTTGTTGAGAGAGTTTTAATGACTCCTTCTATTTCCTTAGGGGTTATAGGACTATTTAAAATGTTTACCTGATCTTGATTTAACTTTGGTAAGTAGTGTGTCTATCTAGAAAACTATCTATTTCTTTTAGATTTTCACATTTTGTGGCATATAGACTTCTGAAGTAAGATCTAATGATGTTTTGGATTTCTTCAGTGTCTGATGTTATGTCCCCCTTTCATTTATTTATTTATTACAATTTATTCACTTTGTATCCTGGCTGTGCCCCCTCTCTCATCTCCTCTCGGTCCCACTCATGCTCCCTCTTCTTCCCCTATGCCCGTTCCCTAGTCTGTTGATAGGGGAGGACCTCCTCCCCTTCTGTCTGACACTAGCTTATCAGGTCTCATCAGGGCTGGCTGCATTCTCTTCCTTTGTGACCCCCCTTTTGAGTTCTGATTTTGTTGATTTGGATAGTTTCTCTCTGCCTTTTGGTTAGTTTGGCTAAGAGTTTTTCTATGTTGTTGATTTTCTCAAAGAACCATCTCTAGGTTTTGTTGATCCTTTGCATTGTTCTTTTTCTTTTATTGATTTCAGCCCTGAGTTTGATTATTGCCAGCTGTGTACTCCTTGTGGGTGTGTTTGCTCCTTTTTGTTCTAGAGCTTTCAGGTATACTTTTACGTTGTTAGTATGAGATTTCTCCAATTTCTTTATAAAGGCACTGAGTGCTATGAACTTTAACAACTTTCATTGTGTCCCATAAGTTTGAGTATGGTGTGCCTTCATTTTCATTGAATTCTAGACAATCTTTAATTTATTTCTTTATTTCTTCCATGAACCAGTGGTCATTGAGTTGAGAGTTGTTCAGTTTCTTAAATTGTAGTCTTTCTGTTGTTTCAATTATTATTGAAGACCAGCTGTAATTCCTGGTGGTCTGATAAGATACAAGGAGTTATTTCAATTTTCTTGCATCTGTTGAGATTTGCTTTGTGATGAACTATATGGTCAATTTTTGGAGAAGGTTCTGGTGAGGTGGTAAGAGGAAGGTATATTCTTTTGTATTTGGATAAAAAATTTTGTAGCTTTGTTAGGTCCATTGATTCATATTGTTTATTACTTTTATTATTTCTCTGTTAAGTTTTTGTCTCGATGACCTATCAATTAGTGAGAGTGGTATGTTGAAGTCTCCCACTATTAATGTGTGTGGTTTGATGTGTGATTTAAGCTTTATTCATGTTTCTTTTACAAATGTGGTTGCCCTTGCATTTGGGGGATAGACATTCATTACTGAGAGGCTACCTAGTAGGATTTTTCCTTTGTTGAGCATGAAGGGTCCTTCACCATCTCTTTTGATTATTTTTGGTTGAAAGTTTGTTTTATTAGACATAAGAATGGCTATTCCAGCTTGCCTCTTGGGCCCATTTTCTTGGAAAACTGTTTCCAGCCTTTTAAAAAAATCTATCTTTGTTGCTGAGGTGTTTTTCTTATATGCAGCAGAATGAGGGGACCTGTTAGCCTGTGCCTTTTTATTGGGTAATTGAATCCATTGATATTGAGAGATATTAGTTACCTATAATTCAGAATTCCTGTTATTTTGCTGTTGGTAATGTTGATGTGTGTGTGCACTTCCCTTCTTCTAACAGAAAATAGATTTAAAGCCAGGTTAATGTTGCCACCATCCAGACAACCGAATCTGAAGAAACTGAAGGGATCTTCTAGAGTTACGACAATATGTAGCAAGAAATACATGAAATTCTTCTTTTCTATTACTTAAAATTTAGATGAATTAATAGATGAACTGTGACTTAAGGATACATTAATGACACACCAGTGGATGGTGATGCGCTGTCAGCCGGTTGAAGTGCTCCTGAGCACAACACATCACTATTCTGACCACTGTGTTTTTTATTTCTGTTGTTCATGTCGGGATTTCTGTTAGCATCACAGAATCTCTCTTCTACATGGACTAGCATCAATAGTGTCTTTTTTCTCCTGCCTGCCAGCCAGACCAATGCAGTGAATGCATTTCAGTTTCCTGCATGTATGCAGAAGGCTCCTGCCCTCCAAATGAGAGTGAACCTTACCCCCTTGCTAACCTGCCTGTATGAGCTCACTTTCTTTTCACTCTTCTTGTTCTAGTCTATATTTTAAAAAAAAAGTGCTGCAGATTAAGTCATGAGTGAGAATACTGTTGGTGTTACAAAATTAATTAGAGACAATCATATATCATATGAAAACTCATGTTGCATAATAAATGAGCACTTGTAGGTACTTGGTCACATGTGAATCTCAGAGCAGAATAGTGAAGAGTGCAATCCATATAGAAAATGGGGAGTATTAGGATTGAAGCCCCAGTCCTGTTCTGCTAGCTCAGTGCCCAGAAGCTCAGTGGAAGGAAGGGACAAGGAGAAACCTTCTACGTTTGTACAAAGGTTGCCCAACCTTTGGAGGGAGAGCCTGTTTACTGGCAGAGGGTGTATGTTTTCTTATCTATCCTGTCAAGCTGAGAAGAAGCATTTCTTTCTATGTTGGTGCATGAATGCACTCTGTAGCCGAGCTTCTTACACCATGTGGCTGCTACTGAATGTGGCGTTCTCTGACAATCTGACACTCAGGAAAGGTTTCAGAACACAGTGTCCAAGCGTGCATTCAAAAATCAAATGTGCAATGAATCTGACATGCTTCTAGCTGTGATGGAATGTATTGCATCCTCAGACTCACAACAAGCATTTCACACTGCATGTGCTGTCTCTATGCCTGATGCCACACTGCTGGGTCATTGAGCCTGATGGCTTAATTATGGAAAATGAAGTGTTGTAGTTCTTTCCTAATGTCATTACTCAGTAAGTAAGTATCAAATTAGCATATTGGTGCACTGAATCATATTAGACCACTTGCTCTTATAGATTTTTATTTGAGTTGCAGATATAGGTTTCATAAAATAGGGAATATAATTTTTGTTGGTATTAGGACAGAAATTCCAACCATGTTTTAGATAAGGTTTGCTAGGAATATATATATGTATATACATAATATACAATATATACATATATTCTGACAAACACAATATATAGATTATTATATATAAGAATATATAGTATATATTATTTTATAAATATATACAATAATATATAATTATATATTAATTTACAGTGTATATTATTATATATATTGTATATGTTAGAATACATGTATTGTATATACATAATATAAATATATATTATGTGTGTATCAGAATTTCAGCTTAAAATTATAACAACAGCAGGATTATACAAGAGAGCTGAGAACACTATAGCACTCAGCCTTAATGGTCAAAATAGTTCCATGTATCTACTTTTAGGGTGACAGTTGATAGTTATTCAGTTCCTAAGTCTAGACGTCTCAGTACTTGCAGTCTGGTACTGAAGTTGGGAGGTTCCTGGGGAGCTTCTGGTTCCCTTTCCACCTTCTAAGTTTGGAGACATTTGTTCTCGTGTCAGTGAAGAAATCAGCAGCAGCAACAGGGTAGATCAACTCTGTAGCAAGAAGGAACAGGCAAGCAAGCAACGGGCAGGATGGTTTTTCTTCTGACACCCTCATTTCATCGGAACTGCTGTCTGAAGGTGCCACCACACCTGGGGCTTCTAGTTCAATCAAGGCATCAGGGCAGGTCATCAGCTGCGGGGTTCTCCTCCGCTGTTTCCAGTTTATATCAAGTTGACATTAAAACCAACTGCAACAAACACTTTCTAAAATATTACTACACATACTTTTCCCACTTAGCAGTACATATTTACATCAAGCGGCACACTCCAAAACGACAGCTATAAAATTAGCACGTGGATCAACTAGAAAATGTGAGGCCACTGTACAGCGTGAAGTGTTTACTTCCAATAAATGACAAAATTATACTCACCAGAGAATTGCTTCAAAGTAAGTTTTTAAATGAAATACTCTCAGTAAATGTTTGGTATTTTATAGAACCATTTCCTGGCTTGGTGTAAAAATTTCTTGGGTGAAAATAGGTCACAAGTGGGAAAAGTTTAAGAAGCCCTGCTCTGTACGCTAGAAATATCTTTAACGGGCAAAAGTCCTTTCCTGGACAATCCACCAGTGCTGGCGGCACACATCCTCAGAGGGTGCCACTGACACAGACTTGAAAGTGTATGCTCCAGAGGAAACCCTGCATTGCTTCAGAAACGGATGGTACAGGCAGCGTGAAAAAGCACAGCGCATGTCGTCTTCCAGGGACGGTGCTGTCATAGTCACTTCCAGCTCTGCGCCAGCAAATATTGCATTCTGTGCACTTCCGCCTATCTGTCACGCCTCCACAGGTGCGTCACTGCTCTGCCGCGCAGGATATGTATGTAACTGGGAAGACTCCTGGAGAAGTGCACTCCGTGGCACCTTCTGCAGAGTGAAAACATTGCACATTGAAACCTGTAGGCTTGGCAATAGCTGAGTCTAATATGCAACTTTAAAATATAAATAGTCTGTCTTATGATGTGGCTAGCTTCAAATAAGACCTTCTGGCAAATGAAAGAAAAGGTGAAAATGCTTGCCCCTCTTCACTATAAATTTGGTTTTTATTTTTCAGAGTTAATGTAGTTTCTGTGGTCAGAAGGAGTATGCACATATGCCTTAGAAATTCTTGTCTGTGAGAGGCTGTGTGTCTGTGCCAGAATGTTTTGTGTGTTTAGTATCCCGCCTTCAAAGACTCCATCAATGGCTGGAAAGATGCAAGCAAGCTAACTGAATCTGTGGGGTGCTCTACAGGCGCTAAAGCTGGAGTTAAGATTTGGGGTGGTTCCAGAAGGCTAGGCGTGAAACCAGGCCAGGGTTTTCTGGGGACACGTGTTCGTCTTCTGGTCATCTGTGCCAGCACTAGTGAGAGCCGTTCATCCTTCCTGTGTGCTTCCTTGAGTACTAATTCGAGCCAAATCCACGGGAGGTTTTCTTCTGAATTGTACAAGTGCTTCTTTGAGAGTTGTTATAACAGCCGGAACAGCCCAAGTCCTGAGCCTGGGTCTGGAGCAGTGAGTCCAGAGCTGTTTTTAATTATGAGGCGGACCACCTGCATCTGTTGTGCTGCCATGGGAAGGCTGAGGGAAGAACTGGGGCCGAGGGAAAGGGCCAGGAGCGTATGGCAGTGGAGGGACAATTCAAAATAGCATTCTACTTTATAGCCTATTGGTAAACAAGCCCTTAGCGTCTAGCAGAAGGCGTGGGAGTGTGTGTTGGTATGTGTACATGAGCATACATGTCGGTGCATGTTGGTATGTGGGTGCATGTGCCTGTGCATTTGCCTATGCATGAGTGTGACATGTGAAGTAAAAAGCTGCTTGACTTTAAAAAGCATTTTGTTGTCAAATAGGGGTATTTGTACATAACTCTTAGTTTAGCTAACTAAGGAATATTGTTATATTTCTTAGTGTGCCATTATTTTGAACACGTTGAAGGAGCATTTTAAAAATCACTTTTATAGTGTTTTCAATTTCTTTGGTAAAAATGCTTCCTTCCTCCCTCCCTCCTTTCCTACCTCCCTGTCTCCCTCCTTCTCTCTCTCTCTCTCTCTTTCCTTCTTTCTATCTTTTGTTTTGTTTTCTTTCAAGACAGGGTTTTTCTGTGTAACCGTGGCTGGCCTGGGTTTACTTTGGAGACCAGGCTGGGCTCTAACTCACAGATATCTGCTTGCCATTGCCTCTCCAAATGCTGGGATTACAGGCATGTGCCACTGTGCCTGGCATACTTTTTTTTTGAAGTTTTTTTTTAATTTATGTGTCTTTAAGGGTAAGTTTTATATGTGTACTGTACCTTAAAGCACTTGAACAGAGAAACACTAATTGACACTGAAGTTAATAGAGTGAGGGAGTTTAAGAAAAGTTAATCATTAAAATATAGATGGGTGTAACATGGCTATGTTTTATAACATTATTTAAAAAGATAAATCTGAATTCATAATGAAAACTTTAATAAAGTAAGTGATAGTTTGAACAGGGGAAAGATCACAGTAGAGAACACAGCCGGTAAAGAAGCTGGCAGTGTATAGTAAGGATTAAGGTTACTGTCTATGTCTGTGCTATGTCTCCCTCACAAAGCCTGCTCAAAAATGGCAAAGGTCTGGGTATGATGGATGAAGCAGTTCAGCCCTGCTCTGGCTCTCAACCTCTGGTCTGTAGTGTAGAATGTCCTCCCCATCTTTCTTTACTGTGATGGTTGTAGGTGAAGCTTCATAACATTCCCTACCTTATATTTATTCAGCGTGTGCCTGGAGCCAGAAAGAACTTTTTTTTTTTCACAGTGTGTGCCTGTGCAGTAGGATTCTATGGGTCTGGATACTAACTACCAAAAGCCTTTTTCTGTTTTTTTTTTTTCCTCTTGTAAACTTCTGGAAAGCAGTTATCAGGTAGCATTGATGCTGTCTGTTGATAGCCAGCATTTGTAGCCTGTCCTGCTAACACTGTTTGTGAGATAGGGCCTCACTGCTTTGCCTGTTGTTAACTTCAAACTCCTAGATTCAAATGATCCACCGGTTTCTGTCCCTACTGCCTGCATTAGATCTATTACCTAAATTAGGATATGAAACACAATGTTTTAATTTTTATCTGAAGAAAAATAATGGAAGATGGATTTTAGCTGAACACAGTTTCTATCCTTCAGTTATGCTGTTGTTGTTTTAGGCCTCTATATTCATTCAGTCCATAAATATTTACTGAGCAGCTACTTAGTGTTTTTGAAAGTGAAAAGGGGAATGCAAGGGACCTATATTGCTTCTTTAGAACTTAATGTCTTCTAAGTGACTAAGTGACATGGCTAACCAATGCAATGGATGATTCATATCATTTATTTCTGACCCCTCACCTGACCTTCATGTTTTCTTTGGTTTATTCTCATAGTTTCTAAAACTGGAAATACATTTACTGACTCTGATCCATCCTTCCAGTTCCATTTACTTATATGGCAGAGTGCAGGAGACAAAATCTCACAAGATGGGCTACTACTGTTTGCTGGAACATGGGAGCAGATGGTGTCAAGAAGAGTGAGGAAGCTGGTCTTTAGATCTATTTGAAAGTTTGGGTTTTTTTTTTTAGAATTTTTTAAAAATTTACTTTTTATTTATTACAATTTATTCACTTTGTATCCCAGCTCTTGCCCCCTTTCTCACCCCCTCTCAATCCCACCCTCCCTTATCTCCTCCCATGCCATTCCGTTCCCCAAGTCCACTGATAGGGGAGGTCCTCCTCCCCTTCTGTCTGACCCTAGCTATTAGGTCTCATCAGGACTGACTGCATTGTCTTCCTTTGTTTCCCAATAGGGGGAGGTGATCAAACACAACAATTATGTATTAGCTTTCCTATCTCTCTTTGACAATTGTCCTTGACTGTGGGGCATGTGAGCTGTTAACTTGAGGGAGTCAGCCTGGAGCAAGAGTGAGGTAGAGATGTGTCCAAACCCCCAAAATTCTCCTCTTGAGAGCAGCAGGAGTAAGGACTACCCCCTCCCTGTTCTAGGCCTGCTTTCCTTGGTGCATGCAGCCTTAAGACCCTTGCCTCATTCACGTTTGAGGTAGTCCACATAGGCTGGTGGCCAGATTTCAGCTTAAAACTTCTTATTTCATTATAAAGATATGTCCAGCTAGCACCTGGAATTTCTCTCCATGCAAGTGAAGTGTTCCTAGCCCTTCTGCCCCAGCCAATGATGAAGCCCTTACCGACTTCCCCAAGGTTTATAGAGTGGTTATTTCCTCCAGATTAAAAAAAAAAAAAAGGAAAAGAAAATTGTCTCAGAGAAAGTTTTTCTCCTGGCATTCACTGCACTTTACTGTGGGACTAAGGTTCTGCTAATGAACCCACCTGGCTACTTTCAATCCAGCCTGGTACGCAATGGTATTATTATTCTCCGAGGGGAGAAGATGACTGGGCCAGTATATGACTTTACAGTTCACCTCCATCCCACTCATCTCCCCATCCCTTCCTATCTGCCCTCCATGCTTGCAATCTCCTCCTAAATGAAAATAAAAGGGAATTTAAAAAAAATTAAAAAGAATGTAAGTAGAGAGATCAAGTGCAAAAATCTTTCATTTCTTTGTCATTACTTGAGAAACCATAGACTTTCCTTGAATGATAACTCCTATCATTACTTTTAGAGGAGAAAGCATGTGCCATTTTAAAAGCTGGAATCCTCTTTTGAAGTTGTAATACTTTTATCTCAATCACAGGTTAGGTACTTTGAATCCCAGGCATAGCCCCCTCCCTCAGTCCCTCCTACCCTCCCACTCCCTCCCTCATCTCCCGCCTCCCCGCCCCCTTCAAGTCCATCAACAGGGGAGGACCTCCTTCCCCCCATCCAACCCCAGCTTATCCTGACTCCTCAGGGCTGGCTGCAATGTCCTCCCCTGGGATCTAGCCAGTCTGTCACTCCCCGGTTTGTATGGGGGAGGGTCAAAGAGTCCGCCATCAAGATCATGACTGAAACAGTCCCTGTTTCCCTGAATAGGGTCTTCAGTCCTACACCGAGCTATCATGGGCCCCATCTGAGCGGGGGTTCCAGGCCACATCCACACATGGTCCTTGATTGTAGAAACCATCTCATACAAGACCCCTGTGCCCTGCTCAGTTTGGTCTTTGTGGAGCTCTTGTTCTCCCCGAGTCTCACCAACCTCCCCCAGATCTATCGTTACTTCTCGCCCTCTG
>CM053766.1:20387121-20459392 GCA_028658305.1 Pachyuromys duprasi | reverse complement strand
TCCTTTTTAATTGCTGAATAGTATTCCATAGGGCATTTTCTTAATTGGTGACTGTTGCAGGAAGGCACAGCTCATTGTAGGTCAGGCCAGCCCTGGATTTTATGAGAAAACAGACTGGGCAAGCCTTTGAGATGGAAGTCAATAAGCAGAATTCTTCTATGGCTTTTGCATCAGCTCCTGCCTCCAGGTTCCTATTTGCTTTAAGTTCTTGTCTTGGCTTTCCTCAGCGGACTGTGTTTCAAGATATATAAGCCAAACAAACCTTTTGCTTCCCCAAATTGCTTTTGGTAATGATGTCTCATCATAGCAATAGTAACCCTAGCTAAGACATCATCTCATTCCTGTCAATTCCTCTCCTCTCCACAAGTCCCTCTCCTACATTCTCATCCTTTTGTTTTATTTTGTGATGCTTTGAGCCTAAGTAGAGATATTTCTGCAACCATAGATTTGGAACTACTTGTTGGAGATTGGCCACTTGAATCTGGTCCATGGTAGAAGGAAAGACCTGACTCCTGTTGTCCTCTGACCTCTACGTGCATGCTATGGCATGTATGTATACACACACACACACATACACACACAGAGAGACAAACAGACACACAACAAAAAGAGAAACAGACAGACACAATTTGTAATTGTAATTAGGGGTGTGCATTCAATAAATATTAATTGCTGGAGGTCAACACTCATGTTCTGCTTTGATAAGCTGCTAGGTAGAGTCTTCCAGAGGCCCTCTGTGGTAGGCTCCTGTCCTGTTGCTTGTTTTTTCCTACATTCAATGTCCACCCCATTTGTGCATCTAAGCGATGATTGATCATCCCACCCTGGGTCCTCCTTCTTGCTTATCTTCCCTCGGTGTATAGATTTCAGCATGTCCATCCTATCCTATAGGTCTATATAAGTGAGGAAATACCACGTTTTTCTTTCTGCTTTTGGGATACCTCACTTAGGATGATCGTTTCCAGGTCCCACCATTTGCCTGCGAATTTCATGATTTCCTCGTTTTTAATTGCTGAGTAGTATTCCATTGTGTAAAAATACCATAATTTCTGTATGCATTCTTTGACTGGGGGTCATCTGTGTTGTTTCCAGGTTCTGGCTATTATGAATAAAGCTGCTACAAACATGGTTGAGCAAATGTCCTTGTTGTGTACTTGAGCATCTTTTGGGTATATGCCTAAGAGTGGGATAGCTGGGTCCTGAGAAATCACTATTCCTAACTGTCTAAGAAAGTGCCAAAATGATTTCCAGAGTGGTTGTACAAGTTTGCATTCCCACCAGCAATGGAGGAGGGTTCCCCTTTCTCCACATCCTCTCCAGCATGTGTTGTCACTTGAGTTTTTGATCTTAGCCATTCTGGTGGGTGTAAGGTGAAATCTCGGGGTCGTTTTGATTTGCATCTCCCTGATGGCTAAGGATGTTGAGCATTTTTAAGTGTTTTTCTGCCAGAACTGAATCGTTTTTATAAGAGATAATATTCATATATTTTAAATGCTTATGAAACATTTTCTTCCTTCCATTTTCAGTATGAGATAAACACATCATTTTAGCCTGAACTTTTATAATAATCTTGTTCATGGGCAAAGTATTTACTGGTTTCCTGTTTGTTATCTTCAGTATGGATTTTGGTATAATGTCCAAGCTGGGTTTAAACTCAGGATCCTCCTGCCTCAGCCTCCTGAGCTGAAGGCTTACAATCATGTGGCACACCATCACATAACATTGTCATGCATCATCTTAAAAGGATTTACTCAAAAGTACAAAGATCTTCTATCTCATCACCTCAGTTATAGCATGTGGATCCATCTACAATCATTTAACCGAGGACCTTTCTTGAACACGTTTTAGTGTCCTGAACAAATACATCTCAGTATCTATTTACAGGAAGCAGAGGTGCCATTCTTTTTGAAAAACCAATGGCAAGGCACAATAATAAGCTATGTATTAAATAAATGGAATTTGGATGGATAGTGCAAAGGAAACCATGCCATAGAATATATGCTATTCCTAGAAAGAGTGATCACAGTCTCACTTCATTTTGTTTATGAAGTTGTGTATGTGAAGCACCATTTATTGACCCTTTATGACATTGTTAGGAAACTTGGCCACAACATTTTGCGATATTGTGGACTACAGGCTCATTTGGAAGTTCTATAAGTATGAGAGAGGGTGTGACAGGATGTTGTTCTCCTTGTCAGCCTATTCAACAGCACCAGTTACACTGCTTTACATTTAAAAAATATTATTCTTTTTCTTATTTACAATTTATTAACTTTGTATCCCTGTTGTAACCCCCTCCTTCATCTCCTCCCAGGACCATCCTCTCTCTCTCTCCTCCCCTATCCCTCTTCCTTAGTCCACTGATAGGGGAAGTCCTCCTTCCCTACTGTCTTACCCTAGCCTATCAGGTCCGATCAGGACTGCCTGGATCCTCTTCATCTGTGGGCTAGCTAGGTCGTCCCACTAGAGAGAAACCTTCAAGGTACAGACAACTGAGTTCATGTCAGAGACTGTCTTTTCTCCCCTTAATTCTCCTGACAAATGTTTGTGAACATGGTGCTTTTACTTATTAGAGAGAACTCTAATTAAGTTTATATAAAATATGAAAAAGTTACATGACTCAAATATTGTGTCTTTTTTTTTCTAATCTTTTTCTTTACCATCTCCTGGTTTACATTTCTAGTCAATACTTTAAAAGATAACCCACTTGAAACTGGAACAGAAAATTAATGCATTAAAACTATTAAAGTTTTTGTATTGATTTGTATTAGTTTTATTTAAATGAGATGGGGGAAATGGGTCCTGAGAAGGGTACAGGGTGGAAGGGAAGATTTAAGAACTGTTGACCTGTTGAGTATGCAGGATTAGGCAAGCTCTTGCTGTGGAGTTGACTTGGATCCCTGTATATCTAAATGGTTCTTACTTACAACTTAATGTTAAATGAAGAGGGATGATAATTTACATATGAAACTCAGAGTTTTCTTTCTTGAAAAAGTTGATTTGAATATGAAATGCAACACTAAATGTACAGAACAAAGAAAGAATATTAAAAACTGCAAGGGGAAAAGTCCAAGGCAAACCTGTCAGAATTATACCTGACTTCTCAACAGAGACTATGAAAGCCAGAGGGTCTGGACAGATGTCATGCAGACACAAAGAGAGCACAGATGTCAACCCAGACTACCATACCCCGCAAAACTTTCAATCACCATAGGTAGAGAAAACAAGATATTCCATGACGAAACCAAGTGTACCTAGTACCTAGCCATAAACCCATCCTTGCAGAAGATACTAGAAGGAAAATTCCAACCCAAGGAGGCTAATTACACCCAGGACAACACAGGAAACAAATAACTCACAGCTGCAAAACCAAAAGAAAGAAACAGACACATACTTCCACCACCAAAATAAAAATAACAGGAATTAATAACCGCTGGTCATTAATATCTCTCAATATCGATGGCCTCAACTCCCCAATAAAAAGACATGGGCTAGCAGAATGGATGTGTAAACAGGACCCATCCTTATGTTGCATACAAGAAACATGTCTCGGCAATAATGATAGACATTAATTCAGAATAAAGGGCTAGAAAAATGTTTTCCAAGCATCGGACACAAGAAGCAAGCTGGAGTAGCTATTCTAATATCTAATAAAATAGATTTTCAACTGAAATTATTCAAGAGGTGGGAAAGGGCACTTCATGCTCAAGGAAAAATCAATCAAGATGACATCTCAATTCTGAACATATATGCCCCAAATGCAAGGGCAACCACATTTGTAAAAGAATCATTATAAAGCTTAAATTACATATTGAACCCCACAAGTTAATAGTAGGGGACTTCAACACACCTTTCTCCATAATGGACAGATCATGGAGACAGAAATTAAACAGAGACACAACAAAACTAAACAATGTTATGAGACAATAGGACCTAACAGATATCTACAGAATATTCCATCCAAACACAAAAGATTTTAACTTCTTCCCAGCACCTCATGGAACTTTCTCCAAAATTGACCACATACCCAGTCACAAAGCAAACCTCAACAAATACAAGAAAGTTGAAACAATACCTTGTATTCTATCAGACCACTATGGATTAAAGCTAGACTTCAACAACAACAGAAACAATAGAATGCCTAAAAACTCATGGAAATTGAACAACTCTCTACTTAATGACCACTGCCTGTTTTCCTTGCATCCTCTCTAGGCTCTGCTGAGTTATTGTGTACTACTGTAGTTCTCCACTGTGACCTTGCTTCAGATGTCCATGTTCTTGTCTTTTAAGCATTTACCTCCCTACCCTTGTCCAGTAGGAAAGGTGCAGGGCAAAATAAATAGCTTGGAAAAGAAAAAAAGAGGATATTTAATTTCAAATTATATTATAATATATTCATTTAGGTTTAATGTATTTTTCCCTCCACAAAAACATATTTACAGAAAATAGACAGCTTTTATATGAAAAGGCTGATAGCGTTGTGACCATATTGCTGGTTGTGCTGGCAAACATCAATAAGATATACTCAAGTGGTGAATGCAGGAGGATCACAAGAAACAAGACCTTATAATTATCTCTTTGAAATATCAACCACCACAAAAGTTAGTGTTTTCTTCTATGACTAAACCAAAAGTACACTTTATTCCCTAACAAAAAGCTACTTAAAACATTTAAAACATTTATAACTCATGCTTACCCTTACATGAAAATACGAAATTCATTAAATTTTTTCAGTAATATTTGTTGATCTTTTCTGCTCCCGCTCAGAAAGGTTGTGATAAACTAGAACCCTCCCTTATAGAGTTTACAGTGTATTTGCAGAAAATAATTGTTTAAAAAGCTGTTGGAATAAAATACAATGATTGGTGGGGGGAGTGAGTGGGAATTTGTGTCTCACAGGATTTATAAGAGTAAAATTCTCTACACTGAAGAAGATATACATTCTTGAGACTGAAACTACCACATTTTTAGAGATACCCATGAAGTCTTAGTACAGGCAATGATAGCAAGGCCACCGATGATCCTGTAGACAGTATGGGATCCCCAATTGACAGCGTGCTTAGGATATAAGGATTAAATTCCACAGTAGTGTAGCTGGAGTCACCGCATTTAGTGAAAACTTAGTGGTTGGTTTAAAAATATTATAAAAATCTGGCCAGAATATGTATTAGTAAGTTTGGGAGATTTACAATTTAAGTGACACCCAGGAACAGAGGAGAAAGAAATAGAGTGCAGAGAGATTGAGAAAATAAAATTCACAAACATCCACATGGCTTAAGTAGAGAAGAGAGAAAAGGAGACCCAGAGATGACCCCAGTTAAGGACACAGAGCACAATAGAAAGGGGCAGGCAGCTGTGGGTGTGGACAGGAAGAAGAGTTTCCCAGGATTCATGCAGCTGGAGATGTCCACTAGGCATGCATGTGGTTATTACCAGAGACAGTGGTGTGTGTGGGCATAGAGCCCAGGAGAAAGGGTTGAACTGCAAGTGCTTGCTGAAACCATCACATGCGCTTGGCAGTGAAAGCACTGAGGAGGGCTGTGAAGGCCCTAAAGAGAACAGAAAATTGCAAGCAAATGCCAGTGAAGAGCCACGGAAACATGAGACCTAAGCATTGAATGGGGCAGTTATGATGGAAAGGAGGAAAGGAGCCATTGAGTAGAGCGTGGGGCCACAGAAACTTAGGAAAGAGGGAGCGCGGAGGAGGAGGGTCAGGAAAAAACGTCCAGGGCTGCTGAGAAAGCAGGGAATTCAAGTTTCTGAAATGATCATCAACAGCTTCCAGAGAGACTGCAAGGGTCAGAAATCTACTTAGAGTAAAATGAAGAGGAACAGATAATGCCCACCAAGTATAGCTACTCCCTCCCTCCTGTCTGTCACCTGTATTGACATGCCTGACTTGGATGGAGGAACCCAAGCTTTTGGGAGAGACTGCTTTAAAGTTGACTGGGCACGGTTCAGGATAGGCTGATGCAGTGGATGAGTTTGCAGATGATATTTCTGAGCGTATATAGCCAGAGAATACATTGGGACAACATTGGGCCTGTGTCTGTTTTTCCCTACTTGGGCAATCAGAGTCCTAGGAGGGAGTTGATTCAGCCACAGCTGTGCTGTTGTTATTCAGACTCTACGCCAAGAGTCTTTGCAGCCTGCTTTAGAGCTGGCGAGGACATAACATAATGGCAGAGCTGACTTTCCAATCCGGGTGTTTGGTAAGTCAAACACTGTCCTCCCAGCACTGGTTGTGAGATTGTCAGTTTTAGGAAGCAGAATAAACTTTTGGGTGAGATAGGGCTCATGTTATTACTGAGCTCAATTTGTGTTTCGCATTAGGATGGTCTTCTTAGTAGTAACCTGGGCAGTTAAAATAACTTTTGGAACAAGTTGGTGTAAACGGAGCATGTGTATCCTTCAATACAAACAGCCCAAACTGGCTTGAGAGTAAAGTGTAGGACTGAACAGAGAAAGAGTGCTAATACTTTACCAGCTTAGAATACTGGTGCCCAAATATAAAATTATCAAATCTAAATTAATTTGAGTTTCATGAGAAGTTCTGACAAGTGACCTTTTGTACATGTGAAACGCCTGCTTTGTTTTGCTTTTTAACAGCCCTGTTGAATGGGGTTACTAACCCGTTCTGTTTCCTGGGACCAGCACCCTATTAAGCTGACTCCGAGTCTCTCTAGTCTTTCAGCCAGACACCCACACATCTCAGAGTTGTTCTCCTCTGATAAACAATGAGAGCATTCACTGCCCAAGTGCTGTCCGGTGTACAGAAAGTCCCAAGCTGTAATCTACAAATTTTGAGTAAAACTTCTCAGTTCATCTGTGGAGACTTGGTATGGAATGGAGGCAAACGAGAAAGGTTAGGACAAGTAGAAAACTGGTGTCTGCTTACTCAAGTCTCCATGCAAACCAGAGCGAGTGTGAGTCTCAGGCAGAGAAGAGCCTTGTACAGGCCATGCATCTGCTGACCGGCTGCGAAGCTCTAGGCTGTATTTGACTGGAACTGAAGAAAGTTGCTGGTTTCAGCGTCTTCATGCCTTATCATGTTCAAAGTGGATTAGTGTCGTCAGGCAGTGATTTGTTTCTGTAACAAGTTACAACGGCTAACTGTGCTCTGCCTGTACAACACAAATGCATGCATTGCTGCCAATAAACTTGAAGCTGTGATGACTCAGTGTGCTGAGCAAAAAGCTCAGCATCCAGTTTGTTGTTATTGTGGAGAGCAAAAAAATAAGTTATGTACACATTGTACTTTTCTCTTGTCCTCTATTTAGTCCTAGAGCTTCGTTTAGTCCAAGAGCTGTGAGCGACCAGCTTCTTATTATTTCTAGTCTTTTCTCTCAGAATGTCAGCTTTTCAAACACAGCATCTCATCATGTGTGGTCTGCTGCTCTATTCTTAGCTTTAGCTACTCCAGTGCTTGGCATCTCCTGGATGTTTAATGTCTTCTGATGTCGGGACTGAGGGAAGAACTAGTCTCCAAAGGCGTTGATAGATCTACAAGCTTTAGTCTGTTTTGCCCACATAAAAGCTGGAACATACATAGGTAAAATAGTTGGTGCTCCATGAGATAATCCAGCCCTGGAGCCCTGGAATCCTCTTCCAGTCACCGAGACACTGGCATCCTTCTCCTTCATTCACGATTCACTTCCCTACTTCATAAGTACATCACAAGTGCAGTGTTGGGTGTAAATACCCAGCTCCTAATCCCTACATTGCAGGTCAGGACAGAGCCTAGTGTGGAAAAGTGTGAAGAAAATCCTAGTAAATAACAGGGCAGCCAGTTTTGTAGCAATTGTCTACATGGTTTCTAGGATGAGGTTCCACATGGGTGCTTGGCATCTGGTTCCTGGCATGTAATGAGTTAGAGAACCTACAGATCTCATGCTTAGGCACATCTCAGTCCTGCGTGACCACATCTCCCTTTTGTCTTGCCCATTTTATTCCCTGTATCTGTGTACTCATAAGACCTCCTGTTCTTAGCCCATGTTGAACAAATGCTGAAAATTCATTCTTTCCAGCAAACATACCACTTTGCCTCATTAGTTTAATTTCTATCAGTTGGAATTAAGGAGAACAGGCCTCAGCTCTGTTGAAAAACAGCTAAAACGCTGTTCTCTAAATGATTTGCCAAGCCTGTCTGAGTTTCATCCTCAGGGTGAATATCTGTCCACTATTCACTTCCTGTCACAGTAACTGCCTGACCCAATAGTACGGCCTTTCAACTACATGGAAAATATCGAGAGACAAAGATGTTCACACCAAATAGAAAATATATTCATAAATTAAATAAATAGGACATGCAAAGGTAATTTTAAATCCTCAGTTTACATTTATAGCACATTCCCCAGCAAGAATAAAACTTACATGGCTAGATATGGCGCAGCAGTTAAGAGCATGTGTTGCCCTTTCAGAGGACCGCGGAGGGTTCAACTCCCAGCACCCACACAGCAGCTCACTACCATTCAAAAGGACCAGGTATTCTCTTCTGGCACCAGACAAACACAGGCTGCACATAGATAGATACATGAAAGCAAGAATTCATACATACAGAAGAAGAAGAAGAAGAAGAAGAAGAAGAAGAAGAAGAAGAAGAAGGGAGGAACAGAAACTTAAAATAAAGGCAAAGGTGTAGAGAGATACCGTGAAATGAAAAATCTCAATAGGGGTTGCTCCACTGAAGTGTCCAAGTCACCCATCTGTTGCCGACGCACATTTTCATTATCTTTGCTGTACAAGACCACTAAAGACAAACTGCTGTTCCAAACTAGAGAGTGTTCGCATTCCCAGGATTACCTGAAGCCATTCTGTATATGTGGTAGGTTCCAGTCACGTGGATTATTTCAGGAAATTGTGAGTCTTTTAAAGGTTTGGATGACTGAAAGAGTTGAGAAATAATCAAAATATTGACCAAATTTTTGTGTGAGCACTGGCAATTGAATGGTTGGCAGTGGCTTCTCCTTCTTGTGGCTTTAAAGAGAACCAATAAGCCCCAAAGTTCATTTTCTGTTAACCACCTACTTATTTTGTTAAGATTATGAATGTGTATTTGAACTTGAGTTAGAACAAGAGAGCAGAAAAAGTTCACTCGAGTTTTGCCGAAATAGAAGTTGAAGGTTAGGCCAGAAACAACAGAACAGATTATAAGGAAGAGTAAAGCACAAGGGAAATTAGACTTGAGGAGAACAAAGTACAAAAAGAGCCACTAGAAAGACAGCTGTGATCTTTCTGGAATTATGGGCCTCTCTAACAGTGCACAGGGCTCTTACATGTGTTATAGCATTCAACTCTGCACCCTCAACTTCAAATAAACAATAGTCTAAGTGGTATTTTTCTTCTCTCCCCTCCTTACTTATCTCTCTCTCTTTCCTTCTTTCCCTCTCTCCTTTCTTCCTCCCTTCTCTTATCAATCTGGATGTTGAACCCACCCTTGCTCGTGCTAGCCAAGTGCTCTACCACTGAGCTATAGCTATTATTCCAATGATATGTACTTTCTTATTCAATTAATACAACCAAAAGCCAGACCTGGTGGTGCATGCCTTTGATGCCAGGACTCAGAAGGCAGAGGCAGGCAGATTGCTGTAAGTTCAAGGCTACCCTGGTCTATGAAGCAAGTCCAGGTCAGCCAGTGCTGCAGAGAGAAACCATGCCTACAAGCAAACAAACAGCCAGAAGAGAGACCTTGTTTGCAGAAGGATTATGATATTTTTTTCATGCTCTCAATGAGAATTTTCTTTAAACTGAAAACTATCGTTTCCAAGGTGTAGTATCTATCTTTCTCTTTGTTGGGACGAACTACCTGCTATGGAAAGAAAAGTCTCTTATAGCTCAATAGGTTGGGTCCACTATGATACGGAAGGTATGATGAAGTATGTTGGTCCTGGTAGCATGCAGATACAGACGGTCATGTCTTCGCTCATAAGGAAGCAGAGCGCTATTTGGACAACCTTTAAAGTCCTGCACATAGTAACCTGCATCTGTCAGTGAGGCCCTGTGATCCAAAGGCCCTAGTACCTCCCTCAAACAATGCCATCAGGTGGGGACTGAATGCTCAAAACTTGAGCTGCAGGGAACAGTGCAAGCTCAAAGCATAATGTAGAATATAGGTGTAGTTTCCTAGAGCAGCTGCTTAGAAACAACAACAATATACAAAAAACAAAAACCTCCTGTTTCCTCCTTCTTCTACTTTGTAGTTTGTTCCTTTATAGCTCTCCATGTGTGCATGGGTATTTGGAGTTCCGGGCACAAACACTCACATGTAGTATATCAGCAATTTCATGCTGAGATGCATCCTAAGCCCTTTAACTATAGTTTTGTCTCAAAGACTGAGAAGCACCTGCTTCAGTATGAATCTAGGGAAAATAACTTTAATCCCCAAAGTCTGTTAGCAAAAGTGGTTGCAACCAACATCTCCTACATACAGCTCCCATCATGAATTATGTGTGTAGAAAAATGTCATGGTTCCACTTCCTCATATCTTGATGACTTATTTTATAAATGGCAAGACAATTGTCAATGCTGTAATTCCACCTTTATTTCTTTATTTTTAATAGACTTACTTTTTTTTTAACCATAGTTAATCTTTACACCAAAACTGAACAGGTGCAGACTGCAGATATCTCTATCCATATACATGTATAACTTCCTCCATAATTAATATTACAACATGGTATATTTTGTTACAATTAATGAAAGTATATAGACCTACCATTTTCCCTCACTTTTAAAGCATGGTCCAGTTAGATGTTGAGTTTAGACTCCAGCATTGAAGTCTGGCCACCTTAATACTATGCACATTATATTTCTTTCAGTGTCATTGCTTAACATTTTTTAAAGTCAAATGAAGTAATTGCAACAAACACTGGTAGTATTGAGGTCTGGTACTCTTTTAATTCTGAGTTTTCATTTTTTTACCAAATATCACTGAAGCATCCTGAAGGTCAGCTCCCATTCCAGAGCACAGAAGTGTTATATCAAGTTTTGTATTCCTGGGGAAAACAATAGGGCATGGTTGCTCTCACTATTCAGGATTCATGACTTTGTCATATTCTTGGCAGTTCTGAGCATGGTGACTCTAGTTTCTCAACAATAACCATAATATTTTGTCCCCAAGAAATATCAAATATGAGAACCTTTTAAACACAAACAGGCTGTTTAGCATCATGTTGGTTTATACAGAAAGGACAGTTGAGATTAAAGTGGCATCGTTTCAAAACTGATTTGAACAACCTTAGCCAAGTGTAGAAAATTATTCCTATTTTTGTCATGTTTTGCATTCATCACATGAAACTACATGCTGTGAAATGCAAAAAAAAAAAAACCCACTGTTTTCTACTTCAGCTACACCTCAGTTTTTATATTGGTTGCCGCATATTTTGGGGCAAATAATTTAGGTTGGCTGAACTTTGCATTCCACTGTATGGTGTGGAGCTAGACATGTGCACTTTGTGATGTCGGCACTGTGGTGGGAATTACCGATAAAGTAATGAAAGCCCACAGCACAGAGCACACTGCAGCAGGACAACGGAGGACACAGGAAAAACATGGACTCTGGAGTCAGACCAGCTATTTATTCTTAGGCAATTGGTTAGCTTCTATGTGCACTTTTGCTTGTCTCCCTCATAAAAGCTCTTTGGAAAATTAAAAATAGAAGCAAAAGTCAGTGTACTTTAATTAAAATATTGAAATGGAATGGAATTATACTTATTTGACAGCACTGACATGTCTTCCTGTATTGGAAACACCCTGGAGAAGCAACCTTGTCTTGAATGACTAGACAGACACTAAACAAAGGCTTATTGTTATCAACTGATGTTCTAATGCTGGACCTCACCTTTTATTGGGTCTCTTCATTCTTTACAATATCATCTGTCTGTAAGCAACTTAGATTTGTTTCCTACTTTAAAGCTATGCAAAGGAAATATTCTTTATAATTTTTGGCTTGGGTTTCAGGAAAGGATGGGTCAGGTTGAGCCACGGTGCCGAGTTACAGATACGCAGCTAGTAGCAGGAGGCTCTGCTGTAATTCTGCACGGTAGGGTGCTGTAGATGACAATCTTCCCTGAGCTATAAGAAAGGATTCTTAAAGTCTCACTCTATAACAATGATATATGTTTTCTAAGGTAAACATATTGATATTTAAAATAATCTAAACATTATCTAATATGTATTTTGAAACCTCACATGAGACCCCACAAATGGATACAATTTTGGTTTTTAGTACCTGTTAAATAGTTTCCCCTAAATGTTGTTTTCACATGTTGTGACACTCACCCCTAACTTACTTACCATAAGCCATTGCCTCTGCATGCCTTCAGTGAGATGGAAGACTTGAAAAGCACACCTAAATTGGCTGTGCTTTCTCAGTAGCTGTTGGGAGAGCCAGGTGATCTCAAGACAAGGTTTTAAACACACCCAAGCTGAGCCTCAACATTGCCTTGTGATGTGGGGGTTGTCAACTCTGAGTCTTATTTCCTCACATGCAAAAGGCAAGACTGTGCAAAACTGTTCTACATACCCTGCAGTAACTCAAAGGCATATCTGATCCCAGCTTTGGGTGAAGTGATTGATATCTGTTGTTCCAGAGACAATCATACTCAGTTCACATCATTCTGGCTTTACATCTCATTGGCTTCGTGACATGAGCAAATTCCTTAATCTCATTAAAACTCTATTCATCTATGAACTGGAGATAGCAAAGGAGGACTTGATGTGGAGATTAATAAAATCCATTCACATAAAAGGCTGAGAGAGACTGGGCAAGCAAGTTCGTAGTAAACGTTAAGGAGCATTTTATTCTTCAGTCCGTCAGACTGACACACACAGACACACACACACACACACACTACTGAAGAATAACAAACAGTTAAAATTAGAAAGGGAAGAAATTCAGCACCAAAATGAAAAATGCTGAAGAAAGCAGGGTATTCTGTTACAGTATATACATCCTAGCTCAAATGTTGATATCCCGATCAACCAAGTGTGACATGAAAAACTTCTCAAACTCTCATGCTTTGAGAACTGCCTGTGAATGCTGTAGAGTTTTCTAAGTTTGCCATCTGAGTTCACCAGAGACCACAGATCAGACTTCTTTGAAAGGATGAATTACAGAGAGACAAAACTCAGCTCTCTTTGTGTAGTAATATGATAGCTAAGTTTCTAAAATCAGAATTGTGTATCCAAGCTAATTTAGAAGCTACTTTATAGCCATATTAGGTTACAAGTCATCAAATATGTTAAGACACTTCTGGAAATTATTGTTTAAAGTACACTTCTAATGTAATTTGTAATGGTTGCTCTTCAAGCAGAGTGATTCTATTCTGTCTCATATGCTACATAAACAAGAGGTGTCAACAAGTAAGTGGGAAAAACATTTCTATTATGCTTGATACTTTCTAATATTCTTAAAATTTTGCTTAGGACTTTAAAGTGGAACAGTATAGCCTTTTAACATTTAGGTCCTAATGTTAGATTATTTACTGTTTTGTGGTATTACTTGAATTTGTATCCTGTAGTTACTGTTTCGGTTAATCTTGAGACAGGGTCTCATTTCTTTCCTTGACCCAAAAAGGGTAGTCTAGGTTCTTACAACAGCTGGCAGCTGCTAAATAAGGAGCAACTCAGAGGCCCTGAGGTGGGTTGACAAGAAATGAAGTTACGTAGTCCTATTAAATAGACCTGTTCCTGAAGGAATCTATATATTTAAAATAAAACAAGATGGTTGGTATTAACATACTGAATGGGTACTGTAAAAAAATCAATATAACAAAGCTAATGAGATATTGACTGTTTAAATTTGTAGGACTTGAACTCTTGCTTGTAGTGCTTAAACTCTATTAAAGAAACAAATAGATTCCAGGAATAGTTTTAAATCATAAAACCAACATAATTAATATAAAGGTAAGGACAGTAATCCAGAAACCATTCATATTCCTACCAATTAGATTAATTTGAATCTGTGCCATGCTACTAACGGTCCTTGATCACGTCTTCTGTCTCTACCCTCTCCATTCTGTCTTCTTCACTCACACTTGAACTCTCTACTCCTGCACACCTGCCAGTCACAGAGAAAACTAAGCTGTTCCGGTCCAGGCCTGTGAACCCTGCATATCCAGCTTATTTTCTTAAGTATTTTATATAGCGAGAAATGTTTTCTCCTAGGTTGTTCATATTCTAGCCATTGCTGTATCTTCTTATGTTTTTGCTTTGGTTGGTACTTATGTTGAAACACATGTCATAGTTTACAGATTCTCATAGATGATTTAGTAAATGGGGTCATGTGGTCATTGGAAGCTTAAGCCTTCTCTTTCCAATTCTGTATGTTTTATTTTACTTGTTTTTCTCATGGAGATCATACCTTACTATTATATCTAAATTCTAATTTCAAGGTTTGACAAATTTGTTTTCCTGATTATAATTTCCAACTGATGTCTTCTTTAAGCCTTGAGCTATTGGCAAGACCATAGATTTTTGTTCATCTTTTAAGAACAAACTTCTTTTTCTCTTTAATTTTGAGATTATAATATAATTACACAATATTCTCCTTCCCATTCCTTCCTCCAAATCCTTTAATGTACATCTCTTTGCTCTCTTTTAAATTTATGATCTCTTTCTCCATAATTGTTGTTACATGTATGTATGTGTGTATATATGTATGTATGTACGTTTGTGTGTATGTTTATATGCATATATTCTTAAATAGAGCCTTCTCAACTGTTCAGTTGTATGTATGTTTCCAGGGCAGACCATTTGCTATTGGATAACCAATTAGTGTGCTCTTCCTTGGGGAGAATTCTTTCTTCCACTCACAGCATTTCTCAGTTTCCTGTAGTTCTTTATGTAGGGTTTAGACCTTGTGGTTTTTCCTCATCCACTTTAGCATATTCATTAGAGTCTTCCTTGATCAGCTCGTGTTGAGGTAGTCATATGAGTGACACTTTATTTTATGCATGCATATGTGACCCTCTAGCTACTATGATATTTCTGTTCCCTCTTCTGCAATCCTCCCTAAGCCTTAGGTGCAGGAGTTGCTTTGCAGATGTATTTATTGGGACAAGAACAAACTTTTTGGTAGTCCAGACAGGACAAGCCTCCATGAGGTTGGACTGAGTCTGTCTACTTTTTTAAGTCCTGACTCAGAGGTAACTGTTCCTTGTGTTTTCTTCTGCCTTTCTCCTGGTTGCTGGTAAGAAGCTATGTATCACTTTGCTGGGACTGTGAGCATCCTTCCCCGTTGTCTAAATCCCTCTCCCACCTATGGCTGACCTCTCTGCAGGTTTACCTTATGCACCATGGCATTTTTAGGCTTCCTTCTCTTCTCCATTTACCTCCTCTGGGCAGTTGCTGAGCTTTAGCTTGACTACCATGGGAGTTTCCTTTTAAACTCTAGTAAAATTTTGTTCTTGAGCTGAATAAGTTCAAAACCCATAAAGATTCTGAGCCAGGCTCTTTGTGTTCTCTGCAGTCTTCTACCTTTAATTCTATTAACCTTTCACTTCTAAACAGGGCTGTGTTAAATTCTTACACCATGATTTTGAATTTATTTATTTTAACTTATAATCCCAACAATTTAACTTAGGATATAAAATTTTTATTATAATTTGATTTTTTTCTTTGTATTATTGCATGGTGCCTGCCTTCATTCTAGTTTGTCTTATTTTTGTTCTATTTTAGCTATTTTTTAGTTAATGATTTCATACATCATTACAATTGTTTTAGTCTTAATTGTGCACACTTAGGTGTGATTCTGATAAACAACATCTAGATAATTTAAAACATAAACATGAAAATAGTTTTTAATTTTTAATAAAAGCAGTTTTAATCTGTTTTTATTTGTTGTAATTGATTTACTGTAATTAGAAATCAAATTGAAATATTTCATTTGTATTTCCACCACGCCCTTAGTATATTCTACTTTTAAAATTGTAGTCTTTGTGTTGAATTCAGTTTTTTCTTAGTTATCAAACTTTTCTTGCTCTCACTTTTTTCTTTTCTTTCTGCATTAACTTGGCTTACTCTCGAGTTTTGCTAGGCTTTTAGTGAAAGGAATCAATGGGTCCTTTTACTTTTCTTGTTTCGACTTCAGTTACATGTGCATATTCACATGTACACTGTCTTGTATGTGTATATCATAGAAATTATTTGTTTATTTTTAAACAGTTCCCCTCTAATGATTATTATAAAAACATTGTATACATATTTGACTGTACTACTTATTAGAAGCTCTAATTATTTTATTTACTTTATCAGAGTAAGAAAACTTAACGTGAGATTAAGCATCTTAAAATTTTGAGAATAAGTTATTGTTGATTATAGTTACAATGTTTTACACAGGTCTTTGGAGACTACTTATTAGGGACTTGTCATTTTCTCTCCCCCCTACCACTGTGCTCTTTGAAAGTGTGAGCTTGACCATTTTAGATAAGGCAATGCTATCCTGCAGCATTTATGCTTCTGTGATTATTTCACTTGCCATAACGTGCTCAATATGTATCCACATTTACACAAATGACAGCATTACTTTCTTTTAAAGGCTCAAAAGCAGTCTATTGTTGATGTAATATCAAGATTTTCAATGGTATAATGGATTTTCTTTTCCGTTTATGTGTTGCTATACATTTACGTTGCTTACAGATGTTGAGTGTCAGTCTTTTCTAGTCTCTGAACTATCTGTGGCCAGGTTTTGTCTTTATCTTGGTCTTCAGCTTGTTCTCAGTTGGTTCCTGTTGCGTTCCAGTAGACTTCTGGGTTGTTTACTTATGTTTCTATCTCAGGCCATGGGCTGACTTTTCCCTGTGTTTCTACTGTTTTGCATAAGGAGATGTGTTTTTAGTTTGGTCTTCCAGGAAGTCTATATTTAACAGGTGCCTTTCTTGTGATTGGCAGAATTGGCCATATATGAGAGTAAGGGCGGCTCAGCTCGCCACGGGGGAATCTTGACGTTGGTATAAAGTTTGGCTTTTGATAATAAGTATTTTCTTTTTATTTCTCTTCCTCTCTTTCTCCTGATAGGAGGCTTCTGTGCAAGGATGTATGTGAAGCTTTGTTCACTCAGATTATAACAGATTAAGGAAGGAGGCACAGATAGTGAAACTATCCTTGATTGCAGTCCTCACTGAGTCCACTTTGTACTTAAGTATCAGCTTGGTTTCAACACAGTATCCATCTTGTTTCCTCTTTCTTTCTCTCTTTCTCTCTCTCTTTCTCTCTCTCTTTCTTTCTTTCTTTCTTTCTTTCTTTCTTTCTTTCTTTCTTTCTTTCTTTCTTTCTTTCTTTCTTTCTTTTGGGTATTGATTGAAGCTTTTCCTGGGGTCTCAGCATAAATTGTCTTCATCAGGAATATCAGCTATATTTTTTAAACATTTGTGTAAAAAATATAGAATTATCATAAAGGGAGACTATATGTGTGCTTTGCAGACAACCAGCCCTGTATTGTTTTTGTCATTATCTTGGTCTGTCTGATTTCTACCTCTTTTCATAGAATCAGGGCAACCTCTTGTTTCATTTTTTTCCTCTCATCATGCTGAACATTTGTTTCAGGTAGTGTCCTATCTCTCCTCTCTTTGCCTCACTACATACACCTCCATTTCTCTTCATTCTTCTTTAATGCCTCTCCCTGTACTTCTAAGCACGCCCATCTTCTGCAAGTGTTTTCCTCTATTTATTTATTTCTTATAAATTTCCTTATTGAGATTCTTCTCCTACTCTCAAACGATAAATTCCATAGCCACACAGCTGGAGTACAAAAAAGCATCAACTCAAGGATCTATGGCACATCCATGTCACTTGTTCTTGCATCACTCAAAGGTCTGTGCAGCCTATATGTACAATGTAGGCCATGGGCATGGGAACTCATCTTGTCATCACTATTTGTCAACACCTCAAAAAGGCCTGACAATTTTTTCTTGCCATATATATTTTTTTTTCTGAAAGAGCCACAGGGATTCCTTTAAAAGTTTTCTGGAAGTGAGCGAGTCACCACATTCTGTAGCATTTCACTTCTCATCCTTTAAAAAGACACAGAAAATAACCACATGCAGATGTTAAAAACCATTCCCACAGGCAAGAAAAAAAAACATATCCATAACCATATTGAAAATGCTACTCACTTGTAAAAACACTGTGGCGTCATGTTTCCAGACCAATAAAGACAGGAACCACATGGTGAGAGTAATTTCCAACTAGCTTTACTACAGAAATCAGAACACAATAGGATAGCAGCAATTGGAATTCTAACTCAGAAACTTGCTTTATTATTCTTTGAAGCACATTAAAAATCAAGACATTTGTTTCAAATCTTCAAGAATGTTGGTTTTATGCATGAAGAAGGGTGACTGTCTAAGCATCACCCCATAAATCTAAATTGGGAATTAATTTCACATTTCCTTGAAGAACATGTGGTGTCTCAGTGAAAACCCTTGTATAGTTAGGATTGTACAACTTTACCATATACTATGTGATAACCAGCTTAATGATTCTTCATTCATTTGTTTACTGTAATTTTATTTATTTCAAAATTATTAAGTGTGGAAAGCAATAGACTATTAAGAATCACTTTGTTACTAAAACACACACTTCAAATTCTGCTCTTTAAAATGTATTTTTATGTTATTTTTGAGAGGAAAGAGAAATGCACCATTCAAATAAATATCCATAACTGGAGAGAGAACTACAAACCATTTACCTTTAACACAGTTCCAAGCTCACTTCAAACAATGAGTTATACTGACTAGACAACAAAGCTACCCACCTCAGCCTTCAGGAAGTTCTTCCTCCTGTGTCCACTGGCCATTCTACAGGCCTCATCACTCTCTATGGATCAGCAAATATTTCAGGCTTCCACCATCAGAAATTCTCAAAGTCATGTTTTACAGGTATGTACAAATGAGAATCCTAGAGCAATAGAATGATTGTTTCTGAAGGAATTCCCTGGAAGAAATTAACTGGACATACAAGCTAAAGCTAGGAATTATGACATGTAAACAGGGTTAAAGAGAATCTTTGAAACAGTACATTTAAAAGATACTAATTAATAATGTAGAATTATTTAAGGTATTAGACTACCATAGAATTTTCTAATTTAGGCTCAGGCATCTGGTGCTATCTCAAACAGGTATCAAGAAATAAATTCCATCATTAAGGACCAACCTATCATAAATCAGATGGATTCATGATGTCTCTGAAATTATTTATAATGCTAATTTCTCATCATTCTTATCTTATTGTCACAACAACAACATTGCAAAAAAAAAAAAGATCCACACCCTAAGACCTGAAAGCATTTGACAGGCTCAGAGGACTGGAACAAATCCTCTAGTTGCTGGCTAATTAGCCTTCTCTGTTCATCTCTTTTCTGACATCTCAAGAAAGTTTGGCATTCTGGCACATGGAGCTAGGGAATTCCTGTTTAACTAGAGTCAGGTGACACCAGGATTCACTGGGCAGAGCTGTGAAATCAGAACATAATGCTGTGAAATCAACATGAGAATTATGGGGGAAATGAATTCCCCAGCAGCTTCCTTGAAACTTTCATTGAAAGTTCAGTTGGGCAGAAAATATTTGATGACAATTTAACATCCTGTGTTTCCAGGATGCCATTTATGTGAGAGGGAACTCACCCTTCAAGCAGGGTATTTTCCCCTGGACAGCCCCAACGGCAGCTATTTCAGGGTTTGGTATGCTTTGCCAGCATCCCCAATGTGTCAGTCCAGTCAGAATGCATTTAGTTTCCAATAGATACAGAGGAAGAAAGAACAGACATTTCAGATGGCTGGCTCCACCCCCAAGATCTCTGGAAAGACAAGTTTCTCTGTTGCATTGTGCTTCCTGCCCTTTCCTTTTCAAAATGTTAAATTTTAGTGAAAACTTCCATTGCAATGACTAATCTGTAGAAATAGATCTTCAGTTAAAGGTAAAGTGATGTTTTAAGAGCTATCCTGTGTTCGAGTCCTGTGAAAAGCACTCACAGCAAATTGGTCAGCAAACACAGGCAAAAATTTTTTCATTACAAATGGGCCAAGAGTCTCATGTTGGCTGTGTAATGCTTCTTAGATCTTAAGCCACAGAGAACAGTCAAATCAATACCATGAACAACTTTCTACCTTTGTGGTAGCATCTCACTGTGTTCTTTATATATGGCCAATTTCAATAACTTTCTGTAGTTTGTTTTCAGAATTGGATAAAAGGAAATGAAAAGCAGCTGGGAGAGTCATAGAAACTTTCGGAGAAAAACACAGTTATTCAAGGGAAAAAGACAGCAGAGACTGGATTTGATCTAGCAAACAAACAAACAAAAAGCCATTTGACAGGAACAGCATACTGGGGTTCAAGCATCGTAGGGGGAACCATGGAATGAAGTTATTAATTAATGCCTGCCATATGTGGCACTATCTGCAAAGGAAGAGGGGCCGCAAAAGAGGAGGAAGTTTGTCCTAGAGGCACAGAAGGAAATCTGTAAACATACCAACTACAGCTGAAAATATTAAGGGAAGATGACTGGTAATAATAACACGTGAGAAAGAAGGAACGTCCCAGAGAGCGGGTGTGTCTGAGAAAGAGATGAGGATGGATGAGCGCTGCTGGAAGGCACTGAAGGGCTCTGGAGCGGAGCGGAGCAGACCGAAAGCAAGGGGGTGATCCTCAATTTCCCTTAGCTTCCGTACCTTACCCCCAAAGACAGGGTTGAGGAAGACCGGTGTCAAACTGAGACTCTGAAGCACGTCAAAAACATTACATAGTTTTCTAGGTGAAATTTCTGGAAGAAAATCCTCTCATCTCTTAGTAAATGTGAATTGATTAAAGTTTTTTTTCCTTCCTTCTTTCCTGCCTTCCTTCCATCCTTCCTTCTTTCCTTCTTTTCCTTCTTTCCCCCTCTCTTCCTCCTGCCTCTTTTTGTTTTGTCTATCCTTCTTTCTAACTTCAGGCCCATGCTTGCTCTTTCCTATAAAAATGTGAGTGTGCTGTGAACTGGCTCAGATGTCCAGCCAACCGTCAGGGCTCTCATGCCATCGCTCTGTGTATGTAATTAACTGTCGCTGCGGGCAGCACTTGTGCAGTCTCAGGCGGATAGGTAGATCAGGTTGTGATAACATCTTCACCAAGGGGTGGATCTGCAAGCTCTGTGAGCTTCTTGCCTGACTTTTTGCTTTTGTGAAAGAAAACGAGGTAAAAGCAGTCAAATATCTTTACATCTCAGCTTCTGTATTACATTAAAATATACAGTTACGTACTTGGAATCTATCACTTTGGCAAATTACAAAAGTGAATGAATTAAGGTTGATATCATTTTTTTTTTAAACTTACATGTTGCTCTAATGTCTGACTTACTTTGTGTACCAAAGCTGGCTTATTATTCTATTTCAAGATTTTGGAATTTTTAAAACTTTAAAATTTGGGTTTTGGATATAAGTAATTTCTTTGTAAGACAGTAATTCTGGTTGTTGCTGCTAAAAAAAAGCTGGGTCTCACGTATAATTTCACTTGAATAAATTACTAATTCAAAAGCTTGGAAATTTTCACAAAATTTTTTCAAAGAAACAATTTAATGATTTATTTGTCTATTGTTGTGTACTCAATATACATAATTTCATGAGTATGTTTGCTAGAAGTACATAATGTATTTTAGTGATATATTTCCTCCTCACTGTTATCCTTTTGTTCCTATCCCATTATATCTTAGACAGTTCACTTTTTACTTTCGTGCCATATATACATGCACAGCTTGAAATATCTATACATAATCTATAATTAACCAATGAGAGAAAACATGTGCTATTAGTTTTTATAAATCTGACTTAATTCGCTTAATATAGGACCTCCACTTGTGTCCATTTTCCTGAAAATGATATATTTCCTTCTTTATAAAAGCCCCAGTGTACCTAGTTAACAAAATTTCTCTATGCACTCACCTATTGATTTACCTTTAGGTTGGTTGCTTTTCCTAGTTATTGAGAATAGTATAGCTTTCCCAAATATATTCAACTTAATGAGTATATTTAATACCATTACATATCTTTATTTTTATTTTTGGTGACTAGTATTTAGTCAACTGAGTCTTATAAGAACACAAATAATTATGAAACTGAAACATAAAGGTATAGAATTGATAAAAAGAATCATAAAATTAAAAAAATGTTATTATAAAAGGGAAAGATTATTTGTACACAAATGGTGCTGACAGTCACCATTGCAGACACTAACTGTAAGAAAAACATTAATCATAGACTAAACTAGAAATGCCGATATCCCTGACTTAGGAAAAGACTTGCAGGCTTTCAGAATTAAAAAGAATGCCTTTATATGTTACTTAACCAAGTTAAAAGATAATGTTAGAAATGGGTAATTCAAATGCAATGTGACAGTACTGTCTGTAAGTATAAAATAAATTTAAGAAGTAACAGTTAAGAGATAAGGTGCTTGGTATAGGCAGTATAGGATTTTGGATTAAACTGTTGCCTTTTGAAAAAGCATAAAACCTATAAAACTAGCAAATGTATTTACTTTATTTAAAATGTTTAATAAGATATATCAATAAAAATACACGATTACAGCCTGCCATAATAAGATCTCATATGTCTGTCTCTCATGCTGCCTATGTGAAAAGAAACGAAGAGCCGATGAATGGCCTTGTCCATTGTTTTCTGCTGCTCCTCTGGTCTCCACTTTTTGCGAGCTGATGGCTTATGGCTCTTCTTACCCTCTGAACTCCATGACTTATCATGGGGATTTGTTTATAGAAAAAATAATGGCCATGTTTTCAAGGTAATATTAATATCTCAGCTGTCAAACAATATTTAGTATACTAATATGTATATCAATCCCAACATTTTGTGAACTATAAATAAGCAAAAGTTGGAAGGATAGTTGGAATGGAATTGTATTCTCTCAAAAATTTAATGTTGGAAGCCCTAATCCTGATTCTTTAGGATATGATATTATTTGTATACAAGATCCAAAAAAAGTAAGCATAATTTTAAAATGATCATGATGGAGTTTGCTCCATAAGGTTGATGTTTGATGTTTTCATCAGTCGTTGTTTCATAAGAAATGGAGACTAGGAAACAGAGGAGATATTAGAGACATCATTAGACACAGAGAAATGATATGGCCAACCTATAGCCATAAGGCAACAACCTGAAGGCCTGAAAAGAAAGCAACACTGTATGCTCCTTCATTTCCAGCTCCTCATCTGCTGAACTGAAAGTTCTGTTGCTGGCCAGTGTTGCTATGTGCCTACGAGGCTGAGAAAACTAACCCACATTTCGTGGCCTGACATTATATCTCAGCCACAGGGAGACTAAACTCAAACCCATATCTAAGAATACACTGTCTACTCTTTGTGCTGAGTCAAGCAAAGAGCAGCAAACGATGCTACGTCTGTTGGAGGAATCTGAGAAAACATTTCAAGCAGTATGTTAGTGAACTATGTAATTGACTGGTATCATTTTCTGAGACCGAATACATGAACACGACAACCACATGTCAATTTTCAAACAAAACAGATCTACTTTCTGGTTCCCAGTTCATATGACTGCAACAAAATCTAGCAAATTTAATTAGAGGTTTGCTCTTCAACTCAAATTTCAGATTATGGTTCAGTAGGTCTTAAGAGAAGACCACACTTATCTGTAAATTTAGAAATAAATCAGACTCTATGATTTTCCCAAACAACTGTAAAGATTCTGCCCAAGTCCACAGTAAATCTTTTCCCTAACTCATTCTGCCACTTCAGTCCTGCTGCATTACCAGTGCCAAATGGAGACCTACAAAAAGGAAGGAAAAGATGGCTTTTCTCTGGTTCAGTGGAAAATGAAGGTGAGTAAAAGCTGGCTCTGGGGGAATGAAGTGATTCAATTAGCTGTCTTAGTTACATTAATCTCATTAGAGCACAGAACACCACCGCTCTACCAAAAGAGCTTTCTAAATCATGCTGGGTGTGTCAGCAATGAGCATAATATAGGTCAGTCAGCACACAGCCTCTAGAGAATTTTATCTATTGTAATTAAAAAGAAAGCTCATTTGAAAGATTCTTCTTTTTGTGCTTTAAAGAAATTCAACATCTAGGTATGGTTGTCTTATGGATTCCTCTTAGAAGTTCATGAAAGGAGATGTCCTGTGGTTAGAGTAAACAAGGTCATATGGTTTCTTACTAGGAATTTTCATAAACTCTTAGTGCATTAGTTTACTGAAGGACAAGGATTGCTCTAAGAGGGAAACTAGAACTCCCCTTGATGAGTTAACTAGAAAATAGAACCACAGCCATGCTGTGTTTGAAAATTTAGCAGGAATTTTGAATTAATGAAGAGTGGAATGTAAATATCAAATGAGTGATGTGCTTAAGTACTAAATATCCCTGATAATTTCAAATTAAAAAGCAATACATCCTAAAAATAACTGAAATAAAAATACTTAGAGGTATATACATTGCCAAATTTCTATAAATATGAAAATTATTGACCTTCTTTGAGAATTTGAAAGCAACTTACACACACTGAGAAACATTAAAATAGTCGACATTGTTAGCCTGTAAGTTCTACCCAAGTGAATAAATAATCAATAGAATAATTATTATAAATGTAAATAAAACTTTAATAAAAATTGACAAACTGACTCTAACTTTCGAATGGAAAATGAAAATACATTGAATAACTAACACAAGATGTTGGAGGACTTACCTGGTTCTGAGGTTAACTGCAATTGCAATACTAAATGTATCTATGAACATGGAGCAAAATGTACTATTTGCATCAAGATAGGCAAATGGCAGCATGAAAACAGGAGAGTCTATGAACAGACTCATGGGCGTAGATGTACTGCTCTTGAACAAAGGCTTATAGACAATTCAGTATAAAAGGAAATCATTTTGCCCGTGGCAGTTCAGTCCAAGTGGGGTCCATAATAATGGGAACAGGGACTGTCTCTGACAAGAACTGATTGGCCTGCTCTTTAATCACCTCCCCCTAAGGGGGAGCAGCCTGACCAGGCCATAGAGGAAGAAAATGCAGCCACTCCTGATGAGACCTAATAGACTAGGATCAGAAGGAAGGAAATGAATGGCCTCCTCTATCAATGGACTTGGGGAGGGGCACTGGTGCAGAAGGGGAAGGAGGGGAGGGATTGGAAGGGAGGAGGGAGGGAACTACAGGGGTATATAGGGTGAATAAAGTGTACTTAATAAAGAATTTAATAAAACATTTAAAAAGGAAATCATTTCAATATGCCAATCTGCAAAATATTTTCCCAATCTTCTGTCATATTTATTGCAGTGTATATGAAATTAAATTAAAATGTACAGTAAGTTCAATGTAAACTTAAATCTATAAAAGTTTTTGGGAGAAAATACTGTGACTTTGATAAGTGGCAATGCCTTCTAAGATCTAATATCAAAGGCAAAGGAAAAATGCATTGTGATGGTTTGAATGAGAAATGTCCCCCACAGTCTCAGGCATTGGAACAAATGTCCCCCACAGTCTCAGGCATTGGAACTTTTGGTCTCTGGTTGTTGGTGCTATTTGCAAGATTTAGCTGGTGCAACCTTGCCTCCTGGGGCAGGGGGTGGTGGTAGTGGTTAGGATTTAAGATAAAAACAGAACAAAACAAAACCCAGCCCCAACTCATTATAGTTTGCTCTCTTCTTCATGATTTTAGTTTGAGGGTGCGAGCTCTCAGCTTCTTGCTCTAGTTGCCATGCCTGGTATCTGTGGCCATGCTGCCCCGCCATTGTGCACATGCAGTTCTAAGGACTCTAATTTCCGGATCCATAAACCTAAGTGGTTCTCCCTCTTCAAGTTGCCTTGTCAGCCACGTTTTATCACAGCAATGGAACAGTAACTAATACAGGCATCAGAACCGAGCAGTCCTGTTTTCCAAGGGGTACTGGTAAGAGTACAAACAAAAACAAACAGAAGCTACACATCACTCAGAGAAAATATCTTCTTCATTCAATAATTAAAACAGAGCCCACTGCAAGTGGGACTAAGACCAAACAGGTACTTCAAAAAGAAGACACATGAATAAGATGCCAGCACATAAGGTTTTTGACATCATTTGACAGTAGCAAAATGCCAAATCATCCCAATACCATGGTATTGAGCAGATGTGACGGTTAAGTGCTGGTGGAACTCTCCGAGGTGACTCACACAGACGGATGTTATGTAACAGGTTTAACTTCACTGGGTCAATCAGATTCACATTGAGCTCACTTTTAAGCTTCTTAAAGTCATTTTAATTTTCTGATTTTAAAAAACAAAAAAGATTTAAAAAATATGATCTGAATTACATTATTTTTCTATTTTGTGTCTTAGAGAATCAAATTTCTGCAAGCTTCCAAACACTATTTTTCTTTAAATCGCAATTCTTCATGCCATGGAAGCTGTCAATAATATCTTTTCCACTCCTCTTACCAGCCCAGGACCCAGCCACGATACGGGTCCTTAACATTTTGGCTACCAGGTAAAATGTCTATTTTCCTGTATTATTTGTACTTTTTTCCAATCTTTCCTATTTTACTCTCAACTGCAGTTTTGAACTATTCTAGTATCTATTGAATTTAAATAGTAGTGGAGGAAACACATCATGCCCATAAGTTCCAGGTGCCACTCACAGCTGCACTGCAGTCTTGGGGCTCAGCCATTTACATGTCCACAGTATATCATCCTGCTCTCATTCGGTAGGAAGCCAAACCCACTCATGTCTTCTAATCTACTCTATGAGTAACAGGGATGGCAGAGAAGTTGGGGTGAAAGTTAATTCAGGATAAAGTATTTGAATTGACAATACGCTGAGAGTTTCCAGAGCTTTGATCTCCAGGAGGGTTTCAGGAACAATCAAAGGGTATGGAGAAATTTGCAGAAGTGAACAAGACACACAGATGATGCCAGTAAGAAAGTCAGTAAGATATGAGAGAAGTAGGAAGACACAACCATCAGTGTAAGCCTTAAAATATAATATTAAATATAAAGTCTTAAAATGTTAAAAAAAAAAAAAGAGGAGTTGGATACTCTTTCCAGTTAAAGAAAAAGTATGCAAAATTATGGAAGCAGAAACTCTTTTGGGAATTTGGTGCTTGCACCAAAGAGCTGTAGGAAACAAGCAGACACAGGAGGAGACAGAAAAACAAAAGTCCATGGCTTCAGGTGATGCTAAATGGGAGGCTTTGTTTATGTTGGGTGAAGGTACTTTCCCCTAGAACTAGTACATGGCTAGTTAAGACAGTTCAGTGTGAGTCTCTTTTTCCATGTAGTGAATGAGCATGAGACTCCATGGGTGGAAATCCCAGGGAAGGAGCCACTCTGTCCCCATGGGCACGATACCAGGACAGCCACTGAGGGCTGAGCTCAGTGTTGTTCTCTAAGAGGCTTTTCATGCTCTGATTGCCATCTTGACGTTTGAAATGAGACTTTTAACTTAGAGCAAACAAGCATATGTAGAGACTTTGATCTTCAGCTACCATGTACCTACCTTCCTTCTACCATGTTTCTGCCTTATACAGAGTCTAAGAGGCTCTACTAGGCTCTCATCTCTTGAGCAATACCTAATTTTATTAATCTTCTTTATTTTCAACCCTGTGTGGTGGGCAAGTGAGTAATGAGAAAGAGGACCGGGGAAAGGAAAGTTCGTGTTAAAATATTTCAGGGACTCTTAAGGCCGGATAGGACAGTGGATATCATTAGCTTTAGTTACAATGTCATGACTTGATCTGCAGACAACTCAATCCATAAGAGGTTCTTGCCAAATTCTAATACAGGCAACAAACTGCTCACATTACAAAGGTTGTAAGCTCCTGATGGTCAGTTGTCCACTGTGATTTGGGATGGAGCCCTTTGGAAAGATAGGGATGCCATGTTGGATGGGCTTCCTTTGAGTGGACAAAAACATATTTGTATCACGAAGCACATACCCCAATACTAGTGGAAGGGAGCTAGGACCTGTTATACTAAGCCAGGGTGTATTGCATCTGCTTTATTCCCAAAACAGTGGCTGTGCTAGCTCTTGTATTCTGCTGCCTCGAGACTAGGACACTAAATAGTTGATATAGAGTAAGTGAAGACATAAAGGTAACAGAGGAGAGAAACATATTGAATATTTCAGCATTCATGAACTCATTTTTAACTGTACTGGGTCTCACAGTTCATGCTATTCAGTGCTTGGAAGATTCATCTGTATGACTGGTGTGTTGTAAGCAGGTGCCCAGGTCTCTAAACATTGAATGATTTCTTTCTTCTCTATTAGATTGCCTGAATTTCTCTAGCTTGTAATTACTTGACACTTCACAAATACCATGTACACTGCATTTTATTTTGAAATTCACAGTCAGTTTCACATTTTTAGTACACTATGAACTCAGTCTGCTACTTTATTGTATAACAGAAGAGTAAAATGAATAAAGGTCACGGAGTGTCTGTGCACACATGTATATGTGGTTTTTAACCATGCAAGTGGTTTTTACAGAAGCCGCAGATTCTGACAGTGTGAAATGGGTGCAATCAGACAAAGTGAGTTCGGACCCATAGAAGGGTCTCTGCCTCTTGTGCTAGCAGATAAAGGCTGTTCTGTAAGAATGTTGTTATCTAATCAGTGAAAGACCGGGAAATGATGACAAGGCTTTTATTCTCTGGGCAGAGAACCAACTATTATGAAAAATGCTAGCCTCCAGAAGGAAGGGTCTACTACTTCCATGGGCCCCTTACAAATAAGTGGCTGAGCAGTGATGTTCAGAAAATTTGTTTCTTCCGAGCTAAAAATTCTTTTTTGTGTTTGAGGTAATAATTGGTTTTTCTCGCCACCTAAGATTTTAAGCACTTGACATATGGCCTCAGCACCAAGAGTAAACTTTTCTAAGAACTCAGTATCTTTACATAACACACCCCTTGGAACCTTATTGTTTATCACTTTGTGGTCTAATCAGGTTCCTGTTGAACCCAACAAGAGGGGCAAGATGGTTTTAGGTAAAGAGATAAGTGACAATATGATGAATGGAGCAGAACTAAGGGATTCTGGAACTTGACCGTGGTGAGAGGAATAACGAGAACCTGGAAAAGTCTGAACACAACATTTCTTGGAACTTTTTTTTTCTAAAGAGAGTAAATTTAAATCGCCAGGGCTAGGCATACTGATTAGAGGTAGAACAATTCCTAGCCTGCCTGCCCCCGCACACAATGTGAGAATGTACAACTTGGAATCATAAGCCAAACTGGGAAGCATTTTGAAAACACTGCTACAGAACTTAAGAGATGGTCTTAAGTCCGTTGTTCTCAACCTGTGGGTCATGACCCCCTTGGGGGATGAATATCAAATATACTGCATATCAGAGATTTATATTATACTTCACAACACTAGCAAAATTACAGTTATGAAATAACAACAAAATAATTTTGTCATTATGAGAAAATGTATTAAAAGAGTCACAGCATTAAGGAAGGTTGAGAACCATTGCTCTAAGTGAAGGTTCTTTGAGCCTTGGGATCTCATTGTGCTAACTTCAGCTTTGGAGTCTTGTAAAGCAAACATAAAAAAAGAGGGTTCGCCTCATGGATGGTGAATGCATTAGGCCCACAGGCTTCTTTATCTATGAAAAGGGCTGGGTAATAATGGCTGGTAGATGGATAACAATAAATATACTTGAACTCTCAAAACTGTTATAAAAAATTAAGGTGTATAAAAAGTTTAGCCTAGGGCTTAGCACATGCTGAGCCCTCATGATATACTATCTATCCCTGTTTGTGGCAAAAATTAGTGAGAAAGGTATCAAAATTGCCTTTGAGAATATTGAACTGAGTGTAAGCTGGGAGTCACTTGGTAATGGTGGAAGGCTTGAATGACCCCTTTGCTTCATCATCAGTCTATATTAGCTAATTATTATATGCCAAAATGCAACAACAGTGTGTGAGGTTTTTTTTTTTCTGATTTGGTTTGTTCTGTGTATGTGTTTGCAGAACCAGTATATAGGTAGCATGTATTTACTTTCAATTAAATACTTAACTGTTTATCTTTCAAAAAATGAATAGTTGCAAAAATCTAATGTCAGTTGAACAGTAGAACACCCTCCCTTGTGTTTGGGATAGTGCCTAAGACCCACGGGAACACTGAAAAGCGCTGAACCCCGCCTGTACATTCTGTTTCTTTCCTGGTATTTTCTTTTTCTTTTCTTTTCTTTTTTTTTTTTCTTTTTCGGTTACTTATCAGTCTCAACACACTTTCTCCTCCAAAAAAAAAAAAGTTTGTTTTTGCTTTGCTGTGATGACATACCATGGCCAAAACCATCTTGAGGAAGAATGGGTTTATCTCTGCTTATGCAGTTTACTCCATGACTGCAGGAAGCCAGTGCAGGGGCAGCAGGCAGAAACTATGGAGGAATGCTTCTCCTCACTGCCTAGCCCACTTTCTCAAACAGCCCAGCCTACATGCCTATGGATGACACTGCCCACAACCTGCTGGGCCTCCTATCTCAATTAGCAATGAAGAAAAAATATGCCCCACAGACATGGTTCCAGGTCAATGGAATAGAGAGAATTCTTCATTTGAGGGTTCTTCTTCCCAGGTGATCAGGTTGTGTCAGGTTGGCAGCTGAAGCTAACTATGACACTTACTTTCCTCATTGAGAAACATTCAACTTTTCACTTGAAGGGGACCCCTTTGGCTTCTGAACCACTGGATGACCAATCTTGTCCTTTAGGGACTTTAACCAAATCATGGGTTGCCTGTTATCTTACCTTACCATGGTAAACCTGGTACCTGAAAGGACCACTAAGTAGCTAACAGGCTGGTAGCATTTACGAAGTAGATATGGAGGGCAAAGAGATGGTTCACATTCCAAATGTGAAGGAGCAGAAAAGCATGGCATTTTATCAAGCTACTCTAACAATGCTAAATTAAAATATATATATATATATAAATTATTTTTACGCTTTCTCACTAAATAGTATTGAGTTCTGTTTTATTTCAGAGAATGAAAGCACAGACAAGGGACACAAGCCCCAAGTCAGAGGCTGACATATGTATGCAGGCCTTTAGGCTCTCTTTGTGTCACACTCAGCAGTTTTCATTGTATCCTTGTAGCTGGAAATGTTACTAGTTTGCTAATATGCCTTCCTACAAGAGGGAAAGAGGACTTCAGGGGTTTGAGATATGGTGGCACCTTTGGTGAATGCCCAGGTAAAAGTACTTAGCCCTTTAACTATGGCAAACTGGCCTAACTCTCCAAATAAACTGTTTCCAAGCATTACTTTCTACTTACAAATTTAATAGACCGTCATGCAGTTTTAATTTTCATATTGCAGTGGAAAGGAATACATATGAGACAAATCGAGGGAAAGGTAGTGGAATTAAAAACGTGTGTGGCACCTGTAAACCTACCAGGCACTGGGTGACAGTACATGCTCGTAGGGCCTTCTGGCATTAATTTTATAGACTAGCATTTTAAAAAGGAAGACAGTGTTCAAGTAGGGCTTTCTTTTCCTTTCCCAGTTAAGCTCTGACATGTATGCATACAGGCAACTTCAGCTTCACCTTGTAACCAAGGTTGTAAATCATGTATTGGAATGCTAACATCAATTGTTATGTTTTCCTAGTGAAAGTTAAGAGTTGTAGATTCCAGCCTTGGACTCACTCTGCTTTTCAGGTTGTTTGCTTCTCATGGCTGCCTCATAGCTCACCCTCTGGCAGCTGTCAGCTCCTTGTCATGATGCAAAATGTCAGATCACTTGCTGGAAGATGGGTCATTTGCTGAAAGGGGGGATCTGGAAATGAGTTTTGAGCCCTAGGATGCCTGTACTCATCTACTCCCATTACATCTCGATGTCTGAGAATTCCAGAAACAGGTCCTCAGGGAGGAAGCACCCAGGCACTCAAGAGCAAGCTCTAGGTTTCCCCTCCTCCCTTCTCAAGCTTCTGTGCATTCTGGAAGGGACCAAGTTTTTTTTCAGGCAGTTTATGCAAACTGATGCATAAATTAGGAGACAGGCTTTATTGAGGGGTGGTAATGAATTCTGCCTATTCAAAAGGCAGACAGGTCCTTCAGAATCATTCAAAATGCCTGTGATTTGGTCCAAGTATATGTACCAACTAGAGGTTATTTCCCAGTTATTAATTTAAGCCTTTGCATTTGAAACTGTGTCTTCACTGTATCAAAATCTTTTGCTCTTTTTTGAAATGAAATTCCCAGGGTTTAGGATGGAACTGATCTGGATTTACTTTCTACCTAAAAACTGGTAGGTGGAATTGAAAGACATCTCACAAGCCAAGACAGAGCCCAAGCCCAAGAATTCTCTTACTCTTATAACAGTTGATAAAATCGCTCAACCCGAGCTGCTTGGAGCTGCATTCGGCTGCTTAGTTTTGGATGTTTGATGCTATCAGCTGTGCTGGGGGAAACCCAAACCAGCAACGAATCAGATCTGAGAAGAACAAAGACCAAAGAGAAGTATTAGCATGCTCTATAAAAAAAAAAGTATCTGAATTACTATAAATCCAGGCTTAGAGATAATTTCCATGTTCCTCCTCATAAAAGCAGAGCCTTCTCAATACAGCAGCCCCTGTGGCCCACTGAAGACATTTCTGCGAGGAGAGGTGACAAAAAGCAGCTGTCAACCCCTGAGTCTCTGGGGAAAGCCAGCTCCAGAGCTACTGAGAGCGTCCAGGTGCTCTTTTCATGTGAAAATCAGTCTTTGTTGAGAGAAAGCAGTGAGTAAATCGACCCCAGGAGTAAGGATGCAGCAAACACAGGCTCCTCATTAACCTACATAAGGGCAAAATAATGATTTCTTATTGTGATGTTTTGGGAAAATTGAATCTGCCACTCAAATCATGGTGTAGAGTCTAGGCCTTAGATGGTAATATCGAGCAGAATTATATGTAATTGCATATAATTATAATCTATGCAATTTTTTAGTAAACTGGACAAAACATTTCTTCCATATATGATCAGAAGTGCGGTTTCCTACCTATTCTTTATTTTTATCGTTTAAGTGATATGGGACACTAGCTAGTCTCTTGATATTCAGTGACTGCAAGGACCTTAGTCTTCCTACATACTTTTAAACTTTGCCTCAGTGTTGGTCAGGTGAAAGAGGAAACTTTGCATAGATGATGAAATTATGAGGAAAAGCCTAAGACTCTTTTCGGAGAGTCCTTGTTGGGAAGGGAACAGCCACTTTTGTGTCATGGTCTCCATGGTACTGGCTACAGCTGAAATTAACATATACATACATACATACATACATACATACATACATACATATATCCATCTTCAATTTCTAAGTATGTTTGGCAGAAAAAGAGGCAGGACTCTGTGTCCATGGTTCTAATGATAAAGCAGTTGTAGTTTCTCTGTCATAACCCCGTGCAAGCAGAGCACTGTTGCTGCTTATCATGCCCCATGACAGGGACCAGTTCAACTACACATGTGTGCTGGCGAGTTTTATGTCAACTTGACAGGCTAAAATCCTTTGAGAGATATAAGTTTCAATTGGGAAAATGCCACCATAAGATCAAGTTACAGGCAAGCATGTAGGGCATTTTTTTTAGTTAATAACCGATGTGGGAGGGCTCCGCCCATTGTAGGTGATTCCATCCTTGAGCAGGAGGTTGTAAATATTACAAAGTGTGAGCGGAGCAAGCTGTAATGGAAGCAAGCTAGTAAACAGCACCCCTCCATGGCCTGTGCTTCAGCTCCTGACTCCTGATTTCTGCCCAGTTTGAATTCCGGACTTCGCTTCCTTTAGTGGACTGTGATTCATCATATGTAAGCCAAACAAATCCTTTGCTCTTGAAGTTGCTTTTGGTCATAGTGTCTTATCACAATAGACCTAGCCAAGACAGTTTGTGAATCCCGAAAGTTCTCCTGGCATTTTCTTCAGCAAGTTTTATGCTTCCACTAACAGCAGCACAATACAAAATCTACTTGGTCACTGTACATGCTGTCCATCCAATTCATCCTTTAGGGTTGCTCAAGTGTAAGTGAAATAATGACAAGGCAACATTATATATATGGAATGCTTATTCTCTTGGAGCTTCTGCTGGCAGGCATCTGCTTCTATAACACAGTCATTTCTCTCCCACATCATCCTGTTGGTACATCATCATTTGTATTTGCTATAGACTCATAACCAAACCTTCGGCAGAAAGCAGGGGGAGTTTAGTATGACCTGGAGAGGACAGGAGCTCCACAATGGCCAAATATTTCTGGACCCAGGGGTCTTTTCTGAGACTGTTTCTCCAACCAAGGACCATGAATGAATATAACCTAGAACTTCTGCTCTGATGTAGCCCATGGTAGCTCAGTATCCAAGTGGATACCCTAGTAAGGGGAACAGGGACTATTTCTGACATGAATTCAATGGCGGGCTCTTTGACCTCCCCCCACTCCCCAGGGAGGAGCAGCCTTGCTAGGCCACAGAGGAGGACATTACAGCCAGTCCTGAAGATACCTGATGAGTTAGGGTCAGATCAGTGGACTTGGAAAGGGGCAGGGAGGAGATGAGGGAGGGAGGGAAGGTGAGATTGGGAGGGAATGATGGAGGAGCCTATGGCTGGGATACAAAGTAAATAACTTGTGATCAATATAACAAATACAAAAAAATATAGCCCCACAGTTACAATAATGGTACTTTTTATGATCTAAAATGCTTTTGAAAAACTTATATAATTTGCATATTGTGCATATTTGTGTGGGAGTGTGTATGGTGTTGGAGACAGTCTTGAGAGAAGGGGAAAGAGGTCTTAAAAGGGTGGAGAAGGTAATAAGACCAATGACAAGGGGAGAGAACTGCTGACGGTAAAGGGGTACAAACAAGGTAGTGGGGCTGGGAGACAGGGGAGAAGAGGATGGGAGATATCAACCAAAACAAAGTCTCTGTGAAAATGTGTGCTAATTTTAAAATTACAAATGTCTTCAAGTTGTTGTTGTTGTTACTCAGTCCATTCAGTGGCATAGACTATGTGAGGTCAATACTAATGACTTTTTTTTCACATGTTTTCTACAACTTGAAGGGTGTAAGGTACAGACTACAAGGTTCCTGGGAGCTATGCCAGTGCTTGGAAATGCACATTTTCACCAAATAAAAATGTTTTAATATGACATATATTAATAAAGGAACAGATACTGCTTCATCATAGGATTTTTAAAAAAGATCAAAAATGGACTCATTAACTAGTTGCCATCTGTTGTTGTTTGAATCCCAAGTATTTCCCACAGGCTTTTCATTTGAATGCTTAGTTCCCAGTTTGTGGAATGGGAGTGTAAAGAGCTAAGGAGCCTTTAGGATGTGGTGTCCAGTTAGTGGAAGGAGTTCACCAAGGATGAACCCGTCATGATGATACTGAGTGGACCTCCTCTCCCAGGCAGTGGTGTGGGTGAAGCCTTGCTATTTTTGATTCCTGACACCCAGAAGAGAGTTGCCTCCTCTGCCTTCCTGTCCCCACCAAGATGGACTGACTGAACCTTTGAAACCACAGCTCAGATAAGCTTATTTCCCTTGTGTGAGTTCTGCTTGTTATTGGTCACATGAACAAAAGAGTATCCAACATGTCAGAAAATTGCAACTTTTAATTTGAATGCTATGTTTGAATCATCTTTAAAAACAAAATTTAAAAACCTGAGTCCTGGCATTTAGCTGGAAGGCAGAACAGAGCCAAATAAGCATACCGAATTTGCAAGTTTCAAACCCCTATGATGTCAAAAGTTACCTTTAATCTTTCTCAGGTTATTCAATTAGTCAGTGGCTCGGTTTTTTTATTGCAAAGTAAATATCTAACAGTTCTTTTATGAATTTATAGATGTGTAGGCTGCAGCTTAGACACGGTGAGATTGGGTGTAGCACCCTTGGCAAATACTGGGCTATCAAGTTAGGTACTATGACCTATCGCAGCTGACTCATGAGCAGTTTCTCCACTTCTTTCAACTAATCTTCCTTGTAGAACTTGATGACCACAGACAGAACCATTACTTTATGCCTCAGAATTCAATAAGCTTTAGAACTGGCAGGCCCTTGTTTCCTGGTTCTTAGGTAGCCTATCTCCACTGACAAGTATATACATACAATGTGTATGTGAATATAACTATACAAGTTTTGCAAAAGCAGGTTATTATTAATATTCAATCAAATGAAAGTGAGAATAGACATCAATAGAGAAATTGATCATATAATCTAAAGAGAACATCTTAAGTTGTCTCTGGATCAGTAAAACATTTGTCACCATTGGTGACAACCAACAACCATATTCTGGTTCATATTAATATGAGAATTATAAATCAGCTCTTTAACTTTATACAGGTTAAGTAGGAAACATTACTTAAACTTCAGTTTTATTTATTGGTTTATTGTTTTCATTCTCATTGTCTTTTGAGTACAGAGTCACTGGCTATGACCAGAATATAAAGTGAATGAATAAATAAATTAACTTTAAAATAGTAAAGGACACAACAAATGTGAACCCCTACACAGAAGTAGCCCATGGCAGCTCAGTGTTCAAGAGGGTTTCCCAATAATAGGAACAGGGAAGGTCTCTGACATGAACTCACGGGCTGGCTCTTTGATCACCTCCACCTGAGGGGGAAGAGCCTTACCAGTCCACAGAGGAAGACAAGGAAGCCAGTCCTGATGAGACCTGATAGACTAGGGTCAGATGACAAGGGAGGAGGACCTCCCCTATTATTGGACTGGGGGAGGGGCATAGAAGAAGAAGAGGGAGGGAGAGTGGGATTGGGAGGGGATAGGGAGGGGGCTACAGCTGGGATACAAAGTGAATAAACTGTAATTAATAAAAATAAAATAATTTTTTAAAAAATGTGAAACACAATCAATACACCGAAATAAAGTATTATTGAAAATCATAACTCACAAAATATTTGTATATAATATTTAGAAGTATGCCTATACTTGAATAAAAATATGAAATGAGTAAAAGATTGTAATAGATCCTTTCCAAAGAAGGTAAGTAAAACAGGCAAAAATTCTCAACTATTTTTAGTGATTCAGAAAATGTACTTATTTTTTAGGTGACAAGAGTTTATTTGTCTTACATTTCCAAGTTACAATCCATCATTAAAGGAAATCAGGAAGTCAAGGCAGGAACCAGAGAAATATTCTTGCTTGCTGTCTTCATAATCAAATGCCACTTCACATCCACTAGAGTACCTCTATTAAAAGGAAACAAAACAGTATGTATTGGCAAAGATATTGAGAGACTGAAATGCTCAGGTTGCTTGTGAGAACTCTATAGCTATTTTGAAAAGTAATTTGTCCTTAATTTTGGATATTATTTCTTTTTGCTCCATGTGCCAAGAAGTACATGAAATTATCTATTGTTTTAGTCCTGGTTCCCAGTACCAGTGGTAGCCTCAAGCATATTTTAACTATAGCAATATACATACACAAACATATATATGTCAATGTCAATGATATATATTACAGCATATATACCTATATGCTTTATATATAACATATATATAATATTAAACATATAAATGTTATATATAAATATATATCTTATATATATATGTTATGTCATATAATGTATATATGTCTTATATATAACTTCTATCATTGGCTTTGACATATATGTATGTGTGGTGTTGATATATATATATCCATATATATATATATATATATACATACACACACATATATATACACGTGTATAAAACATATATCATTGGCATTACTTGAGGGTAAGGATCTCACAATTCAATGAACATTGGGTGATTTGATAAGCATAAGCACTTTGAAGAATCTCAGGTAAACACACTCCATAAACATGTCTTTATTGCTATAGTTTCTTTACTGATGTGAATAAAGTTTTTGTCAGTTTGTGTTTATGTAATTAAGAACTCCATCATAATCCATTCAATCTTGGAGTTCTGCTCACTTTAGAAGTCTGAAGAAAATCACAGACAGACCCTGTTTTTAAAAGGAATGTGAAGGCCAAGATCTCAATGGGCAAAACAGACAAGTGAAATAGGAACAACCTTTCCCACTAACTTGTGCTATCGGATGTATGAATGTCCTGGCTCAACAAGAGCATCTCTGGTGTCACCTCGTTCCCTTCATTCCACACAGGCCTTCACTGAGCTTTGTGGTGTAATCTAAAACTCTAGAAGGGAAAGTGGCGGGTTAGAGAAGAGTCCGAGGGGACAGGAAACATGATTATTGGGTTTATTCTTATGAGCTTATGTTCTGAAAAGATTTACTAAATTGCTAGGTGTAACAAGTCATTATGATATCTTGCCTATTAGTGAATATAAATCTTCTGCAGATCATAAAATCCTCTCAGTCACCAAGCTAGACAGAGGCAGAAATGTTCCTGTCATCAACTGCTGTAATTTTCTGTTTCATCTGAATACCAATCATGTTTTCTGAGAAACTGAAAGCCAATCTGCCCTTTTTAAGAGCTGAGTAGTATTCTGATATGCTTATAATACATTTTCACTATCAATTCGTCCAGATGATTTTAGATTTCTGCTTTTGTGAATAATGCTACAATAAACCTATTCGTGTATAGATCTCCTTGACATGCTGATTTAACTTTCTTTGGATAGATACCCAATAGAATGATGGCTGGGCCATATGGTATGGTCTGTATATAACATTGTGTACTGCCCATATTTTCCACAATGAATGTACTAGTTTACATTTCTTCCAACACCATACAAAAGTTCACTCATCTTAGCATTACTCATAGGGTACATAAGTTTTTTGTCATTTTGGTAGCATCCACTATAATTAGGGTAAGATGACATCTTATTGTGGCATCGATTGATATTTTCTTGGGAACTGGTGTTACAGAACATTTTTGCATGTATCTGTTAATCATTTACATATATCCGTATGAGAAATGCCTATTTGGGTGTTTTATACATTTTTTAAAAATTTAGATTGGTTTTACAGCAGTGCTATTTGAGCTCCTTACACTTTCTGCCTGTCCATCCCTCATAAAATGACTCCTTTGCAGATGTTTGCTTGTGTCCTAGAAATGTTCTCTCCAGTTTTGCTGACTGCTTTTGGTTTCAGTGGTCCAGCACTTTCTTAGTTTGATACATTTTATTTTTCCATTTTTGATCTTTGTTGCCTATGCTTTTGTAGATTTATTTATAAAACTCGTATCTATGCCTTATTTTATTAAGCATTTATTCTTTTTCGTCTAGAGATTTTACAGCTCAGGGTTGTATGCTTGGATCTTTAACCAGTGTCAGGTTGATCTTTGTAACTGGTGAGGAATAGTATTGGGGCACTTTAAAAAACAACAACTACAAAAAACCCTATTTTATTTATATTTCTTATATTTCTCCCCTTCTCCACCCCAATTCCTTATAATACCCCAACACTAGGTAGGAGAGAGAAAGGGTTAGTAGGAGAGGGGGCACAGTTAGCTGCTTCCTGCTGGTTAGGCTCATCGGGATCCTTGAAGAACCTTTCAGAGATCTCCAACTTGTTTCACCTTAGCAACTAGGAGCAGCAATGGGGAAGCAGGAGCAGCCTTGTTCTTTCTCCCATTTCCTTTCTGGGCTCTGGAAATTTTTCTCTCTCGAAGTTCTTAGATTTAAATTCCCTGTAGCTGGCAAAGAGCTGCTCTCAGAGCTTGTGTGAAGCAAATAGTCTGCTCCTGAGCAAATAGTCTGAATCAGTCCCGCATCCCATACCTGTGACCAAAACAAAAACATGATTATATCCACAACAGAATAGGGATCCAGTTTCATTCTTTAGCACATGAAAATCAAGTTTTGTTCATCATCCAATAAATGTATATTCCTTCCCAATGTGTCGATGGATTTTATATATTAAAAAATCAGTTGGCTACAGATTTAATTTGTGTTCTCTGTTCTCAGTGGTCTCTGTGTCTCTGATAATTACAGTTTTGTTGTAAGTTTTGAAAGGTGGTATGTTCTTTTTACATATGATTACTCCAATTATTCATGGGCTTTGGCAGTTCCTTATACATTTTATGGTTGATTTTCTATTTCTATGAAGAATTCTATAGGTACCTTGAAAGGCATTGCATTCAGCATGAATCAATGCAATCTTTCATGGGACTACAAGCATTCTAGCAATACAAATTCTTTGCAAATTTTTTAATTTGTTTAAATGATAACATGGATGAAACTATAGGGAATTATGTTAAATAAAATCAGTCAGTTACCTTGCTCAACTACATTCATGGCTGTTTTATTTGTCATACTCAGAAACTGAAAACAACGTAGATGCCACTCTACTGAAGAATGGAGAAAGGAACCATGGCACATTACACAATGGAATACTAGTGAGATATTAAAAACAAGGACATCATGAAATTTTAGGCAAATGGACTGAACTAGAGAAGATAATCCTGAGTGAAGTAACCAAGAACCAGAAAGACATACATGGTATGTACTCACTTATAAGTGGATAGTAGCCATAAAGTCCAGGATAACCATATTACAATCCACAGACCCAAACAAGCTAAGTAAGAAGGAGGACTCAAGGGAGGATGCTTAGATCTCACTCCGGATGGGAAACAGAATAGATTTCAGAGGTGGAGAGAAGGCATGAACTGAGTGGGAAAGGGAGTGGGTAGGGGAACAGTAGGGATCAAGAGTGGGGAAGACTGAGGGAGAGAGAACTGAATTGGTGTGGGTGGGAACAACTCTGGGATAAGCCGGAAACCTAGGAAAAGGGAAACTTCCAGGAACCTATGAGGGTGACCCTAGCTAATACTCCTAGTAGCAAGGGACGGGGAACCAGAAATGACTATTTCCTGTAACTAGGCAAGACTTCCAATGGAGGGATGGGAACTACGACCTAGCCATAAAAACTTTGACCCAAAATTTGTCCTGCCTACAAGATGTGCAAGGAACAGAAATTGAGAGAATGGCCAACCAATAACTGGCCCATCTCATGAGAGAGAGCCAGCCTCTGATACTATTAATGATATTCTGCTATAGTTGCACACAGGGACCTAGCATAACTGTCTTCTGAGAGGCTTCACTCAGCAGCTGATGAAAACAGATTCAGAGATCCACAGGCAAACATTAGGAGGAGCTTGGGGAATCTTGTGGAAGAGGGGACGGAAGGATTGAAGGGGCTATTGAGGTTAAGGATAGCACAAAAAACTTACAAAGTCAACTAACATAGGCCCATTAGGACCTACAGAGACTCAACCACCAACCAAAGAGCATGTGTGAGATAAACCTAGGACCTGTATATATTTGTAACAGATGTGTGGCTTGGTCTTCATGTGGGTGTCCTAACAACTGTAGCAGGGGCTGTCTCTGACTCTGTTGCCTGCTTTTGGATCCCTTTTCCCTACCTGGGCTGCCTTATCTAGTCTCTTTAGTAGAAGATGTTCCTATTCCTACTGCAACTTGCTATGTCAAGGTGGATTGATATCTATGAGAGCTCTCCCCTTCTCTGAGGAGAAAGGGAGCAGAGAATGGAGGGAGAGGAGGAGAGAGAGAAAAGACTGAGAGGAGAAGGGGAAGGGAAAGCTGCTATCTGGGTATAAAATAAATAAGTAAATAAATAAAAATAAATGAAAAAATCAGCCAGTTATAGTATACAAGCATAACATAAGTCATTAATGTGCAGAATCTAAAAAGTGTTGGACTTCCTGAAGTAAAAACTTAGTGTGGTCTGCTGTAGAAATGGGAGGGGGCGAGAGCTGAGTGGTTATCAAGTTACAGCCAGATAAAGATTACAGTCTGGAGTGCCAAAGTAGAGCAAAGGTAGAGAAAAGCAAACACGCAAACACCATTCCTACTTTTCAAAATGGTCAGAAGAGAAAAAAATTTGAGCAAAAAATATAAGCATTTGAAATGATGAGTGTGCTAATCACACTATGATATATATATATAACATGTAACAACATGTAACATATAACATAGGATATATGTGATAGATTATATACAATATATATATTTATATGGATCACACTGTACTTCGTAAATATGTCTAACTCCTACATGTCTACTTAAAATAAAACAACACTTAAATTTTTAAGAAGAAAATCTTTTATTTTATTACTGCTTATAAAAAAATTACAAGAAACTGGCCCTAACTTCCTCTCGGAAGCTTATGACAGCTGGTAACACCTGTGTGTCTTCTTTCTTAATTTTTAGTTCAGTTTTTCCACTTATTTTCAACCAGTTGTTGGTTTTTACAAGGTTCTCCTCAGCCCACATCTTCCTGTTTAAGTGTTTTCTCCAACATTTTATAGTGTACACATGTGGTAACAGATATTAGCTATGACAGCTCCATTGAAATAAATTTATGACACAATTAATTCTTAGCTATTTTGTCAGAGCATGGACTTCCAGCTTATTGTGCTGTAAAATTTATTCAGAAATTTGTGTTATTTTTCTGTTACATTTCAAAAACCATCAGCAGGACGGGAGACATATGGAACAAATCAAATTGATTATTTTAAAAGGGAAGGATTCATACGGCCTGAGTACTCTTCTCCTCCATGAGATAACATTTTATTTTAGACCCTGATTCAGAAGCTGTCTTCAACACCTAAATTCTTTTAAGTTCACATCCTCCTGGGACATTTCCAGGCTTGTCCGTGGCTTTTCTCAGTACTGTTCTGCTCACTGCGGTGCCATGATCACGTTTTATATGCTCCCAGAGCTTTCATTTCCTGGAGTTCCTTTCACCGCATATTACTCAGCTCTTCATGATTCTATGCATCACACTCCACATGCAAATTTCAAGCCTTTCCTGAAAGGCTTTCCTCACTGGCCTTCTCTAGACTCCTCCTACTTAGCAGTCAAGGCTCCCATGCTGTTAGAAGCTATTAGGACAGGGTTGCTTTTCTACAGAGAATGGTACAAGAGGGAGCTTTCTGACTGTCCTCCTTAGCAAGCACCTGCTGTTGATGGGAGGCCAAGAGCTCACATCTTCTGTTGTGCAGAAAGAGTAAGAAACTTCATCCTGAAAAATGCATGTCATTACTTGGGAACAAGTCCTTCTGTACTAAACGTTAGAAGAATGGAATGTTTGTTGTTTTCTGGCTCTATGACACTCAAGGGCATTTATATTAACATAAGGGAAGATTCCAGTGGCTAGTTGGTCATCAAGCATAGGGAGCTTACTTTTCTGAGGAGTCACCCGAATATTCATAATAGCTGTTGTTATGGTTAATTTTTATTATTTTTAGTTGAGTTGATCTGGATATTGTATTCAAGTTATTATTTTTCTTAATTTTTATTCTTGAAGTGCAATTGCTGCATTTACTATGTGAGCATTTTAAGATCCTTACTAATAATTGGACTGTTTAAAATACAATGGTTTTTTTTCAATTTGGATAGTATGTAAAAGTAGTTGTAGGCCATTTATAGTTTGTATAGTATCATTTTTAAACTTATTCTTCCTTAGCGTGATGTGTACCCTTTTTTATATTCTTCTCTTCGTGGTTGTGTTGGCAGCAATGCCAGTTCCTGAATAGAAAATTTTTCCATAGGCCTCTATTTTCATACTTGTGGAAGAGAAATCACTGCCCAGAACCATTCATATGAGAAATGAAACAGTGATGAAAAGCAAAGGTTCTGTCCAGCTATGAGTATAGGCTAAACATTCTTACAACAGACTTAATTCAGACAGGATAAGCATCGTACATTCATTCTGTCTGAACTCTGGCCTGAATGCCTCCCTTTGTGATGATATGCCATCTTCTCTCTGGCTACCCACAAAGTGGGCTTTATCTGATTAATTTTTCTTTTATTTGTTCAGCACATGCTTATCTGTTTCCTAGAACTGGGCAAGAGCTGGCATACTGAATGAACAAAATATACATTTGCCTGTCTTGTGAAGCATAAGTAGGAAAATGAGAATGTCTCCACAGAGTGCAGACTGCTTTTAAACATCAAGAAGGGGAGAAAGATTATAAAAGCCAGAGGACCTGGATATCTCCTGCAGGTCTTCTGTATGCGACAGGTAAGCCCCCCTCCCATTGCCTGAACAAGACCTGAACCATGACAATACCAGTTGACATGCCATCATGAGTGAGGAAAATCTCACAAGGCCTCACAACTTGATAAAGAGTTACAGGGATGTATTGAGAGGGAGAAACAGTCTTCTCCAGGGATGAGCTCCCTGATAAGTCATCTAATTCCAAGAAGTCACACACACACACACACACACACACACACACACACACACCACATATACACTGACACACACCACACACACACCACATATACACTGACACACACCACACACACACCACACATACACACTCACACACAAGTAACATTAAAGAGACTCAGCTGATCAGCTGATTGTATTTATACATTTATATGTATGTATGTTTGCACGTATATACATGTGTGCACGCAAGCACGTGCGAGCACACATCTGTGTATCAATAATAATTAAGGAGTAAGAGGTCATGAATTTGAGGAGTGCAGAAGGCATGAGAAGATTTAGGGAGAGGAGAAGGAGAGTGGAAACTACAGAGACACAGGACCCATAAATGAAATTTATAAATAATAAAATAAGGAAACAATAGAAAAATAAAATTAAATTAAAATTAAAGAGGTCCCACCCTGAAAATCAGGAGTTTGAAAATAGAAAGCAAGAGTGGGTGACACCATATGTTTCTTCTTTCTTTGTTCAACTCCAATTATAGAGCTGTTGGTTATCTACAAGACACAAGTGAAACTGCCCCACCACTGGGGGTATCTTGCCAAGCTTGTCACTACTGTTCACGGGCATCACAGCAGAGTAATTAATACTCATTGCTTTTTCCACTTGGCAGGCAGCACACAATCCACGGGAGCCCACTCCTGATAACAAACACATGAGCCAGGAAAACATTTGGTCCTAGTATCAGAGGCCATCTTAAGGGTCTGGAATATCCTTCAGCATTTCCACTGTTCTCTTGTTCAAGGTGACCTTTCAGATCCTCAAAATCTGAGGATCTAGAGGATCTGAGGATCTAGAGGATCTGAGGATCTAGAGGTGAGCTCTGAGAATGTCACCAATCAGCATTTTGAAAAGAATAAACACTTTTAGAGGGATACTAATTTATTTCGATAATTGCTTAAGTTACAAAATGAAACAAAAGTTATGAATGTGTAGGAAAATAATTGGTCAGGAAGAAAAATTGACTTATGATCAAGAAACTACTATTAATAATTCCATATATTAAAATCCAAAATATATAAAATATGTACACAGAAATCTACATGATTTAAAAATCAGGCTCACAGTACATATGCTTTTACAGCCTCTGCTTTAAAATTGTGCTGTGGAACTGTTTGCTGTTATCAAGTATTTTCCCAGAATATGACACTGAATAGCTGCAAGTGATCTGGAAAGCGCCTAACATGTGCTGCTGCTGTGTGTGTGTTGTCTCCGTTTGTTTATTTTTGTGTTGTCTCTAATCATGTCTTCAAGGTCAATCCAAAGATTTGAAGGGCAGTGAGTGAAACTTTTTTTTTAACTTATGGTTATACTATGCTAATTGGTGATATATACAATGTATTCAAACACCACAAAGGTTATATTTAGAAGTAGTCAAACCAAAGGTTCAGTAAATATAAGATGGGCTGGTATGAAGTGGCATCACAAAATCTCTCAGGTATGCACAGTGGAATTGCCGTCATTGACTAGAGATACCTCTATTCAAGTTCCCATTGACTGTACATATTTTCCTGAAGCAACATTCGCATGACTGTATAATGGTTGTAGTACTACAAAAGCAAGCTGTGGACATGCCTCCAGCTCCGCTATTCACTGACGGTCAGTCCTTTTCTTTGCACAAAGATGCCAAAGCCAGAAACTCTCATTTGGAAATTTTATAGCTCTTAGAAACCCACCATTTTTCTGGAGCTTTCCTTTCCTTCTAGGCCACAGGGAGGCGATGGTCACCTTTACTCTTCTCTAATGGAGGCTCTAGAATCTTTTCCATCTTCCTCAAGGGACAGGACACTTTCCTATGACTCTTACAGCTTCATTTGTTATGTAAGGAGAAATAAGAAGTCTCATGGCAGAAACCATTTATCTTGGCTTCTCTGACTTCACCTCCAATGCTCCGTAGCCTTGAGTCTCATAGAGCTGTTTCCTGTTTATTGAACTTTTTACACCCATTCTAGTTCTGGGGCCTTTTCAGGGCAAAAGCTTTCAAACTAGGGGTTCTGAAGCACAGTGGCATTGACACAGGATAATGACACATGTACAAAATATGAAATCCCATGTGCGGATCTACCATAATGGTAACGATGATAACATCAGGATTTAGGAATCTGGCACCTTTGATTCCACAGTTCTCAGTGGCAACATCTGAGAAAAGATGATTATATTAAACCTGTGATCTGGAATGTATGCCTGGCAGATTCCACAGTCTTGTTTAGTTTTGCTCATCTATGAAATATCTGTGGCCATGTCAGTGTGTTATTTCCTCAGCAGACACAATCTCTGTGGAACCTTGTGCGTCTGACACAAATGGAACCTCCAGTATCTGCACCATGTTCTGCTTCTGCTGCACACGTTACCCCACCTCAGCAAGTAGAGCCCCTTCTGGGCTCGGGCCTGCAACGTGGATGAAAACAGTGGTTTATCACTATGCCTAAGCCTAGGAGGACCAGGAAGAAAATAATGAGGACGTGGAAGAGGGAGAAAGCAGACCTGTCACTAACAACAACAGAAACCAAGGAAATAATAAAGATGTAGACCACATTTGGCTCTTCTCTCATTGCTCTAAAAACTGACTTGCTGTGCATTTAATTTTTGATGTAAGATTCATTCAGGAAATGTTTCAAAATGTGAATCTTCCAGTAAATTTTGGCACCATAAGGACTTGGAGAATGTGTAATAAATAGTTGTACTATTTAGACGAAGAAAACAGAAGCCCCAGTTACACTGGCATGGTTTAGAAAAATAATCATTTTGTAGGTGTTTTGAGGGTAACAAAACTTGGAGTTGTGTAGGAAAGATGGTGGCCAAGCAGAATGGGTGCAATGACCTTAGTGATGGGGCCGACTCAGGGAGGGTTCTGAGGAGTTCACAGGCCTCAATCATCCACAGCAGGACTTGCAGCAATGATGCCATGGGCTGCAGCTGAGAGGAAATGAGTGTCTGATCACAGAAGCCAACATCATCAGCTGTGACTGATAGTGAAGGCCATTTAACATTCTCCCCATGGAACAATTGGTGACCTTCTCATTGGCCCAATCCCACATGACAAAGATATAATTTGCCCTAATTCTTAAAAGAACAGGAAAACACTGATGTAATCTGTTTGTTTGATTCTAGAAAACCTCTCCCTGAAGCCTTCTTTCAGACTGGGAAGGGATGTCTGGGAGAGTAATCAAAGGCTTTAAATGGAAAAGAGAGGCTCTTACTGCAGTGTAGGGACTCTCTCAGTGAGAGTGATGAGAAACGGGGACCATTTAGACAGGCAAGCAAAAGATCAAGGACATCTGTGGATACTGTACAAGTTATTTAAAGTTGGTGCCAACTCGAGCCAATCAGCTGCAGGTCACCTTTGCATGATCTATGCTTAGCAAATTAGTATTTGTGACAAGGCTGCCAGATGCAGAAGAACATCTGGAAAAGAGAACAGACTGAAGGGCTGAGTTACTTCCTGTTGACTATAGATTATAACAGATGCTGCAGTAATGCCCTTGCCTAGGATCTAAGTTTAGAATAATAGGTTAGCATTGCTCTTATGACCTAGATATATAAGACGTGTGTTTTAAAGCTAGTATTCTATAAAATTCACTTGAAAATTACGTATATGAAAATCTCAGAAGCACTACCGGCTGGACATAGTCAAAACTGGAGTTATCCTTTGTTTTCCTCCCACTTCACTGGCTGGTAAGGTTTTTTCATCTCTTTATCATTCCTTTGTGGGGGGGGTGTGTACCCATATGGAGAAATTGGTGGGTACCTTTGTTCTCAATTGCTCCCTACCCTATTTTTTGATACAGGGTCTCTCACTAAACCTGGAGCTCACTGATTCTGTGATTCAGCTTCTTAGCTGGTGCTTTGGATCTGAACTCATATGTAGGCTACAAGCACTTTACCAACTGAGCCATCTCCTAAGCGTTTATTAGTCATTCTTTACTCCCTGTGAACCTTTTTGCCTGAATTCATATTTGCCTGAATATTTTGTTGTTACTTTTCATTTTCTCTTTTGGTTTCAAACTCAGAGCTCCACACAAGGTAGGCAAGCTTTCTATCCTTGAGCTGTGGCTGGGGCCCAGGTTAATGCTCTTAAGAACAAATACCTGCTAATTTTTAAATTCATATCTGCAACCCTTGGAGCTTCAGGCTTATATGTGTAAATATTTAGTGGACATCTTCATTTTCCTTTATGTATTCATATTAATGCTTAATAGATCTTCAGCGACCACCAGTGTGTTTCTTACAAAGGGCTAGGCATACAGTAAACAGTTGTTTACTGAATCAAAGAACTATTGTGTTTCTTTTTCCATGTCTACATTTCATCCTGTATGTTTTGATTTTCCTTAACTGTTCTGCTGCAACTCCATCTGATTCAGGAAGTAAACACGGAGGCAGTTGTAGGCTTAGATTTTTCACCTAACCTACTTTATTTAATGTTCTTCAATGTTTATACCCCCCTTCCACCCACTGACTAGAGGTAGGAGAGAAAGAAGGTTATTAGGTAAAGGGGGTTGTAGACATTTTTAGAAGTGGTTCCTTGGGAAGAGTTCACGCCTCGTTGTCCAGACACCAGCAGTCCAGTCCAAAAGCCAACACCAAGCAGCAACTAGAATCAGCAGGATTCAGCAGATCAAGACAAGTCAGCGAAAGTCTCAAGACCCAGTTGGATTGCCCTGAGAAGTTCTCTGGAAAGTTTCTCTCTGCGAAGGCAAGCGTCGAAGCACAAAGACAAGCACAGCAATGTCTATCCAAAAAGCAATGTCTCACTGTCTGTGGGCTTCTATAAATCTCTCTCCTCAGAACCCACCCAAGGATGTTCACAGCTGACCAGTCACGCCCCTCACACAAGTTAGCTCACAGCAAAACATCATGTGCCCTCTCAAAAACCAGCCTCCAACAAAACATTACATGTCATCTCACAAGACAGTTTCTAACAAAACATCACATGACTCAACTGAGTCTTCAAACAAACCAGAAACTTCAGGCAGTTTTGGCTGTTCCTACAGTTCATTTTATGCACCCCAGCAGCCATTAAACATATTAACTTCTATGAAAAAAATTTTCTACAACACAGTTCTTCCTTTTACAAACTATTACTGAACAGTCTTGACTTTCCTACTGAAAGTATTACACTTTCTGAATTGCTTTGTCCCTTAAGTGTACATGTTTAAAACTCTAATATCAAGTACCACAGGATGTGATTCTATTTGCAAATAGTTCTGTTAAAGAGGTAATTAACTTAGAATGAGGCCAACCCAGTTTGACTGCAGTCATTAGAAACAAAGGAAACATATAGAAAGTCGCGATAGATGTGTTCACAGAACAAAGTCCATGTGAAGAGATAAGATGCAGGTGAAAGCTTAGGAAAGGGGCCTCATGAGAAAACAGACTTGCAACACTTTAAGTTTGGACTTTCATATTCCAGAACTCAGGAAAAAATCAATTTGTTTAAGCCACTCAGTATTTTGTTATGACTGCTTTAGAAAAGTAATATGTCCTTGAGGAAAAGATTTCCCAGTCTGCCGTGTGCCACCTGTCTGTCTATCTATCTGTTTTCCATTTATTTATCTAACATACATCTCTCCATCATATTTATATCTCTTCATCCATTAAAATGGATTACACAGTAAGAACAAGAATATATATATATATACACACACATATACATACATGACATTTGAGGTATAAATCAGGAAACCAGTCTAATTTATCATTCCACTTAGTCTGTATACGATCTTTCTTAAACAGTATAAAAACTTCCAGTAACCATGTTACTTCAGTATTTCAAAGCCATTTTGTCCTTTATACTAGGAGTAAATTCAAAGATCTTGGTCTTCTGACAAATTATTTTGCAGTTTGTTTCTCCACTTGTCTTTCCAAATTCATGTGATTTACAGAGAAAAGAATCAAAATGGAAGGTCAGAGAGAGAGAGAGAGAGAAAGCTAAGAGACAAAGTAAAGAGATTGACCTCTTATTGGCTTCCAGTCCCAGTTCTAACATCAGGGCATGCATACTGTGTGCCAGGCCCCTTTGTGAGCACTTCACACACAACCATTCAGTTAAAAACCCAGAAACACAGGGACATTATGCAACTTCTCAGTGTTCCTCCAGCGGTGATTAGACTAGCAAGGCTGAGATTCAACCACATTGGCAGTTACACTGTTCTGCCCATTGCATCCTTTACTCTTTACTACCCTCTAGTCGCTATTGTTTTTGGTTTGCTTAATGAACCATACTTTAAAAATTATATTTATTCTGTTATTGACAGTAAAATAAAATAAAAGCACTTTTTAGCCTAGCTTAAATGAGATGCATTCTGTAAGGGGTTGGGTGGTGGGGAGAGACGAGCTAGAATTATACAAATCCTTCTGTGTCTGACTATTTTCATAACCATTCATGGTTAAGCGAAATGCTTGTAGGACTTCCTGTGTTGGGTTCTTGATTGTGTAGACTTTTAAGCCCAGTGCAAAACCGTTGGTTCACTTAAGACAGCTTTCAGGAGGAAGTGATAGAGTTCTTACAGAATCCAAGTTAGTTCTTACAAGAATGGACTGTTACAAAAAGAGCGAGGCTGACACTTGCCTTCGCTTTTGTGGCTTATCTTATCATGTGACCACTACCTTCTTCACTAGAAATGCTCTCACTATGGTGTACCGCAGGCAGCGGTGCCCTCATCAAGCTAGCACCATTTGTTTGGACTTTCCACTTCTAAAACTGTGAATGAAAGAAAACTTTCTTTATCAAACACATAGTATCAAGTATCTTGTTTAAGTAACAAAAAAATGGAGAAATACACAGATTTTATCAAGTCACAACTTACTTGCTAATTACTTCAAAAAGCTGAATTTAAGAACACATTAAAATTATTATACATGATTATCAAGTAGGCTTCATTCCAGGAATGCAAAGTCAGTTCAATGGGTGCAAATTAATAAATATAATATTACAAATAAATAGAATTAAGAACAGAAATTACATGATCATCTAAGCAGATTCAAAAGTAGACTTGACAAGGTTGTGTGAATTGAGTTCCTCATGATAAAAGCAATAGAGTACCAAGAACAGAAGGAACATTATACAGCCAGCAATAAACTGAATTTCTTCTATCCTCTAATATGAAGCAAGGATGCTCACTCTTTCTGCTATTATTCAATAGAACCCTAACCTCTTAGTAGGAACTGTAAGACAAGGGGAAGAATAAAGAGGGTGTAAAGAGCAAAGAAGGACATCAATTTATCTTTACTTGCATATGGCATAATCCAATATTCAGAAGTCTTTACTGACTCAACTAGAAAATCCTCAGATTTGATTAACACATTTGTCAAAATAGCAGGATTAAAAAAAAAAAACACGTAGCATCTCTATATATTAAAAAAAGCCTCACCCAGAAAGAAATCAGAAAAATATCAGATTCGTAACAGTTTAAAAACAAAGCATAAGAATAAAGTAACTAAATGTCATAGAAGACATTTGCAACAAAAACTTTAAGACACCAAGGAAAGACATTGATGAAACAGAGCAATAGGCCAATGCAAATGAACAAATGAACAAAAGATTCACAAGCTGCTGTTAATTCTTATTTTGTTTTTTTTTTAAAAAAGCTTGTTTTGTTTATTATATACCAAGAACCAAGATAAAAATGCTAATTTTTTCTTTTTTGATAATTATATTTTCTTTTTTATATCATGGAAGAAAGTCCCAAGAGCATTGTCACAACATCTTGCTTTTAATGTATATTAATTCTTGTATAGGACTGCTCTATGGAGTGGGTCTAGCACAACACTGAGAAATTACAGAGCCATGGTACATGATCAGAACACCTGGGAAACCCTTTATCATCAATTTAAATGAAAAGCAACAAAAATTACAAAGGGAAAAACACAGAGCCAATTTCCAAATGATAGGTTGAGGAGATACCTAGGCCAGCAGAGAAATGTTTCTTTCTGTCTAGAATAGCAATGACACATCTTAAAGATTCCAGTACATCTTAGAAAGCAGAGCACTGAGTCTCTTTGCTTTCATTTTGCCTCATTCTTTCCTCTTTTTCTGATTATACCTACGACATTCTATGAGATAATTGGGGCATTCTTTCCAAGTTTGGCTAGAAATGTAGAAGTTTGGACTTGTGAATCAAATATAGAGTTGTTAACATCCTGTCTTTCTGCTTATTTTAATTTTGTCATGAGAATATAGGCTTGCGAATACTGCCCAGCATTTGAGAATAGGGATTTATTGTTTTTCAGTATTGGAAAAAAGTTATTGGTAAGATCTCTTTTCCAGACTTCTTAATGGAGCAATCTAAAAAGGCCAGAGTTAGATGGGAGAGGAGAAGGACCTCCCATATCAGTGGACTAGCAGAGGGGCATGGGAGGTGATAAAGAGAGAGGACAGGATTGGGAGAGGAGGAGGGAGGGGACTACAGCTGGGATACAAAGTGAATGAATTGTAATAAATTTTTAAAAATCCTGAAAAAAATCTCTAAGTTTACATAACTAAAAACAACTACCTGGGTGATATTCTTCATGTTGCTGCATATTGAAATCAGGACATTTTACACATGAAACAAGTGATCTGCTAGTAACCTGTATCATGCTTGCCTAATGTGCGGCTCACATAAATGTTGTAAAGTAATAGGTAGAGGTGCTGAATAGAAGTAGTACACTTTTGTGGACTTTTTATAACTTATTCCTCTACTTACCTCAAAAGATTCACAGTGTCTGGCCTACTTCCCCCAAAGGGTTATATTAAATAAGGCAGACATGAATCATAAACATTTTGAAGAGAATGATGTTACGAATGCCTGATGTTTTTACTATCAGTTGATGAATGTGCATGCTTGCATGTTATTATCAACTAGCAAGAAATAGTAATAACTTGAAAGTGGGGTTTTTTTTTGATAGGAAGATAGAGCTTTTGTAATTGGTATATTTTCTCAGACTTCTAGTAACATGAATGATACTCCCAAGAAAAGCATTGAGTACACCAATTTTCTAAATGTTACAAATATTTCTACGCAAGGAACTTAAGCAAAGCATTCAGTGTCTAGCAGAATGCCAGACACAGAGGAAGGAATTGTCCCTTATACCATTGCAACTACACTTTAGTTCCCAGAAATCAAAGGTGGGGCAACCTCTTGCCCCATCCAGCTATATGCCCTGAAGCCAGGGCTGGGAAACCACATTCTGTTCAGGCTCAAAGTCAACGAGGTCTCCATCTATGGGATCAGCAAGTCTGTAACTGTATGTGGGCAGTACTTTCTAAGGTTATAACTGAGTGTAACAATTACCAGCTCTTAGAAACAGTGATCAGCCAAGGATTTGAACGTAGCAATAGGGTTACAGTCTCCAGAGATATGTAACTCTTAGGAGACAGTTAAAAGGAAGCCTGAAGAAATCATCCCTGAACAACAGACGTGAAAGCCCCCTGGAGCAGGAACAAATGTGCTCTGAGGATGCTTCTTTACTGGGGAATTATGTGCACTGGCATAAATTGATACATATGTCAGACTTTTCTGATTGTGCACACAAAGAGATGTGTTTCATCATAACAAAATCAAAGTACACTTTATTAATACCTACTAAAACAGAAGACAGTTCTGGGCCAGTGACCGATTTAGGAAGCAGAGTCCTGGTGAAATATGAGGAGGGCAAGAATGCTGGAGAAATGTTCCCTCTCTGAGCCCCACAGGTCGATTTCCCTTGCTCACCCAGGCCTACTGGTAGCTTTTGTCCAATCCACAGGCTGACCTCGTCACCTAAGACTGAACTCCCACCTTCTCCCCGCACTATGCTCATCCCCACCTTCAGTTTTCCATTTTGTCAGATGCTCTCATTTTCTGTTTCACCCCCAGATCATTGATGTTCTATAAGGTGCTGAGTCAATTAAAAGGTTAACACAAATAAAAATAAATAAATAAATGAGAAAAGCAAATAAGAAGGAAAGAGAGGGGAGGAGGACTGCCTGGGGCATTTATAAGGACGTATACAAAGATCCTTTAGCGCTGGAGGAAATTCACCTTCTCATTGCTTCCTCGCCTCCTTTCCTGATGTTCCTCATTGAAAAGCACTTTCTGAGGACACGAGAATGCACAGGAACATACCTGTCCTAGGCAACAAGGTTGGGAAAGGAGGACTGGCGGGTGACTGGATGATTGACATCGCATCACTGAGCAGGCGACTGACTGAAAGAGAGGCACAGAGTGGGCGATGTTGCCTGTGTTACCCAGTCGGTGCCCTTTCCACCCTGAACGTGGTGGCAGTGAAGCGTTGCAGTCCAGTGAGCACGTGGCATCAGAAGGAAGGTAGCCACAGCCTCAGTTCTGGCCCTGCCGTTTACTGGCCTTGTGAAAGCTGGGGGGATTTAACTTTGCACTGTTTTCTCATTTACATTAAGCAGTTGGTATTTCCTTTCTTATTGGATTATCTGAGGTGATATGCTTGAACATTGCTAGTTTCTTTATATTTCCCATTCCGAAACCAAGACTTGGACAAACAATTGTGTGGTTAAATCAGCAGGAAATCAGAGACCTGGGGGCAGTCCTCAGGCAGGTAGTTAGTCATAGGGCAAGCTATGACAGGCCAGAAAGAGAGTGACAAGAACAGTGGTTTGCTAATGGGTTTCGTGGGTTTGCTACATGTGAGAAAAAATGAAGAGGAAAGCTTTCCCTGCCATCACAGAGGCACAGAGACAATTCACTCCACCATGATCCCTAAAGAAGACAGCAGTTATTCAAAAGTTATAATTGTCTTAAAATCATTATAGGATCATAAATGAAAAACAAAACAACTATAATGGCTTCATTCGTATAACATAATTACTGTATAAAACTATCAATATTAATTTGTATTTAATCTCAAATAATTTGTGTATACTGATTCATCCATAAAATATACTTGTTTTAGCATTAAAAAAAGAAGACAGCAATTAAAGACTGTACCCCCCTCTGTTTGTTTGCAGAGAACAGAGTCTGGCAAACAGTAAGGACAAAGATGCTTGTGATATGGAAGTATGTTAGAATTGAGTGTAGGAACCACTTTAAAGAAGACCATAAGAAATGCGCAGAACTATGAAAATGACTTAGGATATTGGTGGACACCACAGCTCTTCATGGACACGTGTGGAGGACATGCTGACACTGGGTGGAGTCAGGAGAGGGACCACAGATACCAATGCCTCTTCTGTCTATTCAGCCCCACACAATTCAATGCCTCTTTTAGCTCCAGAATAATGGAAGACTTCTGTAAATACTTAGAAAAATAGAGAGAAAAATAAAACCACACCATTTGGATCTACAGTTTTAAAGTGCTGAATTGTTTTGTTTTGTTTTAGACCTATTTTACGTGTGCAACTATGTACAACATGAGTGCCTGGAAGTTATGGTTGGTCATGAGCTACCTCGTGGGCTCTAGAAACCGAATCCTGGTCCTCCGCAAGAACAATGCTTGTTCTTAACCACAGAGCCATCTCTCCAGCCCGTTTCCCAAATTTGAATTTTTTTTTAAACTCCAAACTATATTTGCTAGCAGAGGAAAATGCACACACTTTCACAGATGACATTATTGTGTGCAAGGCTTTTTAACCTCCTTCTTTTTACTCCACGTTTAAGCATTCTAGCCCTAATTATTCCTCATAAATTTTAAACTACCATGTATCACGTAAAATATGTATCCAATATTAATGAAAATGGAACCTGATTGCCGCAGAGCTGGAGAGCCCAGAGCAGGAGCTCTGAGTGATGGTTACTTCCAGAAGGAAAGTCATGCTCCTTCTCTGTGGAAAGGGCTCATGCTTTCTGCAGCACTGGGAAGCTGGGAGAGACCGCCCATCAAAATGATTAGATAAAACCTCCACCTGCAGACCTAGTGCTTAAAAGAAAAATGAATAACTTATGAGGAAGAAGACTGACAGGAAAAGTCAGAAAATCGATACATAGTGTCCCATCAGCCAGTCGAGAATATTTTTGGCCATGAGAGTTTTGTCCATTATTAAGGAGCAGAGGTAATGATGTGTGCATGCTGGCACCTCTCTAACTACACATTTGAGCAGCCTTGGGGAGAGGCGGTTTCTCCTGACTGTGAAGCTCTATGAAATGGACTATCCGTTGTCATTGTAAGGAAAGCCGACATTTCATGACATTTCAGAAAGAGCTCTTCTGATTTTTCGGCAGCCAATGACACAATGAATCCTCCCAACATATCCAGTAATTAACTTCCATTATTGTTATTCCATGATACCCAGTTGACACACAGAACAGAAGAGGATGCATAAAGAGGTTACATTCATTTGTCAGGACAAAACCCCAACAAGACTTTGTGCCAGTAGGGCCTGCATAATGGCTTGGCAGGTGAACGCACTTGGCCCATTCACCAACCCAGCAGCCTGAGTCCCAGCCTTAGAGCCCTTGCTGGAAAAAGAGAACTGACTCCAGGAAGTAGTCCTCTGACCTCTGAACACACAGTGGCATGGGCGCACCCGTGTGCTCTCTCTTTCTCACACACATGCATGTGCACACATGCAAACACAACCACAGAGTCAGAGGATATTTTTGAAAGATTTAAAACCAGCACTTGTTTCTAGAGTAATATCTGTATCATACAAATGTGTGTATGTTCACACATACAATATAATACACTTACACGCAGGTGGGTGAATATATCTACGTAAAAGTATAACTCATTGTGTGTGGTATATTTGTGTAGTTTCCCTATTAAGAATATCATCACTTTGTGTGAATGTGTGTGATGTGTGTGTGGGGGGGTGTGGTGGGTGCTATGGTACACATATTGTATATGGTATATTTGTGTAGTTTCCCAATTTAAAATATCATCATTGTATGTGAATGTGTGTGATATGTGTTGGGGGGGGGTGCTATGGTGCACATATGGAGACCAGAGAACAGCTTTGTTGCTTTTCTCAGAGTTTAATGTGAGTTCTGGGAATCAAATTCAGGTTTGCAGGTTAGTATCACCAGCACTTGTACCAACTGAGCAGTCTTATCTGCCCTGCTTCCCTTACCACACTCAAGTTGTGGTCTAGTTCCTTTCCTTGTGAATTGCACTAATGGAAATCAAGTTTCCCATCTCACAGGGTTCTCTAGGTCACCTGCAACTTTTCTTCATCTATTCTGTAGGTGTAGTTTCTGTGAGAGCACAGCTCTTCCTGTGGACTTTGTAGAATCTTGCAGTTGGACCTCTTTGTAGATTTAAAGCATGTAGCAGCTCTTTCTTAGGGCATTTGTCATCATTTAGCTTCTATGACAATGTGCACCCTTGATTCTTTTATACTTTATGGCATCTTTATATGTTTGATGAGCTCTTTGACGTGAGCCCTTAATTTGCTCTTTTCCAGGTTTTCTTTTCTCTTCTATTTTCTCACTTTATATTTTTACACTCTAAAACATAATTTAAAGGACCTGTACCATGTGATAGTTCTTCAGCCTAATTACTTTCTGGAAGTAGATATGAGTGTGCTGACCTCCCTCTGAAGGACTGACAGGTATTTTATGTTTAAGATGAATAAAACTCAACACTAATCTTTCCCCAACACTCAATTACTCCTCTTGTAATACATCTCCACTAACCAGACTGCCCTAATTTCATTTATATTACTATAATAGACACCATCACCAAAAGCAAGCTGGGGAAGCAGGGTTTATTTCAAATTACAACCCTCAGGTCATAATTTATCACGGAGGGAAGTGAGGTCAGGAAATCCAGGCAGGAACCTGGAGGCAGCAACTGAATCAGAAACCATGTTGAGAGGTGCTGCTTGCTGGGCTGTTCTCCATGACTCAGAAACCTAGGACCAGCTGCCCAGTGGTGGCATCATCAGCAGTGGGCTGCTCAATCCCAAATCAAAAGCACATTCCACAGACTTTGCCGACAGCCAAACTGATGAAGGCATTTTCTCGACTGAGGCTTCATCCCAGATGATCCAAGTGGTGTCAGGTTGATAAAAATCTAACCAGGACAAGTGCTATGCTTTATTCATCACGGACTAGAATACTGACATTATTTGAGTGTTTTCTTATCGCTTTGTGGTGTTGGTTTTTGAGATAGTATTTAATATGTAAATCATGGAGCCTTGTATAAATGATGGCACTTCGGAGTCCAAATTACTAAAAAGAAACTCAACTTCAATATCTCGTTGGCACAAGAAAAATGCTATAGACATTTGTCTCATTGATTAGTGGGATCAGGACTGAGAAATAAGGAAATCAATGCCATAGGTTGTCTCTGAATTCCTTGACCTCTCTCCTGCACTGCCCACAGTATCTCCTTCTCCCCTGGGTGTTAGCTCTTCCTGTCTTTGCATTCTATATTCACAGCTCCATGGGCTGAACAGTCTACCTTTTATTCCCTCAGGCCATTCCCCAAAATAATTTTGTTTTTGTGTTCATGGGTACTGTATCTCTGATGCTTGGCCCAGTGACTGTGGTTGAGGTGGAGCATGAGAACTTAGGAGGAGGTGACAGACTCAGTTCGTGTGCACGAACAGTGGCTCTGTCACCATTGCTGCTCCTGTGGAGTGGTTGGGAATCTACTCACCATGTGGAGATGGTTCTATTAGATGAGTCGAGAACGGATGCTACGCAAAAGTGATCTCTACTATAAACCAATTCTACCTCCCCACCCTTGCTTCTACTTCTGTTGCTTTTCTTTTCTAAATTTCCCAAGTCACTCTTCTCTTTTGCTTCTCGCTGAGTCTTGTCTTTTTAAATGATATTGTCCACACAAGGAATCGATTTCATTTAAAGAACATGCACAAACATGTGATCAATACTCATCTTTTTAGCTTCTTTTCCTGCCACTCTGACAAAGTACCTGACAGAACAACTTAAAAAGTTAATTACTAATCAATGGTCTCATAGGCCTCAGTCCATGATACTTGGGGTTATCAATTCTGAGCTCATGGTAAGGCAGAAACTCCTGGTGATGAGGCATATGGCAAAGGACGCTCATCTCAAAAAGGATGGGGGAGAGGCCCTTCACAGAGCCCAACCTTCAAGGTTGTGCTTCCTTCGTCTGGGAACCAGCTCCCCAAGTTTTCAAACCTCCCAAAAGATTACCACCATCCAGCTATACTCAAACAGTGCACGAGTTTATGAGGGCATTTCACATCCCATGAAACCATCTTTATAAAACTCCTCCAACGTTCTTTTCATGTCCAGGTTAAAGTCCAGATTTTTTTAGCTTGGCTTTCCTGATGTTGAGACTATATTTAAAAATCTGAAGCATTGTCACTTCAGTTCCTGAATACTATCCTTTAGGACATTAACAGGCTTTCAAAAACTAGAAATAAAAATTAACGTTTACTATATGCTGTAGATCCTAGTGCTTTCATGCAAACCCACCAATTAGTTCTGTCAACAATCTTATCAGAAAGGCATGGCAGTACCCATTGCCTAGGAGAGATGAAGCTCTGAAAAGGTGGGGTGGGGCAGGACTTCCACACAGGCAGCAAGAACCTAGGGCCTAGAGTTCCTCTGCCACATAGTGAGAATGGCAGCACCTGTAGAGCGTTCTGGACAGCTATGTCACTCACATCAGAGCGGTCTTTGATTTAACCTTTATTGCTTAAAGGGGGTTGTTTTAAGTAATCTGTGATAAAATAAGGGTCCAAATTTACAGGGCAGATTGCTGTCTGTGTACTGATGTTTGCAGTTATATTTGCTGTGTTAGTTAGGGTTTTTATTGCTGTGAAGAGATACTATGGCCACAATAACTCTTATAAGGAAAACATTTAACTGGGGCTGGGTTAAAGTCAGAGGCTTAGTACATTCTCATCATGGCAAGGAGCATAGTAGCATGCAGGCACACATGATGCTGGTGAGGGTCCTGGGAATTCTACGTCTGGATTGGCAGGCAGCGGGAAGAATGTGTGAGCCATTGGGGCTGGTTGGAGCTTCTGACAGCTCAAAGCCCACCCCCAGTGACACACTTCCTCCAACAAGACCACACCTCCTAATAGTGCCACTCTCTGTGGGTCGATGGGAACTATTTTCATTCATAACACCACATTTGTGAAAGTTTTTATTGGTGGAAGTGAAGGTAAAGGGGCAGGAGTCACTCATTTTATCTGAAGAGAGAACACCTACAGTAAAAGAGCATTTGTCGGGATGTTGGACTAGTACTCTCCTGATATGACACTTCTTTGCCACCTCAGCGTGGATGCTTTTCTTTTTAACATCTCTAAACATTAGCTTTCTTACATGGGCTAAAAGCGGGTGTCCAACCTACTGTTAACAAGGTGTACTAGGTACTGAGAAATTGCTCTAAAGCATCACAAGGGATGGAAAGCCATGGAATACATGGCTGATGGTAGGCAGTCCTCCTTGGACAAGCAGAAGGGCTTCTCACAGCCTGACACAGAGAGGTAGCTCTCATGATATGGTCACTGCTGTTAAGATTAGTGTAATGCTTCTGTCTGGGAACTTTACTCCAGAGGAGTCCAACATAGAGGAAAAACTGGCTTCTGACACATGCGGTGACACAATCACACCATGTGCACTTCATCAAGGGCCTTCCTTTGCCCTGTCCTCTAGTTGGTTTTGTTACTGGTAATTCTGCCTTACACCAGTCCAGAGGGGGAAATTTCACATCAATATTTATGATATCGAGACTGCGTCTTTTCAGCTTACCTGAAGGCTTGTCTCTTGCTGAGGAAAGAGAAAAGTGGGTCTTAGCGTCTTCGGTGAAACTCTCTTCTTGGTGTATTCCCTTTTTGTAAGAAGCATGGAGTGGCCAGTTGAAGTGCCAAAGAAAATAGGGTTTGTGGACAATAAACACTATTCTTCCATCTTTCTTGTGAAGGCTGCCTGCCCTGAAAATTAACTGTACCCTTAGCTCACAGGCCTTCTTCAATGTGAAAAGTGGCTCCCAAGGTTTGTTAGGCAGAAATGGTTGGCGTCCTCCTGGAACCTTTTTCATTTCTTTTAACCTCTGGCAGTAGTGCATTAGGGTTCCGTTGGCCTTGGCTACCTTCTGCAAGTTACGCTACTTCTGGAATATGGTGCATTGACTGAGAATAGCCTGCAGCAACACATATGTGAGAATCTTCTTATTCTCTCAGAGATTAGCCAGCATTCAAGAATCAGCAACCTCCCACAGCTAGGGAAATAGGAACCTGGCAGAAACAGCCACTCCTGATGATAGTACAGGCTTAACCAAAGGCTCCCAGTGCTTGGTAGAAGATGACATAGAGCTGTGTTATCAATTGCAAGATCCTGTGCAGAACATGTTTGTAACATGTTTTTTTTTTCAAATAGCTTCCTCTTCATATCTTCCATCATCATTGTTGGTGATACCAAATATTGAGTCTTCAACCACACTTTCTTTTTCTTGCTAGGGTGTCTTATACAAGCTGAATCTTTCTTGGGCTTTTCGTCTTTCTCCTGAGCCACAGTTACTTGCCCATTATGTTCTTAGTCAATTAGGTGTTTCCAATTTAGGGACATTGCATCTCCACTCCACCCGGTTAGTCCTGAAAGTACAACATGCTGTTGCCTGGATCTAGGCAGGATGCCCTAGCTCATTCTTCCCTGTGGCTGCTGCTATCTCCCATGCCTTCCTCTTAGATAAGCAGGGAATTTTGCTTCTCTGATGGAGTTACCTCTCCCACCTGGTACTCTGATCCCCATCGCCTCTGCCCAACAACTTCTTGGCTCTTTATTATTATAATTAATCACCATTTATTCACTTTGTATCCCAGCTGTAGCCTCCTCTCTTGTACCCTCCCAATCTCACCTTTCCTCTCTCTTCTCCTCTCATTCCCCTTCCCCAGTCCACTGATAGGGGAGATCCTCCTCCCCTTTCATCTGACCCTAGCTTATTAGGTCTCTTCAGGACTGGCTGCATTGTTTTCCTTTATGGCCTGGCAAGGCTGCTCCCCCTTTAGGGGGATGTGATCAAAGAGCAGGCCCCTGAGTTCATGTAAGAGGCAGTGCCTGCTCCCCTTACTATGGAACCCACTTGGACACTGAGCTGCCATGGGCTACCTCTGTACAGGGGTTCTAGGTTATCTCCATGACCATTCCTTGGTTGGAGTATAAGTTTTAGAAAAGACCCTTGGGCCCAGATTTATTTTTCTCTCCTTGTGGAGTTCCTGTCCCCTCCAGGTCTTTCTCCCTGTTGTTTTATAAGATTCCTTGAACTGTGCCCAAAGTTTGGCTACGAGTCTCAGCCTCTATTTTGATACCCTGCAGGGTAGAGTCTTTCAGAGTCCCTCTGTGGTAGGCTCCTGGCCTGTTCCCTATCTTCTCCCTCTTCCAATGCCTATCCCATTTACCTTTCTGAATGAGGATTGAGTATCTCACCCAGGGTCCGTCTTCTTGCTTAGCTTCTTTAGGTGTACAGATTTTGGTATGATTATCCTATACTACCTTCTTTGCTCTTAAAGTTTATTTCTCATGTACATCTCACAGGAAGTCTTTCTAACAAGTATTTTACTTTTTCATTGACATTTATATCTTCTCTTTTGAGACAGGGTTTCTCTCGATAGCTCTGGTTGTCCTGGAACTCTCTCTGTAGACCAGGCTGGCCTTGGACTCTGAGATTTGTCTCCCTCTGCCTATCACTTGCTGGGGTTAAAGACATGCACCACCATCTATCTGAAGTAGATCCATTTTATGACAGTACTGCCTCACCAAAATGCAAGTTTTCTGTGGTGAGAGCTTCTGGGTTAAGTAGCTGGAGTGTTCATCTGACTAAATTGCTGTTGGTTCTGTGCTAATCATTCTAGAAATACTAGGAAAGTAAGTCAAGACTGAAAATACCAGATGCAGTCAATCATAGCTGTCATTATTTCTTAGACACTTGTCAAGATTTGACTGTAATGCATTTATAAGACACACATTTGACTTGCTGGAAACTAAATTACATTCATTATATTGAGGTTCAATCAAAATCTCCCTTATTAAGTTACTTGTTCTGGGTATTAGACCAACATCTATTTTTAAATGTTTAATAAGTCAAAGATCAGCGATTACTAGCATCAAGTTTGCCCACATTTTTCAATGGCATTTTTGGTCTGGATGGAATATATCGCACTATAGCAGCAATATTGTAACCAATATTGTCACTTATATGGTACCATATTTGAGAAAAGCATTTGTGTATTTTTTTCTTTCTAGAACTTTTGTTATATTTGTTTATTTTGGATATGAGCATTCCTATGTCATCGCATAGATGTGGTTGCCAGGGAACAATTCGAGGGAATTATTCTCTGTTTCTACCATGTGGGTCTTATTCTCAGGTAGTCAAACTTGGCTTGACAGCAGGAATCTCTACCCCCTAAGTAAGCTGTTTCACTGACCCTCTATTTTATTGAAAAAGAGTGTCATCCAGCCTTAGTTGGCCTGGAATTCACTATGTAGAGTAGCCTGTCTCAGACTCACAGCGATCTTCCTGACTGTCTTTTGAGTGCTGAAATTACAGGTAGTTGACACCAGACCTGGATTCAATTTGTTATTATTTTTTCATTGGGACAGAGTCTTTGTGGACCCTTGAACTCACTTTGTGGCTCAGACTTGTTGTGAACTCACCATTCACCTCCCTCAGCCTCTTGAGTGCTTGAAATGTGGAAACATAAACCATTTCCAGTTAAGTATTGAATTTTAGGTCAGATATTTACTAATCCTACATTTATTTTGAAATAAGTCCATTTATACACTCTCAAATGAAATTTGTTTCTCAGTGTCATTTTACTGAATACTTTACTTTTCCTTCAAGAAGATGTATCTTCATTTTTCCCCCATGGAAAATGTTCTCTGTCTTCTTAAGGTTTCTATTAATTTGCTTGTTCATTTAGTAGTGATGTTTTGAACCCTGCCAAACAGGACTTTGTCAGTCTCTCTGCTCCTTTAAAATATATTCTTATTTATTCCTATCTCATATCATTATTGTATCCAACAAAATCTCTCCCATGACCTCCAAAATCACACACCTGTTTTCTGTCCAGCATCTCTACTTAATTGTTAAATGGCTCCCTCGAACTCATTTCTCTATGACTTCTGCTTGAGTTCCTGTATCCATGCCTTAGAGTTTCTGCTCCAACTTGCTAAATTGTAAGTTGAAATAAACACTTTCCTACCGGAGTTGCTTTTGGTCAGCTTATTATATTAGAGCAATAGGAAGTAAACTAAGACAGGGCTATTGCCTGCTGTTAGCTGTGGATCCCATCCACTTACTCCCTTTCCCACTGCTGTCATGTTCTAATCAACATCATGTACCTTTCGACATTACCTTAATTCCCTTCACTCAGACCCCAGTAGCTACACTTACTTTTCTTCAAATCTGCTATCCACAGTATCGACTGAATGATCGTTTAGGAGACCATGACCTGCTCATGTTATGCCAGTGCTTAAAGCTCTAAATGATTTCCCATCACTTTTAGGAACAAATCCAAAATATTCTCTATGACCTACAAAGAAATGCTTCCTTTCTAAGCTGTCATTATTCCTCCTCCAGATCTCTCTGTGAATCAATCATGAAACTATCTTTCTCCTTTTCAAAGTAAGCTCAAAACCTTCACACACATTTTAAACTACATCACTATTCACATTAAGCAGAAATAAAGTTTATCACCACAGAGAATGTAGGAACATAAACATCTATAAAGTAACCTTTAAAGTGTTCTTTCTCTCTCTGGTGCCATTGCCCTTCTTAAAAGTACTTAGTGCTGTCTTTTGCATATTTTACTAACGTGATTGTGTATGTGTGTATGATTGTAAGCACATGTGTATGTGCCTGTGCATGTGTCTGTGAATGTGAGCATATATGTATGTGTATTATGAATGTGTATATATGTGTGTGTGCCTGTCTGAATATATGTTCATGTATATATATCTGTGTATAATGTGTGTATGTGTGTGTACATGCATATGTGTGAAGAAGTACATGTATGTGTGTGTGTACATATGTGTATTTTGATAGATGGGATGAGTAAATATTGTGCTGTTTTTTATAACTTAATAGAGTAATTCATATACAAGTTCTGGGATATGACTATCTGAATTCAAATCTCATTTCCAACCTTTCCATGATCAAGATACATGGTCTTGAACAAGTTATTTATTCACTCAATATCTTAGTCTCCTGTCTGTACACTGAGTGAGTAATCCATTCCACTTCATAGGCTGTTTTGAGAGTCGAACAATTGAATCAACACAACAGAAGCACATAAGCACTGGGCACCTGATTTGACTGAAATGTAATTATTATAAAGCTATAAGATATTCATATAAACAAATTATATATAATATATGTAAATAATATATTGTATATATGTAATTTCTTTATTGTGTGTATGTGTGTGTGGTAGGACACATGAGCCAAGATGCATCTGTGGAAGGTCAGAAGTTTTGCTTATTACAAGATGTGGTTTTGAGAACAGAGCTCAGGTTGTCAGGCTTGAGGCCATATGCCTATACCCTTGAGCCATCTCACTGACCTCAGAATTTAAAAATTGGGAAGAGAAAAAGAAACTGTTCAGAACATACTGGTGATTTGGGGTTTGGGCTGTTTCCTGTAAGTCTGAGTCTTGAGCACATCTGAGGACCAGTGCCCTCAGCGCACAGGTTTACTAGTATGGCTGCTCACTAGATGATCTATGTGGCCCCAGTAGGATCTCAATTCCCAGGAAACACTGTGATCAGCGGCAAGCTATAACTATCTGAGGACTACTTTGGTTCTGTGGTGACTGCGGCATCCATACACCAACTTCATATTCTTTTTTAACCTCTTTCTCTCTCTCAAACCAGCCCAACTTCCACTTCAAATTATAACAAACAAAATGCCATATATATTGTTTTATTTTGTGTGTATATATATATATATATATATATATTTTCAGATCACCAAAAGAACTTGGCGTTCATTTTGTGCTGGCCAACTACTCTTGAGGTTGATATACCCAGTGTCACTCCATTGGAGAAAACTGATTTTCCCTTTCCCAACAAGTATTGACTACAAATAGCTTCTTAGTTGGGGTAGGACTTTACACCCACTTCCCCTTCTGTCTGATGAGATTTTCTTCTTATTTGTTTGGCTTGAACTTGTGCAGATCTTGTGCATGATGTTATAGTCTCTGTGAGTGCATATGTCCATCAGCCCTGATGTATCTGGAAAATGTTGGTTTTGTTTTGTTATTTTGTTATTCCCCATCACCTCTGGCTCTCACAGTCTTCCTGCCTCCTATTTTACATGGATCCCAGAGCCTTGGGGGTCAGAGGGCTTTGATAGACAACCTCTTTAGTGATGAGTGCTCCAAAGTCTCTTGCTCTCTAAATGTGCCTAGTGTGGGTCTCTGTGTTCATTACTATCTCCTGTAAGAAGAAGTCTCTCTAATGAGGGTTGAGTGATATACACTGACTCCTTTGCGGTTTTATGTTCTATTGTACTACCTATAATTTTGGAAGGAAAAGTTGTCACAATTATGTAATTTCTTTGCTGATACACCTTTTCTATTAAGATATATTACCTGAGCCATGTGAGATCAAATTCTAGTTACATGTCCATGTACAATTCCACAATGTTGACACTAAGCCAGATTTTACTTCCCAGTCCAGGCATCTTCTTTTTTTTTAATTTTTTAAATTTTTATTAATTATAGTTTATTTAGTTTGTATCCCCACTGGAGCCCCCTCCCCCATCCCTTCTCAATCCTGCCCTCCCTCCCTTTTTTTCTCCTATGTCCCTTCCCCAGTCCAATAATAGGGGAGGTTCTCCTCCCCTTCCATCTAACCCTGATCTATCAGGTCTCATCAGGACTGACGGGTAAGGCTGTTCTCCCTTCAGGTGGAGGTGATCAAAAAGCCAGCCCATGAGTTCATGTTAGAGACAGTCCCTGTTTCTATTATTGGGGAACCCCCTTGGACATTGAGCTTCCATGGGCTATCTGTGCAGGGGTTCTAAGTTTATCTCTATGCATGGTCCTTATTTGGAGTATCAGTCTCAGAAAAGACCCCTGTGCCCAGATTTTTTGTTTCTGTTATTCTCCTTGTAGAGCTTCTGTTCCTTCTAGGTCTTTCTATTTCACCTTTCTTTCATAAGATTCCCTGTATTCTACCCAAAGTTTGGCTATGAATCTCAGCATATGTTTTGGTGCCCTGCTGGGTAGAGTCTTTCAGAAGCCCTCTGTGGTAGGCTCCTGTCCTGTTCTCTGTTTTCTCCCTCTTCCAATGTCCATTTCGTTTGCCTTTCTGAATGAAGATTGAGCATCTTACCCAAGGTCCTCCTTCTTGATTAGCTTCCTTAGGTGTACAGATTTTAGTATGATTATCCTATATTTTATGTCTAATATCCACTTATTTTTAATTAATTTTTATTTTTTATATTAACTACAGTTTATTCGCTTTGTATCCCAGCTGTGGCGCCCTCCTTCCCTCCCAATCCCACCCTTTTTCTTTCATCTCCTCCCATTCCCCTCTCCAAGTCCACTGATAGGGGAGGTCCTCCTCCCCTTCCACCTGACCCTAGCCTATCAAGTCTCATCAGGACTGGCTGCATTGTCCTCCTCAGTAGCCTGGCAAGGCTGCTCCTGCCTCAGGGTGGGGTGGTTAAAGAGCCCACCACTGAGTTCATGTCAGAGACAGTCCCCTTTCCCCTTACTAGGGTACCCACTTGAATACTCAGCTGCCATGGGCTGCATCTGAGCAGGGGTTCTAGGTTATCTCCATGAATGGTCCTTCGTTGGAGTATCAGTCTCAGAAAAGACCCCTGTGCCCAGATATTCTGGTTCTGTTGCTCTCCTTGTGGAGCTCCTGACCTCTCCAGCTCCCACTGTCTCCCCCTTCTTTGGTAGGATTCCCTGCACTCTGCCCAATGTTTGGTTAACAGTCTCAGCATCTGCTTTGATACACTGCTGGGTAGAGTCTTTCAGAGGTCCTTTGTGGTAGGCTCCAGTCCTGTTTCCTGTTTTCTCCTTCCTTCAATGTCCATCCTGTTTGTCTTTCTGAGTGAGGGTTGATCATCTTACTCAGGGACCTCCTTTTTGCTTAGCTTCTTTAGGTGTAGATTTTAGTATGTTTATCCTCTACTATAGGTCTAGCATCCCCTTATAAGTGAGTATATACCATGCGTGCCTTTCTGCTTCTGGGATACCTCACTCAGGATGACCTTGTTTAGATCTAGACAACTTTATAGCCTACTCTGCAACCAAAGCAAGAGTAAGTGGCCTAACAGATTGGAGAGAACGGACTTTTTCTAATGAGAAAATATTCTCAGGGTAGGTGTGTGTGTGGGGGGGGAATCCTAGGGTCTTTAAGTCCTTTATTTCCCAAAGAATGTGTGGGTTTTTCACTGGAGATGCAGTGAGTCTGAATTCATGCTAGTTATTCTATTGGATAATTTAAGTCTTTATTCTTTACCCTGTACTCCCTATGGTAGCAGCAGTCTCTGATGGTAGCTGGAATTCACAAAACATCACCTAGTTGGTCTAACCCTAATTTTCCCACGTTATATGATGATCTTTGTCTGTACCTCCTGACAGCATTCTCTAAGTTAGCTAAGCCCCTTTGTCATATGTAACAATGTTGATCTTGTGTGCCATTCTACATGCAGTTTTCCTCTCACACTGCACTTTATACTTAGATCACCATTTCACATAGAGAATATGAAAGATTTACACAAAATGTTGTCATTTGATCTATTGATTTCTCTAGTTCTTTTTCTCTAGCAATGGTTCCAAGTATGGCATTTAAATATCTGCACACAGTAATTTCCTTATTCCACCCAGTGGTTATATCTCACTTCTTCCTAATGCATATTTGTCTTTGCCAGTATTTCCAGAACAACGTACATAATGGATGTACATAATGGAGGTATTAATGGCTGTTATCATCTTGTTTGTGCTGCTAATGGCGGTGCCTCTGTCGGTAGTTTACTATTAAGTTTATTGATGCAAAGTCTGTTGAGAGAGGTATATATAAAATAACTATTATTATTTTAAAAGCTTCCATTTTTATTCTTCCAATGATGTTTGTGAAGTCCTGACTTTGAATTGTGTCTGTTTAGGTTGTGGGAGCATGCGAAGCTTCATTCCTTGCTGACATATAAACATGCTGCTGTTTACTGTATTTTCTAGAGGCCATTTCCTCATTTTTGGCAGTTTCCATTGTATACCTCCCTTCTTAGTACTCTTGTCTTCTTCATATTTATACTGATTCAAAGAATAAGATATATATATATATATATATATATATATATATATATATCTTGAGTAGAAAAAAATCACCTTTAAAATTCAGGTGCTATATGTAAGGAGAATTTCCCACTACCATATCTCCCTTTTCTGTTTTTTTTTTATTATTTTGAACTTTTTATTGATTATTTGTGAGTTTCATATCATGCTCCCCATTCCCACTCATTACCCCATCCATTCATATCCACCCTTCGCCCTTGCCACCTCCCGCCCAAAAATAAAGAAAAAAGTAAGCAAAACAAGACAAAGAGTAGGAAGCATCCTATAGTGGAAGCTCTGGTGTGTCCCACAGGGTACCCTTTTGTCCACACATCTTTAGTTGTGAATGTTCGTTGTAGTGACTCATTAGTCTGGTTTGAGGGTTCAGGCTTCTTCTATACCATCAATACTGGATTTTCACTGGGACTCCTTTTGTATATCTTGTTGCTGTCCTGTGTCATGGAGACTCTGCTGCTTGGATCTGCTGGCCGGCCCTATCATGAGCTCCAGAAGTTCATAGGTAAGATTGACGTTGGGGTGAGCCAATTCAAATCCCTGGATCTGGGCCTGAGTGGTAGCTGAGTTGGTCAGCCCAGCATCCCTTTTTCACCCGCACCATCAGGGCAAGCTCTGCAGCACTGCCAGAGTTTGCAGACCCATTGCTGTAGCCGGAAGGAGCAGGGTCAGCTCTCTTGCTCTCACACTTTCAAGACTGGCTCACCTATACCTTTGCCATCAGGGTCAGCTCTACTGTCCTACCCAGGCAAGGTGTAGGGGGCCCACTTTCCCAAGTGCTATAGCCAGCAAGGGGTGGAGCCAGATCTCTTTCTCTCCCACCTTTAGATCCAACTCTACCAGAATACCCAGGCAAAGGGTGGGCCAGCTCTTCACAGCCCTCAGACATTAACATGGCCCCAGGCAGCAGCCTAGACCAAGGAAGTCCACCTGGCCTTTGGTAGTAACAAACCCCCACTGCTGCAAGACCAAGGACCCATACATGGTCCTCAGTGGCAGCATGGGCCACGAACTCACCATGCTTAGATGGCATCACTAGCTACTCACATCAGGCTGTTTCTCACTACCCTTAAGTTTCCAGTTCCACCTCTCTTTACCGTGCACACATCCTTCTGCTTCTCTTTCTCTTCCATCCCTTCACCATTTACTTGCTCATCTTAGTGGCTCGCAGGTCCTGTCTGACCAGGCCTCCATGGCACCAGAATGGAGGTGCCTGCCTTGCTCTGCCCATTCTGGCTGCATGAAACATGGATCATCTGGTTGGGTGATGCTGCTCTGCCCTCCTGGGCCATGTGGTACCTGGGGCTCATCTCAGGCTTGCTTTGCCTGCCTGGGCCACATATGGCTGGGCAGAGCACTTCTCTGGAGTGGTCTGCCCTACTGGATACACTTCTGATATATACTTTATGTACATTATATGTGTATATATATACACATTTCCCAAGAATTGGGAAGAGAGGAGAAGGAAGGAACTTACCATTGGTTAGGCAAAGAGAGAACCACATGGGCCTGGAGAAAAGATTCTGGGAGATGGTGTGGAAAGGAGTGATCAGGATGAAGGATAAGGAAGTACTTATGGAATTATGGATGGTAAATGGGCCAGATAGGAATGATTAAGGCAGATGGCCTAGAATGGGACTGGAAGATATGAGATAGTATAGGTGCCATTATAAGGAAATTATAAAATCTAGAAAATAAAAATAATAAGTGGGATTAAGAGGCGACAAGGGCAGGGGACACAGCTGGGATACAAAATGAATAAATTGTAATAAATGATAGCAATAAAAAATTTTAAATACACTTTTCTATCCTTTTATTCCCTGCAAATATCTCATGGTTTAGATATTAATGAGGGATAAGTACTCTAGGCACTTACCAAGCAACTTGCATTGAAATTTGTCTCAAGGAGAATAGTAAAGTAAAATTGTATGCTTCCCTAGAAATTGCATAGACCCCAAAGCAATAAGGCTTCATTAGATACTTTCTGAGTTACAGACAGTGGATTAAAATGGAAATACTAAATTTGTTATAGGTTTGACCTTAGTAGAATCTTGGTCAAGTGAGATAAATGGGTATAAATTTGAAAATTGCATGTTGCGGGCCTTGAATGACTTTTCTTCGGTATTATGTTTGAGGGAGAGAGTGTGACATTTGCCAATCAGCATCCTCATGAACAAGTTTTTAGTCTTTCAGGAAACTGTGACAGTAGTGATACTGGTGTTGGGAGTGAATGGTGGTCTAGTCACAGAGAATATAGGGAACTTTGAAAACAGCTTTCAGGGACAGATTTATACATTTGGATACTGTCTAATGTATGGGCTCTAAATAACCATCAGAAATTTATGTCATTTTTTTTACTTAAAAATATTTACCTGAAATTAATTTGTAGTATCTCAAAAATATATATATTCTTAAAGACAGAACTTGACACCTTGGGTGCTATTCATAAAAATGTTTTTTTGCTGGCTTTGAAGGTTACCCAAAACAGTGTGATTTCATCATTGGAGTGGACCTTCCAACATGGTTACTGTGCACAAGAAAACACCGGACTGGATGCTTTGATTAAAACATCAGTTATTCCCTATTTATTATTTACATTGTATTGTGCATCTCAACTCTCTCCCTCTCAACTTTTAACACTGCCTGTTTGCTCCATAACACTTACTACTTCTCAAAAATTACATATTTGTTTGGGTCCTTATTAGTCACCTAAATGACTTAAAGTACATGAGAAGATTGTGCAGGTTATGTTCAAATATTGTACAATTCATACAAAGGACTTAAGCATTTTCATATTTGGAGGAAGGGCCTGGAACTCAGCTCTTGAGAATTCTGAGGAGCGGTTGTACTCTTTTTTTTTTTTTAAATTTATTTCTTTTTATATCAATCACAGGTTAGGTACTTTGAATCCCAGGCATAGCCCCCTCCCGCATTCTCTCCTACCCTCCCACTCCCTCCCTCATCTCCCTCCTCCCCGCCC
>CM053766.1:20358684-20386621 GCA_028658305.1 Pachyuromys duprasi | reverse complement strand
TGTGGTTCCTGATCTTTTCTCTAAGTTCTCCAGTTCCAGGTTCTTCTCTCTTTGTGTCTTCTTTATAGATTCTATTTCCGTTTTCATGCTTTGTACCGTTTCCTTCAACTGATTGACTGTGTCTCCTATTTTGGATGTTTCCTCTCTGTTTATCTTTGATTGTTCCTGTATGTGGGCAGTTAATTTCTTCTCCATTTCTTTGAGGGCCTTGTTCATTTCCTCTTTTTGTCTCTCCTCTTGTTCCTCCAATATCTGCATAATCAAAGCTTTAACATAATTTTCCTGTGTCTCCGCTGAATTAAAATCTCCACTGCCTTTGGGTGTTTTTGGTGGGGCCATGGTGTCCTGATTTTTGTTGGGTGAGTTCTTTCGCCGATTTCTGGGCATTTGTTTATATATAATCAGGGAGCTGTTTGTGCTTTAAGGCTGTACTTTAGTCTCAATCTGTCAATCTCTTGTGTCAGGAGTATTCTTCAAGAAGATCAGTGATTACCGGTGGTTTGTTAGTGTGTGTTGTGTCTCAGTTGAACTCTGTTGTGGGCTCTGTGTGCCCAGCTTTGTGCTCTGTGCTAGAAGCTGTGAGCACTGCAGGCTGGTCACCCCTCTGGTCTGGAGTCTTTACTCCTCACTCTGTGCTAGAGTTTGAGTGTCCAGGTTTGCGATGTCAGCTGGGGGCCATGTGCTCCACCCTGGGTTTGCTGCTAAGGGCTCTCCCCTGGAATGGAGATTTGGCGCCTCCTTCTGGGCCAGGGGCTGTGCACCACGGTCTGAGATGATATTTGGGGCACACACAGTGGGTTTGGGTTGGCGTGCATCCGCTGTATGCAGGCCTGTCTGAAATGGTGCCGGAGGCCTTCTCTGTCTGGCCGGTGGACACACACAGGGACTGAGGTTTTTGCTGGCGGATGCATGCAGTGTTCGCCCGCAGTGTGCAGACTGGTCGAGATGGTCCCCAGACCTTCTCAGTCTGGGGTGGTTCAGGCGATCGGTGTGAGCCTGCAGCACACCCACAGGTTGAAGCAGAACCCGGGTGCAGTGTGTGCTTGTAGTGTGCAGTTCAGTGAAAACGGTGCCCGGTTCCTCCTCAGACTGCCGGTGAGACTATGTGATCATTATGGCGGGTGTGTGTGCCCAGCACGGCTGCTCATTCAGATCAGAGCTGTGAGCTGCTGGTCACCTGGAGATTTTTCTGGGTAATAACTGGGTGTCCCTAGGGTTTTCCCACTTGATTTTCTCACCGTAGGAGTTCTGCTCCCCTGGCAATCACAAATGCTGGCGTTTTAGGTCCCAGAGTTCAATCTCCTGGATGCTGCGTTGTTTCTGCTGTCCTATTCCTCAGACACAGTGTTCTCTTGTGGCAACCATCTTGGATCTCCTGAGATCTATTTTTAAAAACAGGAAAATAGTTATGGAAAAACAAACCCCCAAATCCTACAAAGTACAGCTAACATCCAAGTCTTGACCCTTATCTCTCCTCCAGCAAAAACATAATAGACTTCCTTGAAGAAATAGAATTATTGACTGGGGAGATGAACATACTAGATGGTCCTGGAGCATTCTATAGTATCAGAAAATAAGAAGTATTAGAAAAGTCATCAACAATTAAAAACAGACAGGTCTCCTAGCTTGTTTCTTGTTCAGTGACAAATACCATGAACAATACAAAATAAGAAAGGAAAAAAAAACCCAAGCAAGCAAGCAACCAACCAACCAACCAAACAAACAAACAAACAAAAACCTTACAGAATACAGTCTTCCATAAAAGGAAGGGAAAGTTGGGGTGGAAACTCAAGGCAGGAACCTGGAGGTCAGAACTGAAGCAGAGATGACGGAAGAATGCTGCTTACTGGCTTGTTCCCCATGGCTTTCTCATTCTACTTCTTATACACCTTAAAACTCCCTGCCCAGGGATGGCATCCACCCAGTGGACTATGCCCTCCCACATAAATCATTAATCAATAAGATGTTCCACTTAGTTGCCTACACACTAATCTGATGAAAGCATTTCTCAGTCATAGTTCCCTCTTCTGAGATGACTCTAGCTTGTGTCAAGACTGAACAAATCAAAGAAAAAGAGTTTTTCAAAATGAGTCAGGGAAAACAACGTGAAATAGTTGTTCTAAGTACAACTGAGCAAGAAACACACACACACACACACAGATTCAGAAAGTGTAAGGCCCTGCTTGTACTTGCTTTCTTATTTTCTAAATGTTCTATTAAAGGGGGAAAAATGTTAGTTTGGTGAAACTCAACAAATGTTATTTTGTTTTTTTCTAAATACATGCTGTTTCTTCTGTCTTAACCATTCTTGTTGGGGGTTGGATTGATGCTTGTATTTTGATGCTAATTATTGTCCCTCAAGATCTGGTTACTGTCCAGATACATCTATCCTTGTTGTCCAAACCTGCCTAAGACATTATTCCTGATTGGTTAATAAAAAAGGCTTGTACCTAGGCAGGGCAAAAAGTGTGGCTGAGGTTGCAGGGCTTTGGGAGACAGACAGACAGGAAAAAAAGAGGAAGGAGGATGCCATGATGGATTAGCATGGAGAAGGAACCACATGGGCTGGGAGAAAATACTGCAAGAATTGTGTGAAAATAAACACCAAGATGAAAAATATAAGCAAGTATTTATAAGATTATGGTTGGAAGGTAACCCAGATAGGGATGGTTAAGGCAGTGGCATTGGATGGGGGCTGGGAGGTGGATGGTGAGGTTATTGATATAGTATATATGAAATACCTGCCCAGCTCAAGGTAAATAAGACAATTATAAAGTCTAATATATGTGTCCATGTCTTGTTGATTGTGACAGCGGGTTAAATAATTCTGCCACAATAACCATAGGGAGAATAATAAATGATATTTAGCTCAATACCATTTTATTTACAACAAAACTTCCCTTTACTTTAAGGTCACAAACATCATCAATATTTTCTCTAGAAAATAGCTTTGACTTTGGATCTATAATCCTTTTTTACTTTAACTTGTGTATGAGCGAAGGTTATGATTAAGATTATTTTTTAGGGTGTCTGTTCCAGCCCCATACTTTTAAAGGATTCATTTTTTACCTAATCTTGGCAATTTAAAAAAATTAGTCAGCTGATCACATCTGCAGTGTTCTGGTTATGCACTCAGATGTGTCTGAGATTCCTACCACTGTCCTCCAACGTCTTATAGTGTTTCTTGTTTCTTGTTACTGTGTAATAAATCTTGAAATCAAGTAGTACAATACCAGCTATATCCTTGGTTTTTATTTTTAATATACTGTTTATAACAGGAAAGTTTTAGATTTACAGAATAACAGAGAAAGCAGTACAGACATCCAATTCTTTCTAATAGTAACATCTGATTCAGTATCTTTACTACAGTTAATAGCCCTATACTGAAGTACTCTAACAACTAACAAAGACACCTTCAGCATTCACATATTTTAGCTTTTTATCTGTTGTTCCTGCACCACATGACATTTATCTGTCATACATCCTTAAATTTCGAAACAACCAGGAGAAAATGCATAATTATATGGTATATCATACACACATATGAATACATATATTATATATTTATACATATATGTATATATTCATTTCTATGCTTATCTACAAATGAAAGAAAAACTTTGTATTTCAATCCTACAATCCAAGATACATTCTAGTTTAATCATTTTCAGAATCTGTAACTTTCTTTATGAAGGGTAAGAAGTTGGGTAAGGGTAAGATTTCTGTTGTCCTTTCTTATCTGACGCCTGAATGTGACCTTCCCCCATTACTCTGTCCCTCCACATTACAGTATCTTTCCTGCTTGGGCTTTAGTCATCCTCTCTAGGTGAAAGACCTGCAACCTTGCCTAGCTGCAAGGCATCTATCAGTTTTAGGAACCAGAATGTCCAGAAGGAAAGAAAAGGTAAGAAGTATAGGAAGAGGAATTTTGTCACATAATTTCTATGGGAATCACTACAACACACTTTATCTTGTTGATTTTATTCATTTTTTGTAGGTCTCAACTAGAACATAATCTCTGTATAGCTAAACCTTTCCCTAAGATACCTGATAAGCTAGGGTCAGACGGAAGGGGAGGAGGACCTCCCCTATCAGTGAATTTAGGGAAGGCATGGGAGGAGAAGAGGGAGGGATAGCAGGATTAGGAAGGAATGAAGGAGGGGCTACAGCTGGGATACAAATTGAATAAATTGTAATAAATAAAAAAATTAAAACAACTTTAAAAAGTCAGAAATGAAGTTGTTTACCTGTAATCCCAGCACTAAAAACCTGAGGTAAGTAGATACAAAGCTCAAGTCCAGCCTGAGCTACAGAGAGAGCAGAGGCAAGCCGGGCCTGTGTAGCAAAAGTCTATCCCAAATATTGACAAAAAAAAATGAAGTCTTAGATATTCAAGGTATATATTATTATTGGAATTTGTAAGGTTTGTCTCTGTAACAGAGAAATAATCCTGACATAATATTTCCATATATATTATATATTATTCATCTGCAATATTTTTATTCTAAATTATTACACTATTATTCAGTCATTTGTGTTTAATTCTGATGATGTGTTATTTAAAATTTAAGATTATTTTGATTGTGATTTATCCCAAATGATTTGGTTAGCTAAGTTGTCAAACCAGTCAATATGTAATGATACAGCCCGATAGTCAACTGAAGATTTATTTACTTAGTATGCTTATGATGTATAGTTTACCTTTTCTCATCTGTGTAATATATGCATTGCCATTTTGATAGAATAGCAGCAAAGAAACACTAAGGTAAATGCAATTGTTTTTTCTACCTACCAAGGAGACAAGCAACAGAATTCATTATGCGAAAGATGGTATTTACTTTCCTGCTTTGTGGTATTATTTCTTCCAGAGGGAAAAAGCTTTTGACTTTGAGACATTATGCTCGCAACAGTGTGTCCCATGTGATAGACTAGTTGCTTAGGTAACTGCCTTTTCCTGAAAATACCACTCTAAACAGGAGACTGAATCATCGGTGTGTAATTTACAGCTATTACATTCATTGAAATCGTCGTGAGCATTCAAATAAACACATAATGTTCTGACAACCTGGACCCTCTCTCTAATCCATCCTATTCTGCCAGGGCATAGTTTTAAAATCTAAAATCGCAAGCAAGGCACAGCTGACTACACAAAGAAGCCAAACTGTTTTTATTAACTCTAGCATCAAAAATATCAGGGCCCAATAATTAAAAGTATTTGGTAATTTAATCTGTATAATTATTTGCCAAACAAAGTAATAGAAGAATCTGAATGGCAGGGCACTAAAGGAATTAAATTGCTCTTTATGTAATATGTAATCTTAACATATTCTATAAACAACACGGATATTTCTAGTAACGATTGAATCTATTTTTGAAGGAGGCCTTTATAACATAGAATCTTTAGTTCATAATATCTGATAACATGCTACTATAATTTTTTTGAAAACTGTACATGTGTACTTTATTCATTTGTAAATAATAACTCTGAAAATCTGTTTTACCCTATTGTTTACAATCCTAATTTGGATTTTTAATTCCATCAACTGGTAAAGCTTTGATATGGTTACTAAAGAAGAACTATTATTAGCTTATTATATATGATTATAATTGCTTGGTGACACTGTGACTTTAATAAAGCAGCACATTGTTGGATGATCTCTTTTAGCTAAAAGTGCACTTTAAACTTTTGGATCAATTTTCTGTTCTAGCTTTATAAAATTTACCACTTACTATTTATCAGGAAACTCAACTTTGAAACTTGCAAAATCGTACTTACTGAATCAATTTTAATTTTAAGAAAATCCTTTTTTTTTTTTTTTTTTTAAAGAACAAATGTGTTTCAATGAGTTTGAGGCCAGTCTGGTCTGGAAAGCAGGACAAGCCATGACCACATGGTCAAACATTATCTCTGGAAAGGAAGAGAGCAATACAGAGGAAAAAGAGGTGAGATAAATTAACACTAAGGATATTTAGAAATACTATAAGGAAATCATATTGTTTTAGATTTACTTAATATAACACACACACACAGAGTTTAAGTGACCACTATGCCACTTAGGTGATCTATCTTTAAAAAACAAACAAAACAAACACAAACACAAAAACATAACAAACAAAACAAAACATCTGATACAACAAAGGAAACTACCTAAAACAAATATTTACACTGTCTCCAGAGCCAGACACCCAGGACTCAACTTCAGCTCTGCATGCTGTCTACAGAGGAACTCAACCAGCTGCTGAAAGCAGCTGTTTTCCCTCCAGTCTTTGAGGACTGGAACAGTGCCTGCCTAGGGCTGCCAAGCAAGCATGCCAGACAGTATCTACAAGGAAACTACCATTGGGCTCAGCACATGAAATGTTACCTATTACTTCAGTTAGCATTATTATGTACACTGGAAAATTAAATTCATGTTAAAAATTCCTATAAAATGTATCACCGAGCACCTGGTCAGGTGTCCATGGGTAGAAGTACAATATAGCAGCATTATAAGGAAAGAAAAGTTTCTAGCAAGCTTAGTCTTGAGAGCAGAGCTTGGTTCCCTGTAACACAATACAGCTTTAGTTTGTGTTATTTTATTGCCGGGACCCTGGGCTTGGTCAACAAGGGTATCTGAGCATGGAGTGACATTTGCTTTTTTCCCTTTTATTGAAAATAGATATTTTTTCTAACGTAATATATCGGGGTTAGAATTGGCCCTCTCCCAACCTCTCCCAGTTTCTCCCCATCCCTACTCCCATTTAGATCCACTCTCTTTTAGGGTTGACATTTTTTTTCTTGATGATTCAAGCTGTTCTTTATGACTTCTGGTGTTCCAGAGCTCTGACCCTCGGGATTTCTGTACTGCAAAGGCACTTGTTTCCCTGCAGCAGTCATCTCTACAACGTTGACAGCCCAGCCTCTAACCTGGAAAGAAACCAGGTAACTAATTGAAAGAAAAGGCCACCTGGGAAGTGTCAGTGAGACATGTCAAACTTGTTGAACATAGGACAACCACTCTACTCTCATGGGAATTTTGAATTCGGAGATTCAAAGCAGCTGTAGTTTAATCAAGAAACTAAATGAGGTGGTTTACAATTAAATCTTGAAATCCTGGGTGAGCTTCATAAAGCTGTAATGTGGAGGAGCCTTCACGTCCTGGGAATCTGAATGCTTGTCCGTTCCACTCTCAATGGCACAGAACGAGGATGAGTCATGCCTGTTGCATAATCAGTCTGTCAGGGGTTCCTCAGAAGTAGCTTTCCACCTGCTTTCCCTCAGACAGTAATTCAATTGCCATTTTAATTGCATGAACTTTTTTCTGTGTTTCATATTATACCATGTTGTCTTAATCATAAATTAATTAATTTGAAGCTCCTCTAAACTTCTCTCAGTAAACTTCTTTCCTGATGAGGGAAATACTATGGTTTTATGGGATGGACTTGTTATCATTCCCAGATAGCATATGCTGGAGTTTGTTGCTTTTCCGTCTCTATAGTCCTTTTCTTTTTCTTTTCTTATTTATTGATGTCCAATTTTATGCAAAGTCAGTTTTATATTCACTTTATTCTGATGATTAAAATGTTAAGTATATATGAATCCTCATTTAGTTTTATTATTTTATCATATTTTTTACTGAATTTATATCTGCTTTTAGATGCTTTAATTTACTTGGTTTGATATTTTACTTTTTTTCAGCATTTTCTCAAAGACTAATCGTGTAATTGGGCACACAACTATTACGGTCTTTTGTTAATTGTTGTGTTATTACTAGTGGGTGGTAGAATGGCTGACACACATTGGGTGTGCGTTCTTTTTCCTCAGTGGCAATAGGAAGAAATATTGATCTACTGATATTAGGTCAGTGTTACTCTGCAAGAACTTGTCTAAGGTTCTTTACTGCTCATAGCTTGATAATCCATAAGTTTATTCATTTGTGCTTTGTGATGAGTTTTGCAAGGCATGACTCTGTCAGTACTGACAGTGTAGAAGTGAACTAATCCATCTAGCTCTCCATTTCATGCCCAGCACTTTTTTTTAAGGTCCAGAAAGACTGATGATTACTGCATCCCACAGTATTAACACCTTTATCAAAAGTCCATCATCTCCCTCTGAGGATCTGCTTTGGGGGGACAAACACAAATTGTCTTCTGAACTGGACATGACTAGAAATTACTCCCTGCTTCCCCACCCTACCCCATGACCTATTCCCTCCAGCAAGACCATTTCTAACAGCCTTTCAATAGAAATTCAAGTGAATATTAACTCATGGATAAGGCTAACACCCTCAGTTCTATTTACTTCTAACACTGTTAGAAGCCATGAACCAAGTGTCCTGCAGTTGAGCCTTTGGGTGTGCGGAAGAGGTCCATGCCTTACACTAACCTTAACACACATGCACACACCCCTTAACAGACACAAGAAAGACAGAGAGAGAGAGAGCACAAAGGAATGAACAGTACAGATGGATCTGAAAATGCTGACCTTGAGAAGTACAGTGACAAGGCAAAGAATGTCAGTAGCCACCATACTAGACACACTAGTAAAAGAAAGAAGCCTTTTCTGTGAGTAGTCTGGAAGTGTCAGAACTTCGCCATTAGCTACATATCAGACCAGGGCTCCCGACCTGAAACTCAAGCCTCTTCAGAATTGAGAAAAAGCTACTTTAACACCAAGTTTTGGCAGTTCACTTTATCAGCCTTAGGGAACTAACCCAGTGTCTGAAGTTATATCATAAAAATAGTGGAGTTAAATCTGACCACCTGTATGATTCTAAAACATAAGGGTGAAATATGAACTCATTAATAACCTTCAATGAATCAGCCATGTAGACAACTACATCATCTCAGTCTCCACAGCTCTGTTGCTTTTGCCTCCTTAGCAGATACATGTTTAGTAGTAACATTGACACTTACATAGACTTCAGTTAATAGCCAGTATTGTTTGGGCTTATTTTTGTGGCACTAGAGATTGAACTTATAGCCTCACACACACCAGGAAGCACTCTAGCATTTGAGCTCTATCTGCTTTTCTCAATTTTGTTGTGAGGCAGTCTCACACTGAGGTGCAAAGCCTAGCCTTGAACTCATTGTATGGCACAGACTTAAATTTTGTGACTATCTTCTCCCAGCCTTTTAAGTAGATGGAGTTATAGGCCTGACTGCTTAGACTTTTTAATATACTTGTTGGATTTAAGTGAGAAGCTGTGGATAAGTAGTAGATAATTAACTAATAGTAAAAGCATTTGTCTTGGTTGGCATATGCATTCCTGGGTGTTTTTTTTTTTAATTCATTGTAGACAGACAGAGTTTGAAGTTATTTTAGCCTGTGATTTGGGCCAGCAGCTACTCTGATCAAGGTATTGTGGGAAATTAGAAAGCAAGACCCAGGTCTGTGCTAGCCAATGAGCTGAAAAAGAAAATAAAGATATTTTCTAAGTTGGAATGATACAGCCATTAGAAAACCATCATCAGCCATTTTTGTTTGACATCGTCTATCCAGCTTATACTCCTTCATAAATTGAAAGCATTTCACCATTTGAAAGCATTATTAAAAATTGGCAAGCCACTCCAGGGAGCAGTACACTTACAATGATTAGAGGGGACATAGGAAGAAGAGGGATGGCATGATTAGAGGGATTTTGGCTGCTGTCATCAACTCCTTGTATTCTCCCAAAACTTGGATGTTTTTCTGAGATGGTTTTTGAGGACACAAGAGCCCAGGAAAGTTGTTGGGAGAATTAGCAATGACTATCCCAGTGGACAACCTGATTTAATTTGAATTTCTCTGATGCTATCAGTTGTTCTTCACTCCATTTAAAGGCACATTGTATTCCCACTGTATGACATATACCTATTCTAATTGTTTCCCTTCAAAATGAGTTCTTTCCCACTTGCCTCTTATTACCTAGATTCTGTATTTCCTTCATATACCGACACCCACAGAAAGAAGGTCCCATGGCTATCTCTCTAGAGCTGAGATTGGATATCTGCATTGTGGGAAGGTAGCTCTTCCTTTAAACTTATTAAACTCAGGTCAGAAATTCTTCTCTTACTGATCCACGGAGATTAGGTTAGACTCCTAAGGGACTTGCTGGCAGTAAGAATTGCATGACTTCTTCTTTAGATTCTCTAGATAGACTAAGATGCCTCCTATTTCCTGTCTGCTAGGTTTAGAATTCTAAAATGTATAGTGAAGTCTTGATTTTTTTTGTTTTGTTTTATGTCCATAATGCTATATTGTTCATGTATATACCAAATGGGTAATAAAAACGTTTACAGCTAAGAAATAGTACTTACCACGTGGAAATTTCTGAGCAGAAGAATGGGCACAAAACCGAAGTCATACCAAACAAACTCTTTCAAGAATGTGAACCATGGATGGGATCTAGTGGTTTTTAAAAAAAATCTAACTGCTTGTTTTATATATAATTACATTTATTCACTTTGTATCTCTGCTGAAGCCCCCTCCCTCATCTCCTCCCAGTACCACCCACCCTTCTTCTCCCCCTATACCCTTCCCTAATCCCCTGATAGGGGAGGACCTCCACCCCTTCTATCTGACTCTAGCTTATCAGTTCTCATCAAGGCTGGCTGCATCATTTCTCTCTGTGGCCTGGCAAGGCTGTACCCCCCAGGGGGAGGTGATTTCAGTGATGATGTTGGGATCCATAAACAGGCATTTCTACAGCCAGTCCTAAGGGACCTGACAAACAGCTACCCCGAAGACCACCCGCTGATCACCTGGAACCAGCTGCACATGCTCTGGGTCACCTTATAAGAACTCATAGAGCTCCTCCCTCCTCCCCCCCCCCTTCCACCCGGTCCAGAGACTGTCTCTGCGACCCCTTCCCCCTTCCCTTTCCCTGATAAACCTCCCACGTGGAACCGGTCGTGTGGCTTAATTTGTGAATCCGCCGTGCAACCTTTATTTTGCACGATTTCTAACAGATGGTACTTTAGATCCCCTTACTTCCTGCGTGGTTAGCTTCTCATTGCTATGACAGGATCTATGACGAAGGTACATAAAATAAGAGAATTATTATTTTGGTGCTTGGTTCTAAAAGTTTTTGTCTATGGTCACTGGACTCTTGTTTCTGTGCTACAGTGAGACAGATATTATGGTAGGGATTCGTGGTGGCAAAACGTTCCCCACTTTATTATAAACAGGAGCCATAGAGACTAAGAAGGAGTTGTGGACAACATAAACTTTTCCAGGGCACATCCCAATGACCTATGCCCTCTTAGGTGGGTCCTGCCTCCTTTCTAATACCTCTCAACAATGAGATCACATTTTAAATCCATTAGAGCATTAACTCACTGATTAGGTCACAGCCCTTGAAAAACCATCACTCCCTTAAACCCATAGCCTGCAATGAAGTGTTTGAGAAACATTCCATTTCCAAACCACATCATTTCCAGTGCTAAGTTTTAGCATATTCTTTATCACACTCGTTAATCAAAGTTCATCTTTCTTGCACTTATTCTTCCAAACTTAATCAAATCATTTAACTCAGAAATTATTTAGAAAAAATTAAATAGGATGGTTTGAAAACATTAACCATAGAGTTTGGCAGTAGCATATAACAAATAAACTATAATACTAAAGGACAGTAGTAGACATGAAATCAAAATGTGTGAATTATAAAGTACCAGTTACAGCAGGTAACTCATTCTTGCAATTTTAAGAATGCTATTCATGTCTAGATGTCAAGCTACTGGTACCTGAATTCATGTTAAAGGTGTTAGTCTTATGCTGTGCATTACACCGTGTCAGAACATAGTGTACCTGTTCTCCTTAGATAAACAATGGTAATACATTTAAATTACCACTCCCCCAGAATTAATTTCACTAACCTCTGGAAAAAAAACATAATTGGGGTATGTTTCCAAAGACTCAACCTCAACATTAAGCATTTCCTTAAGAAATTAATAAAATCAGGTGATGGTCTGTCTCATCTGACCATCTGGATTTCAGTACTAATTGCATCTGATGTGTTCTTTCTGTTGAATTTTTAAGTTCAGGTGGAAACAACATTTTGTGATTTTTTTTTTATTACAGTTTATGCTTCAGTTCATACTTACTCTCTAAGGAAAATTCAAGTAAATAGATTAGGAGAAATTAGCCAGGGGATAATTTCAGGCTGTGTCCTGATGCTTTAATTAGAAAATGTGTTTAGACTTCAAAGTTAAATATTTCTGGATAGGCTTAATTAAAAATAGATAAAACCATTAAAAGGCAGAAATAGAATTCCAAGATTTAGCCTTATGGAATAATCAGTAGGTAGTTAATAAGAGACCCAAACCATCTTCTTGTCTAGATATAGCAGGTATGGCCTATTCACTCAACCAATTAATAAACATTTTTTGTGAAGTATTCTGTGTGTGTGTTCAGTCACTGATAGGACAGTTAAAAGTCCCTATACCTGATGCACAAAGAAGAAACAAAGAATTTCAAAGTCATAGATTTACTTGAGGAACCAACTTTGTGGTCAGTCCAATGTTTTGTTCACTGTTCTTCAGCTGAAAACTGCACCATTATTTCAACCTACCTTGAAAGAATTCTTGAATGAAATAGTGTGTATGTGTAGGAAGAAATAATTCATGACAATCTTCTTAAGATATGAAACTCCATAATGATGTCACTTTTCTGTTCTTGTGAATAACTTAAAAATATGTTTTGATTTAAAGTTCCAGAGGTTTTGGTACCTGGTGCTCTACTACATTGTTGTGGTCCATGCAATGTTAATGCTAGTGAGGATCAGCCTTGCTCCCCTCATGGGGTAAGGAAAGCAATCAGAGAAAAAGGGAAAAGCAAGGATCTCTTTCAAATGCATGATTGCAGGGACCTAATGTCCTTCAAATAGGCTCTGCCCTTTAAAGTAACTGCATATTCTGGGGACAACACTAACGATACTAGCCTTTGGGAAACATTTATACTATACATTTATTCTGTAACAACAAGTTTAGGCAGTAATCATGAAAATATTAGCAAATAGAAGGAAACATTGTATCATCGAGTACAATATTTATAAAACCTTTTTTGGGTTGCTTCACAACAGAGGGCAGAGTCATACAGAGTAGGGAATGTTAAAATTGTGAGTTTTCCTATTTGAGTTGTATCATCTTGAAATCACATATAGTACATTTTCACTCTCCATCTCTCATGAGATCTATCAGAAATTCAGAGAGTCTTACTTTCAGAACACAGTCTCTCCTCTGCCCTAATTTTACCACTTCTATTGATGAAACCCCAGGCCAGTCTTCATCACTTCATCTTTGTAACTGGTTGTTGTTAATTTGCACTTACCAGGTTTTATTTTGCATCTGTGTTAATTATTTTCACAGTATTGAGTGATTCTCACAGATGTACATTTCACATCACTCTTCTGCTCCCAGTTTTTCATTTGCTTCTCAGTCGTTGTGAATAAAATTAAAAGTGTTCACCAAAGCAAGGTCTGAGTTTGCTACAGTGTCTGAAAACGCTGCTTCTGGAAGCTTTCGGAATATTCCTCCCATCTCATTCACTAGTACTAGCTGTTTCCCCATTAGATTTGTGTCCATGAACCTCAGCTTATTTGCAGGGACTCTTCTCTGCCTGGGATATCAAAGCTTGTCTACCAGCAGCTTATAAAAACACAGACACAAAAAAGACAATTCCTGGCAACTTGTAACAGGCAAAACAACTTGAAAAAGATAAGTCAAGTAGTTTAGAAAGCAGTATAGAAAATGTCTTTTTTAATTTAGTCTTTTGGATGCAATGACAAGTTACCATAGAGTTCAAAGCTTAGAAATGGTGGATACTCATTTGTCATAGTTCTTGAGGTTGGAAGTTCAAACAAAGACACTGATCCATTCAATATTATGTGAAGCCCCACTCTCTGCTTCATAAACAACACTCATTCACTGTGGAAGATCCAAGCTTACTAAAACTCAGTGGCTTATTTTATTAGGGCGCTGGAATGATTTAGCTTTAGTTGTCAACTTGATACCACCTAGAATCACCTGAGTGGAGAGTCTCAATGAGGGATTGTATATATTGAGTTGACCTATGGGTGTGTCTTGGGGGACACTGTCTTAATTACATTAGCTGATGCTGAAAAATCAAGTTCATTGTGGATGGCAACACAGGCAGCGTTCCTTAATTGTGTAAGAGTGGAGAACGGAGCCTAGCAGAAGCAAGCAAGCAAACAAGCATGCTCTCATTATATTTTCTGTCTGCTCTTGGCTATGGCTGTGGTGTGATCAGCTTTCAGTCTCCTGCCTCTGTGACTTTCCCATATGGCTGGGTATCAGGGTATTTTATCACATTATAAATGAAACTAGAACTGGCACTGATTCAATCCATGAAACTATGCCCTCATGTACCATTACCACTTAGAGGTCTCACCGCTTAGTTTCATCTCTTTAGGGGTTAGGCTGATGCCTCAGTGAGAGAGCAGATTCATTCTGTAGAATTAAGTAGGAAGCAAGTGCAAAGCAGAATTCTACATTCTATAGAATTAAGTAGGATACAAGAATAAAGAGAAGGATTGCAAGTCAGGCTACATGATAAAAAAGAACTCCTGTTCATCAATCAGTAATAATTAAAACACATTTTAAACTTCTTTGTGCACTTTTTAATTTGGTTATTTTTCCATGTAAATGACATAATGTCACACTTGGAAGTGTTTAGCTACTTGGGGTGTACAATGAAGAAAGAAATTAGTTGGTGGGGGGAGGTGGCAGAGGACCAAGAAGGACCACAATGAATACTGGATTTGAAATGCAAGAGAGTGTGCAGTCAGAAATAGTTGCTGGTCAAGTTGTAGGTGAAATTTCTGCAGTATGAATGCTGAAGAAGTATAAATACCTGATTATTTGGAGATAACTGAATCTCTTTATTCTTAGTAGTACCTTCAGTATAATCATGCTTTTGTAAAAGCTTATTGCAATATGCTAAGTCATTCCTTGACATAGTGGTGTACATTTTTCTATAGGGTTGAATCTAATGGAACCTATTTTCCTGAAATCTATGATAAGGAGAGGTAAGAACACTGCGGCTTTAACAGGAGCACCAGTTAACTAGTTCAAGTTTTATCATCCTCACCCAGTACAAGAGAGAAAAGCTGATGGGATAGGGTTAAAATAACCAGCAACAAAAGCAATCTTTGACTTTCTGGTAAACTTCACCAGGCAGAAACTCAATATTCCATACACCACCAGGACCTTTCTGCAGTAAGCCAGCATCAATAAAAATGTTATACCATGAATAGTTTTCTTTTTCTAAAGACGAGAACGTAAATTTATTAAACTGGATATAAACATCACAGTTTCTAAATTTCTGGACTCCGAGCTTTAAAACAAAACCAACTTATCACTGTAAATATTTACTCAGTAATTATTAAATGGATCAGTTCAGCACGCCTACTCCAGCTGGAGGAGAGCAGACGTCTTGCAGCTCATGTTACTGTATAAATCATTCTTCAAATAAGGCCAGCAATGGTGGTTCCAATTGCTGCTGTTCCAGCTGTTGCCTATACTCTCACAGTGCAGTTGCCAGACAAAATCCACAAAACCTGAAAGCTGAAAGGAAGACGACGCTTAGTGCTTTGATGTTATTTCTCTCATCTGAGTTTTTACTAATTGGACTCAAGAGGGATATTCTGCTTGCAAAGCAAAATAAGTTAGGATAAAAACAAAACAATGTAAATAAAAGGAAGTAAAAATAGTAAGGGTCGGGGGTCGGAGAAATATTTCAGCAGTTGGAAGCTCTTGTTCCTCTCGCAGAGGCCGCAGATTCAATTCACAGCATCCGCGTTTGTCAGCTCACAGCCACCTGGAACTCTGCTTCCAGAGGACATGATAGCATTTTCTAACATCCAGGAGTACGTCCCCCCTTCACCGCCCCCCGCCCCCGCACTGACTGAGGTGTGTGGGGAGTGATGAGGGACCCAGCAGTGCATCAATCCGAATTCCTTCCTCTTATTACAGATGAGTGTAAATAAACCCTGGGCTTCTCCGACGTACCGGCTTTTAGTGTGTGTTAAGAACTTCTTTGCACCCCTTCTTAGGGCTCTGTGTATTTTGGCACTTTCAACATTACATTCTGGCAAACAAAATGAAGCTCATTTGTCTGGAAAGAGCTCTCAGGCACACTAATAGCTTTTAGTTGTCTTAATTCCTGGTCACAATGAATATTTTCTTTTGAGGAAAGAGACTAAAAAGTCTCACATCTTAGCATAGCTCAATTATATGCACCAGGTAATTGGTAATTATTTGATTAGTCAATGACATTTAAAGAAAAACTTTTAGTTGTCTTAATTCCTGGTCACAATGAATATTTTCTTTTGAGGAAAGAGACTAAAAAGTCTCACATCTTAGCATAGCTCAATTATATGTACCAGGTAATTGGTAATTATTTGATTAGTCAATGACATTTAAAGAAAATTCAAAATAAAATTTAAATAAATATGATATTATAAACAGACCATGAACGAAATAAGTAATATCAAAGTTGTCATTGTCTGTGAGAGAACTCCCTCTTTCATCGAAGTAATATATATATATATATATATATATATATATATATATATATATATATATTTGGCTCTGCTGGTATTACAAAACCAACTTAAGCATCAAAAATGCATTCAAGGGAAAAAGGAAAACTGATGTTTCCTTTGCTGTGTTAAGTTCAGAAATGACATGGATGCTAGACTCAGCAGGTAGATGCTTAGAGCCAGACCTGGCTCTGGTTACACCCTCTGTGACCTTGAGTATGACATCTGCTTCTTGGTTGAACAATTTCTAAAAGGAGAAGCTCGGCTCTGTGGGTGTTTAGTGGAGCCTAACTCTTTCCGATTGTACTTGTGTGTGTGTCAGCATCCTTTTTGAGCAGCATCTCTATATTCCTTTGATTTGCAAGAAAGTTCAATGGCTGGAAAAAATGTCTGTCAAACCATCAAGTGACTGCAACCCTCAAATCTTGAGGACAGCTAAAAACAAACAAACAAACGAACAATGTTCTAACAATTAAAACACTTATTAGTTACTTATTATATACATATATATTTTCAGGAAATATACAGTCATTTGGCTATTTTTTTTCAATTAGGTTACTTTATTATTTAGTTTTGAGAGTTCTTTATATGTTTTGGATGCCAGAGCATGATTGTGCGTATGACTCAGAACTATTTTCTGTCATTCTGACAGTGGTATTTTTCACTGTCAAAATACCATCATTTGAAGAAAAAATATGTTTTGCTGTTATTCACCATTTTGTCAATTATATTTTAAATGTATCATTTAAGTTTACTCTTATAATTTCTTCTAGAGATAACATTTAGATTTTTAATACAACGTAAATTTTTTCTGTATGTGGTATTAATTCAGTCTCCATTGCTTTCATGTGAAGATTTGATAACTGCATGATCCTTTATTGAAGATTATGTTTGTGCCATTGAATCACTTCAGCATCACAATTTAAAACATTCTTAAGGGAGGAAAAATGATAGAGAATATACAGGTGTGGTCTGCTACAGATTCCAGGGAATAAGTATCTGAAGAGGTGGATGAAGCCCAAGCATCTCTCCTTTACTAACAAAGTAAAATATGCAAGTTTGCTAAACAGGAGTCAAAATCAGGAGTCTGTCTTTGAGAGACTGACGCTGTTTTGGGGGTATCCTGGTCTCAGCAAGAGCATTAAGGGCCTATGGTAGGAGCCACACCTTAAGACAAAGAATCTCAGAAGTCGGTACTACATTTTGGCAATCAATGGAGAGGTCACAACTAATTTAGGTGCAAAGAATGAGAGACTGAAGAGTGCTCATCTCTGTGTTATACCCACTTCTTCCAAGGCTCAGGGAACTTCATAGAAGGAACAGAATGCTTCCCAGATATGGAAGCAGTGCATGACTGCAACGAGACACTGTTTACTAGGCATAACAGGAAGCACAGAGGTTGTGTTACAATGCACAAGACCTGTGTAAGCGCAAATAAGACAAAATCCAATCTGAAGGGGAAATTAGGCATGAAGTCCAATGCTAGAGACAAGCCCTGGAAAACTTCCCTCACCCCTCCCTGAGTAAGAAGGTTCTATTATGGGCCTTTCTAACCTCGCTCCTCCTTCACCCCACCCCTACCTAAAGTTGGCCTTAAAAAGCCTGCTTTGGCTGAATAAAATTTGACTCTTGACAAGTGCACATGTGCTTGAGTCCGTTCCTTCTCTTGTCCATCTCTTTCAGGTTTTGGTCCTCCTCACCCCCATGAATAACTAGGTCCCGCGGGTTGGGGCAGTCCAAATCTGAGCCAAGGGGCTAGTGGCAGTTGATAGCTCCTGGGAAAAGAGCAGTCTTCTTTAAAGATGTGGGTGCTAGAAGACTGACCACCATCTAGAGGATAATCACACAACCAAGAGCATGTGGGCAGCACAAATTAGACTTGATGAGTTTAAGAAAAAAATATTCCACAAAATCCTGTGGGTATTAAATGGAGGTAGATTTTGAAAGGTTGGGTGTTAAATATGGTCAAAATACATCATATGAAATTCTAAAAGAATTAATAAAAACATTTTTTAAAACATACATAAGGAAAAAAAGAGGGGGCCATACCAAAAAGCATGTGACCACACTGATACAGGGGTAGAGATGCTAAACGAAACCCTTTGTTTGGGCACTTGGCCCTCAGCAATCTACTGCAGCCATGAAGTGTCTTTTTTTTTTTTAAGAAATCATTCCTTCAGTGGTCTGAGACCTGTGAACCACAGTACAACAAAATTCAGACCAGACATCAAGGGAGTTTGTGCTGGAACCAAGCTAACGTACTATTGTTAGAATGAGGAGAAAAAATTTTGAACCAGAATGGTGAGGTAGAATTGTGGCTGGACCAGACCATGTCAGAGACTTAGATACAGACTCCAAGCAGTTCCTTGAATATTAGGAAATGATTGTATAAGGGTGAGGCTTGTATTCTATCTGGGTTACTAAGGGACTGGCCAAAGGTGATTCCTTTGGCAGTTAAGCTTGTGAAACAAGATTTAGAAATTGGAACACATCTACAATCTCATTACCAAAGAAAGACTTACCAACAGTAAGCCACACTTACAGCATCCCCAAACTGTGACAGACATCTGGATCTGACCTTGGACAGGGACATCCATTGGTGTGATTGGGAAGGAATGCTGAAAATCCATAGGTCAGACTGTATTCATATACTCCCAATGAGCTTTCTCTCTTTGACAGTTATTTCTCCTTTATTTAATACCCAATGACCATGTGGCAGAACATCTCTTCACTGTGCTATTCTTGGACCCTTCCATGTTTATTCTTCCCTCCCCCTATATCCTTTCTGCTTTTATGTTTCTTTCCCCTAGGACAGGAGCTGTTGGGGCTATGGGGTCTATTTGTCTCAACTGTTGAGTGTTGGAACTGTGCTGATTGCATGTCTTTACTTCTCTTTTTTTACTCTACTGCTAGCCAAAATTGCTTAATCCACATTTCCTTTGTCTCTATCCTCCTCCTATTTACATTCTCCTTCTTGGCTTTTTCTCCATCAACCAATACTATTTACTAGTCTTATTCTGCTTTTGCACTTGCCATCAATATCTACAGTAGCTAATATATCCATATACACAATCCTATCCATTCCCCTTTACTTCTTGAGATAACTGGTCCTTAAGAGTAGCTTCTTTTTAAAATTATAAAATTACTCTATTTTCAGTAGCCTACCCTTTGATGGTAATATATTTATTTGCATATTGTTTTCTTACAGGAGTACTGCCTATATGCTGAGAGGGAGTCTAGTGCCTTGAATACTTGTATAGCAGATGAAAATGACATTTGTTGAGGTCCTACTAAGTTCAACTAAAATTTGGTCCTTACCACTGAAAGAATGAGATGATAAAAATCTTCATCTCAAATCTCATGCAAAAGTCAAGACCTGTACACATACAAAAGGCCAAATGACTCTTCCAAAAAATTACCAATTCAATAGCAATTGTCTCTAATCAGAGTAAATTGGACAAAATTTCAGACAAAAATTCAAATGAATGGCTGTAGATATGATTACAAATAAAGAAGAGCACACAAATAACTCCTGAATGAATTCCAAGAGAATACAAATAAACAGTTAAAGGAGATAAGGAAGTCTGCATAACATATTAAAATAGAAATAAAAAGACACAAATACTAAGACAAATTGAGCTGAAATATTGAAAATGACAATTTCAGTAAGGCAAATAAAAAACTTTATGATCAGCCTAAAAATTGTATAGTGGATAATGAGGAAGATAAATATGAGGCATTGAGGAGATGTAGAGAATCTGGAACATTAGTCAGTGCCAAAGATAAATCAATAGGAATGTGAAAACAGAACAGTCAGCATCTATGAGGTACATTAAAACATTAAATCTACAAACCATAAATGCAGGGGAGAAAGAATTTCAGGCTAAAAGCATAGGAAACATTTTCAACTAAAACACAGCAGAAAATACCAGAGCCAGAAAATCAAACAGGTAAGACCAGAGAAGAGATGCTATCATAGCATGTTATAGTTTAAATGCCAAACATACAGGGGAAATAATGATATTGAAAGATACAGAGAGCAATGCCAACTCACAAACACAAGCAGGTTCTTAAATAAGATCAGATTTCTCAACAGAAATTCTTAAAGCTGAACAGATTTACAGTATCTCTTAATTTCAAAATTTCAGCTATAAAACCAGGCTACAATAACTACTAAGTTTAGTCAAACCTGAAGGAGAAAAAAATCTTCTCATAATTAAAAGAAGTTAAAGGAATCTATAACTTCTACTTATGCTCTACAGAAGATATTGGAATAATTCTTCAGATTGAAGAGAAAATATAAACACATTCATAAGATTATAAGAATGACTAAAACACACCAAAATGACAGTTAATCAAACAAGGAATAGGAGAATACCAAACACAATAAAATCAACAAAATGTCATATTTCAATAATAAGTTTGAATATTAATTGTCTCAATTCTCCAACCAAAGAGACTAGCAAATTGCATTTAAAGAACCTGAAGCTTTTATGAAAATGGCTGAGCAGTTAAGACTACGCATTGCAGAGCAGAGGTTTCCATGTCAGGCTGCTCACAACCACCTGTTCATTCCACTTCCAGGTCATCCAACACCCTCTTCTGAATTCTGCAGGCACCTTCATTCACTGATGCACACACACACACACACACATTCACACACACACACACATGCACTTTAAAACAAAATAAAATAAAAAACAAGATTCATCAATACAAGAAGATCAAAACATAAATATCTATATAAATGTAACTAAGAAATAATAGAGTGACTGCTGTACTAGTAATTAGAAAACAGAATCTCAGATAAAACTAATGAGAAAAGGAAAAGAGGGGCACAATCACACAGATTAAGGGAAGGAACAATCACCCAAGAGGACATGATTCTAAACATACATAAACATGGGAACAAGGATGCATTGAGCTTCATAAAACAAATGCTACTAGATGTAAACTTTCAAACTTACCCCTATGCAGTAATAGTATGACTTCAGCAACACAAAATCTGGGTTATTTTCAGTTTCAATTGTTCAACTGTTGACAGTACATTGTGACAAAATAAATAAACACATCAACAGAGAAACTGCTGAGATAGATGACATCACAGAAGAAACAACAGAAAATCGACAGAACATCCCACTCTAATACCTCAGAAGAGACATTCTTCTTTTGAGTGCTGACGTTTTCTCTAAAATAGATCATACACCAGGACAGAAGCCAAGGCTTAACAAATACAGGAGAGTTGAAACAACAGCTTGTGTTGAATCTGAACAGAAAGGAAACTGTAGAACACATAGCTCAGAAAAAATAAACAATTTCTATCGAGTAATGAATAGGTCACTGAAAAAATGAGAAGAGAATTAAAAAAAAATCCCAGACTCAAACGAAAAGAAAAACATGTGAAACAAAAATTTATGAAAAATGATTCAAGCAGTTTAACAGGTAAATTTATAGCGGTAAGCTCCCATTATGGATGGAACTAGAAAAGATCATCCTGAGTGAGGTAACCCAGAAACAGAAAGACACACATGGTATACACTCACTTATAAGCAGATACTAGCCATATAATATAGGCTAGGCATACTAAAATCTACAGACCTAAAGAAGCTAAACACTAAGGAGAACCCTAAGGGCGATGCTTAAATATCACTCAGAATGTCAAACAGGATGCCAGAAGCAGTGGAAGGGTGGGAACAGGATGGGAGCCTGCTATAGAGGGTCCTCTGAAAGGCTCCACACAACAGGTAATGGAAGCAGATGCTGAGACTCACAGCCGAACTTTGGGCAGAGCGCCAGGAGTCTTATGGAAAAAGGTGTGTGTGTGTGTGTGTAGGACATGAAGGGGACAAGAGCCCCACATGGAGACCAACAAAGCTAAAAAATTTGAGCCCAGAGGGTCCGCAGAGACTGATACATCAACCAAGGACCATGCAAGCTTAAATGTAGCCAATTGGCAGCTCAGTCTCCCACGTGGGTTTTCTACATGGGTTCCCAAGTAGCAAGGGGAGCACTGGCTACCTCTGTCATGAACCCGGTTGGTTGCCTGCTCTTTGATCACTTGCCCCTGGCGATGCGGCCTTGCCAGGCTGCAGAAGAAGAAGAGTCCTGATGAGACTTGATAAGCTATGGGCAGATGGCAAAGGAGGAGAACTATCCCTTTCAGTAGACTAGAGAAAGGGGACAGGGGGAAGAGGGAGGAAGCGTGGGGCTGGGAGGAACTGAGGGAGGGAGCTTCAATCCTGGGATATATAATGAATAAATATATAATGAATTTGCAAAAAATAATTAAAATGAAAAAATATTTAAAAAAATAAAAAAGAGATCTCAAATGGTAACTTAAAAGGGGACTTTATAGCCTTGAAGAGAAAAACCAAGCCAAATCCAAAATCAGTCAATATAAAGAAATAATTATGATTGGGGTAAATATTAATGTATTTAGATCAAAGTCCAGAGGTATAATTCCCACTGAACTATGGGTTTTCTGAAAAAAGTGATAGTCCTTTCTTTTATTCTCATCACCTGGCATCCTATATGATTCTCATAGCAAGGTACTAAGCTGTGTTAATAATTCTCGATTATATCTGGCTTCTAGGTGTTGAGACAGTGTTGAGTTTTCATTTTTAAAAAATGTTCATGAGGTCCATTGTTGCCCAATTCAAATTTCTGAAATTTAGGGATTTTTGATTCATACACAAAACACAAAATCTGGGTGATTTTCACAGTTTCAGTTATCAAAGTATAGTAGTTTAAGCTATATGTCTTAATTTTAGGTACTTTCAGTCAAGAGCCAATGTGCTCTTGACTTGCCAAGAAATCAAGGTATAAAGGAGGCATGAACTGGAAATTGTTAACAGTTATAATCAGGAAAAATTTACAGTCTCTCTTAAACCTGGAGAATTTAAAGTAGGTATAGTAGTAGACTATGATCTCCTTGAAGAAAACAAATGGAACAAAACATAGAATTTGAAAAAAGGGCTTGAAGCTTCCAATACCTGCATGTAGGACCTCATTGACCAAAATATCTATGAGAATTTGTGCGCTAATGAGATGTGTTTCAACATAAGTACTAACCAAAGCAACATAAGAAAGAAAAGTCAGCAATGGTTAGAATATGAACAACCTAGAAGGAGACAGTTCTCTTTACATAAAATACTTAGTAAAATAAATTAGAAATGCATAGAATTACAGTCAAGTAATGATTGCTAAAAATGGGAGAAATAGTCTTCTCCAGAGAAGAGATACCAGCTGGTTTTCCCAAACCAAATGGTCAGCCCCACAAGATTCATACGTGTAAATTTATATAGACTAAGCAGGTTGTATTTAGGAATATATACATATATATACATACATTTGTGCATTTAAAAATGATCAATTTAAAAATAGGCCATGAATTTGAAAGAAAGCAAGGAAAGATCTATAGGAGGTTTTTAATGGAGGAAAAGAAAGGATGAAATGCTATAATTATATTATAATCCCAAAGATAAAAGGAAAAAGAAGAGGTTCAAATTTTTTTTCATAAAGTATTTTTCAAATCATAACAAAAATAAAACTATCCAGCTTCTGGTTCTTGGCCCTAGGGCAGGGTCAAGTATGAGCTACCTGTCCTAGAATGAGCCTCAAGTTAGAGCAGTCATTGGCTGGCCACGCCCACAGGCTCTGAGCCACCATTGCCCCAGCACATCTTGTAGAAAGAATAGGCTGTGGATTGAAGGTTTTTCTGCCTTGGTTGTTGTCCCAGTCTCACCCCTGGATACCTTGTTTGGTTACAGAAGCTGGCCAGCTCAGGCTTCTTATCCTCCAAATAACTAGGAGTATTATAGGTAGGTGGTGGGTAAGGGGATTGGGAGTACTGAAGGGAGGGGAGGTTGTAATGGGGATGTACTGTATGAGAGAAGAATGAATAAATAAATAGATAGATAAACAAATAAATAAATGTCTAGGTAAGAGAATGAGTTAAGTGGTCCAGTAACGACCTCCATAGAATGACAGACTCCTGTTTAATAAAGACACAAAGGGGCATTTACTCACCACACATGAATATACTGGTTTTGTGTTTTGAAAGCCTTGTTATCTAACCGAGGATGGCTGAGAAATTGTGTTCTTTACACCTCAGCCTCCCACATGCTGCTATTTAAAGTGTGGTCCACCACCTTTTGCTTGTTGAATTGGTATGTAACTGCGTAATTTCTAGGAGAAAAAAATAGACACAGATAATTTGATATATTTAGATATATTTGATATATTTAGATACCTGAGTCTTACCACAACTGAAGCAAATCTCTAGACTTGACCTAGTACCTTCTTGAAAATCCTTGAAGTTCACACCAAAATTTCATTTTTCTTTTTCTGGTATTCTTTTATCTCATTTACTAGATGGATAATGAATTGACTGATTCACCCATATGTTTTTTTTCTGTGTGTGTGTGTGTGTGTGTGTGACATGAGGAGTATCTCTTAATGCCCTTGCCTTAATTGGTACAGCTTCAGCTTCACGCAGACACAGAAGCTACCTGCTGAGGCTGCACTCTCCCTGTCAGGGGGTCATCTCTGATGTAGCTACCTGTGTTTTCTGCTTTCTAACCAATGGTTTCCTTCTGCTATGCAAGAAGTTTAGACCAGAGTTCCCTGTAACAAGGACAAGGGAATTGTGTTAACATCCAATTCTGTAATAAATATCTGATATTATCAACTTAAAAAGGTTCATTTGGGCTCACAGCTTCATGTCTTATTGGTCCCATTGCTTTTGTTGGTGGTGGTATAGCATGGTGGGAATGCACATAGACCCAAACTATTCAGCTCATAACTGCCAAGATAAAGACAGAAGAGTAAGGAGCTGGAGCCCCAGAAGGACTGTAAAGTGATGTCTTCCATGGCTTAAGATTCCTCATTTGGCCCCACATCTTAATGGTTCCATTGCCTTAGAAGGCTGGGCAACCAATCTTTAACACATTGGCCATTGTGTCAGATGATCAGTTGCTACAGATGTTTTCATTTTCAAACTCACAGCCTGAGTACATGATGCTGAATAGTTGTGTTTTTCTGTGTGTTCATTCTACCTCTTAATAAAATACCTCTTCCAAAGAAACAATAACCTCTTTTTCTTGAGAAGTACGATTTACACAAAGAATTCTCATTTAACATAAAAAGTCAGAACTAAGCTTTGCTTTTTCCTAAAAACATTCTGAAATTCAAAAGAAGCAATTTCTGGTAGCTAGCAATCAATGTATTTTTTGAGATCATAACCATTTTAAATGTAGGGGTACAACTACCTGGGTTTGGTTAAGAATCCTCTTCTGCTGGCACAATTGTTTATTTTCTTTCCCAGGGTTCTTTATTTTTCTCGTAATAGGAATGTTTCATTTCATTTATCTCAAAGAATGCTAATGCATGATTTCCATAATGAATTGTGTTAAGGGTTGGTGTCCAATATTGTGGAAGAAACATCTTTCTCTCTGTTAAGACTGAGTTTTTCAGTATGGTAGTGATTTTGAAAACAACAACAACAACTAACTGAACCAAATATTGCTTTCTTGCAGAACAATTTATAATTTGAGCTTTTGCATTCAAAGCGACTGACAAAAGCCTCAAATCTGTGGGTTTCACTTTAGCATGAACTCTCTTTGTAGTCTGAAGTCACTGAGAGCAAAATATTTTAAGGTTACAAATGTATTAAAGGGGAGCTGGAGAGTTGGCTTGGCAGTTAGGACAAACTACAGCTCTTTCAGAAGACCACACATTGGTGCCTAGCACCTATGTTGGGTGGCTCACAACTACCTGTAGCTCTAGCTTCAGGAAACTTAATGTTCTTTCACGGTCTCTGAGGCTTCCCATGTCTCCTTCACACAAATAAAAATAAAAACAATTTTAAATGATTTCAAAATATTCTATAATTTTATATAAAACCATTTAAAGTTTATGTTATTAACGCTCCTCAGAGATCTTTGAATGAGAACAGATAAGGAGGTATGATGTCTACTACACCTCTTCAGAAACAAAACACAGGTTTCACAGGATTTAGTCCTAAGATTTTGTTCAACACTGACAATAAATGGCCTGGTGTGTGTTCTTATAAATGATTTATTCACCAATCTTATAATTATTCTCATCTTTGCTATGCTTATCCAATGTATCTAAAAGTACCAAATACTTAAATTTGGTTATTGCTTATTATTTCAATACAAGAATAGATCACGGAAATTTTCCTGTGTAAATTCGTTAGTTTCATGGTCAAAGATAATTGATCTGATATATGATAAACTACAAATGAAGATCAACAATAGAGTATTACAAAATCTCAGCTATAAATCTGTCCTAATAATCCAAAAGCATTATACAGAAAGCCAATAAGCTGACATATAACACCCCCCTCCTAAGTGATGACTCTTGTACCCTGAACCCACCTGAGCATTCTGCTAGGAAACACACCATTGTCCTTTATCACTGTCATTCTTACTGAATGTTTATCCAGTACTGTCATAACATTTTTTTCTTTATGCTATGAATTCTTCTCAAGTTATTAAATTTTATGTCAAATTATTAGACACTGTGTTCCCCCTTTGATGATGTTGTGGATTTTTGTATTTTACCATATGTTTCTGTGATCCTTAATTAACATATAGTCACTCACTTGATGCTTCTTTTCTCTCTCTCTCTTTTTTTTACTTTGAATTTAGCACTTTCCTTGCGCTGTCAGTCTTATTTAACTTCAAGCTGTACTATAATCGGAGCCAGATCACAGCAAATGCTCTTTGTACAGTATTTAACTACTACTTAATACATTACTGAATAAGTCTCAAATGAATGTGACATAAACTTATTTGATATCAAATATAATAGATACATTGAAAGCAAAATTTAGAAACTTTTAAAATGTTTTTAATCAAAAGAATTGAAAAATTTTCATTTTCTTTTTTTCTCCCAGCTCCCCTCCCTACAATCCTTCACAAGGCCCTCACGTTAGAGTTGATAAGCTCTTTTTCTTGATTATTAAGGTTAAATACTGTGTGTTTGTGTGTGTGTGTGCTCCTGTGCTAGAGCACATACAACCAGCTCAGTCAATTCATGTTGGTAGTGTTTGAGAGACCAAAAGATTAAAGGTGGCTATTAATGCTTAAGGCCTAAACCAGTTGAGTGGGGAGGTCCAGTGATGCCCTGAGGGGAAGAACTTGCCTTACCTTATTCTTTCCCCACACACTAGAGATACAGTTGCTAGGAAACTGGCCCATCCCCCTAGGGCATGACACCAGATCATTAATGGATTGGGGACCTTCCTATAGCCAATCAATTCAAAATGCAATGTTTTAACCAATAGATGCTTGCCTGGTAGGAATCGCCCTGCCCTGAGCATGCTGGGAGGGACCAGAATCTTTAAATTACCCAACTGACCTGAGCAAGAGGCTCTTGACTCTCACCACTTC
>CM053766.1:20348112-20358584 GCA_028658305.1 Pachyuromys duprasi | reverse complement strand
CTTCTGTGGCCTGGTAAGACTGCTTCCTCCTTAGGGGGAGGTGACAAAGAGCCAGCCCCTGAGTTCATGTCAGAGACAGCCCCTGTTCCCTTTACTAGGGCACCTACTTGGACACTAAGCTGCCATGGGCTACATCTGTGCAGGGGTTCTAGGTTATCTCCATGAACGGTCCTTGGTTGGAGTATCAGTCTCAGAAAAGACCCCTAGGCCCAAAATTTTTGGTTCTGTTTTTCTCCTTGTGGAGCTCCAGACCCTTCCAGGTCTTTCTATCTTCCTCTTCTTTCATAAGATTCCCTGCACTCTGCCCAAAGTTTGGCTATGTCTTGGTGAGACTTGATAGGCTAGGGTCAGATGAAAGGGGAGGAGGTCCTCCACAAAGTGGACTGGGGAAGAGGCATGGGAGGAGATTTGGGAGGGAGGGACAGTGGGATTGGGAGGGCATGAGGGTCGGGCTATAGCTAGGTTACAAAATGAATACATTGTAATGAATAAAAAATTATATTAAAAAGAGCTGAAAAAAAGAAAATTATTTGTTGGAGAGAGAAGGAAATCACTTAATGAAATAAGTGATAAGGAAGATTGAAAGGGAGAGAGGAAGTTTAGCTACTTTTAAACAGTTATCTGAAAAAGGAGGAATGATCCTTGAACTAAACAAACTGGAGAGAGTGAGAGACAAAAGATTAAAAATCAGTGGCTATTATTTTAAAGTTTAAGGCCTGAACTAAGACTAGCTGGGGAGACATATCTAGTAATGCCCTGAGGGCATTACTAGTAATGCTAGTCTTACTGCATTCTTTCCTCTAATTATACAGTTGCTAGGAAACCAGCCCACATAACCAGGCCAGAACTGTTTGTAGTCTTGGCGCCTAACGTGGACCAATCATTTCAAAAGTCAATTTCCTTTACCCAATCATGTAATGCCAAAGCATGTACGTCATTGCTTGTATTTTTTTCCCTTAAAAACTCTGTACTCTTAGGCCTCGGGGTTGCATTCCTCTTCTGTTTCCACAGAAGGTTTGCGTCCCGTGTTTGAACGCGTATACAATTTAAAAATCTCATGTATTTACAGCGGAGTCTATTTATTCCTGGTCTTTTGGGGTTCATGAACTGGGCATAACAAGAGGACAGACAATTTTTGGGAACTGGTGGTGTGGAGTGGAAGGGAAGCCTAGAGGGCTGGCCAGAGTGTGAGGAGAGTAGCAATGAATCCTGAAGCAGAAGGCAAAGTGACTCAGGACAGAGTTCTAACAGGATGGAGCCAGTAGGTACTGCCACCCACATGTAACTTTCATTATAGAGGACAGGAGAATTTAAGTTGCTTAGGGTTTTCATTTCAAACCTAAGAAGCATTTACCCGGTATATGAGGGACTTGTAACTCTATGAAGAACATACCAAAATGTTCTTGCAAATTTGCTCCTTACTGGTAACACTGGAATTGTTTGCAAATTAGTAAAAATTTAAAAATGGGGCTTGCAAGATGGTTCAGCAGGTAAAGGTTTTTTCCCCCTTGTTACTAAATCTGATAATAAGAGTTTGATGCCCAGAACCCATATGGGAAGAAGAGAACCAGAACCAATCAGCACACATTTTTCTCTGTGCATACAAGGTCCTGATGTTGTGCCCAGATCTTAAGGTCCCCAAAGACTACCAGGAGCTGGACCATGTATGCAAGAGTAAAGAGCTTTATTCAGGCTTAAACTCAGTCTCTCTACCATCACTAACACAGTGGATCAGAGAGGAGGGCCCTGAGTAGCTGCATGGCAGGGTTTTCATTAGGGGTTTGAGCAAAAACTCTGAATTCCCAGGTTAGCAGTTACATGGATGGATGACATTCAGCAAGTACAAGCTTGTTACAAAGTGATTGGCTAACTAACATAACTAGCATTGAATGAGCTATCTATGAACCTTAGGAATGTTAGGTCAGTCGGCTGCCCAGCACAAATGCCCCACCCTGAGATAAGATACCTTCCCATTCTTGTGGTTACCTCCAGGCTATTCCTTGGGTAGGGAATTTTATGGTTTTGTTATTCCTGGAATTGGGGACCTGTGGCCTAGTTCCTGGGACTGATGACTTTTGGGGGAGGGGGTCAGGCCTGGTCCTTTCACTGGCACACATGTGTGCATGTACCCACACTTCCACATCAAGAAATAGATATAACAATAAATAAATTTAAAATAATCATTAAAATTAGCTAAAAATTAATAAATGAAAGCCAAAAGAGAGAGAAAGATGCAATTTATCTTTTCTTGGAATATACTAAAACTTAAGGGTAAGTCCACAGTCTTTTAGCTTGTTTTGATACTCATGGCCACTGTAATTTCTTATCAATTTTGTATTTATGGTACTGTTTCAAAAAGCCTTCCTGGGAGTTTGAAGAAGGCACTGGTATGCACATTGGTTTTCTTTCCTAGTTGCCCTGTTTGCTTAGCATTCTTAATTTCTTTTTTCTTCCTTCCTTTCTTGGAGCATTCTTTCTATGAAACTCAACTTCCGACAATGAGAAGCACCTCAGCTCTGTGAAGAACACCCTCTGATGGGATGTCAGGTACACTGTGGTTATAGTCCCCTGTGACAGGATTTCAGGCACCGTAAGTGCTATCTGCTGCTTTAAATCTGACTGATAGTGAGAGAAGATTCCCTTCAAACTTATTTCCTTTGAGTATTGCTTAGCTAATAATTCCATGGGTGTTTGTGAAGAAGAACCTAAGAAATGTGTGCTCTTTTCCAAGATCCCGTAAATAGATGGGCAATGGCCATACCTGGGGGTGATTTAAGTAAAAGCACTCCCACCTGCTGTTGGAGTCATTTTCTCCCTGCTTCTCTCTCCATACCTGAGCTTGCAGTTGACTGCATATGTAGTCCCTTCATTCACCACATCTGAAGGGCATGGATGCTTCTCTACGTATTTTTCTGCATACTCAATTCTCTTCATGTTACTAGGTACCCCTTAGCTGACTGTGCAGCATCTCCTTCCTTTGTTCTAATGTCGAAGAAGCTTAATACAGCAAACATAATCCTTCAAAATCACCTTCCAGCTCTTGTCCATCCTCTGCCCCAAGTCTTGTGTGGTTTTTCACTTCCCATCCCATCGTCCACTCCTTCATACTTCGATGACTTCAAATGGCCACAGGCACAGGTCTCTGCACTTCGTGCTTACTTCAACTTTTACCTGAATTCACTGCTTGAAGAAGCTTGTTGCTCATGGTTTATCAGAATCACTTACATCCGTGTAAGTGATTGGTCGGAGGAGCACGGGAGCATGACGTGTTGGCTGCATTGTGTAAAAGCTCACCCAGCATGACCGACAATTCAGGAAAGCTACATCCAGAGAGCTCTCTCTAGACTCTGAAGGCAGCTCAGCTGGTCTGTCTCCCTTCCCAGCAGTTGTTATGTATATATAGCTTTGGGGAGGGGTTCTGTGAACCTTCTAAGTTTCAAGAGCTTCCTGACAGTAGTAAGTTCTTGAACAGAAAGGCTGTTGATTATGAATCTTAAGGAGCTTTCCCCCAAAGATGGCACATATCAATCAAAAAAAAAAGTTAATCAATATGATAAAATATGAGGATGACATTGAAGGCCTCAGATCATTAGGACAGATGGAAAGTACTTACGGTTTTGTATGGTATATTATGATTCATATGTGAGCTATTGGCTCTCAGTTATTATCTGTATTATTCTCTTTTGGTTACACAAGGCCTGATATGCAGGCTGAAATTCCAGAAGTCAAGTGCCAGGTAAAAATACATAGAAGTTTAGTAATATTTGTAGCAAGCAGGTAAAATGGTTTGTTCCCTTTACTGATATTTTTTTAAGTAGTACCAAGAGTTAAAGGTAAGCCTGGGTACCTTGTAGAAAAGGTAATTAAGAAAAGAACAGCTGATGGGAAGCTGAGTCTCTTGTTTATTGTCATATGCCAATTCTACCCGGTTTCCCAATGAATACCTCTTACCACCTCATAGTGAGAAAAAGAAAAGCTCTGTGTTTACTTTCTGCCAAGCTTCTCAGCAGCAGTTTTTGAGTTTGCATCCATGCTCGCTGAAGTAGCTTAACAAAGTGATCTCTTCAGACTTATATTGTATTCACACACAGAGGACTTCTATAAATACTCCATTCTCCAGCAGGGTGTAGCCATTGTTCTGTGCCCTCATAGATTGGTACCTGAGCAAGGGCCCTGCAGGCTAGCCCCTTAATCGTGTTCTGACGGAGCTCTCCTTTGTGTGTTCTGCACGAAGATGTAGTGCTGTTGTTCTTCACTAAAATAGTCCTTTGCTGAAATCAGTTGAATCCAGTCTTTCAACTTCACTTAATTAAATAAACCCTTCACAATAACAGCAATTTTTCTCATTATCATGGACATAATTCAAATTTCAACAAAGAAAAGATAGAGGCTGTGTTTTTATGCAAATAAGAATTAACATTTACATGAAAGAAAACTGTTTAACTAAGGATTGCTAAAATAATAAACGAATCATCAAGATTCTGTAGTTTGGCTTGCTTGTTTTGTTTTGCATTCTTTGCTTTCCTGGGCAATTCAGCTGAAGAGCTTTCTTCAGGCGTGTGGGCACCTGGAGCTCTGTCCTGCAGAGAGGGCAGTGCAGCAAGGACAAGGGCAAAGGCAAAAATGACAGTTGGAGAGTTGGTTAGATACAAAAGGACAGAGTGCAGGCAAGGTCAAAGATGTGCAAAACCCCAGTGATATGTGAAGTTCCATTTCTCTTTTCTAGTTTGAGAAGCACTTCTAACAAGTGGGTCTGTGGAGTGCAGAAGTTGAGATGTCTGTTTCAAAGTACTAGGTTTATTTTTCCTTTCACCTTTCATGGACTGAGCAGAAACTATGTTAGTTAAAATACATTATAATGCTTTACTTGTTAAGAGAAGGTGAATGGTAGGTCAAAAACTGTAGGAGTTACTTCAATGTCTGACCTCTCAGGACAATGTCCTAGTGTCCTGTTCTTGATAAGACCCTAGAGGGAGCCTCAGAACTTCTCAAATAATTCTAAGGCCACCTTCTCCAAGAATGTCTAAGTATAGAAATTGTACCATTATTAGACTAAGTCTAATCTATTACTATCATTAGACTATTACCTTGACTAAGAAGATATTTTTACTAGTAACTCCCTGAAGTTAGCTGCCAGCATACTGAGATTTCCAAGCCCTGAGAGTTACTATATTTTAACAAATTACTCAAGACACTTTTAGCAGGGAGAGATGGATCAGCAGTTAAGATCTCTTATAAACAGTTGGGATTGGTTCCTAGTACCAGCATGGCATCTCACAAACATTTGTAACTACAGTTTCAGAGAATCTGATATATCTTCTAACAATTGCAAGCCCCTACATAAATGTGGTGCATATAAATATACTCAGAAACATGGACGCCATATAGAATAAGTAATCATGAGTCATGTTGAGTCTATTTGCTCCCTCTCATTGTTTGACAGGAAACCCAGCATACTGCCAAATATTTGGGAGTCTTCAACAGCTCTAAGTATTTGCTTCTACTTAATTTCATGCTTTCATTCTACGTCTGACCAGAGTTTCCTGCTGACCCTTTGTAATCTCTCGTACTCTGCCCAGAAAAAATCGTGACCAAATGCTATATGACTTCTGAAAACATTCAGGAAATGATATGATGATGCAGATGTATGTAAAATCCTCTCAGAGTCAATGAAGGACTAGAGAAGGCTTGTGTTTGATGAGGCAGGATAACAAAAGGACATCTTGTGAAGGTACAGAAAGATCACCAGAAAGATATGGCAGTGACAGTTCTTCTGCCTGTCATCTTGTTCAGCTGCAGTAGATCATTTTACTTCCTTATTTGTTATATTTCCATGGCTTCATGCTTTATAGTTCTTATTCTATTGTCAGATATAGTAAATCACGTAATTTGTATCAAGTTATTCTTAGATTCCTACAAATTTCCTGACTTTCTTTCTTTCTTTTCTTTTTTTTTCATGTGGTTGTTTGGAGACAGTGTGATCCTTTGGGAATTTATTTTTATCTTGTTGGATCAAGAACTAACATTAGTAGTCCTAGGTATGAACTCTGACGTCTTAGAAACTGAGTCACTGTATTAGGCTATCTACTTGTCTGTTTCCTAAGGCAGCGTTTTGCCTCTGTATCTTTGAGTCTCTTCATCTCAACCTGTCTATCTACTTCTTTCCTGAACTCCATTGATATACTGATTAATTGTTGGGACTTTGAAAAGGAAGCTCTGTAGAGTCTTGTAGTTTTCTTTCCTTGCAGCTGTCATTTCTATTGAGATTTACCTTACAAACTCTGTAAGGTATCTGAACTATATGTCTACTCCAACCATAAAATATTTTTATAATGAAAATTAAATGCTTTTATAAATGCTCATTGGAATTCATAGAAGTATAGTTCTTTTGCAGAACAGTTTGAAATTTTCTATCAAAACTAAAACTGGATTTAGCACATGAATTGGCAATTGTTCTCAAGGGCATATACCACTGAGAACTGAAATCTTATTTTCACACAATACATTTGTAAAATTTTTATGTATTTATTTGTTTAATTATTTATTTGTTACAATTTATTAATTATAGATACGGATTGAAGGCTCCTCCCTCAACTCTTCTCATTCCCACCCTTTCTTCCTCTTCCCGCCATTCCCTCCCCCTCGTCCACTGAAAGGGGAAGTTCTCTTCCTCTGCCATCTGCCCATAGCTTATCAAGTCTCATCAGGACTGCCTGGATCCTCTTCCTCTGTGGTCTGGTAAGGCCACATCACCAGGGGCAAGTGGTCAAAGAGCAGGAAACTGAGTTCATGACAGAGGCAACCCCTGCTCCCCTCAGTCAGGAACACAAATGATATTGGTCAAAGATCAAAACTGCAAAATGAAATATTCTGTAAATAGACTCATGGTCTAACTGAAAAACTATAACTCTTCTACAGAATACTATTCATCAATAAAAAGAAATGAACTATTGATACAGATAATGGGTTGGAGGAAGCTCAAAGAAATTGTACTGAGTGAAAATATGTCAGCCTCAAAAAGGTAGATATCATATGACTTCTGAAAACATTCAGGAAATGATATGATGATGCAGATGTATGTAAAATCCTCTCAGAGTCAATGAAGAACTAGAGAAGGCTTGTGTTTGATGAGGCAGTGTAACAAAAGGACATCTTGTGAAGGTACAGTTGTGACTAATGCTAGTGGAGATACCAGCCTCTCTGTAGAACACAGGTATATAGAGACACACATAAGAATACATACAGCCCATAAAATTGAATAGTTGTGTAAACTGTAAAGATGGCAGGATGTTGGCTTTCCTATCGTACCGTAACACAGAAGAAGATTAGGAATTAATGTAGGAAAGTCTCCTCGTACCTTTCTCTATAACTTCTTGTTGATCTGTACTTGTTTTTTAAAAGGAAATACTGGCATATGCGAATGCAGCAAAATAAACACAGATAAAACTTGGATTATTTGAAAAAATAACCTTAAAAATATGACTTAGTAGTCAGAGAGGAGCTGAATAATAAAGTCATGGGCTGCTGGCCCAACTTTTACTCAAACCTCTCCCTGTCTCAGAAACTGAGCACATCAAATAACTTCAAAATATGCTACAAAATTATAGAATACTCCAATAATTTTTAGTAGTATAAAAAGATACAAATTGACAGAGGAACAGAGCAGAAAGCACATAGAAACTCTCAGTGTCACCCATCAATGTTCAGGGATGATCTGGGATGGCAAGATGGCTCTGCAGGCTCTGGGCCCCAACCCAGTTCACAGCTTAGAGCCCATGTAAAGTGGAAGGAGAGACTCCACTCCACAAAGCTGTCCCCTGAGCCATGACATGTGACCCTATCTCCCTTTCATTGTCTCTTCCATACACATGAGAGAAAGACAGAGAGATTCAAACTGGATACAGATATAAATGTAAGACCTTCAACTGTAAAACTTCTTGAAGAAAATGTACAAAAAAATACTACAGTTAATTTCTGAGGAAAGATACTTTTTTGATAGGGTCCTTGAGGCATATGAAACAAAAGAAAAAAATGCTATATATAGCAATGAAGACCTGTGATACCAGCACTGCAGGGTAAGGCAGGTGGATCTGTATATTTTAAGGTTAGTCTGAGCAGCAGAGACATAGAGTGACTAAAATAGTTTAATGGGATTTCAACAAATAAATATCCATGCAGCAGAGAAAAGAATCAATGGAATTGCAGAATGAAAGAATAAGAAACAGAATGAGACAAAATATGCAACCATATATCCAATAAAGTTAGTATCCAAACCATGTAAAAAATTTGACAACCTAATACAAAGGAGATAACTTTGTTTTAAAATGAGCAGAATGTATAGATAGACACTTCTCAATATGATACACACAGGGGACAATGGCTATATGAATAAATGTACATCAGCCATCAGCAGGGAAATTAAAGGTAAAATTAAAATGAGACATTTCATTCCTGTTAAAATAGTGATTATACAAACACAAAGGATAGCAACTGTGTAGAGAAATATGAACCAAGGTAATGGGAATGGAAATTAGTACAATCATCGTGGGAATCGAAAGAGTGAGTTTTAAGAAACTTAGGAATTAATCTTATGGATGATCCAGTTAACAAAATCAGAATATCAAGCTGATTATATGTACTACCATGTTATCATCACTGTTCATATTGTCCCAGATGTGGAATCAATGCACCTGTCAATGCCAGGGTGATTTAAAAAATATGCATGAATGCAAAATTGCATTCACTTCACCATTAAAAAGGAAAAAAAATGTTATTTTTGACAACATAGATGAGGCTAGAAGGAATAGCAAAAATAAGCCAGACATAGAAGAGTAAATATCACAGCATCTCATTTGCATGAAGAAACCTAGGGTTCATAAAAGTAGAACAGAGCAGTGATACTAGGTGGGCTGAGGGGGATTGGGGAAATAATGTTTTTAGATATAAATGGAAGAAATCTATTACATAACATATTCAACAGCAATGTACAGTTTCCTTGGAAAACAAAGAATTAAAGCTTTCTCCATAGAAAATGGTAAGTGAACTAATGCATACATTAAGTACCTGTATGTAAATACTCTATAATATATACATATTTTAAAACATGCTGTATATAATAAATATGTACAGTTTTAATTTTTTACTTAATAAAACCCAGATAGATCTCTCCAAATCATATCTCTCAGGGGTAGTAGTGAAAATTCCCAACATAATATTGCATATTTTATGGCTTCTAAACAAAGTAAATAAAGTAGTGTAGAGAAAGGTACTATGGCAATCGGGAGTATTTTGAAATTTTAAAGGTAGTTGACATTTTGGTTAGGTTAACTAACTGCTCAAAAAAATAGAGATGTAAATGTCTGACGTTCGACTTAAGACTTCTAGAAGAGAATATCAAGTTAGTTTCTTAGAGATGTTATTTTTTAATAGGATCCCAAATGCATATGAAACAAAAGCAAAAATACCCCATCCATATTGATGGACACTTGTGACCCAGCATATCATGGTGAGGCAAAGGGGTAGATGGTCTACAAGTTTTATTATCTACATATGTGCTATGTTGAAACAATAGTGTACATTTATTAGATTTCCATTAGCATACGATTATCAAAGTAAAGCTAACAATTACATTATCTTAAAATCCCTTACTTCAGGGTCATTTTAATTTGCATTTCCCTGATGACTAATGACATTGAACATTTCTTTAAGTGTTTCTCTGCCATTCGATATTCCTCTACTGAGAATTCTCTGTTTAGCTCTGTTCCATTTTTTAATTGGATTACTTGATTTGTTGCTTTTTAACTTGTTTAGTTCTTTATATATACTGGATATTAGCCCTCTGTCAGATATAGGGTTGGTGAAGATCCTTTCCCAATCTGTAGGCTGTTGTTTTGTTCTGACGACAGTGTCCTTTGCTTTACGGAGCTTTTCAGTTTCATGAGGTTCCATGTATTGATTGTTGATCTTAGAATCTGTGCTGTTGGTGTTCTGTTCAGGAAGTTGTCTCCTGTATCAATGAGTTCTAGGGTCTTCCCCACTTTTTCTTCTAACAAGCTTAGTGTGTCTGGTTTTATATTAAGGTCTTTGATCCAGAGATTTCACCTTAAATCCATCAGAATGGCCAAGATCAAAATCTCAAGTGACAACACATGCTGGAGAGATTGTGGAAAAAGGGAAACCCTCTTCCACGACTGGTGGGAATGTAAACTTGTACAAACACTCTGGAAATCAGTCTGGTACTTCCTCAGACAACTAGGAATAGTACTTCCTCAAGATCCAGCTATACCACTCCTAAGCATATATCCAAAAGTGTCTCAAGTACACAATAAGGAAATTTGCTCAACCATGTTTGAAGCAGCTTTATTTGTAATAGCCAGAATCTGGAAACAACCCAGATGCCCCTCAACTGAGGAATGGATACAGAAATTGTGGTACATCTACACAATGGAATGCTACTCAGCAATAAAAAAAAA
>CM053766.1:20322733-20339625 GCA_028658305.1 Pachyuromys duprasi | reverse complement strand
AGGGGCATCTGGGTTGTTTCCAGCTTCTGGCTATTACAAATAAAGCTGCTTCAAACATGGTTGAGCTAATGTCCTTATTGTGTGCTTGAGCCTCTTTTGGATATATGCTTAGGAGTGGTATAGCTGGATCTTGAGGAAGTACTATTCCTAGTTGTCTGAGGAAGTACCAGACTGATTTCCAGAGTGTTTGTACAAGTTTACATTCCCACCACAATGGAGGAGGGTACATTGGGTACCCACAATGGAGGAGGGTTCCCCTTTCACCACAACCTCTCCAGCATGTGTTGTCACTTGAGTTTTTGATCTTGGCCATTCTGATGGGTGTAAAGTGAAATCTCAGGGTCGTTTTGATTTGTATTTCCCTGATGGCTAATGAAGTTGAACATTTCCTTAAGTGTTTCTCTGCCATTCGATATTCATCTATTGAGAATTCTGTGTTCAGCTCTGTACCCCATTTTTTAATTGGATTACTTGATTTGTTGCTGTTCTGATTTTTGACAAAGGTGCCAAAACAATGGAAAAAAAGACAGCATCTTGAGCAAATAGTGCTGGTCTAACTGGATGTCTGAATGTAGAAAAATGAAAATAGATCCATACTCATCACCCTGCACAAAATTAAAGTCCAAATGGATCAAAGACCTCAACATAAAATCAGACACACTAAACTGCTTAGAAAAAAAAGTGAGGAAGAGCCTTGAACTCATTGGCACAAGAAACAACTTCTTGAACAGAACACCAACAGCACAGGCTCTAAGAGCAACAATCAATAAATGGGACCTCATGAAACTGAAAAGCGTCTGTAAAGCAAAGGACATGGTTGTCAGAACAAAACGACTGCCTACAGATCGGGAAAGGATCTTCACCAACCCTATATCTGACAGATGGGCTAATATCCAGTATGTATAAAGAATACTTTAAGTTTCTTAAGGCTGCCACTCTGTCAGAACTTCCAGAAAAGCCACTACTGCATTAGCCTACTTCTGTTGAATCTTTTTCTTTTTCCCTGTATTTTTATTATTACGATGAAGAAGCAAGTATCAAAAAGAAAACAATTCAACAGGCACATATTGATATTGGAAAGGCTAGGCAAAAATCTGGAAGTGGAGGTGATACAGATCAGTTAACCAAGCTTTTATGTTGTGTCCTGCCATATATAAGGAGATTAAAAAACAAAAACTTTGTGGTAAACTACAGTATCAACTCAACTTTCCATATCTTTCTCTTCTCTTCTCCCAAAAACACCTTACAGGCAATAGTCTAAGTCCTATGTAAAAGAATATAACTATATCCAAAGGGAAACCAGGGGGTCTTAGAGAAACTGAGCCAACAAGATTTAGTTTGCTAAGTCTATTACTTCTGTCCTGTTTGTCTGTACCTCAGTTGGATCCTTGAAAGGCAGCTTAACATTTCTAGAAGGGCCCTGATGTCTATCACATGTATCTTTTTCTGCTTTAGTTTGCAACAATCCTCCCCACAGAACCTGTCTATTGACTATCTTACTGGTTGTGTCAGGATTGCTCAAATGAGCAATTTACTGCTTATTAGTCTCTTCTTTAGCAGAATCTTTGTAGAACTCTGTTAACCCCCAAGTTGACTAATACATAATGTTATGGTAGAGAGGACCTGAAACACAAAGTTAACCAAGTGTAAAGTTTGGCTTAGGCAGTTTCTTAGATGCCAGAGGACTAAGACCCATTCTCTGTCAGGATTAGCAATGAGTGAGGCAGAAGGAGCTTTATCCTCTCTAAGTGGGGACAGCATGCTGCTCATCATTGAGCTAGCCCTCCAGCTGCTGGATTTCCTAGATGCAGGAACACAGTCAAGTGAAGTCTTGGGTACAATCAGTGTTTTCCTGCTACCGTAACAGAGATGATCAGGGGCAGAAGAAAACATGTGGTCCTGGAGCCTGAAATATTTACAACATTTACTTGCTAGTGCTTTTGTGCTTTCTGGAAACAGTTCCTAACTTCTGCTTCATAAGAATAAGGATACCTTCTGTTTACTGTAAACAGGTGCTTATGGCATGGTTCAGCACTAACACACATCTTTAATCCCAAAACTTTCTGTTTATTGTAGACAGGTAATTATGGTGTGGCTCGGCCTAGGACACACCTTTAATCCAAGAACTTCCTGTTCACAGAATTTAAAAAAGTTAACCCTAGATCAAGAGGCAGAGCAAGAAACTAGCTGACAGGGATTAATTAGAAAGGAGGGTCTTTGAGTTGAAGGGTATTAATACCCAGTGTCTCTTCTAGCACAGACTGAAGGATAGCTCTCTAGGACTTCCCAGGGACAATAGCACCAAACTGAGACTGCAGAGATATCCAGTTCCCTGGACTGAACAACTACTGGATACTTGGATTTTCCCTTGTGAGACAACCATTTCTGGACTACCCAGACAACAGCCTAGAACCCTGACTATACAGTGTACTAAAACCTAAAATTTGAACATATTTTGAAAGCTCGGTTTCCTGGTCAATTCTAGATGGTGACAGAACCCTACTATGGCTAGAGGAAGGAAGATGTGCAAGCCCTGTGCCATGGAGATGGTGGTGGCAGAGGGGAGGGGGACGGTGAAGGTCCCAGACCCAGAGATGGTAGGCCCAGGAGGTCCCACTGCAAGGAGAAGAGGAAACTGTTTGCTGGGCAAAATTCTATGCCCACACGAGTCTGAACAAATGCTCTGGAGTGCACTCCCCACTGTAGGAAGAAAACTCAGTCCCACATAACAAGGTTAAATGCCATTAGCTGGAAACTACAGGAGAATAGAAAAGAAATGCTGGGGAATGTGATTTGAGGGGCTGTGAAATCCGATGACCAGAAAATCAATGACGCCAAGAGAGGTGCCCTGGTACCTTTTCCAACCCTAAAATTCGAAGCAGCAGAACCTCCAAAAAACTCCACCCCAGTCATGTGATTCTTGGAAAAGGTCTCAAAGGAAAATGCAGCAGAATAGAAACCTCACAGATTTCTATCTTGTGAGACGGAGCTCCAGGAAGAGCAAAGCTGACCTGTAGTCTGAAGAAAAGAAAAGGAAAGAAAAGAAAAGAAAAGAAAAATAAATAGATGAGCTGATTGCGAGCGGGAAGGAAGAAGGCATGAAGACTGATTTCATTGATGGCAAAGGCAGGGGTGTGGTTGCCACCGAGCAGCTCTCGTAGGGAGATTTCGTGGTAGAGTACCATGGGAACCTCATTGAGATCACAGATACCAAGAAGCAGGGCACTCTGTATGCACAAGACCCCTTCACAGACTGCTACATGTACTATTTCCAGGATCTAAGCAAAACCTACTGCGTGGATGCCACTCAGGAAACTGCCCGGAGAGGCTGGTCAATCACAGTTAAGTACGGGATTGCCAGACCAAACTGCATGACATCCTTGGCGTGCCTCACCTCATCCTCATCCTGAGACATCGCAGTTGGGGAGGAGCTCCTGTGGAGGAGCAAGGCCGCGGTGCAATACTGCTCTTGGCTGAAGCGTTAACCACGTGGCCTCCTGCCTCCCTCCCACGCTGCGTCCTCACAGGACAAAGTGCCCTCAAAGGAAAATATATATCAATTTTTTTTACACACACTCTTACTCTTAGCTACATACTTCAAATGTTTTGTTTGTTTGTTTTAATATATCCAACAGAGCCAATAAAAAAAAAACGCAAAAAAACCTGAGCCCTGGGGGTCCTGTAGAGACTGATAGCCCAATCAAGGACAGTGCATGGAGAGGACCTAAAACACCGGCTCAGATGTGGCCCACAGACTCAGCATCCAAGTGGGTTGCCTAGTAAGGGGTTTTCTCTGGCATGAACTCAGTGACAGGCTTTCTGATCACTCGTCCCTCGGTGGGACAGGTGCCAGGCCACCGAGAAAGACAATACAACCATTCCGGATGAGTCCTGATAGGTTAGGGCATAAGGGGAGATGAGGGGAGGGGGAGGAATTGGGCAGAGACGAGGGAGGGGACCACAGCCAGGATATAAATAGAATAAATTGTAGTAAATGATAATAAAAATATATTAAAGATGCCTTTTCAGAAAGTAGCATTTAAATATCTGTTAGAGGTTTCCAAGGTGGATTTGAACAGATGGCCTTATATTAACCAAGGGAGGGAAGGACAGGGAGGAGACAAGGGAGGGAGGGGCTACAACTAGGATGTAAGTAACAATAAAAGAATAATAATAAAAAGAATAAGGACACTAAAAAGTGTGGCATCTCTTTTATTTGATTCTATCATTTCCCCCTCTTTCCCTCATCTTCTTTCATCTTCAGTTGCACAACGGAGCTATTCAAACTTTTGTTTTGGCTACTTAGAAACAGTCACTTCAAATAGTGAAAACAATACATCATGGTCATCTCCAGAGATCTTCCATTCCTGCTGCCTTTACACCGTAGCTAAAGTAGAATGAAATTGATAGTGGTTATCTTTCTTTGGTTACACAATTCCAAATCAATTCCTATTTGGTCCTTTTTAAATTACTTCTAATGACTGCTGATTTATGATGCTGGGAACTAAAGTCAAATGCAGTCCTGACAAGCACATATTCTATGTCTAGCCTATAGCACTAACACATCAATGTACAAAATGAAAGCATGATTTTGGAGATTCCTAGTATTTTCAGGATGGCATAGAACATTACAAAAACACTGGGTAAGCACTAGGTATATTGACCTTTAAAGTTACAAAGAGCCACTGTTTCCCAAATGTAATTTCCCTTGTGTCTGGTAGCCTGTCTCTTTGTTGTTTATAACATAAAGCATGTTTCACAGAAGCTGTCCCATGTGAGTGAATTAAAAGAAAAGAATAGGGAATTGAAATAAGGACAAAGTTCCTGCCATTAGATTTATCAGAGCATTTAACACAAAGATTTTCAATGATAGTTACAGAGAAAAATGCAATATTCTTTGAAATTTTCATTAATTTATTGACCCATTTGATCACTCTTGTATACCCATTCTTTGCCAACCATTTTTTCTAGGGACTCCGAACTAAAAATGTCAAAATGTCCAAAGCTAATGGATAGTCAGAGAATATCATCTACACTTAATTGTCTTTGGAAAGAATTGATGAGGAGGAGAGGGCAGTAAAACTGATTGGAGTTATTACTGTGAAATTTTGAGAAAATGGATACTCTAGTTAGTAGAAATATGTGCAGATGGGTATTTATATTAACTGATACTGAGTCAAATTGAATTACATGTAGTAGAACCATTGCAAGTCCACTACAAAGACTTTTGAGAATGGCCTTGTGTATGTTGTTAGTGTGTACATCTACATTTCCACATGTGTTCAGATGGTCACAAGGCACTTTTTTAACTTGAAACATCAGTAAGATATTATTAATATGCTAAATTTCAAAGACATATTTACATGGACTGTGGTGTTTTTCAAATATACTTGATTGGATTTTAGATGTTTTCTTTGTCTGGTTGGTGTTTTTAATCTGTTTTCTACAGTTGGATCCCCAGTTCCCCTTTTACTTGTTGTAAGCATCAAGCAAGCAAAAAGGAAACACAACTTTATTCTCAAATCCTAGTTAATTTAATATAGAAATTGTGATGCCCAGATATTTCTGTAGGTCTTTTGTTTTAAGTCTCATAATTTATCCAAATTAGTTGGGGGGGGGGTAAAAACAGGTAAACCTGTTTAATTTGCTAATCTATTAAAAGAAACATTGCCATGCTACACATTAATGGGACCAGGCGAACAACTTATATAAGATTTGTTGTTAAAAATACATGATCAGGCTAATAATGTTTATTTTTAGCCCTATAATTAATATGGTGGTATTTAATCTACTGTCATCATCAATAAGACACAGAAATCCGTTTAGATTACATAATTGCCTTATAGCACCTTGGGCTGAGCAAATAATTCCACCTACACTATCTTAATAAACTTCTCCATCCACTTCCAGCCCCTATCCAATGCCATCTGCCTTAACCATCCCTATCTGCCCCATAATTCCAAAATACTTGCTTATCCTTCATCTGGGCCTCTCCTTTCCACACCACTTCCTTCCTCCTGGCCTACATGGTTCTCTCTTTACCTAACCCATGATGGCTTCCTCCCTCCTCCTCTCTTCCCATCATCCTGCTTTCCATATTTCTCCTCTCCCAAAGCCCTCAAACTTTGGCCACATAAACAGTAAGAATCTTTGGGGACAAACAATTAGCAAATATAAAGCAGCAGATGACACTGAAGCAAGGATTAAAATAATGTAAATCAAGTATTTATGTTTAACATATTCATGTTTCCACTGGGTTCTCTCCAAACACTTACACAGCTGCAAAACCAACAAAGTAACCATATCTTAAACTAACGATTTTTTGAGAATATAATAGCATTACATTTTGACCTTCTCTTTCAGCCCTCCAAACTCTCCCATCTACTCCTTCCCATTGTTCTTCAAATCACGGGCTTTTTATTTTTCTTACTGTTATTGCAGGTCTATATGTATATGCACATATATTCCTAACTATACCTGCTCAGTTCATATAATGTTACTTGTATGCATGTTTTCAGGGCTGACTCTTTGACATTGTAGTAGCTTTTGATCTGCCCCCATAGCTGCTCTGTTATGATTTCTATTCTCATTTTGTATGCTTCAATCTACTGGTTAATTTTCTTCATTCTGCCTTCAAAATGTGCTCCTCCACAAAACTTGTCATGACCCATTACTACCAAAAAAAAAAAAAACCCAAAAAACAAAACAAAACAAAATACAAAAAGGAAAGAAAGAAAGAAAGAAAAGAAAAGAAGAAAAAGAAAGAAACCTTCAACATCTATCTTCTGGGTGTTTTCACTCTTCCTCCCCAGCCTTATTTCTTTCTTTCAGTTTTACAAAAGTGACCATAATGACTTTGACAAAATTAGATTGTGTTAGAATTTTCAAGGGGCATCCCATTTCATTTAAATAAAAGCCCCAACTTAACTGTAAGTCTCTGTCCTCAACCCTGACTCTCTTCCCTCTATCACATTGCTCTGTCTCATCTGGGCACCCTTGTTGCTCCCTGCAAAGTCTGCCTGAACCCCTATTTGCATTTCTTTTTTCTGAATAAGCCCTTTCTCTACTCTTAGGACTGGTAACCACACCTTCAGCTCACCGTTCAAACATTTTCTGATGGAAACAGTGACTGGCAGCCCTCTTTAAAAATAAATAAATTTAAAAAATAAAAATAATGTCAATAGTCTTGTTGGTAATGTATTATAGTAGAACAACTTTTTAAATATCCTTTTCTGTCCTATCCTGACGCTGTTTCAAATGAGAAATTAAGAAATTAACAAGCATTTGGCAGAAAGTTTGGGGCTAACTGTGCTTTTGGGGCCTACAAAGAATGAATACAGACACCTAGAAAAAAAATAATCCCAAGAGTTAAAATATGGGATTGCAAAAAATTAAAAAGCTTTTGCACGGAGAAAGAAACAATTTAAAGTAAAAAAAAAATAGATTTCAGAAGGAAATCTTTATCAACCATATTATAGAAAAGAGATTACTATCTAGAATACAAAAAAGAATTGTAAAAATTAAACAACTTCCAAACAAATCATGCAGTCAAAAGAAAATGAAAAAAAAAAAAGGTGAGGGCAGTGGATACACAGTTCTCAAAAAGGGAATGCAAATACCAATTTGAATTTGAAAAACTGTCCAGCATCCTTAGCCACCAGGGAAATCCAATTTACAATTGCCTTGAGATTCTCACACCACAGTCAAAATGACTAACACCATGAAAACAAACGGCAACAAATGTGGCTGCGCATTTGAAGAAGAACCGTTATGCACTGTTGGAGGGATAGAAGCTTGTGAAGTCACTGTGGAAATCACTGTGCAGGTTTCCCGAAAGCTGCCGTGTACCACAGCTACACCTGTCACAGGCATATGTGCAGAGGACACTTAGTCAATGTCCTGCAGCGATACTTGCACACTCGTGTTCATTGTCACACCAGTTACAGTAATCCAGAAATGCAATCAGCTTAGATGTCCATCGCCTGATAAACAGAGAAAGAAAATGCAGCATATATATGAATTGAAATGTATTCAGCCATAAAGAACATTGAAATTATGACATTTTAGAGAATACAACTGTAACCAGAACTAATTACGTTAAGCATAAGTCGGACTCAGAAAAACAAACATTACATAATTTTCTCTTATATGCAGAACTTGGATATAGAACATGTCAGTGGATGTATGTACAGGCCATGAAATTATTGGGATCATAAGAGCAAAGAATGTGTGGGAGGGGAGAAAGAGTGTAATGAAGCACATGTGACATGCAAACACAAGTGGGGACATGTGGAGGAAGAGAAGGACTGGCTGGGGAAGTGGGGGCACAGAGGAGGACGGTGGGACATTGGAGCAAATCAGAACAAACTTTCCGTATGTGTGAAGATGCTGTAATGGAACATTCGTTCACGTCCTAATTTAAATAATAAAAAAGGAATTAGCCTTGCTATTCTGCATGCTTTTCAGTGTTCTTTCTCCTTTGATTGTCCTCACAGCTGCTTCCAACTGTCTAATTTGATCTGTAGGTTATCTCTACCTACTCCATCTTAAGGTCTATTGCCTGTTTCATGCTGTTCTCTCAGAGCCCAGTGCTGTCCTTGGATACTCAGCACTAAATGGTCATCAAATATAACTCCTAGCTTTCACTATTTGAATTTGGCTTTGAGATTTTCAGTACCTGAAAGTTCTCACGAGTTATGTCATGCAGGACATGACATACATAATCTGAACCAATTTCTGGCTGTGTAAGAAGATTACTGAACTATTTTGAAAAATAATTTTCTGACATTAAGGCTTAGTGGATAAATGTACTTACTGCAGAACTATGCAACTATGATGACCTGTGCGAAATCTTCATCTAACATCCATATGCAAGCCATGGCACAGGTACCCACATACACATAGCACACACACAAAGCAAAAAAAAAAAAACTTTAAAAATCTAACATACTTGTTTTATGTCAACTTTAAATAACAGTAGTAATAATTTGTAAATTTTATGCTGATGAAACATTGCTATATTTTACCTTGTTTACTTTTTTCACATAGGCTATTATTAAGAATCTGAGTAAGCTGCACAAAACTCAAATCTAAGTTGATCAAAGACATTAATATAATACCAGATATACTAAATCTATTAGAAAAGAAAGTGGAGAAGATCCTTGAACTCATTGGCACAGGAGACAATTTCCTGAACAGAATACCCACAGCTTAAGGTCTAAGATCAACAATCAATAAATGCGCACTCTGATGACTGAAAAGTTTCTGTAAGGCAAAGGGCATTGTCAATAGAATGAAATAGCAGCCTATAGATTGGGAAAAGCTCTTCACCAATCCTACATCTGATAAAGGGCTAATATCCAAAATATACAATGAACTCAAGAAATCAAACACCAAAACAAAAATAACCCATTTAAAAAATGGGGCAAAGAACTAAATGGAGAATTCTCAACAGTGGAATCTCAAATGGCCAAGAAGCACTTAACGAAATGTTCAATGTCTTTGGTCATCAGGGAAATGTAAATCAAAATGACTCTGAGATTCCATTTAAAGAAAATGTTAGAAATTGAGGTCATAGTATCTTTAAAACAAAAAGTAAAAATTTGTTAATATTTACTTCAACTCGGCAATGTTAAGTGTCAATACAGAAGACAAGCCTTTTACTTTGTGCTGTGCTAGGGACTGAACCCAGGCCACTGTACATGCCGCACAGGTGCTTTGCCACTGCACACCCTCAGCCCCAAAGTGTTTCTGTTGAAATGAAACAGATGTGTGTGCATGGCATGCGAAGGGAAGACAATCATTCTACCAGGGGGGTTGGGAACTGTTTTCTTTCGACTATACTAATGAATTCTATTATAACTTGTATTTGATAGTATGGGTTTTCAACTTGTACCATATAGGACATCTCAGTTAAATTAATGTCTACCAAATGTCAAGTGGCCGGGAGCTTCCTGCAACCACACTGTCGGAGAAGGACAACTTGGCTAATGAAAGTGAAAGCAAAATGCAGGAAAATGGATTGTCAAACAACCTTCTGGGACACATTCTAAACTCTGTAATAACCTAATGATGTGTGTCAAAGTGTCAGCAAAACATTCGAAATTGTTAAGAAGCCTACTGAAGTGAACTTTTAATTCTCCATTATTAACAAAAGACCTCTCATTCCCAGCACTGTCTTACAGAAGCCCCACGGAGAGCTTAGTAATTGGCAACCACTTTAAAACTGAGTATATAGAAGCTATTTTTCATGACAAGCAAAAACTTGGGGAATAGGCACATATTTTTTGGTTCAATTAAAGCTCATATAAATAAATATTTGCCATGGATCCAATTCATCTTTTAAAAATTCTATGTTTGTGCATGTTTTAAAATATGTAAAATATATTCCACAGTGTGGGAAGGATTTTAATTTACATTTTAAATTCTGTATATAGATGCAGATTATATAAGTAATATATACATTACTTATCACACCCTGAGCTGAGGATCTGATAATTTGATTGACAGGGTTGTTTCTAAGTTTCTCCTAATGCCTGGCATAAACTTTTACTAAGCTCAGAAAACTAGAGTTAGAAAACTGGAATAGTTTCAAACATTTGATCCTTAAAACAAACAAACAAACAAACAAACAAGTTTTTATGGGTTCTTTGTGAATTTTACATCATGCACCCCAATCCCACTCATCTTACCACGGATATCTACCCTCTGCCCTTGCAAGCTCCCCCCAAATGAACACTAGCAAACAAAATAACAATAACAATAAAACCCCCAAATTAAAAAAAAAATCTCCTAGTGGAAGCTACCATTTGTCACGATGTTTCACACAGTGTACCCTTTTTCCCAAATAGCTTTTCTTGCAAACGTTCATTGCAGTGCGTCACTGGTTTAGTTGGAGGCCTTTGCCTTTTGCCAGTCTATCAACACTGGATCCTTACTGGGACTCTTTAAATATCCTCCTGTTGCCCTGTGTTGTAGAAGATCTTGCAGCTCTGGTTCTCCTCATAGGGTGGACGGGGTCAAAACACTGGATATGGGCCTGGGTGGTAGCTGGGTGGTTCAGCCTGACAGCGCTCCCATGCTCTGGAGCCTACTGGGCAAGTTCTCTCCCACTGCCCAGGTGAGGGGTGGGGCCAGTTCTGCACAGCCCTTAGACATCAACATGGTCCCCTGGAAGGCAGCCTAGACCACAGATATCTGTGTGGCCTTTGGTGGTGTCACTCGCCGTGAATATCAACACAGACGCCACTGCCGCAGGGCCACACACTAAGGCCCTTCGTGGCTGCTCACACTGGGCTGTTCCTCACTACCCTTGCGTTGCCAGTTCCTTCTCTCTTCACTGTGCACACGTCGTTCTGCTTCTTTCTCTTCTCTCTCTCCATATCCTGTTGGTTCATCTCAGTGGTGCCGGGGGTCTCTAGATGTCTTCTGAGTGGCACCTAGTGAGAGTGCTTTTTAAAGAATTAGGCGCTTTCACAAATTTTTAAAAGTTGTTTTTCTTCTGTTGAGAATGAACATAATGGTAGATGTAGTAAGATAAAGTTATGGAACTCTTCACCCAGCTGAACTTTCCACTAATTTCGTTCAGTCTTTTATCATTGCAGAAACTCCCAACTATCACTATGCTCAGAGTGATTGCCCACTAACCAGCAGTCCCAGTGACAACTATGACACACTTTGGACTCTAGAAGAAAGTTAATTAGACTAGACTGCACTCTCAGAGTTTTCACACTGCCCAAGCTAATGAGAGTACTTTTAAGCAAGTGTCGAGAGACCAGAACTTCTCACTGAATTTTTTTCATTTTTTCCTTTTATTGAAAATACATTCACTTCTTATAAAATATAACCTAATTATAGTCTCTCTTCCCTCTGCTCATTCCAGTTCTTTCCCACTTCCTTTCACCTCCAAATCCACCCCTTACCATCTCTCATTAAAAAACAAAACAAAACAACAATAAAAATAAAAAGAGGTTTCTAAGAGGTAACAACCAGCTAAACCCATTCCCTTATCATCTCTTATTAGAAAACAAACAACAAACAAAAACAAGTTTCTAAGAGGTAAAAAACAAATAAATATGAAAAAATAAAATATATGAAGACACAACAAAAACCTTCATCTAGAGGTTAGACAAGGCAAAGCAACCTAAGAAAATGTTCCAAGAGCAGGCTTCCTAGGGATATTACTTAAACATGACATTATAAGATGCAAAAAGACTAGGTGCAAACACTCATATGAAGGTTGGGTGAGACAACCCTGTAGGAAGAAAAGGGTCCTAAGAAGAGACAAAAGAGTCAGAGACACCACCACTCCAACTGTTAGGAATCCCATCCCCCACATCCCCCCAATAAAACCTCAGCAAGCTAACAACCATAATATAGGCAGAGGATGGCTCACAGATCCATGCAGGCTCTGTGATTGCTGCTTCAGTGCCTATGAGGCCTTATGAGCCCTACTTAGTTGAAGTCTGTGGACTGTGTTCTTGTATCCTTGACTGCTCTGGCCCTTATATTTCTTCCTCTCTTTGTTCAACAGAGTTCCCCAAACTCAAAGGGGAGGCAACCAATGGAGGTCTTCAATTTGAACTCTCTCTGTGCCTAATGTTTACATGTGAGTCTCTGCAACAGCAAAAATCAGCTACCAGAGGAAACCTCTTTGTTGCCAATTGGGCTAAGCACCAATCTACAAATATATAAGGATATCATAAGAAATAATTTTATTGAAATTTTAAATTATATGTCTCTGGGCTATCTATCCTCTCTTTGGTTGGGAGACTTTTAATGACTGCTTCTATTTCACTAGGGATTTTAAGTTTATTTAAATACTTTATCTGTTTTTGATTTAACCTTGATAAGTGACACCTACCTAGAAATTAATCATTTCTTCTAGATTTTCAAATTTGTTGAAGTACAGGGTTTTTAAAGTATATCCTTATGATTCTCTCAATATTCTGAGTGTCTGTTGTTACATCTTTTTGCTTTTGATTTTGTTAATATGAATATTTGCTCTCTGAATTTAGTTTGGAAAAGGGTTTCTTGATCTTATTGATTTCATTAAAGCATCAACTCTTTGTTTCATTGATTCTTTATAGTCTTTTTGTTTCTATTTTATTTGATTATTTGATTATTTCTTGCTGCCTAATCCTCTCTATTTTGATTACTTTTTTTCTGTTCTAGAGTTTTCAGGTGTGCTATTAAGTTGATAATATCAGAATTATCCAGGTTTGTTTGCTTTTTTGGTTGGTAGATTGGTTGGTTTTGGTTTTGGTTTGTAGGCATTTAGGGTTATAAACTTTCCTGTTAGGACCACAATCATTTTTTCCCAATATGTTTAAATATGCTATGTATTAATTTTCATTGAATTCTAGAAAGTATTTAATTTATCTCATTATTTCTGCCTTATTTTGCCTTATTTGTTATTATCTTATTTCTTGTTAGGTAGAGTGCTCTTCAGTTTCCATGAGTTTGTGAGCTTTTTGTTGTTTCTGATACCTAGCTTTAATCAATGGTGGTCTAATATGAAGCAAAGTGTTTTTTTTTAATGTCAATTTTCTTGTACCTGTTGAAACTTGTTTTGTGTCTGAGTATGTGGTCAATTTTAAATAAATGAGGTACAGAGAAGACAATGTGTTTTTGTATGTGTGTTTGGGTGATATATTCTTTAAATATGTGTTAGGTCTATTTGGTTCATAATATCTCTTAGCTTAAGTATGTATCTGTTTATCTGAATGGTCCCTCTGTTGGTTAGGATGAAGTAGTGAAGTTAGGGTGATAGTCTCCTACTATCAGTGTGTGAGGGTCAGTACATGATTTAAGCTGTAGTAGTGTTTCTTTTAAAAACAAGATATTAAGAATTGAAATGTCATCTTGGTGCACTTTTCTTTTGATGAATATGTACTATTCTTCCCTATCTCTTCTGATTACTTTCAGTTTGAAGTCTACTTTATTAGCTATTAGAATGGCTACATCAGCATGACTTTTTAGGTCTATTTTCTTCAATATTGTGTTCTAACCCTTTACCCAAAAGTAGTATCTATCCTTGATGTTGAAGAGTATTTCTTGGATGTACAAAAAGAATGGATAGTGTTTTACACCTTCATTCTGTTCATCTCTGTCTTTTTATTGAGAAATTGAGACTATTGATATTGAGAGATATCAATGATTAATGATTATTCACTTTTGTTATTTTGTTGTTTGGTGGTGGCGGCAGCGATGGTAATGTTAGTGATGGTAGTAGTAGTGTGTATAGGTGTTACCTTTCTTTTGCTCTTACTGGCCAGAAATTATTTTTACCCTGCATTTTTGTGGGTTTATTTAACCTCCTTAGATTGGAGTTTTCCTTCTATCTCCTTCTGTAGGGCTGGAATTGTAGATAGATATTGTTTCAATTTGGCTTTGTTATAGAATATCTTATTTTCCCTATCTATGGTAACTGAAAGTGTTGCTGGGTGTAGTAGACTGATCTAAGGTCTGTGGTCTCTTAAAGTCTACAATACATATTTCTAGGCTCCTTTGGCTCTTAAAATCTTCATCAATGCATCAGGTGTTATCAAAGTAGATCTGCCTTTCTATATTACATGCTCTGTTTTCCTTGCAACTTTTAAAAATCTTCCTTTTTTCTGTATGTTTGATATTTTTATTATTACGTGTTGAGAGAACTTTCTTTTCTGGTTCAATTTATTTAGTATTCTGTAAGCTTCTTGTACCTTTATAAGCATATCCTTCTTTAGTGAAATTTTCTTCTATGATTTTGTTGAAAATATTTTCTGAGACTTTGATCTGGGATTCTTCTTCTTCTTTCATTCCTATTATTCCTAAGTTTGGCCTTTTCATGGTGTCCCAGACTTCCTGGATGTTTTATGTCAGGAGTTTCACCACTTTTAATATTGAACAAATCACATAAGGGCTCAGAGGCTATTTTGAAGTTATACATTGAAGAATTACATTTTAATACTGAACACCGAGTAACATGAAGAAGCTATTGATTAGTGCTGGAACTTTCCTGATGACATGGCATGATTTGATGATGTTTTGTTTCATGTATGTTTTACTTCACAACATCATTCCAATACATTTCTATGCTGCTTAAATCTGAACCAGTAGAATATGGTCCCTATTTACCTTTCTAGAATGATCTGTAATTATATTCTTCAGCAAGAAATATCTTATAGTCATTGCTTGCCATGATCCTACAACAGTTTATGTCAGGAAATCTGTACTTTTTTCTTTGGCTAAGCTTCATCTGACCTGTCTTCCACTTTTTAGGTTCTTGTATGAATCCTACCATGTGTATATGAGGTCCTTTTCCTTCGGTTAAGGAAAGGCAAAGAGCATAATGAAAGATAGCCAATGACTTAAAGCCATACCACCATATCAATGCTTCTCTCTTGACCAAGATTTGGATTCTAGAGTTTATTTTTATTTCAGAGGAACATTTCAGTTTGTTCCAGGTGGGATAGCTGAGAAGCTATGAAAAAGTGCACACGAATCAAGTGATTTCTCTGGGCTAAAGTAAGGAAGTAATTCCTTTTTTGTGTGATAGCAGTGAAGTGGAGAGCTTCATACACCTGCATTTAATGTAAAGGTCATGTATCTTAGTTGTTTCCATATTATTGGAAAAAACAAAATGACCAAAGAAATTTATAAAAGAGAGTGTTGAGGTTGTAATTAAAAGGATTACAGTTCATGATGGCAAAGCAAAAGCCTGGTGACAGACACACCGGAGAGCTCACGTCCTGATCTAAAAGACGCAGGGAGAGGCACACTGTGCTGTTTGAAACTACAAAGCATGTCCCAGTACTACACCTTTTCCAACAAGGCTACACCTCCTAATCCTTCCCATACAGTTCTACCAACTGGGAGAAAGTATTCAAACACATGAGACTACATGGAGCATCCTCATTCAAATCGCCGCCTCTTGGTACTTGAACATATGTTTACATCTTAAACAGTAAATCTTATTCCATGATGTAACTACGACACAAGCAGTACACTTCAGTGTAAAATACATTTCAGTACACATTGTTGTCATTGAAAATTTTATGGATGTTCTATGACTGGTTCTGTATATTTCCATCAAATTTATTTTGCCTGCCTAGTGAAGCCATCTAGAATTAGTACAGAGATCAAAATTAAAAAAAAAAAAAAGTTAGAGGCAAGAGAGAAGTCCAAGTACACAGTAGTGGAAGTCTCATATCCGGACTTACTCCCTGGACACGTAACCTTTGGCTACATCTTTTCCTGTGAGAAGAAATGGAGCTGGGCTCAGTGTTTCCATATTTCTCAACATTTCATAATGATAAAGTTCACCTGTGATGCTTGTCTTTTCTAAAAGCATATATTCTCAGATTCAGTTCAATTCTACTAAATCAGGATGCCAAGAGAAGTCCTGGAAGTGAAATGTGACAAGACCTCCAGGTGATTTTCATCCTGGGAACCAATGACCTCAACATCCCTGCTGAATCAGAATGTCTGTGATCCATTAATCTAGCCTTTATAATTATTGCTTTCACCAAAACCACAGAGCTTGGGTGAAAGAAGGTGGAAAACAACAAAAAGGTTAATTTAAAAATGATAATTACATCAAGGAAGCCGGGGAAATGGTTCACTAAGTAAAAACATTTAACCTCCTTCCCTTTTTTAACTTTTAAAAAAATAATATTTTTTTAAAAAAGTAAAAAGCTAGGAGCAGTAACAGCCCTTTGTAATCTTGGTACCATTATGATGAGATGGACTCATCATAGAAGGACTGGCCAGAAGCTGGCAGTCTTAGATGTACAACACAACACCACAGCAGGAACAGAAAGACCATACTTCTAAAACTAGGTAGGAGGTAAGAACCAATGCATGAAAGAGGTTTTCTGATATATACCTCCCACTCACCCATCCACCCCCCC
>CM053766.1:20295120-20322233 GCA_028658305.1 Pachyuromys duprasi | reverse complement strand
CTTGGAATCACTTACAAAATCCTCATTATCCTTAAGAACTTCCTATTGCTTCGACTGTTTTCAGTGCACAAATATTACATGTAAGTTACTTTTAATGTCTTTTACCCAATAAACTGACTTTTTAGAAGACTCTACTCTTCTCCAGTCTCTTCCTTTCCATGTTGTATTGAGGGATGTCTGGATTCTAGGTTGGTCTTCTCTTTTTTATTGTATTTGTCTTGTTGTTAGGACCATAGATTCCTTTGTTTATTTCTCATTTGTTTGGTTTTCATTCACTTACTCATTCTTAATTTTTGTTAAGAGAGGATTTCATGTAGCCTAGGCTAGCCTTAAACTCACTATAAAACTGAGGATGACCTTGAATTTCTACTTTCTTATCTCTACAACCCAAGTCGGTAACTACAAGGATGGATCACCACACCCAGGTCATGTGGTTCTTAGATTCAAATCCAGGGCTTGGTACATTCCATACAAGCACTCTATCAACTGAGATACATTCATAGCCATTTCCCACTCTTAACTCTGCTTTACAACTGTTGTGGTTGAAGTATAGATGTAACATGTCACAAAAATACTTATATATGATGAACATATTTAAGCCTAATCTTAACTGCAACAAATATATTTTCAAGCATTTCTCTCTAAAGAGATAGTGAAATACGTAGTCCCATGTTAATTTGAATTTCTAATATCTTAAAAGATTCACTAAACCGTCACTAAGATTCTTTAAAAATTTTACCACATTTTAAGTATAACAAAATGTTATAACACTTGCTGGCAATAAGAAATAATCAGTTGGCTTATCTCAACACACATTTCTAAATGACTTCAGGATGTAGAAATTAATTTGAATAGTAAGTTCAATGTGTTAAGGACTGTTTGGATATCATGGAAACAGTGTCATTGTTACCCATAAAAGTGTCAGCTGCCTTCTGAGAAATTAAAAATGTTTCCCCATTAGTTTCATGTCTTGATTCTTAGTCTTCATACTTACAATTTCAGTGCTGCAAATTCTTTTTCCTATAAAAATTTATTTTATCTACCATGACATTGATGAGTCTATTTTATTTTTTAGGGAAATTCTGTATTTTTTTTCTAAAATCTTAACTTTTGCTCACTTACATTTTATGTGTGAATCTAGAGACTTTATATTTTAATTGAGTTAAGTAAGAAAGGTAATACAAACAACAAAAGATTGCATATATGTATCAATCAATCTTTAACTTTCTGCTTTTCCTTCAGCTCTTTCCTACTTAAATTAACATACTTATTACAAGAAGATTCATTTCAGTTTTTTTCAATAGCTCATACCATGAACAAACACCATATCATGCTACTGTCCAAATCTTTAAAATGATACTTTCATACCCATGTGATATGTTGGCCATATAGTAAATTCTTGAACATTTACATATTTTAAAGCATACTGGGGGTAGATTATTATATAAAGCTACAGGGTCTGAAACATTTCCTCAATTTCAGCCATTTATAAATGACTTTACAATTAAATCACCAATTGTGAAGAAGAATGGTCATGAACAAATTTTTTTAAGAAAAATCTTCAAAAAGGTTTTTTAAAAATCCTAAGAAAATCTTTAAAAAATCTTAAACAATATTTTTTCAATTTTTGTAGATGTGAGATGATATTTCTTTGTTTTAATTTCCACTTATTTCATTACTTTTGATGGAAAAAAACATAGTATTCTCTACCATGCAAATTAGTACTGATTTTTAAAAATACTTGGATGAAATTTACTATAAAATTATATAGCAAAGCAATTTAAGTGTATGTTAAAATACCATGAGTGAAATTGCTAATATTATAATAATATATAAATTGCTAACATAATTTTATGAAACTGCTTTAAATCATTTTTATGTTTTAAAAGTTTCTGTGCAACTTTTAGTTAACTTTTTTTTTTTTTTTTGAGACAGGGTTTCTCTGTGTAGCCTTGGCTATCCTGGACTCACTTTGCAAACCAGGCTGGCCTCTAACTCACAGAGATCCACCTGCTTCTGCCTCCCTGAGTGCTGGGATTAAAGGCATGTGCCACCATGCCTAGTTTTAGTTAAATTTCTTAAAGATCTTTTTATATGATTTTATTTTATTTAAAATTTAGCCCTGGGTAAGCTTCTATTCCAGTGCTGTTTTCCCATTATGAAAACGTTAAGGTGATAAAATTTGCATAATCAAATGATAATTGCAAGGCTTTCAGGATATAGTAGCAGCATATCACTGCCCATCACTTTTAAAGTTAACATCTTAGTTTGGCTTTGTGTTTATTTTAATAAATGTCTTATTTCACAAACCACCTCTCAATCAGAAATGTGAGCTGTCACATGCCAGAATTAGATTGGCTTGACTAACTAATTTAATAAACTTTCATCTGGAAAAAGAATTCTCTGCTTTTACATCCCAATCTAGTATAATTTGGAATGACCCCTACATGCTCTAAACTGAACAAGGACAAGGAGAAAGTACGAGCTCTCTTCTGTGCTGCTGGGAAAGCAATGGTAACTTAAAATAGAACCAAAAATGTGGCAGTATTCCCCAAACAGGACATGCCTACATCAATATAATTCAAGAACAAAGTCTGGATGTCCTCATCTATCACTCTTTCCGGGAGAACCTCATTACCCCCCAGAATTATCACAATGTGCTAAGAAAGAGAATGAAGTTGTGAGTTCTGCTTCAGACAATTTTCCATTGTGATATCAGTAGAAAAGCTGGGCCCTAGAGAAAAGGTTGTGTCGTCTCAGGGAATGTGAACCCTAGCTCGATTCTGATCCTTCGTAAGCATGGTTTGGACGTGCCTTACTGGATCTCTGGACTCAAGCTCTCTACTTGAGAAGTGAAAGAGTTAGCCCCAAATTCTCTCATTCCCAGAAGATATTGATTTCTTGAACATTTTCCTTAGCTTTAAGAGAAATGCAGACAGCTTCAACTGAATGTTGAAATGATAACATCAACAACAACAATCACAAGAACCAAATGGGACTGGTCTCCTTCATGCTAGCAGATAGTGGAAGACAAGAGATGTATCATAAATATGGAGAAAAGCCCATTGTTTATATACAGCATATAAAAAAAAAGGAGTAGAGATGAGCTTGAGGGTGAGAAATAGTACTTGCAGCATAGAAGTTGTAGATAGAAGTTGCCCTATAGATAAGATCATCACTTGTTTATTTTCTCTGCTGGAAACTGGGCTAAACTTTTCTTTTCAAAGACTACTTAATTATTTCATTTTAATTTTCAAAATATTTTGCATTGTAAGTAAAATGTAGCAAAATGTCAGTGTGTAATTTACAATATCAAGAGTTGATATTTCATTAGAAAGGACAAAGTAGAGCCCACCCAGGCATTTATTTTCCTCATTTGCCTGTGAGGGGGGTGGGGGTGGGAGGAGAATAGACCTGAATCAATTACAAAGCCTTTAAGGTTCTTGGAAAAAAAAGGGGGGGGGTGTCATTTTACTTTTATAGATGTATTCAGCTTCCTCTAAGTACAATGAGTGAATTATATATATTATATATTTTGAAATGAAAAACAATCGATATTTAAAATATCTAAGTTAAAAACACATGCCGATTACTGCATGGAAGGTGAATTCTGTACTATATTTATCATGACCTACTTTAATAATTGACCTCTGCTTTGCTCTTTCTTTCTATTAGCATCTATTCCAGTGAACAAGGGACATTAAAGCATTTTTGTAAAATGATACAGCATAAACTGCAAAGAAAATATCTATTCAAGTTCTGTTTAATAAGAGTTAATATTTACTTCACTGTTAAAGATAAATAGTAAAAATAGTAAATATGATTAAACATTAAAACAACAAATGTTATTTTTCTAAAATTGTGTACACACACACACACACATACACTAGCAAATCGTTCAAATTGACTTATTTCTGAGAACTGGCATCCCCCTAGTAAATTCTGGTTTTTCTGAACTAATTTATAGAACATTCCCTAACAGCATAGATACTTTCAAATAACATTCATTTATGCCTTTGATTCCTATGTAATTTTATAGTAACTTCTGTAATATAATACTGTTTTCCATATCCAACAGATGTTTGTCAACAGTGTTAGGACAAAATCCAAATGACTACTCTAAAGCAATAGGTTTAAAGGAAATGTCCGTGTATCTAGCCAGTGTTATTTAGATCTGGACTAAATGTTTCCAGAAATACTCTCTTTAAACAAACACTTTCTTATACACCTTTTTTAAAAAAAAAAGAATTCTGTATTTTTTAATATCTCATTCTCATTTCTAGAGAGGTCATTCAAAGTGAAAAAAACAACAAAGAAATTTCAGAGTTTAACTATATCATAAACCAAATGGATGTTGACATACTGGGAATCAAAGGATGGAAAATAATCTATCACGTGAACAGAATCCAAAACAAAGTTTGTGTAAAGCCAAATTGGGAGAGAAAAAGAAAGACACTCCAGGCAATAATTCTCCAAGAAGATATAACTCTAGAGGAGAAACTACTACTACTATTTTTTTGAGGGTTTTCATTTTCTTTATTTTATTTTTAACATTTTTATTTTATATTAATCACAGGTTATGTACTTTGTATCCCAGCTGTAGCCACCTCCCGCATTCCCTCACTATCTCCCCCTTCCCTCCCTCATCTCCTCCCTGCCCCTTTCCAAGTCCACTGATAGAGGAGGACCTCCTCCCCTTCCATCTAACTCTAGCTTATCAGGTTTCTTCTGGAATGGCTGCAATGTCCTCTTCTGTGGCCTAGCAAGGCTGCTCCTCCCTCAGGGGATGGGGAGGTTGAAGAGCCAGCCATTGAGTTCATGTCCAAAAAGTCCCTGTTCCCCTTACTAGTATACCCTCTTGGGAATTGAGCTACCATTTGCTACATACAAGACCTGATAAGCTAGAGTTAGATGGAAGGGGAGGAGGTTTTATACACTTTTAACTTTAACTTTAGTGTGTAAAACATAGGTGTTTGAAACTGCACCTGCTGCCCTGGATATTGAAAATGGCTTAAGTAACAGAATCCAGGTAGTAAAGCTGATTTAGTACCCTTATTCCCTCGTTCTGTATTTATTTTTCTGCTTTTAAATTAGAGAGGAAGTAAATGTTGCTTTTAATTTTAATTAAGTTTTAATTTTAACAGAGAGTTTTCAATATATATTTCGATGTTTAAGAATAATCATTGACAGCAAAATGGTAATGAGCTAAAGACCAACATTCTGCCATGTGTGATGTCCCTTTACTGGTGTCATTTTTCTGACAAGTCAGTAAGGCAGCAGCACTGGGGAGGTAGAAGAGGAGGATGACAAGTTGAGACTAATGTGGCCTCCTCACGGAGGTTCTGCCCCAGGAAAAACATGTGTGCGGCTGTACCTCATTGGTCCATCACTGTCCCACTAGCAGCAGAGCTTGCGTTTGATCCTCCGAAGTGCAGCAAGCAAACCAAACCATCCAAGCTCAGCAGAATTTGCTTCAGTGACATTTGAGCTCTTTACGTGACCACATGTCAGGTGACCTAGCAGTATAATGCAGGAAGAGTGACGGAACATACTTAAATTTTAACCCTGCCAATTTTCTCATTCTTTTTTGAACTAGGACAAAATATTTGCTCTTTGTGATTTCATTTGTACCAATGTAGAACACAGAGATGATAGCATAAGAATTCTTAAATTAGAGGTGGTATATTTATACATGTGTTTGCATATTAATTTGCTTTTTATGATCATTAAAATACTAAGAAAAATAATTTCCTAAGAAATGTATTACCTCATTTTCTAGCTATGTTAATAAAATTCAATTGATCATTATTCATTTGTCACAATATTTAAATTAAGTTAAAGTAAAATTCTAACATAAATAAGCTTATACAGTATCACTGGTCTAGGAAAGTGTGAACCAACAATGGTGTCACACCTAAAATGGCAAATTAGGAATGAGGTGTTTTTCCCAAGGGAGGAAAGATATTGAGTTCTGTAGTTAGACTTTATATTTTAACAAGATGTGTTTGTTTATTGTTTACAGGTAATGGTTAGCAAACTTGTGAAATTCACTTCTTTGCTATTTAAGAGGCTTATTTTTATAAAGAGTGCTATTTAATGGACATTATCATTCTGTATCTCACAGTGACAGGAACTACGATCATTTCTCTATATATTAGTAATTTAAGTGACTATGAAACAGTGGCCTGACTAACTTTGACATTGGCTTTGATCTTTTATCTTTTGAAGACAATTGAACACATCTGTCTATCTTGCCTTAAAACCCAGCCTCTTCTCTGATTCCTCTTTCAAGGATTTGCTCCCAATTACATATTTAAAGTTGGACATATTTTTCCAACTTTGGTGGTGTTTCATGCGATATTTGAGAAATAACAAGCTCTAATTTACTAACACTTTTCAAACAGCAAACTCAATTAGATTCAAGTAGTCTGCTTTGAAATTGCTGAAAACATTTTTTTAAGATTTATTCATAAATTTAATTGTGTGTGTGTGTGTGTGTGTGTATACTTTGGTACAATGCCCTTCAGATCCTGAAGAGGACGTCAGGTCCCTTGGAGCTAGAGCTGATGGTGGGATGTTTGTAAGCTCCCTGATTTGGGTGTTGGAAACCAAACTCTGGTCCTCTGCAACAGTAGTACATGCTCTTAACCACCAGATCAACTCTCTAGTCTCCTAGGAAAAACTTGAGTTTGTTTCTTCATATAGGTCTTATTATATAGTCCCGATTGGTCTAAAACTCATTATGTAGACCAGGCTGGCCTCAAACTCATAGATATCTATCTGCCTCTGCCTCCCAACTGCCACCATGCCTAGCTAGAAGAAAAGTCCTTACATTGCAAATTTCATAGGTAAACCAAACTGCAGAAATTTGTTATTTGCTTTTTGCTGGTAAGTGTTAGTATTTTGGGGAGCCAGTGAGACCCCAGAACAAGCATAAAGTTCACAGCAGCCAAGAGCAGAAGGAAACCTTATTACACTTCCCTTTATCAGCAGAAATTTCTGGAAGCAGCTGTCCCAAGCACAGATACCCCCCTTTCTCCATGGGAGTTTTCTGGCTGCAGGAGAAGCAAGTATGTGTTAATGATTCACAGCTGCATAAAAAAAATATCATATTGTGGTAGACCTTCCTGTCTCCTGACGACTGGGCAGCCATTGTTCCTCTCACAGAGCTGTCTTCTCCAGTTCCCTCTCCTGTATTGTTAGGTGTGTGAGTGCTCATTTGTGAACATGTACTAAGCTATTTCTTTCATATTTTCTGTAAGTACAGAAATTCTATTTCTTAATATTTGAATGTTTATCTTGTCAGTTATATTTCCGGGCCCCCAATAACTGAAACTAGAAAGACTGAAAAACATTCCCTCCCCAGAAAACATTCTATACTAATTATATGTTTTGCTTCTAGGAGAAATGTCAGTAAAAAATTTTATAAAAATTTATCCCCACAGACATAATTAATAATATTAGGTCTGACAAATTAAAAATAATATCTTATATTTTTAGTTTCTGGTTACTTCAAGCTTAGTAGAGTCTTTGTTAGAATATGTTTTGGATAAAAATATATAGATGAGACAAAAGAAATGGAGGAATGAAATACAATAATTGCTAAGAGGTTGTGTAGAGAAATAAGGTAGGTTTTACAGCATTTCTTTCAGTCTGGGCCCAGTAACTAGACTAACATGACTGCTCAATGGAAGAAAAGCATACAAATTTAGCTAATACAAAATTTTCAGTTCAAGGAGGCTGGAGAGATGGCTCAGATGTTAAGAACACTGGCTGTTCTTCCAAAGGTCCTGAGTTCAATTCCCAGTCAACCACATGGTGGCTCATAGCCATCTATAGTGAGATCTGGTGTACAGGAACACATGCAGGCAGAACGCTGTATAAATAATAAATAAATCTTAAGAACATTTAAAAAATTCAGGACAAAATAATGTTAATAAGAATGATAACTAAAAAAAAGCATTTGGGGTCAGTTACATGCATACTAAAGTGGAAAGAATACTGACTCACAAGAACACAGCTAAGTTTCATGGGGACGCTGAGAAGATAAGCTAATTTTAATTGGATCTGTATAGAATTCTACTAGCTTGAACTTCCTGTCCCTGGTGATAAAATTATTGCTTCCTTTAGTGGAGGAATGATGCTGTTCCCATTTCCTGCTTTTACAAAACAGAAAGGAAGTCAGAATTATCTTCTTGTACTGGCTGCTTTTCCAGTGACTCTAATTCAAATAGTCAACATGTCAGTCATTTTTCAAAGCTCTTTCCTTGTTGAGTTTTAAAAACATCAAGTTAAAACTGGTTTTGCCAGATATCTACATTATTTGATACAATGCAAGCAAAGATCTTTATGGACTGTGGCAAAAAATAAAATAAAATCACATAAAATGGGTGTGCTTGGATGCAGAACTCAGCTAGCATGAGGACTGCAGTCTATCTCTGCAAGTTGCAAATAGCATTCTCTCTAATGGCAAGGCAGTGCGAGTGTCCCCACCACTTAAGGAGATGAGAGAAGCTGAATCACCCTTCTCTGGGTAAAGTGAAGACAAAGACAACTTAAAAGAGTCCTGCAAATGCTGGCTCAGTTACACACGAAAAGGATAACATTGTTTTCTCAGTATTCAATGTTTTTTTATGTTACAACATTATTATCAAATGATTAATAGGTATATATTTTTATCTATGATCTTTTTTAATTTTTTATATTAATTAGTTTATTCACTTTGTATCCCAGCTGTAGCCCCCTCTCTAAATCTCTCCCAATCCTACCCTCCCTACCTCATCTCCTCTTATGTCCCTCTCCAAGTTCACTGATAGGGGAGGTCCTCCTCCCCTTCCATCTGACCCTAGCCTTTCAGGTCTCATCAGGCTGGCTGCATTGTCATCCTCTGTGGACTGGTAAGGCTGCTCGCCCTCAGGGAGAGGTGGTCAAAGAGCCAGCCCCTTAGTTCATGTCAGAGACAGTCCCTGTTCCCATTACTAGGGAACTCACTTGGATACTGAGCTGCCATGGGCTACGTCTGAGCAGGGGTTCTAGGTTATCTCCATGCATGGTCCTTGGTTGGAATGTCAGTCTCAGAAAAGACCCCTGTGCCCAGATATTTTGGTACTGTTGCTCTCTTTGTGGAGCTCCTGTCTCCTCCAGGTCCCCTCCTGTCCACTCTTATTTTTTCCCCCTTCTTTCATGAGATTCCTTGCACCCTGCCCAAAGTTTGGTTATGAGCCTTAGCATCTGCTTTGATACACTGCTGGGTAGAGTCTTTCAGAGGTCCTCTGTGGTAGGCACCTGTCTTGTTTTCTCCTTCTTCCAATATCCATCCTGTTTGCCTTTCTGAGTGAGGATTGATCATCTTACCCAGGGTCCTATAACATTCATGTCTCTGAAAATTTCTCCATCTTATACACACATTTCATGATAGAAAGAACCTGTCATATGATAAATGTAGTCTCTCTCCAAGTTTATGTTACTAAGAGGTTAGTAATTTTGACAATAAAACAAGCTCTAATCCTTCAATCTTAATGCAACTTAATGGTTACTATAGCAGTAGATGCTTCTAAGAGCTGCAGATCTTTTCTTTTGATGATACTGTGGCTTTTTAGAAACCACATAGCTAAAATATTGTTAAATTTTTCACAACATACAATTCTGGACAACTTGTTTTTCTAGAACATTCAGATATACCTTCAATTTTATTTAAAAATACTTATAGTCTTTCATTAAAATTTTGAACCATTCAATCTTTAGCAAACAGAACATGCATTTTAGAATATAATGAAATACACAATACCATGTATTATTATATTATGCATATAATGAGCATTAAAAGTATGAGCAAATAAAATATTTAAAACATTCAACACTAACAAGAAGAAACATGACAATAGCTTATTTAGTGACAGTTCTCTTTTTTCCCTTAATTCCCTGCTGGAAGATAAGAATTAATTAACCCATCCATGTAATATTGAGATGGAGCAAATCCCAGTCCATAATTAAATCTCATTTTCAAAAAATATGTGTGTATATGTATACACCTATAATATACATGTATACATATATACATACAAATATACATTTATACATACACATCTATGTGTACATATATGAGACTGCCTTGGAATCTGATTATGACTACTCTTTAAAAGTATACATGTAAGCCAGGTGCAGTGGTGCACACCTGTAATCCCAGCATTCAGGAAGACAGAGGCAGGCAGATCTCTGTGAGTTCTAGACTAGCCTGGTCTACAAAGTTAACCCAGGACAGCTAAGGCTAAACAGAGAAACCCTGCCTCAAAACAACATCAACAACAACAACAAAAACAAAAAACCAAAAGAAAAGTATACATGTTCAATACATATAAACATAATCAAATATGTATGTAATGTGATGTAAGTGTACACTTTCTGAATGTTGTAAAACACGTCAAATTTCTATTCAGTAACACTTACCTGGTTTGCTCAGCATCCACTCTTTTCAGAGAGAATCTGCTCATTAGGCTCTGTACTTATCTCTCTCCTTATTTCTCTTTGACAATGAAAACCAAGTCGAGGGTAACCTACTTCATTCATCCTCATGACCTGCCTGGCCCTTGTAGAAACTTATGTGTTAAATCCCTCTAAAGTTGGCCCTTGTAGAAACTTATGTGTTAAATCCCTCTAAAGTGCACACACTGCTTAGGAGTGAAATAATCATCATAATTATGCTATTTGTAAAAAACATCTTATATTCAAGTTTGTAGAAAACAATTTCTTAAATTCTTTAATTACCTCTTTGTAGGAATTTCAGCTGTCTCCAGCTACTTGAGTGACTCACCAAAGTTGCCAATCATCCATGAACTCTGCCTTGAGAATGGGTGATGGTGGTGGTTACAGGATACAGTGCTTACTAATCTGTTAAAGGTCAAATTTCATCTAACCTCTTCTTCGTTTGCAATCTGTGCTGATGAAAAACCGAATTCTTGTCCCAAGTCTTGTCCCATATCCTAAGGCAAAGCTTGCAAATTAGTTCGAACTCTTGCTAACAAATCCATTTACTAGTTTGGACATTCTGTTAATTTAGAACAATAAATTTGGTTCATATGCCCACATTCCTGATTTATCTGCCAACAATAAGATTTTCATGTGTGTCTTTATGTACCTTTTCATAGTTCCTGAAATAACTTCAGATATCAGGTATTTCCAAACATCTTTATGAAATGAATGAAAAGCTTAATTATGATATGATGACGACTCTGAGTCTAGACTTAAATCAACAGTTTGAAGCAAATCAATACGTGTGGTAACTTGTAGAAAGGTGAACTTGTGCTCTGGGTGTTATTCCAAGGTGGTAACATGAGAGCAATAAGATAGTGCAAGGCACACTGGTCAGGCCTCTCTGGGTCTATGATAAATGCAGAAAACAAGGTCAGGAAGGATTTCTTTTGTCTTCTGATTTCAGAGCGCCAGTCTGTATTAGCAAGTTCCATAGTTATCAGGATTACATGAAGATAAAAACATCATGAAGGAAGGGCGGGTGGAGAAAAGCTGTTTAATAGCAGCCAGGACACAAAGAGGGAGACCCCACCATATAACACAGTTCCTAAGAACAATCCCCTAGTGAGCTACTTCCTTTAACTCAGCCACACCTTTGAAATTGTCTCCCTCCCAACAGACAATAACCATAAAACTTAATCCAGCACTGGATTACTTCATTGACAAAGACAGAGATCTTGTGATTCAATAATTCCCGAGAATCCTCACCTCTGAAACTGTTTACCTTAAGGACCCAAGCCATTAACACATGAACCATTAAGGAGATTTCATATAAGCTATAGCATAAAACATGTATAGGTCACTGCCATATTGGAAGATTCTATTCTTCATAGGTGTTTAACATGGAGGAATTAAATTACCACATTAATATAAGAAAGCCTCTGGGAATCTCCACATACCTTAATACTTCTTCCACTAACTGTAGTGTTGTAATGCCTCTAGCCAATTGAAACCTAAGTCACCATGAATATGTAAATATTTAAGATCTCTTTATAATACAAACCTTCAACTAATTTGTCATAAATTTGGTTTTGTTACAATTTCACACCCAATGCTCAACAAATACATTACTTTGGGATTCCATTCCCAAATGTTAAGAGGCCTTTTGTAAAAGATTAAACATCCAGGCTAGAGAGATGGCTCTGTGGTTAAGAGCACATGCTGCTCTTGCACAGAACCCAAGATTGTTGCCTATGTCATCCATGTCCAGTGGATCACAGCCATCTGTAAATCCTAGCTCCAAAGGATCGTATACTCTCTCCTGGACTCTGCAGGTACCTGAGATCACATATGGTCATACCCACTATTCACCCACACACAAACACATGACCAAAAATAAATAATTGTATTAAAAATATTAGACATCCAAGTAGAGTATATATACACTTTGTGGAATAGCATAATCTGTTAGCATAAACTTGACAATGAGGTTCAGGCTATCTTTCAAAACCTATCTGAGATTTCCCACATGAGTTGCTAGAACACTGCTGATCAACACCACCATTACAATGGTGGGAAGGATGCCTGGTAGTTACCATGGTAATTAGATGAAGTCTCTCACGCATGTGACTCCACCCTCTGGAAGTAGTTGAATATAAATCACCTTTATAACTTAGCTGATCATGAAATGGAAGCCAAATAAAAACCAAACACAATTCTTACTGCTTATCTATTAAGCACTCTTTTTCTTTCCCCAACAGAGCTAAAGGGTGAATATTTACTAAATGGTCAGTAAGCAACACTAACACTAGAAGCCTGAAGAATTGCAATGGCAATGAGTCACAGTGTTCTGTCCACTGTCGTCTGCCTGTTTCCCAGTGCTGGAGGCACGTGTGGACCCTCTCTGGCCCTGCACTTCTTGTTCTCCACACCTGGAACTTGTATCTTAGGCGGTACTCTCTCCGGGTATTTGTGTTCAGGAAGACAGGTGGAATGAAGGCTCTGGAATGAGATCTTTTGGTGCCAAGAGAGTATTTACAAATGTAAGCAAGAACAGCTGCTGTTTGGTGCCAACTTACCCCATATTCAATAACTAAAAACAGCATCTCTCTAGGATATATTTTATTTGAGTTTAATTATTAATAAGAATATTCATTGCAGGAAGTTGTACTCTACAGAAATTGGAGATTAGATACCAGTGTCTATTTAAAAATACCGGTCAGTGAACATAGTTGATTTTTGCCTAGCTAGTGGCTGTTGAAATAACTTTAAGTGTCAACTCCCTGGCAATGGGCAAAAGATACCTTGTTGTTGGCATTGTTATTATATTAGTCAGGGGCAGAGCAGATGGCGCCCTTTGTCCATCCTAGCTTGATGCCTGGCTTGGTGGCAAAAGCTGTTTTATGTCTAGGCCTAATAAAAATCAAATCAAACCCAAGCACCACATCACAGGAGGAAGAAGACAGAAATGCAAACCACCATGCCACCCATAGACCTGATCTCCTGTGACACAACACAGGCAGGCTGTAGACAGCCGCTTGCTGTTATACCCTTTACCTAGGGCCCGCCAGCCATGTGGCTAGCCTTCAGTGGAAGCCTCCATAATGTGCCAGTCTGTGGTGGACAGATGCAGAAGAAAGAGAAGGGGAGAAGCTTTAGCTTTATAAAGAGTGACAGAGCTGGGGACTTGAGGGTGCAGAGGAGTGGCCTGTAGTGAGTGGCCAGCCCTGCCACCTGGGGCCCTGGTGGGGTACCCTCCTGAGCTGCCACTGAGGGCCATGTCTGAGGCTATGGCTATGCAGGAGTCTGTGCTAAGTGGCTCATATTACCATTGGAGAACATGGAGACATCCGTGATTGGGGCAGCCACCAGGGACCATGTGGATGTCACAGCTATCAGAGCTCTGGAGAGCTGACTCCACCTCTCACCAGGTACCAGCGAGGTGCCTTCCCCCTCTCCTCCCTTGCTGCCTGCTGTAGTCAGGAGAGCTAGAGACAAACCCTGCCACCTTACTGGCTGCGGCACTTAAAACAGGCCCTGTGCTTTGCCTGGGCAACACACACACTGAAACTGACCCTGATGGTGAAGGCACAGGCAAGCCAGCTCTGAGGGTGAGAGAGTGAGAGAGTTGTCCCAGCCCCTCACCAGCTGCAGCCCTTGGGAGAGTGGGCCTTGAGCCTTGACTAGGCAGCACTACGGAGCTGGCCCTGGAGTTCTGAACACAGGTGAGCCAGCCCTGAGGATATGCGAACAGGAAAGCTGACTTGCCTTCTGCCTATGGCAGCATTAAGTGTCCTAGCCATGATGGGTGGAGAGCTTGGCTGGTGGTGGGAATAAGGGAGAGCCTGAGCACCGACCAGCTCAGCAGTCACCCAGACCCAGATTCAGGGCTCTGAATTGGCCCACTGCAAAATCTACATCATCTGCGAACTGTTGGGACTCACAAAAGGGCCAAAACTGCAGGGTCACCATGGCACAGGGAGGAGTCCTGGTGAAAATCTAATACTGATGGTGTCGCAGAAGCCAGAGATCTCGAAACAGACCAATGACTCGTTGCAATGAATATCTGCAAATGATCTTGTGTGGACAGTGGAATATAGTGTAAGACACACTATGACACACCACAGCTTCCTCAATGAGATATTTTTCTATGTTTTTTGTTTGTTTGTTTGCATGTGTGTGTGTGTGTTAATTTTGGTTGGGTGAGTTTGCAAGAAAGAAGGAAGGATTTGGGGAGATGCATGGGACTGGTGTGCATGATGTGAATGTCACAAATAATCAATGAAAAGTTTTTAAAAATTACTTCAAGTGTCATATAAATAGATGAATCTAGGAAATGAGTATTTATAGCATAGAGATTACTCAAGTTTTAAATGAAAGTTTGGGAAAACAAACCTATTTTAATTTGTCACAATTTTGGATCAGAGTGAAGAATGCTTTTGTTGCATCAGTCAGTGGATGCCTGTGTTGCCCAATTCTCTCCAAGGCTGGATGAGCTTAAACAGTGCTTTGAGAAATGACGCTTCATGTGAGGCTCCAGCTGGTCTGGGATAGCACAATTTGAAAGCCAGGAAAAGTAGTCTGACAAGGGTGACATTCTATCATCCAGCCAGTGGTTATGTTTTACGAGCAAGAGCAGATATCTGTCAATAGGATTTGTTTAAACTAGCATTGAAACATGGATTCATCTCACTTATCTTTGCACATCATGTCAAAATCAAATAAACCCAGTGAAATATTATTGAATATATACTAAATCATGGCATAACAAATAAAATCATATCTGCCCAATCATGCAATCAATCACTGGACTATTTAACGTATTTCACTAATACAAAATGTATTCCTTAAGATGAATTCACTAAAATTTACTTAATAGCAACTGACATATACCAATGTGAATAGAAGTAAAGGAAATCTTCAGCCAAATACTTTTCCGACATTCTAAAATTATATAATTTAAATTTGTTTGAAAAGAGAAATTTGAATAAGCACCTGACTATCTGTTATCTTCTTAACCATATATTTCTTTGGGATTCAAGAATAGTTTGCAACTAAATATGGATATAGTAGGGACAAACATCAAAACTAGATTTGGTGATGTCTTTAATTGGACATATAAAGAAAATTATAATTTTCACTAAGATATCCAAATCTCACCTTTTAAATTATTATCTATGTATTTTCCTGGAATCTTAGATGTGTGAAATATAATTTTTTGCTTACTTTTGAGATTATAATATAATTACAACCTAAGTATTAATTGAAAGAAAATATAATAGAGAGATAACACTGTGATCATTAACTTTTATAACTCTTAAAATATCAGGGGAACTTTAGTGCATACAGTTTCCTATTGTGACAGGAAGGAAACAGCTGCTTTGGTTTAGTCTTCCATGATGAATAGCAGGACACCGAGAAACATCATGTGATGCTTTGAGGGTCTGTAAAGTGCAGAGCAACTGCAGCGTGCTAAGGAGCCAGCAAGTGCACAGAGTGAGTTCAGCTTTCCCAGCATTCTAGCTCACATGACTCTCTTGGCAGGCTTTCACCTCACTTCTCTTGCCTGCCTGAGTGGATCTTCCAAAGCTGTGTGATACCAAGGAGTTGATACTGAGAAATTCTTAATATGCTAGCATATGGAAGGAGTACTAATTAGCCAGCATGTATTAGTAATTAGTACTAATGTGCCAGCATGTATCTCACTTTGTTCTGGTCTTCCTTATGGGTCTTGGCACACTTTAAATGTAGACTTATTGAGCCATTATAAAAGAATGAAGCTTTCATTCATTCAGCAAAATCTGTCTTCATAAAGTGCTATGTGTAAGAGTGGCAGTGTTCTGCAGACCACAAGAGAAGCAACCTGCTGTGGTGGTACTTGCATGCTGTTGTTTAAGTACTTGTTGTTTTAAGAAAGATGATTTTTCCCATATAAAAATACTTTGCATTTTCAGTGATGCCCCCTTCTCTGCTTGCTTTTCTGCTACATCAGTAAACCAAATGCACATCTATGTTTCTATGCAGAGATGAAGATCCAATGATTTTCTCTATTGGCTTCTGATGCTTTGTAGGAAGATTCTTGTCTACTTAGTGAGAGTTTACTGTCCAGTAGCAAAATCTCAGGACTGCTGTCCAAACAGCCCCTGATCTGAGTACACTGCCTGAAGAGCATGCCAGGAGAGTGACTCAAAAGATGTGCATGTGACTCACTTTTAAAAATTATAAACATGTATGGTGAGGTCTAAAGAGTGGGCAGAAGGAAGCCAGGTCAAGAAGGTACAAGATGGTAAAGAAATAAAACCCAAGTGTATCACCTAAACAGTTTGAAAAATAGTGATCCCAACAGACATACCAGCATGCATGGGAGCAAGTGGACAGGATTCTATCCCTAGATGAAGAGCTACAGATAATAAAGGACTGCTGAGAGAGGCAGGGAATGCCCTCTGCTAGGCTATCCAATCCCAAGATGTCAGCCCTAACATATGTGCATATGAACAATATGAACAAACTCAGAAATTTGTGCTTATATATTTATTAATGTTATTTATCAATACATTATGTTATACATTTATATATTAATTATACTTACATAATTGTACTTATATATGTATTAATGTATAACATGTCATATATTAATAATATATAACATATTATGTATGACACATAAATGACCATATTAATATGAGATATTATAAATTATTAACATAGCCATGAGTTTGTAAGGGAGCAGGTAGACACAGGAAAATGAAGTAAATATGACATACATATATGAAAGTTTAAAAATATTGATTATATAGGCATTATTAGCAATAAAGAATTTCTGAGAAAATAATTTATGAGTTGCTGATCTTTTATTTACTTTGATTTTTTGCACTCTGTAATAAGGAAAATAAAAATATTATTGATTATTATTTATACAACAAATAAATAATCAACCTGCCCTATAAAAGAACAAAAATTTTATTTTACATGGAGTGTTGGGAAGAATTACTGGAGGTAGGGATTAAAAGAAAAGCATTCTATTACAAAGGCCCTGGCTTGTTAAGTTTCAGAGAGAATCAAGACTCTGCCGGCCAAATGTAAGATATTTTGTATGCAGCTCTGGTCAGGTGGGGCTAAAGAATCAGCTGTGATTAACAAAAGACCATAAACCACAGGCTCAGTGGCACACTCCTATAATTCCAGCTCTCAGGGAGGCAGAGGCAGGTGGATCTCTGTGAGTTTGAGGCCAGCCTGGTCTACAAAGTGAGTCTAGGACAGCCAAGGCTACACAGAGAAACCCTGTCTCAAGAAAAACAAAACCAAAAACAAAAAAAGAGAACATAACCACAAAAGCAGAATCATTGCTTTGCTGGGAAAGGTAGCAGAAATTAGTAATGTGTGAGAGTTTACCAAGTGGTTACTGGTTTTGAAGGCATGGAAGGGTCATGGACAGCAGTTAAGGATTAGGACTCTGAGAGTCTAGGAGAAGCCTCTGGGGAAGATACAGCCCTGGTGATTGCAGACGGTCCCGGACTGATGGGGTTATAGAGAGATGTTGAGGCTTGGTGCCATGTTGCAGGATAAGGGTCTCCAAAGAGACCCCAGGAGAGGCTGTTGCTGAAGGTCCAGCCCATTTGCAGTAGTGACCCCAGTCTATTGGAAATGTCAGTATCATAGGATGACCAAAAAGGACAGCAGCAGGTTTGAATGGAGTCATTCTGAGCCTATGCAGAAAACTGTGCACTGCAGACGGTTAGGCCAGGAAAACGTGGCCCTTTGGGAGCCCTAGTGTCATGAGAGGATAGCAGACAGCCAGCACTGAGCTTTTTATGCTGCTGCATCTGGGATTAGCTTTGGCCTGATTGTGACTGTGCCCTGATGCTTCCCTCCTGGACTAAAAAACTATTTAACTTATTTCTTGATTTTAAGGAACTCACAGTAGAGATGCTTTGGAATTTTAGAGAGACTTTGGATATTTTAGAGAGACTGAATTTCAGAGAGACTTTGTGTGTCAAGTTAGCGAGGGGTCCACGTGTTCCGGTTGCTGTCAACTCGACACATGCCTAGATATATCCAGGAAGAGGGACTCAATTAAAAAAAAAAAGCCATGAGACTGGTGATGTCACTGTAGATGAGTCTGTGGAATATCATGCTGATTAAGGCTGGAGGGTCCATTCCATGGTGGATGTTCATGTGCTCTGAACAGATGGTCTCGAGTTGCATAAGAAACCAGGCTAAGCAAGCCGTGGAGAGCAAGCTAGTTAGAAGCACTAGTCTTCCATGGTTTCCGCTCCGCTTCCAGTCTCCAGATTCCTGCTCCATCTTGCTCTCAGAGATATACTATTACTTGGAAGTGTAAGATGAAAAATCCCTTTCCTCCCCAGGTTGCTTTTGGTCATGATATTTATCACAGCAATGGAAACCCTAGCTAAGAGACCTGAAGTAATCCCCCAGCCCTCAAATACATTGGCATTCTAATTAATTTCATTAAATAAATGATCACAGCCTGAACTAGTCAATTGTTAATAGGTTTTGCCTTCAAGTGGAAGAAAATCTTACCTGTCTTCTTGGTCCCTTCATCTTCTGTGTTATAGTGTTTGACTGAAGGCCAGGAACTGTGAATGTATGACTGGATTGAAAATGCAGTTAGTGAAACAAAATTACAGAATAGAAAAAAACAGTTGGTGTATGAGCAATACAGATTGATTTATATTGAATTGACAGGAAATTTTCAAAACACCAATGTGTTTTGTTTTACTTAAATCCTGTTTCTTTGTGCATGGCAATATTCATTTATTCACACGTGGCATTCATTTATCTCTGTAGCTGGAATAGCAGCTGTGTAGTGGATGGCGTAATAAATATGACTAAGACAGATTTCCTGACCCAGCAGTTAAACAAGAAGCTATTTGTTGGATGTAACATTTTCACTGGCAAAATGCATATCTCTCTTACCATTCCGCAGTTTGCTCCAGCATCTCTTTTTTCCTTCTTAGTTCTCAGAGATGTTTAACCACAGAGGGATTTATGATGTCCCCAGGAAGAATTTTGGCCTCGCACATACTTACCTCTAGTTGGGGTCAGGAAAAATCAATACTTAATTGTGTGGCTTGGCTGTTGCTGAGTCTTTTATAAAATTTAATGGGCCAAGATTAACCAAACAAGATTCCTAATTCGCCTTTCTAAGGCAGTAAAGATGAAAACTGAAGATGAAAAACAGGCTGATGGTCTGACCCCTTTGGCTGTAGTAAGCAGAAGTACACTTGAGGAAGATGGAGGGCTTAGGAGACCTGCACTCTTTCTCTTTCGGAAAGCAAAAAATATCACCCCTACCATGAAAAGAATCCATGTCTTTGTCTAAGTCTCTGTTTTTTTTTCCTCCCATAGAAATGGCTTTTTAAAATACAATAATTCAAATAATTATAGACCTCAGGAATAACAAATTATTAAGTAGAAAATTATGCTTCTAAAATAAGTATTACCTTATGTAGGCTTCATCCATCTTCAGTCAGAGACTAATAACTTAATGTGAGCTTCCTTTCCTTCATGTCATTTGGAACACTGTTTTTATGGGAAAATGCCAGCAACTTTCCATTTTTAGGTTTAAATTTAAAGTAGCTGTTATTTCAAAGAGTCCCATTTTCAGTCATTAAAGGTTCAGGGCATGTTATGCAGTAATAGAAGAGGTGTTATTGGAGGCTACAACACATAGCTCCCCGAATGCCCTGTTACCTCATTGTAAGCCTCAGGTTCAGAAATTCAAGTAACTTTAGTGTATTTTAAGATTATATCAACCCAAATTGGCCTCTCCACAAGTTTTTCATGGAAGGCTAAAAACAAAACAAAACAAAACCTCTGAGGCTGGAATATTAATCCCAGATTTCTCTCGTTGTCCCCTTGAAGTTCTGTTCTGACATGCTAGTCACAAAGGGTAAGCATTTCAATATTCATTTGATAATTGAAATTATTTTGATTAGCAGTATCCATCCTCTTTTTTATTTGTTGTCTTAAAAATTGAAAAGAGAAACAAAGGATTATCAGGTATGTATTTGATAGAAAACTTTTAAAACATCATAAACTTAATCATACAATGATTAACATCTGTATTAATCCAGGGCACATGATTAAACATTTTTTTCAAAGACAGCAAAGTCACCACTCATTGTGTAGTCTCATAGTATTCCTGTTTTCATATAATTTCATCATGTCTGTGGATGGACTGTAGACCAATAGGTTTTTACAAGTATAACAATTAAAACAGGCTGCTGATATGGCTTAGTGGATAAAATACTTGCTTGCCTATAATACCAGCACATAGAGGTTAGGAACAGGTGATCCTTCCAGAAGATTGACTAGCCTAAATGGGGAGCTGGCTCAGCAAGAGACTTTGCTTTTGTATGGTAAAGTGTGATCAAGGAAGACAATCATGTCAGTCTAGGTCTTGATACTCTTGTTCTGCACTCCCTCCCTACATAAGTATTCCCACACATGCAAATATGCACACCATCACTATACATACATATATATACATATAAACATATAAATAAATAAATATACATATATACACATACATATATAAATACAAAAGTATATTATAAATACATTTATAAATATATATAAACATGTATTTATAATACATATGTTTATATATAAATTATCTATAGGTGTGTATGTATATATTTGTATGGTCATGGTGTGCATATTTGCATGTGTGGGAATATATATATATATATATATATATATATATATATATATATATATGGATGTGGAGGTCTTCAAAGTGATGTCCATACAAGCATCTTTCTTAATGTGATAAATTCACTAGCCATACACTAAGGTAGACATTATCATTGATTTTTTTTCTAATTCTTAAAATCTTCAGTGATGTCCAATGATAGTGGATTTCATTCTAATCACTGAAAATTTCCTAATTTCATTTTAAATTTCCAAGTACATTCAGTTATTAAAAGTAATACCTATACTTATTTCAACACATCTACATGTTACATTAGAGCTTTAAATATAATATCTTTTACTATAAAAAGCTGCATAAAACAGAACACAGGCTTTCTTGGGAGGTACACTGAGGAAATACTAGCAATAGAAATGTAGTTTCTTCAAAGCACCTGACTTTAAATTTCATTAAATTTCTAAGTGATGAAATGAATAAGATGATAAAACACCAGCACTGGGGATTTTGCACATTGGCTTTACACATCAGTCCTGAGACTGACACTGATGGTGTGAGAGGTAAGAAAACTGTTACGTCTCACAGCTCACTCCACAGTACAGTTTGTGTCCCTCGTGGGTTAGTACATTTGTTCAAGCAGAGCAATCCAAGATCACAGATGCATAGAGGGAGACAAAGACCATTCCAAGCCAGAGACCTGTTCCATGTTCCTCTGAATGTCTAAAAAGCATTTGAGAATGTTATAACAGGACTGCATTTGGGTAATGACAGGTCAAACAGTTAATCCAATTGCATCTGAGTGCACATGTATATGTGAGAACACACAAAGAGAGAGAGAGGAGGTAAACAGAGCTAACCCAACAGAAGAAAAGGTTTTCTGTTTAGATGAACTTAAAAATACAGCAGTGAGGCAAGCTGAATTATTTTGTAAGATATCTGCTATTTAGTATCAAGCTGCCATTGAAACTCATTTAGTTCCTCATGAATTATATATAATAAAAAACACGCCCAATATCAATTCATCTAATTCTCAGCCATTTTATTGTACATGAATAAAACTCTCATTTCATTTGCTTCTGAAAGAGATAAACTATGTAAATTTTTAACTTGAAGCCACTATTATAATTTGAAGAGATGTGTAATATCTACACTGTCCTTATAATTGATGGCTTTAAGCCAGGCCAAGTTCAAGTCAAAGTTGAGTCTCTATCTTCTAACTATGCACTGTTACATTTTATAAAATATAGTCATTTGGCCATCAAAGTTAGAATCAAATTATAATTGAAAATACAAGGAGAAGTCTTGCCCTGGGTATATGATTACAGAAGTCAAACACATCAGCAGTTGATTCTTGTTATTTACACCTCCTTTTTCTCAGCTTTACAATTGGATGAAGTAAACTAACAATAACCCTTTTAAGATATCCAGATTCCAATACCCAGTACTTGTTAGTGCCAGTTTTATGTTGAAATGGAGACTGTTTCTTTCAGGTATGGCTGGAGATCTTAGCATGGCTGATTATCCTGCCACATTCTGTTAGACCCTCAATGTAGAATAAGACTCCTTATGTGAAGGAAATTTGTAATCTCAGGAAGCAGTGCTGCTACTGAAGAAATAAGTTATACAGCTGGCCCTGACGATGAAAGAGAGAACAAGCACCATGAAAGACAGCCACAGAAGCCATACGGACAAATGAACGGGCTTTCTACGCAATCTATAGATTACAGCCACAGAAAACTAATACCATACTACAGACCTCCAAAAATTTCAGCAAATTAAATAATGTCCATTCAACCACAATGTTTGTGTTAAGTTTCTTAAAGAAGGCACGGTAAAACTAAAAGCTAATAAATAAAAAAGAAAAAAAAAACCAGAGATGAGGGCCATGGGTAGGGCAAGAGACCAGTTCTACACTAACCAGGGTACCCCCTATTTTCATCTACAGTCATGGTTTCCATTGCCTTGTCCATGAAATAATGACAATAAACATTTGTCAACAGTTCTGGGAAGACACAAACATTCCCCCAATGGGATGATGAATCTGGGAAAAACTGAAGTGTGCAAGGCTGAAGGGAAATTTATTATGCAGAGGAAGCCAAATGGAGACCTGGAAGGTACGTGAGAGAATGAACAAGAAAAAACAAAACAAAAACCAAAAGAAACCAAACAAAATACAGAAGCAGAGAAACCACACAGCAGTGCTCAGTTTACTGCTCTGGTATTCCCAAGAGCTTCAAGATACTCTTCATCTACTCTATTTTTTTTTTTTTTAGCTCTTCCTACATAATCTATTGAACCAGAAGTTTTTCAATTTGCAAATGGAAGTGTTCCTTATGGATGCAACTTCTGGGTCTCAGGTAAAGGGCTCTTCTGTCTGTTGTTCTTTCAATAGGTTCTATTCTAGACTGGCTATGAACATTCCACTGAATACACACAGAGACAGTGTTCACAAGCACTTTTCTACATTGAGGGGATAAGATTATAGGTTGTAAATATTACTGAGGGACGACTAATCATTAGAGGAAAACTGGGAAGGCAAATCTGTAGAGAGCACCAATGTATAGGACTGGGATTCCAGCCCTATTTAGTTAGGGGTCCTGCTGCCAAATTCTGCTAGAGACATTACTCCTTACTCTAGATGCCTTAGAATTCTTATTCCTCCTACACTAGTTTTTCTTATGAATAAACTATTGTGTTAGCTGGTCTTTTTATGATATTAAACAATAATTTGTGAGTTTTTAAAATGTTTCTCTGTGGTGTCTTTCTTTCTCTCTTTCTCTGTGTGTAATTGCTTTGTTATGGTTTGAACATAAAATATCCCTCACAGCTTTATTATTTAAATCATTGGCTCTTTGCTGGTGGCACTATTTCAGAAGGTTATGGAAATATAGAAATTGATACATAGCTGGATGAAAAAATAAGTAATTGTGGCAGGGGGTCAGATTTCCCCACTTCCCCCACCCCCCAACATCCATTCCTCTCTCTCTTTCTCTGGCCCATGGTGATGGGCCGATACACATTGAGCTTCTTCACCACACATTTTCCATTTTGATGGATGAAACCATGAGCTAAAACAATTCATCTGTCCCCTAAATTGTCTCTGTCAGATATTGTCATGGATTAAAACAAAACAAAACAATTGTCACTGTATTTAAATACCAGAGTAGAGAGATAAGCCTATTAACCCCCTCCCCAGTTCTTTTTAGCACCTGTCTTCTTTATCATCGACTATATTGCATTAACAAATTAAGTCCACAGTTTGAGGTAGGCTTTGGCATCTGTAAAGTTATTATAGTGAAGTAAATGCGAACACATTGCATACATTCCACATTAGTGTAGACACAGAAAAGGCAGCTTACAGATTGCACCTGCTTCTTTTCATAGGACAGTCACCTCGGGAATTATTTCCATATTATTTTCAAGAGATGATTGTTCTAAGTGGAAACAGTAAGAATAGAATGGCAGAAATTCTAAGATACAAATACGATTGTCTTAAGTTTGTTTGAAAATTAGTATTATATAAGCCAGTTGCTCACAGTCAACTGTAAATTTTCTCTGGTAATTTGATATTCTGATATAGTAACTGTTTTTCAGAGTGTATCTGGTGGCTGGTATTAGCAAATGACAATACCCATTTCTTCCCCCAAATTATAATGTAGTTTTCTTTTGGAAGAAGGTGTTACTATTATTCAAAGGTTACCACTGTGACAATTTGTTTTCCCTGGCACAATGTGACTATAGATATAGTGCCACATCCCTGCAATCCCAGCAGTTGGAAAGCTGAGACAGGGAGATTGGGGCAGGTTGCACCTTGGCTAGGCTGCAAAGCAAGTATCAGGTCAGGCAGGGTACACTGCATGATCATGTCTCAAAACACTGTAAAAATGATATTGAATATCAATCTGATGTAATTTATAGAGTCCGGAACTTTCATGGAGCCATTATCTGAGGAAGGAAGGAAGCTGATAAGCACAGACCTAATGCAGATCCATGGTCAGACAAAAGTTCTTGGGGATGAAGCATTGGCTCAGCAGTTAAGAGGATTTGTTGCTTTTCCAGAGGACTCATATTTGGTTCCCAGTACCCATATGGTAGCTCACAACCATCTGTAACTCCAGTTCCAGGGGATCCATCATTCTCTTCTGTCCCCTGAATGCACCTGGAATGCACATACATACACTCAGGCAAAACAACCAAACACATAAAATAAACAAATCTAAAAAGTTTTGTGTTTGTTGCAGGAGTGCAAGTATACATTCATATATGTGTGTGTCATCTCAATCAGAGCTATTCGATATTCTTAAAAACAACAACAAAAAACTATTATATCCAGTTTGGTTTTGCCTTAATACACAGAAGTGACCTCTTTCTCCTATCTTTTTTTACAAAATGAGGAAAATATTCCAGAAGAAAGCACCCGCATTTGGGATCAGTCTTTCCATATCAAGATAATTCCTCACAGACAAGTCCAGAGGACAAACCAACCTAAACAATTCTTCAGATGAGGCTCCCTGTTCAGGTGGTTCTAACCTGTGCAAGTTGCCATTCAAAACCAACTTTCCACCAGGCGTTTAAATCACCAGTGTTGCTGCCTGGGACCCTCCTGGCATGCTCACTTTCCTATCTTTTCAGGATTTGTCAGTGTTGAGGGAATTTTTTCATTTGGGACTTTCAGATGTGATTTTACTCTTATTTTTTCCGCTTGGGAAAAATGAAAGTTTGTATTATAAAAACAAACAAACAAAAAACAAAAAGCCCCCCCCCAAAAAAAACCTAAAGACTTTAAGTAGTAAATGAGGGAAAAGCTCGAAATCTAAAAAAAAAAGTATAAGATAAAATTATAAAATTAATTGCCATAGATTCAAGTATAACAGAATATCAAACCTGAACAGTTTCCAAGCAATACTGACAAGGAATCGCCAGGACTACAATGATTCATAGCAACAAAAGTGACTATTCTTAAGAGGTACCAAGATGATGCTTAGCTTACATTTTCTACAGCTAAGTTAAGTTAAACCATTTTTCCAGAAGTTTATTTTTATACGTAGTATATAAAATAAATAAATCACTTAATCAAAGAAAAATGGATTTTGAAATTCATACCTTGGATTAGAGATATGTCCACTCTATGGTCACAGAGTTTCTATTTATACAACCATAGTTGACATTCACAGTGACTGAACCTGAATCACTGTTAAGAACTGAAACATCAGAAACTTTTTCTCCTTCTACACTGTGTTAAAAATATTGCCTTAAAAATACATGGGACTGTGACAGACTAGAGCGACAGCTCAACAGTGAAGAGCAAAATGCCTGTATGCATAAAGTGAAAAGAAAAGAAAAAGCTTAACTCACCAAGGGTGAGTTAATTATGCAATCAGTACTTTTGAAAGCTGGACTCACTCATGCAACTAGGTTTAAAAAGTACAAAGCTATGAAAACCAACAATCCTTTTATCAATTCTACCAAAATAAATGAGTTAAAAACACACCTTCATGTTTTAATCTCTTTTTTCAAGTACTTTATCAATATTGGTAAATTCACAGGGCTCGTTTTATAGTTGTAGGACTTGTCATTGGCTCCTTTTAGGACTGATGTTGCCTCTTTTAGTACTGCCCAATCTACTGTATTTTACCTTGTCCTCAAAAACTATTTAGACAATGTTTTAAATTAATTCTTACTCTATCTTTCCAGATTATGTGCTATTATTGGTCACTGTATTTTCCATATTTTAAGTATAAATTTTCATCTTGGAATTGATAACAGTCTTCAGTCTGTTCCACTGTCTTGTTTTGATTTCACAGTTGTTTACAGGAGTGAGGTCCTAGGACAATGTATGGGAACTGTTTTTTTGTTTGTTTGTTTGTTTTCCATATGTGTAACAGGTTCTGACTGTCAGGTTTGGCAGCAGGCCCCTTTACCTGCTGAGCCATCTTTCTGGCCCATCTTTAAAATTTTGCTTAACTTTCTAGGT